>OW443293.2:12580000-13830000 GCA_937001585.2 Brachylomia viminalis | reverse complement strand
AAATTGAGGATACTGTTCAATGTGACGCATTGTTTTTGTTATTTCTATTGAAACAGAGTTTTGAAGAAATCAATAAATGAAAGTGTCAAAGATTACTCACTTAACATTAGCACTTACCCTTTGAAAGATTTCGAAGCATAAAACACGAGAATGTTGCCAGATAGCTGTAGCCAGTACCGCTGCCACGACGACAATGATATCTTTCTGCCATCTTTTAAAATTGTCTTCCTCCGTACTAAGCCTTGGAAATCACACTGAATGACGTCTGCCTTTGATATATCACTATAACAAACATATTCTGTATCAAATCAAAACTTTATTATTTGTAGAGATTATTCCCTATTTCAAAATAACACTAGAATACGAACTAGGTCAGCGTAGGGATGAAAATTCAGCATCGACAAGAATAAGATCGGAACAGATAGATAGATATGCTAGATTCGTTTTGGATGTCATACTAACGATGAACGAATACTAGAAGAATATGTAAATAATAATTCACAGATCCATAAATGCTAAGCTTTGTAACGGGCAGTGTAAAATTTTTCGAGGCATGACGGTGAAAGCAGCAAGATAGCAATACTAGCGTATTATTCTCCGACTACAGGACAAACGCCTCTTTTCAAACAGAGAAGGCAAGAGCTGCTTTCTCTATTTATACCAGGTTTTGTTGTTGCTCCTGAGAATATCCTTTCATAATATCCTTTTAGAGTAATATAATATCCTTTTAGAGTAATATAATTTCCTTTTATCCGTTCCAGACACAAAGGATATTGCATTACCTTGCTCAGCTATCTAGAGTGCAAAAGGGTATTAAAGCTGCTTTGAAGCTCTTATTGCTTTCGAGTACTTCCAATATTGAAGGCAATAAGCAACCACCACAGTTCTTTTTAAATCGGAGGTCTAGGCTCTTATAACTTAACACAATTTTCTTGTTCTGACAAATAAATCACAGCGTCAAATTTATTACCGTCAGACCAGAAAATTATTCTGGTCGAATTATTCAAGTTTTTCAAGCTGACTGTAACTAATTTGACTGTGTACAATTTGTGTTCCTATAACTACTACAATAATGTATCAATATGAGCTACAATTAAGAACCCAATGTGTAGTAAGTTTTGTGGCTACACATTGATACAATATTAAGACAATAAAATGAATTCTTGTCATAGTTTGATATTAATCTTCTATTCTGTGGTTTAACCTGGACTATCGCCTTAGTTAAACAGTAACGTTACACGTTATATTTTATTTAAATATTGCATAACTTGGCTCGAAAACACAGAAGAGGAACCCATAATAAGCAGCTTTATAAAACTTACTCAAGACTGGGACCCTTATTAGTAAATAAGCGGTTTTATATAAGAACTGTAGGCTAATGAAAAATTTGGAAGAAAGTCGTTTTTTGGTACTACACATATATTTACTTACACTTATTATTTCTAAGTCTCAAAGTCCTTGCAAATACATGGTACTGCTTCAGCATATTCACTATCTCAAAATCTTTCGTAGAAGCTTATCCTCAATAAAAATAGATAACAAAGGTAATCCCTTATTGAAAGCGGAGATTTATCTCTTACAAAGTTCAACACAATGCGGAGAAATCTATATTTGACTGTGGAAGTTATTGCAGAAAACTCTAAAGGTCTGATTAAACTGAAGCGAATGCCGCGCGGGATGCGCCTAGTAATTCCGTGTCGCCGATTATGTCAACTAACTGTATGGAGGTGTTCGAACTGTACGAATAGTCGCTTGACTTGTTAATCATTAAAGCAAAAGACGCGCGGTCGCATTCCGCATCCCGCACGAGATTCGCCCTCGTGTGGTCGGAGCTTAATACTATACTTTCTTAGAACTTTTTACAGTTCGACTCGCTCCAACCATACCGGTTACTGGAAATAAAAACTGACCTTTTGCTAAAGAAGGAAACATCTATAGCATTGCAGGCTTCCAATTTTCTGGTAAGTAGTCCTACTTATTATTTGTACTTTTGAGATCATTTTGACAGTACATTAAACCGCATAAACATGACCTACAAGATACAGGGAGAGGTCTACGAATATATAAGTGGTAAAAAGGCAAAATAAACCTATTATTATTCTTACCTGTGAGGCAGCGACTGAGACATTTTTCCGCCCGATACGGAACTGGGTGACTCCAGCAACGTATCATCGAGCAAGTTTACTGATCCCGCAGGCGTCTTATTTTCCATTTTGTCGTCTGTATGACTTTTTCCAAATATGCTGAAAGGTGAGCGTGAACTTAATACAATGCTTAATATAATGCCAGCACAAACTAAGGGCTCAAAGATAAAAAACATAGTTTTATGCAACTTATTTTCAAGCATTGTTATTTCAAGAGGAAACGGGACGACGCGACACGTCTTTAAAAATGCATTGTCCTTGTTGCTGCGCGAGAAACTCAACACATCTGCTGGCACCTTTTACTGTTTAAAATTATTGGGAAATTAGTATGTATAGTGGAGTTGTATTGACGGCGCTGTGATATAACTAGGTATTAAAGATTAAGAAGGAAAAAGGATATCAAGCCGGACATCTATTGCATGTTAAAAATAGTTGCTGTAGAATTATTTTCCATTGCCAGAAACTAAGGTGAAAATACAGGAATGTTTGCAAGTAGCGCCGACCGCAATTTCCTCTTACAATAAAGAAAGCTCTTTTATCAACACGCGAGCGCTAAGCCTTACGCAAAGGGCAGACCTTCCAATGCATTTTGACATAATAATAAAAATTATTTAACACACACGACCGCAAGTTTGTAGGTGCGGCTCGAAATATATTTGCGCTCATTGCGCTGCAGACCCGATCATATTCAAGTCTGTCGTCTGATTTGCCCCCTAAAGTTATTATATTTTTTCTGATATACTACCAGAAAAGACTCTCTTGAAAGTATTTTTAGAGTGATTTTATGCTGAAAGGAATTATGAAATTTTACAGGGCTGTTCACTAGATACTTTTAGCTGGCAAGAAACTCTGGCTAATAAATGGCAAAAATTATCTAAAGCACGAATTATTGTCAAATAAATGGTATATTTTATAAACCAAGTAATAACCTAAAAAGATGGAATAAATATCTAAGTATATTACTCGCATTATATCAATTCATAGCAGCTTATATCTTCACAACACTTTTACTGCCAAGATCCCGGCTCACGGGTGCAACGATAATTCGTTCGCGCGTCCTACATATCGATATATAGGACGCGGGAGGCGAGTTGTGGGCACGCGAACGAATTATCGTTTTTATTTTGGCAGGAGAGATGCATAGCTTCCTAGCGCTTGACTACTGCTACAGAGAATTTAATTGAGTGCAAGCTAAGGACCTGCTTCACAATATCCGATAGGCACTGTCTGGTAGATCAATAAAAAAATGGAACAGAATTATCTGCCATCATGGAGATGGTGAAACTGGCGGTAAGTGTACTACGTAGCGCCGGGAAAAGGATTAGTCTGAACACGAAGTATCACAAATTCAGTAAGCACAATCAAAAACATCACAACATTGATTAACAACGACAAACACAAAGTAGACAGTGGAAATGGAAATGTTAAATATAGAAAAGCAATGACATGCAAGCTTAAAAATAATTACATAATTGTATATAGACATAATCATCCGTCCAACAGACATAATCATCTTTAAATCGTCATTAAACTAAATGTTGACACAAAGAGCCCGCACAACGGGAGTAATTGAGAGACTGAGCTTTGCCTTTGTCTAAGTGAACGCCGAATCAACTGAAAGGCACGTGTTCATTTTGGTCGTAAATCCGGAAGGCGTCGTGTCGCGAAAAGTTTTATTTTGAAAAACGAATAAAGCCATCGTATTTAGTTATCAAATGCCTTAAAAATTTGTGCTGATAATTTTTTTTCTGTCTCCAAACGTGCACCTTTTGACTTATGGGATGATGTATTTTTTTACTGAATGTTGTGAAACGAGATAGTGGATCTACCAACAATGGCGACTCGGCAAGACGGCTTTTTGAAAACTACGCTCTGCTGAACTTACAGGAATAGACACTGAGCTATTGAGAAAAACCTGTGTGATCTTGATTTCATCAGGGCGGAAGATAAATGTCATTAAATTCTGGATTTCTACTTTGATACTGCTTAACTTTACGTAGATTTGTACCCAGAAATAGTTCAGAATTTGTCAATTATACCCATTGGATTTATATCTGAATAGGCATCTGAGGCTATAAACAAATATTAGCGAAAATACTCGAAAGTGCAGCAGAATAGTGAAAATATTATGCACAATCATTTCATTATCGCCTGATATACTGCTGAATTTATTTATTTCGTGGAAGAATTTTATGACCTAACAGATTCCGAAAAGAATGACACCGAATTTGTTGATGTAAATGATTTAGCAAATATAGACTCCGAATCTGAAAAGAATAATGATGACGAAGATGATGATGAGGAGGATGAATAAAATTTGATTTTTGAATATTCTTAGGTTGTGGTTATAATAATATTTCTATGAGTACATAAAGTTAATAAATAAATAAAACTAGCGATTTTTTTGTATTTTATATATCACCCTACTTAACAGAAGGTGTACGTTTGGCGCTCCATATGTCTTAGCACTAAATGCAGCACTTGGTATGAGTATTATGATACTAAAGACCACAACTTAAAACAGGACCAGAGAATGGAGGCAAATAGCTCGAATCAGTAAAAAAAAACATCACTCTATAAGTCAGAAGGTGCATGTTTGCCGCACCATGCGTCTTCGCAGTAAATGTAGTATTTGCTATGCGTATTATTTTATGATAGTAATGACCACAACTTGAAACGAGGCTGGAATCCAGCGACTGAGAACTCGATACAGTCATTTTCATAGTACCAATTCTCATTTTCTCAAATAACTCCCCAAATACGAGAGATAGAAAGAAATTTGACAGCACAAGTTTTGATGGCATTTCATAATTAAATACGATGGCATTATTCGTTTTACAAAATGAGACTTTTTTCTCGGAAATGCCTATATCCAACCTGTCCCATACATTCGTTCCTCTGTACGTCAGCGCCACTACGCGTTCGAATGATTGGTTAAGTCGCGAGTAACAAAATGAACACGACATTCGCGTGTACGGCCTATATCAATCAATAGGATTATATAAATTTAGGGTTACATTGACGATTTTAATGATTATAATTATTCTGTAAATACATACTTGTTACAGTCGCGTAATGTCGCAAATTCGCAATCCTGTACAAACTATTGATACAATACGCATTTGCGTACAAACGCAAAACTTATGTCTTGTTATGCGGGCTGGCTAGTTTCAGATATATTTTCCACTTTCTATATTACAAACTATGTCTCCTATACATAGGAACACGGAAAACGAACGAGACCGTGTCTGATTATTGTCAAATTTCCTTTCTACGACTCTTTGGTGCCAGGTTCACTCAGAGGAAGTTGAAAGTTGTGTTGCTATTTCGTTTATTCAGTTCTTCCATTTGCAAACCAATTAGTAAAGTGTTCCAAGGTGCCCCCTCTTATGAAAATGACAGACACAAAAATCGAAATTACGAGTTCTGTGAAAAACACAACGATACGAATGAATGTGAAACGTCAGTGGACAATTTTATGGAAAATATCACAACTGGAACAAACAGTATTCTTAGTATTTCTGTTTAGTGGTATAAACCATAATCAGGACATGACATAAATGTTAACGTCAACATCACGAGCACCCAAGTGGGTTGGCATCAGGCTCTGCGTTCTACACTGGTAGCCCTACAATAATTATGGCTGTTAGGTGTGATGATGGAAGTTTTGATGTCCGGTCTGCGGGCCTGACTCCCTGGGATTTATATTTTGTCGCGACACGAACCTTTATACTTGTGGCCCTTGGGTATCACTTTATTAAGCACTTAATTAAGAAGAGTCAGGGTTTATGACATCTTATTTGAACATTTATTAAGTTCAATATTACCTGCGTTTCGAACTTTGTGCCAGGCAAACACAAGATAGTACGAAAAGAAAACATGCTTAAAATTACTTTTAATTATTTCTACAATCTTTTGAATAAAATATACATATCATATACAATCGTTGTCTACATAACATTACAACGCAAGCCTCCGTGTCCATAACTATGAAAAGACTCACCCAATACCAAAATTGACCTTGTGAAAATTTCTTGGCAAGCTCGCGCTACGAAACCTAGGTGCCAATCGCAAGAGGAAAAATACACTGTAGGTACATAATTATTAAAATTTTACTCCATAAATAAAACATGATTATGTCTCAGGGTAATAATTTCAAAACGCCTTAAATTTTCATTTTATTATGTAATTTTGTGCCAAGGTGTCCCGAGATATTTCTTCCAAAATATCGAAATCAAAAATAATGAGTGGAAAGTGAGGTAGGTAGTAAATATAGATAAATACCTATTAAGAAATTAAAAAAGGATACTGAAAAATTAATACATTTATCAATAAACACATTATATTTCGGTATTATAGTTGCTACCAATACTTAAATAAGGATCGATCGATCATAGTATACAAATATTTGGGAAAAGTTAAAACTTATAGCCTACAAAATCTTCCCTAGTAGTGATTTGCAGATCTTCTGACGTAGAGTCGCAATCGAATCTAAATGCAACACTACTTCCGAATTGGAAGATGTGATACCTAACGTGCCTCCGACACGACATTAATACAGTGTGTATAGAATATAGACGATATACGAGTGAAACTATCCTATTTCAGATATGCTCGATTATGTGGCTACAATCAGTTACAAATCAATGATATCACGTGGGAGCTAGGCTTGGTTCCGACGTGATTACATTGATTTGTAACTCGATTGGCGACTGAACAGAATGTAGCATGATTCGGTTCCCGAACAACTTTATTGGGTCACAAATTAAATTGGAGCGAGGATTTATGATTCCACTTTTATCGGAATGAATTGGAACGCTGTACCACACCGTACCTACATCACATACGATCGGACAACGCAAGTCCAGACTTATCTCTTGAAAAAACTTTTGTCGATTTGCCTATAACGGGAGTTTCTACAGCACAATAAAGAAATAGTGCATCTGTCTATAATACCTTTATAGAATCGACAGGAAGACTTAAAAACTGTGAGACTTGTGGACTGGTTCTTCGCCTCCGGATAATTGCTTTTAAATACTATTTAATTTCCTTATGAAATCAGACAAGTTTTACGTATCGTATGATTTTATCTTTTCACTCTGTTTCGTTTACAGCAGCGCAAAGTGAACTATGTTTCCGTTACTCGTAAATCGTGCTCTCGCACGACAATGATGAGTGAGAGAAGTACCCAGTTTCGAAAGAATAAAGCTATTACATTTGCCATAAATGAAGGTCAAATGCAATACTGCAGAGAACAGATCGTCCTACAATCGGTGCAGGTACTTAATTACTTGACGAACGGCACAGCCGGGCTGCAAAATAGAATATTCGAATTTATAATATACTGTAGGAGTAGGAACGGCAAGGGTGGGGAGAGTTAATAAAACTCGGCGCCTCACCCGGGCTCGCCCCTTTTTTTGCGCTCGCCTTCGTTGAGATAGGTCGTTACTCTGTCCGATTGTACCTAACTTTTGCTAATTGTTTAGTCATAGATAGATCGTTTCTAGGTCTTAATTAGATTCATTAGTTTTGTATAACTTTTGTGTGTTAGTTAATTTAGAGGTAAAATCATTTTTGTTGTAAAGTTTGTTGTTTGTGTTGAATTTATTTTGTCAGGTAGTATTAAAAATTGTTTATAAAAAAATCACTCCTGGTCTTATTCCTTAGATCAGGCGTGGGATTCTTTCCCAATTGCCCACTGTTATTTTTGTTAAAGGATAGTGCTTATCAGTTAGTTTTATTCTAGAAGTTTTGTCGTTTAGTTCGGTTTTGTTCAGCTACCCTCAGGTAGTACGATTTTTGCTGGAGTGTTTTATGGTGATTAGTAAGTGCTTTTGATTAGTTTTTCGTGTCATCATTTGTGTGTCATAGCGGTTCATTTATTTATTTTTTACTTTAGACTTTTGTTGATTTCGTCATGTCGAATCGTGAGCGTGAATATAGTGCGGATCGTCGCGATACTCGTAGTTCCAATCGTCATAGTCGCGACAGACGTGATAGTAGAAACCGCGAGCGATCGCCTGACGAAAGTTTTACGTTGCGGCTCGAGATGCAGGCTATGGTGACGCGTCGTAAGCGTTAGAGGATAGGTCTAGGGCCTCGCCTTTGCCAGGGCCTGATTCTACTTCGTAGGGTTCTTACCTTGACTGAGGCTGGTTTCTCAATTAACTTGAAGAAGTGTTCGTTCCTAGCCACGGAAATTGAGTATTTGGGGCGGACCATTAGTGAAAATCAGGTTAGGCCGAGTCATGACAAAGTAAGGGCTTTGATTGACTCAGCTCAACCGCAAAATGTAAAACAGGTCCGCCAGTTCATGGGCTTAGCCAGCTATTTTAGACGTTATATAGCTGACTTTGCCCAGAAAACTGCTTGTATTGCTGCGTTGACTAAAAAGGGGGTTCCCTTTAACTGGGGTTCAGAGCAACAGGCTGCTCGAAAGTACATTGTAGAATGTCTAACGAGTGAGCCAGTACTGGCTATCTACGATCCTTCGTTACCAATAGAGGTCCACACAGACGCGAGCTCTATTGGCTATGGAGCAGTCATGATGCAAGTACATGAGGGTAATCGCAAGCGTGTGGTATCTTATTTCAGCAGGCTTACACAGGGGGCTGAGAGTAGATACCACTCGTATGAGCTGGAGACGCTTGCTGTCGTTAAAGCTCTTCAGTATTTCCGGCATTATCTTGTGGGGGTTCATTTCACCGTAGTTACCGATTGCAACGCACTCAAACTTACTCAACGTAAGAAAGATTTGTTGCCCAGGGTAGCTCGGTGGTGGGTATACCTTCAGGACTTTGATTTCAGCCTCGATTACCGTAAAGGTTCCCTTCTATCCCATGCTGACTATCTTAGTCGCAATCCCGTCAACGTAATTTCCATTCAAAAGCCTTTGAACTGGGCTCAAATTGCTCAAGCCTCTGATGAAGAGACTCGATCTATCATCCAGAGTTTATCCGATGGTCAGTTGGACTCTTCCCGGTATGTCGTTAAAAATGACATTTTGTACTTCAAGTCTACACCTACTGGTGAAAACCCTAAACTGCTTTGCTTTATCCCCAAAGGCCAAAGGTCATCGGCTTAGTCTTTTACGTATTTTCCATGATGAACATGACCATCCCGGTGTAGATAAGACAGTCGATCTTATTACTAAACATTTCTGGTTCCCAGGCTTGGGAGTTTTTGTTCTCAAATATGTAACACATTGTTTAGTGTGTCTTTCACACAAAAAAGTCGCCCGTGCCCCACTCCAACCCATTCACTCTTGGGAAAAACCAGACTCTCTCTTCGAAACTATCCATTTAGATGCTCTAGGTCCTTTACCTGAAGCAGATGGTTATCGCTATGTTCTTATCGTAGTCGATGCGTTTTCTAAGTTTGTTCTATTATACCCTATGTACCGTCAGGATGCTGACGGTTTAAAACGTCACTTCACTAATTTAATTTCACTTTTTGGTACACATAAGTTAATAATTGTAGCTGATAGAGGTAGGATGTTTCAAAGTGCGGACTTCCTCAACTGGGTTACGGATATGGGCTGCGACACGCATCTCATAACGCCCGAGATGCACCAATCCAACGGGCAGGTGGAGCGTTATTGTCGCACGGTACTCAACATGGTACGTATCGAATGCAATCATCGACAGCAGAGGTGGCCGACTGTCATGTGGAAGCTCCAGTTGGTTCTGAACATCACCAAGCACAGAACAACTCAACAATCTGCTCTTAACCTGCTGATTGGCATCGATGCGGCTACTCCACTCATCCGAAGTTTGGTACGTGACGTGGCTATTGAAGGTTCCAGTCCGAACAGGGAGGCTCTTCGTGAGATGCGTCGGCAGAGGGCGTCTGATCGTCTCCGTTTAAATCGTGAAGCTCAAGATACTTACGTCAACCAAGGACGCAAGGCACCGCGCGTTTTCGAAATAAATTCATTGGTTTTTGTTAGAAAACAGGCGCAGTCGACTGGGAAGCTGGATTCCTGCATGCGAGGGCCATACCGTGTGGTGAAGGCTTTGTTACACGGTCGTTACGAGCTTCAGCTCTTGGCCGGCTCGTATGGGAAAACGACGCAAGCAGCCGCGGAGTATATGATTCCGTGGCATGGAGAGTGGACTCCCGATGTGTGTGCCGATTTTTTCCTTGGTAAGTGATCTAAGTCATCGCTTTGATGTTTTTCCTCTTAATGATTTGTAGACATGCCATTGGTGGTCTCTGTCCTGTGTAATTGTTTTAAGAGTACGTATTTCGTTATGTACTACGTACCTACTTACTGTGTGTTTTCTCAAGGGATAAAACGCAATAAGGGAAGTTTTGTCTTGCGGTTGGGATAGCCTCTGTCTTGGATGTCCTCGTACTCAGATATACTATCCTGACTGACGGATACACTTCAAGTGAGGTTTGGTTTCATGTTATTGGATGCTGTCTTGGAGTGCGCTCAGTCATGCGATCCTAGTACATGGAACATGCCTTGGGTGGTTTGTGTTTTTATTTTGTTGTGCTCGGACATGGTCCTGGAGCTGTGGTACACGCAGGGTTATGCCAAAAGGTTGGCCTTAACGAGTCGTGGTGCGAGACATGTTTCTGTGACGAACATGGTTTCTGTGTATTTTATTTTGATAGTTTGGGTTGAAACATACTTTTATGTGAATCGTTTCACACACGCAAAGCTATGTCTCACGTAAGTCCGCGTAGATCTCTAGCGAGTCGTGAGGTGGCACTCCCCCGACGGGAACTGCCCCGGGTGATCGATACAGATATTTGTTTGTTTTTTTTTACCCTGTGCTTAGGTTTAGCTAGTTGAGCCTAGCTATCATGTGTCATAGTTGTGTAACTTGACAAGAAGGACACATGGAGCCTCCGTGTTTTATTTTGTGTGTGAACATTGTATTTTGCTGTGATTTATTCTTGTTACAGAATCGGACGTCGATAATGAGGAGTCTACCGCTCCAAGCGTCGTCGTCCAGCCTTCCGAAGTCGAGACGCCTGATGTTGCGATTGAACCACAGCCTAGCACGTCCGGGACACAGGGACGCATCGAAGAACCTCCAGTCCCGTTCAGCGCTTCATCGGGTGATGAAGGTCCAGAGATATCGTTGCCGACCCTGGAGACTGATCTCCAGAGTTAGAAGATGGAGCCCGAGGACGGACTCCTGTCAGGAGAGGCCGTGTAGGAGTAGGAACGGCAAGGGTGGGGAGAGTTAATAAAACTCGGCGCCTCACCCGGGCTCGCCCCTTTTTTTGCGCTCGCCTTCGTTGAGATAGGTCGTTACTCTGTCCGATTGTACCTAACTTTTGCTAATTGTTTAGTCATAGATAGATCGTTTCTAGGTCTTAATTAGATTCATTAGTTTTGTATAACTTTTGTGTGTTAGTTAATTTAGAGGTAAAATCATTTTTGTTGTAAAGTTTGTTGTTTGTGTTGAATTTATTTTGTCAGGTAGTATTAAAAATTGTTTATAAAAAAATCACTCCTGGTCTTATTCCTTAGAATACTAATATTATAAATTCGAAAGTAACTCTGTCTGTCTGTATGTTAACTTTACACACCTAAACCACTGAACGGTGTTCGATACAATTTGGCAAGGAGATAGATGGCACTGATACTTTTTGTCTCAAAAATAATCCTAAAAGGTGATATGGGGTATGAAAGTTTGTATGGGAAACTTGGCATTTCTTAAGTTATATGAAAATTTAAATCTATGCATTTGGTAAGATCAAAAAATTGTTGTTTCAGCGTTTTTGTAAAATCCAAGGGGGTGTGTAACAGGGGATGAATTTAAAATTACATAAATTTAAAGACTTAGCTAATATGTAGTAGGTAAACACAGCGACATATCAAGCTATACATTTCGAGTTTTAGCTGACCTCGCTTTGTATAGGCTTTTCGTATTTGCTGTTCCTAATGAGAAGTCAGCTCATACTTGAAATGTATAGCTTGATATGTCGGCGTGTGTACGTGGTCAAATGGCGGCGCTAGTGTTTCAAATTAATGATGATAATATTAAAATGAATTGTTATTATTTTTAAGTTAGACACTTAGAATCATAAAAACCTGTTTAACAAAAATAAATTATTTGCTTTTATCTTCTGTTTGTTTGTTACATTTTCACGCTTTAACGGCGGAATGGATTTGGATAATAGAATACTATTTATCCCGGTAGCACGTTCCCGGGGGATAATTTCCGACATCCACGCGGGTGAAGCCGCGGGCAGAAGCTAGTGTAGATATCATGTTCGGGAATAACACACTTGCAATGCCAATGTACTAAATCCATTTTGAAAGGAGATTGTTCTGCATCCATACATCTTTCGCCCAAGAACCAACAGCGAAGGAAAATTACTTTGCTTGTTCCAAATTACCATTATATGCCTATCAAGACAAAGTTTAATGACGGACAACTTGCAGAAAGCATTTTTATTTAAAAAGAAAACAAAGATTTTGAGGTTATATTTAGTAAGAAACAATCCTTTCAATACTTAGAAATACATGCTAGTTAATGCCTGTCACTAATGTTATTTCTATTGCCTTTATGTGGCTAGTTAAGCTAAGAGTTTCCGTAAAACATTTAAGTACTTATGTACTTACTGTACGACACATCTTATATGTAGCATCGTAAAACCGATCACTTCCGATTTACACAACCAATAGAAATCGCTCACAATCGCGCCATTCAATGCTATTCGCGCTATATATTCCCGCCTCAGTTCAACTCGAGACAGCGTTGAGAATGCACGTGAGTGAATCATTCCGTACACTTCGTGACAATTTAATAGGAAAGTGAATAAGTAATATATTTTTTGTTGCTGTTTTTTTTTTCATGATGACTTCGTTGAAACGTTGTAAGCCGTATAATAGCCAAAGTCGTGAAATAATTTTTAATGTTTATCAATTTATGAGTCGAGAGGCTACGGAGTCTAAAAATAGGGTTTTTGGGAATGATCACTTTCAAAACCTTCAAGAGCGAACTGCGAAGGCAACTGGTGTGTCACGTAGAACAATAAGTGCTGTTTTGAAAGAGCATGACAACGCCTTGGCTTCGACTAGTTCAACTCGTGCAACTTTTAGTTCGCCTAAAAAGTCCAGAAAAAAGAAAGAACATTCAGCAAATTTAGACGGTTTTGATTATGATGTCATTAGAAGGACGATGTATGACTTTCATGTCACTGAAAAAAGGTTGCCTACAATAAAATCGTTGTTAACCAAATTACAGGAAGATATACATTTCACAGGCAGTCGAGAAACTTTGCGCAGAATATTGCTTGAACTGGGTTTCAAATTCAAGAAAATGGAAAATAATAGATCTTTACTGGCCGAGAAAGATGAAGTAAGACTTCAGCGGATTAAGTATCTTCGACAGATACAAAACTTTAGAAGTGAAGGTCGGGATATAGTTTATACTGACGAGACTTACATACACGCCACACATACAAAGGAAAGTAGTTGGACGGATAGTTCTAAGGCTTAAAAAAACCGATATCAAAAGGTGAAAGATTAATTATTGTCCACGCTGGTGGCTCAAGAGGTTTTGTACCTGGCGCTCTCTTAGTTTATAAATCTTCTCAAAGTACTGGCGATTATCACCACGAGATGAATAAAGAAAATTACGAAAAATTGTTAAAACATCATCTCATTCCAAATCTACGACCTAATACTGTTGTGGTCGTAGATAACGCTTCTTACCATAACACACAGATAGACAATGCACCGAATTCCAATTCTCTAAAAGCATCCATGCAATCTTGGCTTACATCTAAAAATATACCCTTTGCGTCAAATCTGCTGAAACCAGAATTGTATGAAATAATTAAATGCCACAAATCTGGCCACAAATCTGAACACATTACTCAATTGACCAAATAATGGCGGAACATGGTCATTCTGTTTTACGGTTACCTCCTTATCATCCAGATTTTAACCCAATCGAGAATATTTGGGCCCAAGTGAAAGGCCACGTTAGTTCTAAAAATGTCTCGATGAATCTAACGAAAGTCAAAGAACTATTAATGGAGAAATTCGAATCTATTGGCGTATCCGAATGGGAAAAAGTAGTCGATCACGCGATAAAATGCGAAAAAGAGTATATGCGACACGAGGATAGAACAGACCTATTTGGATCAGTTCATCATGAATTTAAATGACTCATCATCAGACAGAGACGAATCGTTTAACGACTACAATGGAGCTGTTGAGTGAGACTGATATATTTATTCAGAAATAATAATAATATATTTATTCAGAAATCACATGGCTTAAAAATATGTACAGATTTGCTTAAATGTAAATTATATTCCTAAGACTTACGTGCCTGAACTAGGTAATCCTGTGTTTCAGGCAAGAAGAGCTAAAATAGTCTTTAAAAGTTAATAAATAATCAAAAGTTGACAAAAGACAAATAATTAACAAATATTGAGTAGCTTATTAAATCATATTTTCTAAAATGGATACATACTTAACATAGGTGCATATTTACTTAAACACAGTTAGTAAATTCTCTGTTTCTTCATACGACATATTTTGGAGAGCTTCATTCAGAGTTCTCTTACAATTTGCGTTATTCAGGGAATAAATGTTTGCTTTGAAGTTTAATCTGTTATACAGGAGAGGACCGAGGTACAGGTAAAATTTGGAGATAAAAGCATGTTTAGTTATAATTTGTGGGCAGACTATATCTTTACGTCTTTTATTTTTATATTCTGTAGTGTAAGGTAAAGCTGTGTGTTGTTTTAATACAATGCCCATTATAAATAACTGTCGAACTGTTAATACTTCACAAGATTTGTATAGTAGGTTAGTAGGAAAGAGAAAAGGGCGGGCAGTAGACACTTTGAGAATCGCCCTCTGAGCTCTCTCGACGGTTAGTAACATTGTTTTCCCAGCACCACCCCAAGTGGTAATACAGTAAGTTAATATCGACTGACACAGAGCAAAGTAAACTTGTCTAACTATTTTTGGATCAGCAATGTATCTTAACTTTTTAAAAACAAATATCAGCTTGCGAATTTTACTATTTAAAGCTCCTATATGTTGTTTGAACGAAAGTGTTTCATCCATTATTATGCCAAGATATTTTATTGTATTTGTCATTTTAATTTTGGGGCACATACATTGGTTATTTGTAGGAATAGCACAGTAATGGGCATATAATGTCGAGGAAGTGCCAGTCGATGTTTGCTTACGCATCGAAAATTTTATGTAGTTAGTCTTGTCTGCATTTAATGTCAGCGAATTTTGTTGAAGCCATTTATTTACAATATTGAATCCGTGCTGCGCAAGCTTGTAGACATTGTGTTCGGAGTCAGCGGAAAATAGAAGGGCAGTATCGTCAGCATAAGAAATAATTTGGCCGTAATCTAGGTTTAGATTACAAAGATCATTGATGTAAATCAAAAATAGTGTAGGTCCCAAAATGCTTCCTTGGGGTATTCCGAAAGACGTGTTTTTTTTATCCTCACTCAGAACATTACCAATCTTCACACATTGGGTACGGCCTTCTAGATAGCTTTTAAATAGCTTTAGCTGCGTGCCTCTTATACCTATGGCTTCAAGCTTGTGCAATAGAACAGAAATAGAAACCGTGTCAAAAGCTTTGGCGAGGTCCAAGAAGATACCTACTGTGTGGTTACCGTTATCAAGTTCTTTTGCTAAGAAGTCAGTCAGATGGTGCACAGCATCGTCTGTTGACATTCCAGGCCTAAAACCATACTGCCGCTTTGATAAAATTTGTTTATCTTCCAAGTATTTGTGAAGTCTTTTATTAATTATTTTTTCTAATATTTTAGACATAGAAGGCAGTAAGGAAATAGGTCTATAGTTTGTCACTTGATCTTTGCCGCCCGATTTATAAACAGGAACCACAACAGCTTTTTTTAGGCATTCGGGAAATATACCCGTAGATAGGCATTTTTGGAAAATGTAAGTTAGTGGCGGTACCAAGATGTGTCTAAACTGTTTAATAATTTTATTAGATATGTTATCCCAGCCAACTGCACAGGCGTCTTTTAAACTCATAATGATTGCTGCCACCTCAGCCTCGTCAGTGTCAATCAACCCAAAAGATGATGAGATAGTTCTAGAAGGAAATGGTGTGCTTGTTAAATTTTGTGATTCTCTCTGAACTTTTTCAGCCAGACTCTTTCCAACATTCACAAAGAAATTATTTGCAATGTTGGCAGCTGTTAACGGTGATGAGTGTGCTTGTAATAACCCTGAGGACGACTGGTTTTGTTTCGTGTGATACGTTACATTTTTAATAAAACTCCAGATTTTTTTGCTATTTGTACCAGCCTTTTCAAGTGCAATTTTATCGTAGTTGCTTTTTACTTTTCTAAGGAGATTATTACAAAAGTTACGATATCGTTTATACGACAGTTGCAAAATTAAATTATCTGGATTAGATTTCGCTTTCATATGCAGTTTATCTCTATTTTTCATGCAGCGAATGAGTCCTGTCGTGATCCATGGTTTTATGTTGTAGTTTTTATTTTTTAACCGAGATTCGACGGTGTTATTGTGAATAGCATGTTGCACTTTATTGATTAGGTACAACATACAAAACTGCGGATCGGCAGAATCGTATAGTGGGTCATAGTCGATATTGCATAAGTCGCCTTCAAGTTTATTTACGTTTATACTAGAAACTGTGCGAGTGACTACTTTAGGTAATTTACAATTTAAAATAAGTAGGTTAGCGTTGTGGTCGGTTATTGTTGAATTAATGACAAGGGTAAGTGCAGGAAAATTTGATTTGAGTATTACATGGTCCAAGCAGGAGCCACTTTTATGAGTAGGAAGCGTGTGAGTGGGAAGCAAACCATGGAAGGCGCATAGGTTCAGGTATTCCTCAGCGGATGCATCAGCACTTTCCGGAAGGATATTGATATTAAGATCTCCAATTAAAACTGTATTTTTGAAAGAGGACAGGTTCAGCAATGTGTCGTTCAGAGAGTCAGTGAAATTGTTTATATTTCTAAAAGAGGGAGGACGATATAAGGCAAGTATTGCGAATTCGGATCCGATTTTTATCAACAGTCTGCTACATTCGTGCATATTTGGTTCCTCGATAGACACATTAAGATGATTTTTTGCGTAAACTATCACCCCATCGTTCTGATTGTGGATTATACTACTTTTGTACATATTATATCCCGGAATGAGTGGTATGTTATATTGTTTGGAAAGCCAACATTCAGTTAAAACAATAACGTCGGCGTTTATGTCTAAACGTTGTAGAAAAATGCTTAAATTGTCAAAATTCTTAAAAATGCTGCGAATATTTTGGGTTAGTATGGTTAGTGGACTAGTGTAGGAGGAGAGATATTTTTTACAGTGTTCAACGTCACAAGCATGGGATTCAGAAACTGAGAAATTATCTATGTCATTAATTAAATTATTAATCATATTTATAACTATAAAAACAAAAAAACAAGAACAACTATAACAAAAACAAGGGCCAAAAATACGCAAATTTACGGCGCTCTTAGGCGCCTCCATAATTAATAGAATTAATGTACCTCTTTTCGGCCATTATCTTCGCAGGACAGTCAGCAGCACTTGTCTTATGATTGCTTGGTTTTTTAAATTTCAATCAAGTAGCGCATTTTGGTTCCTCAGCCTTCTTTGTGCACTCTTTAATTGAGTGACCCTGATCACCGCAATGACCACAGGTATTGGTGGTCTCTCGACATGATTTTGCCGCATGTCCATACTGCTGGCACTTATAGCAGCGAGTGACAAGAGTAAAGTCTCTCACCGGGCAAGATGACCAATTTACAAACACTCTGTCTTTAGATATTAGGGCTTTACGTATGTCTGCAGGAACTTCAATGATATAGTTACAAGTTTCAGCATCCTTCTTACCTGACTTGTGGCTCAACTTAATGGAGGTCAAAAAGGTCTCAAGGCTGCAATCTTGAAGGTTCTCAGCTAGGTTCTGGTGGAACAAACAAGTAAAAACTTCATTTTCTTGCATGGATGAGGGCACTCCGATAACTACAACTCTAGGTTTCCTTTTTGGCGGCTCGTCTACTGTAAGGCCTGAGTTCGACAGCTCCATCGATTTTTTCACCTTCTCGATGTCGTCCTTTGTTTCAGTGCTGATAATGACACCGCCGTTTTTTGTTTTACGTAGTCCTCTTATTTGCAGTTTCATTTGTTCGGGGCATATAATCGTTTGGACAAGTGTTTTCGTCTCCTCACTCGACTTTAGTTTGTCGTTAGGATATATGGCCACTGAACTTAAATTAACCGGCTGTATAAACTTGTTGTCTCCTTTTTTAACCATGTCAGCAAAGGAGGTTCCCGAAACTGGTTTGTTCGAATCTCCGATTTTCTGTTTCAGTTCTTGTAGTTGCTGCGCCAAATCAATTTGCTCTTCCAGTTTATGCACGGTGGAGTGGGCCCGGACGGCTTTCAGTTTGAGGGACTGGTAGTGGACGGCCATCTGCGAAGTTCCGTGACTAACTTTCCGGCATAGGGTACTAATCCGTAGTTTTTGCTCCATGTTTAGTTTGCCATCTGCTGCTATAGAGCACACTTCATTCAGGAAACTGCTCAATGGATGACATCCACCTCTCAATTTCTGGCGTTGCTATGACTTCCAACTCGTCATCATCTCTTTGGCTGGGCTGTTGAGGGGGAGGTGAACGCTCGGGTGCAGGTGCTGGTGCGGGTGCGGGCACGGGTGTAGGAGGTGGGCTCCGGGCACATCTGCCGCCGCGGCTGAAGGGGCTGGTGTCCATTGAGTTACAAGTTATTTAGGTATTAATAACTTGAACACATTTCCACAGGAAACGATAAACACATACCTAACGTGGTATAATTACGTACAAAACCGCTTGCTTTACCGGCTATTTGATGATATAAGTATGGATGTCGAAGGTGTATTCGAATAAGAATAAACAATTTTAATAATATCTGGTGTCGTTCAAAGCCATATATATTTTTTTAATGTAACATTCCATGTATTGCATGCCCTTAATAAATTATAATTGAAGTTTTTAACAATAAACATCTCTAAAAGTTTGATTTGTGATATTCATCATTCTAGCCTTGTATCCTTCAAATCGAATCTAAAAAACAAAGACTTTATTTAAGTGATCATTTATTTTGCAAGCTAGTAATGTATATCTATGCATCAATTTCACGAATGTGTTTTGTTATATGACTTTACAAGTTATGGAGTTTGCATAAAGATCATTTTCTCCTAAAGCAATAATAAAGATTAGTGATTTTGAAGGCGCACTCAGTTCGGATGTGATCGGTTTTACGAATTTTGCCGATGCTACATCTAAGTTGTGTCGTACAGTACCTATCTTGTATGGTGTTAAATAAAGCCATTTGAAATCACTACACAATGTAACCACAAAGGAATGCGAGAGAGTGCAATAACTTGACTGTTGAGTTGATTGACATGACATGACATGACAAGGATTAGGGTTGCCCATACATTAGATCCGTATACAGCGTGGCGCTGCTATGGTGACCTTAATTTAACACACATATACGTTTTCACATTTTCGTTTCATGACAATTTTTTATTTCCATTAAACGTTATTATTTACAGATTAATTAAAGAATTTAGGAAATAGCATCTTAGAGCAACCTGTACTTAAAGAACTGTCGCGCAGCGGTCATTTCCCTCGGTCACGGATCATAACTTCGCATCAATGAAATTAAAACGAATAAGCAATACTATTAGGATGAAACAAATGCATAGAGTAGGCGAATTTAAGGAAATTTCCTTTGTTGGCGAGCAGCGCAGGCGACGCGCGCTCTCCCTTCCACCCACCCGCCGCACCGAACACGAATTCTTTTTTTGCTTTTCTAGTGCTAGTCGAACCCGTGTCCTTGACGCACTTATTTATACTAGTGCGCATAATTACGTCGCGAAAAAGACTCTTAGCTATTGTTTTATTTATTTCTTTTTGTGTAATTAGGATAGTAATTAGATCATGGTACTGCGATAAAGACACTTTGATTGGTTTTCGTTTTCTTATCTAGTAGGTACGTTTACACCTCTTGCGATACGGACGCATTTATTTGTGCTATTAGTGCTTGTGTAAACTTATGATCGTGATGGCAGTGATTAGTGATGACAGTTATTACTAATAGTAACAAGAGAGGGTGATGTGATAAGTGTTTGTACCACTTGCGCCGCTCGGTTTCTTTGATAATATGCCGTCAAAGAATCGGACCGATCACGAGTAGGTACAAGACGCGATGCGCGCGGTTGCCAGCCCGCGAACCGACACATTGCCGCTCCGAGTTAACGTAAGCGAGCTAGGTAAGTAATTTCATGAATGAATTTTTGCAAGGGTGATCCCAATTTTAATGACTTTTTTATTATTTAGTTTGTTTGAAAATTTTTTTTTTTCAGTTTACGTATTATTTTAACCTATCAATATTTATATGGTTAATGGGCACTAGCCCTACCCGTGTATTAAATTAAAGTCACCATTGTAGCGCCACATTGTATATATATTTTAAACAAAATCGATACCGTTCAGTATCCAGCGTGTTATTCTTTTTGAAATATTACAATGCATCTCACTTAGGGCGTTTGTGCATTACCTCGAATTCGGTTCATATTCGTGATTCTTTAAAATACAATTCGAAATAGCTAACATTAAATGTGTGGTAGTTTGTGCACTGCTTCGTTTTAAGGTTATTATTTATTCGCGAATTCGCACATCGAGTCAGTTTTTAAGGTCGACCCGTAAACACTGACTCGATGTGAGAATGCGCCATCAAGTAGCCATCATGCTTAAATATAGGTCGTTTTGTGCACTCACTCGTATTTGTGATTCGTTTTGGGGAAAAAACACGAATACGATCTCCTACACGAATAGGAGGTAGTGCACAAACGCCCGTATGTGCAGAAATTGTATAGAAAAAGATAATCAATTATTTAGGATGCATGGATTAGAATATGAAAATCGATTTTGTTGTTGAATTCTTTTCGCATCTAAGGTGTATGGTACCAATAAAAACGTCGCAAAAGTCACTACAGAAGCGTCATACCCTAGAGCGAAAACGATTGAAAAGATAAGTACTTAGGTACGAATGCGTATGACATCCGTGAGCAGGTGGTCAACTCAAGTAATCTCGCTCTCGATGAGTGAAATGAAAGATTGGGCATCACTAATTGTCAAATCTAATACTCAAATATGGCAGCATTTTTGATGTGATGTAAATCGTTACGGCTCTTTTAATTGTTCATAAAGGAACGCAGAATGTTTGTTTCATACAGATATTAGCAATTAGTATAGTAAAATATATTTATAATTATTATGTATGTCAGATGTTTGTTGGTCCTAGGGCCATTTTCGACGATGTCCTTAAACTTTTTTTATTAATAACGTTAACGATCAGACGAATTTTTCAAACGTATTAACCAATTAATTAGGAAATCCTTCAAAAGCCTTAATTGTGATTGAACGTATGACACGAAAATGGGGTGCTGGATTGATAGGTCTGGCTCAACCCTAGCCCGAGTCCGTTTAAAACCCAGCCTATACAGCATCGCTTTGCTGATCTTAGTTTACTGTTAGCGCAGTAATTTAGCAATAATCCTCAATTGCAGCGGTACAGCATCACAATACCACTGATTGAGGACAGGATGTTACGGCTTCAGACATTATCTATATGGCCGTTGCTTGTTGGCTGCTTCTGATAAATATCTGATGGAAATACCCAATAACACGCGATCTGGGTTATCGAACACAGGATAACGTGGTGCTTAAGACTGCTACACCAACGTGGCAGTGAAAGGTGGCGATGTTGGTATATTGTATCCATATTCAAGTTTTTTGGTAGCATTATCCACAAATAGACCCCGAAGTAATATCCCATTGTAATCATCTAGTAGATGATACTATAAACTTAGCAATATACTGGAGCTAAATTTCTCTATTGACACCATATAAATCCGGGCCCTTATTTGTATTTAACTACTGTGATTAATTGTAACACAAAACAATACATTGCAATTCAACATTAGAAATTAAGAAATTAATGATTTTAAGCATATATTGAATACTTAACGTGTCTGTCCATTGTATTGATCCTAAACTAACTTTTACTATTGAGTAACGTAGTAAGCAGAGATAATAGCCCGGGCAAGCTACGCCTGACCTCGCTCACAGGGGGATTGAATTAAGCTATTAGTACCCATTGAGTTAGAAACCGAGCAACATATAATAGAATCGCGCCCGTATTCCCAGAAAGCTTAGGTAGAGATGAATAGTAGACACAGACATCCACATTTCGCGAAGTAATGATTTATTCACGTGTTATTGGGGGAGAGCGTATTGTCATTACTAATAATAATATGTCTTCCCTTTATTATATTTACATACATTTTAATGACATATTTAAATATTTTTTATACTTATAAAACACAAAGACATTCAATTATTTACTTAACAATAGACCGGACGTAGCGAACCAAATCGTAATCCGATACATTTGACGTAGTGGGCAAAAGTCGCTCAGTCAAGTGTGGTATGCCTGCATGACGCTCTAATTTTGCTATATTATGCTAGATGGCGTCACTGAGACTTGGGATCACAGTTTTTTCGTGTCATTTCCTCACATAGCTTCTCTACAGTAGGTATCTTATATATCTTTGAAAAAACATTTAAAAAACGTTAAAAATATATAAAATAGTGGACCATCGGCATCAGGAACACGGTCCAAGCTGCCGGTGGTCAGGGCTCTCGATAGAGGAACCTCCTCACTATGCGTGCCGTGTCTAGGTTTTATTTTTTTTAAACTTTTCCCCACGCTAGGAATTTCTCCTGAATTGTAGGTGCGTTTACAAACATTTAACCTCACATACACAAACAGCCAGGCCCGGAATAACTACTTGTAGGTCATACGAATATTTGTTCCGTGCGGGAATGGAACCCGCGACACGCAGCGCAGCAGTCATTCGCTTAACCACTGCGTCAAAGTCCTGCTTTCTAAAGCAAACCCTAGACCACGCAATGAGAGCCTGCCGAGGTGTTGATCGAGACTCTCCGCTATTAGGTCAGTGACCGTAACGATTATCGATACAATGATTGCAGAGTCCACGTCCCACATGCCGACAGCCTCGTGTGCTAAGTGAAGTTACTTGACTTAGTACACGGCGCTCTCGTCTATCTATCACCACAATATCATGCTTATTGACTACAATAGTCCTGTCAGAGACGATAGATCGATCCCTGTACAATTTGGCGCGACCATTATCGAGAACTGGGTCGTCGGGCATTTATACCTGTCGTATGGTACAAGTACTCGCCATTAGCAAGACGAGGACAACTGGAGAAAATATGTCGGATTCATTCACCGGGACGGTGGATTATGTGTTTGAGCTTTAATAATATAGGTGACCCAAATGAGTTCTACGCCGAGTTCTTTTCACCATTAAACACGCAATTTAATGACACTTTTCCACTAAAGACTAAGGCCCGCTTGCACCAATATTCACTAAATACAATTAGTGCTAAACGTATTTAAAACATCGTTCTGTCTCTATCTTTTTCGGAGGACAACTGGAGAAAATATGTCGGATTCATTCACCGGGACGGTGGATTATGTGTTTGAGCTTTAATAATATAGGTGACCCAAATGAGTTCTACGCCGAGTTCTTTTCACCATTAAACACGCAATTTAATGACACTTTTCCACTAAAGACTAAGGCCCGCTTGCACCAATATTCACTAAATACAATTAGTGCTAAACGTATTTAAAACATCGTTCTGTCTCTATCTTTTTCGAACGATTGACAGGAATAGAACGATGCTTTAAATTTGTTTAACGCTAATTGTATTTAGAAATTTGTGGTGCAAGCGGGCCTAAAAGTATTTACACAAAGTTTATAATTGTGTAACACAAAGTGATTGGGCGAACCCAGGTATTCGTTAAAGCAGGACAAACTATTTGAACTTTATGGCCTACCCTAAAGCAACATAATATGAATAATACAAGCTTTCATCGTATGTTGCAAAATATTCTAAAACTTTAAAACATGTGTGCCAAATAGCTAAAGCTCTTTATATTAGCAATAAAATAAAATCAGCTGATGATAAAATAAAAACTACCTGGCAAATCCTCATCCTAACTAATATCATGAATGCGATAGTAACTTTGTTTGTTACATTTTCACGCCTAAGCCACTGAACCGGTCATCATGAAATTTTGCATATACGTTGTCAGAGGTAAAGAAAAGCACATAGGGTACCTTCCGTCCAGAAAAAAGTACAGTTCCCGAGGGAAAGAAAAATAACTTTCGACGGTCACAAATTGGTTTAGGACGCTAGATGGTGCTACGTGTCTTTCGAACACGGAGCAAATACAAAGAGGAGACGGCCTAAGCAACTGTGCACTGTGATTCTCAACTAGGTCCTGACGTCATCATGTAGGCGTGGCCTTAGTCAGTGTATTGTTGGCGTTCGTACTGTGCACAGCTCTGTAAACGTTCCGTTTGTACAGCATATTTGCGCTAGAAGAAAAAAAGAATGAAGTGTGGTGTTTTATCTTGTAAAAACTACTCGGATAGACGTTCTGATGCTATGGATGGCATCACATTTCATTTGTCAGTAATTTTATGCGTAATTTATTAAAATAGTTCTTCATTCTGCATGTAGTGACATCTAGTGTGAGATAGTTACATAACTACAAAGTAAAATCAACAGGACGAGCGAATAGTTTTGCTATTGACCAGTAGATGTAAAATAAAGAAGTGGGCGGGATCTGATCACCCCTCACCCCGTAAAGTGTCACCCGTTGTTTCATACAGAAACCTTATTACAACATCTCCTCTTTGTATTTGCTCCGTGCTTTCGAATCATGATTGAATTATACAGGTTGTAAAAAGACTCATCACGTAGCCGTCAACTACGCATTCTGTAAATCAAACTAAGTAACACTGCACAAAAATAATTGCTGGGAAACGAATTTTATTTTTTGTGTGTAAATTCGCTGTTTACTGTAACGCGCAATGAAACACAGTCTTTTTATGGTTGATTATTATGTATTGAAGTAGAAGCAGATACTAATAATAAAAAAAATCGTTGTTTTTTTTTATGAATTTTCAAACTTGTATACCGCCATAAAAATATAAAAAACCCAAATTACTCGGAAATGGTTGACATTTGAATATTGCATAGGGGTCATAAGGGATCATTTGGTTGCAAATGACCTCCCCTACATGCCCTTAACGGATTGCCGGCTTATTACCTATAACCCTGTATAATTAATGTGATCAAAATATTGTAAATCGTTTTAAAAGAGTAACGGTGGAGTTTCTTGCCTATCTTTCTCAATACGAAACTCCCTTTTCGAAGGGGCGGCTAGAATCAATTCTATTTTATAGTAAATTTTGACGTTTGACGTGCCTTTTTTGTGGCTATTTGAAATAAATGCTATGACTTTGTGGCATGCCCAGCAGATGTCAACCGTACCGTCTTTGACAATGTATTTGTCATGATAACTTCATCCATAATTGCACAAACAAAACCTTCGGTTTCCCCAAAGTGGTCGCCGAAACGCAGCCAGGATATAGACGCCAAAAAGTCTACATCAGGCACGCCCATGGAGGGCTCGGAAAAAAACATCAGTGAAGCTCTTTGCTTTGTCATAATTCCTTACGATCGTAAGTATCAAGTACTGCAGGTTTGCGCCAGTTCTCTTTCGCCAATTATGTCATTAATCGGGAACCAATCCAAGCACGCTCGGTGGTTTTTTCCTAATTGAAAAACTAATGACACTGGCTGACTCGGGGACCGAACCCAGGACTCCACAGCTCAGCAGTCGCATTTGCCACCACTGCGCTACGAGGCCGTCAAGAATTCAGCTAACTCTTATCATCACTAAATCAAGACAAGTCAAAAATCTAACCGTAATAAATGTGGGGTAATAGCACAATTCAAAAATGGGCACAAAAATAAAAAGCTTTAGAACAATAAACGGGCTTCGACCTGACGAATCCTGTAGGCCAATATTTAAAAATAAAAATAAATTTATTTATTTAATTTAAAATCAATATAAAAAGCTTGGCTTGTTACCGCTACCGTCTCTTTACATATATGGAACATGTATGTTTGCGAAGAAGCATTAAACGAATTATTTAGTAAGTAATGTAGATGATTTATATCCTCGTAACCGACGAGACCCCCACAGGCTCGTACTGGATATCCTTCCGAGACTAGCTAAATATAATAAAAGTTGTATATCTATGTGTGTGCGTATATATAATAAGATACCAAGTAATCTCAAGACATTAAATATGGGATTATTCGAAAATAAATTGCGTGAATGGTTGTGTAGTCATAGTTACTATAGTGTCAAAGACTTATTTGACAAATGTTCAATATGCTTGTAATAATTTGTAAGCTTAACTGTTAAGAAAAAACATGTATGCTCTTGTTATTTTGTATTTTACCATCTTTTTATACCATGTTTTTAAGCAAATAAATGTTATTCTACAGGGTGTTCGGCAGAACGTTGAACATACGAAAATGACAGATAGGTGGGGTCGTCTGCTATCTACCTAGCCCAAATGATTTGACGTATGCCCCATAGATTTGTTTTTTTTTATTTTTTATATTCTATTTTTATGAGTTTGAAAACTTTGAAGGAAGATTACTTTATGTAGGATAGACGAAACTGGCAACACTTTTTTTGTTTTTGTCTCGACTGTTGGTAGATTCCTCTAAACTATTGTTTGGTGCAGATAACAGCTAGACAAAAAGTTATGAGCCTTCAAACATTACAGAAAGGGGTAAAACATGATTTTAAGCTTTTCTTTACATTGCATTTAAAAAATAACTAAAAGTGATTGAAGACTTAGGATTTCATCGAAACATCCTTGGTGTATGGCCTTTCAAACAGTATGTAATTTGTTTAATTAAAAAAAAAAAACTTAAGAGTTATTGACCAATTTTAGTTCAAAAGGGGGATTTTGAGGCAAATCGGTTTTTGTGAAAAATGTAAAATGTTTTGCAAAGTTCATCCTGTAATAGTGGTAAAAATTAAAAATCGATAGTGTATTGGGTAACTACCTGATTGGTAAAAGCCCCACGTGTAGAAAAATGAAACAAACTCATGAAATTCGGTTATTAAAAAAAAACTAAATAAAATATCTATGGGGCCTAGGTCAAATCATTTGGGCTAGGTAGATAGCAGACGGCCCCACCTATCTGCCATTTTCGTATGTTCAACGTTCTGCCGAACACCCTGTATTCTATTCTATTCTAAAAGAAATCGGTAAATTAGCTAGCCCATAACTGAAAAATAAATCTAAACCAGTTCTGGTTCCATCTTTTCTTTGGTGACTGGTTACACCAAAGATTTGCATGGAAATTAAAGATTGAACATTTAAGCTTATTTACAATCGCGAGAGCTCTAACGATGAGGTTAATTAAACAACATCAAAATATTTCCTTATTTATGCAGTTTCTAACCAAAAAGTATTATGTTCTTTCAAGCATTACAGTAGACAGAACGTAATATTACTGTATAGGTTTGTATATCTTGATAATTGCAACTTCTCTATCAAATTGTTAACTGTCATTAGGTCAAAAATGCTTGTGACAGAAGTTAAACTATTTGGCTGACGTATAAACAAATAGAACGATTTCATACTGCCATCTTTACGTACTGTTCTGAAGAAACTCTTGTGAATCCATAAAAAGGGAAGTATAAAATGAAGAAATAACCAAAACTCATCAAACTTTAGATATCGCAACATGCAAGTTAAGGAGATACAAAACTGTAAACTGAATAGGTCATCTCTTTCCAGACGGTATTTAAAAGGTATCATTGGTTCCAGTTTCCAATTACGCCTATAATTAGGTTAGCTTATTGTACACTCAAGAACCCGCCCCGACTTCTGCCGAGAATTTTGAAGATATTCGTAATACCATAATTATTTTTAAGCTCAACATAGTATGTTGACGATATGAGATTGATATGAAATTAAAAGTAAAACCAGCATGATGATGTCAATAGGCTAGCGATTTGTCAACCTAATGAAAACAACATGTTTGATGGTTCTACGCAGTTAAATAGGTAGCGGTTTTATTAACTGGTCCTTTCTTTGCATAGATTTAAGAGTGGAGATGTGTGAAGTGTGATTCATACTAACTAACAATAGATTGAGGCAATTGCACAGACAAATAATTTATGATATTCTTACGATACTAAAATTATTTTGGAATTATATATTAAAAAAGCTCAAGATAAATCTTAATTTAGAAAAAAAATACTATTTTTACCCTATACCGAATATAATGTTTGTAGTCTCAAAAAACATTGAATTAGAAATTAATTTTTCAGCATATCCAAGTTAAAACAGGACTACAAGGTAGCAATGAGTGTTAATCGGAAATATGAAGTATTAGTGACAAAATTGCAAAATTCAAATAGTTTGACCGTACTTGGAACCGAGGGATCGGCACTTCCGGTGTGTCGGAATGAACTTGCCCTGGTGACAAGAGCCCTGCAGGCGAAGCGAGCCGGAGCCTAGCTTGTGGGATGGTGATATGTTGGCCGTGTTCGATACTCCCGGGGTTATCACTTCTTTCACGGACTCCTTAGAACCAGCGCAACTGCCCACGGGTGATGGAGGCTCCAATTTTAGCGATAGCCTGTAATTAAAAACAATGTTAGAACTTAAAAAGTACATGTTAAAAATAAACGCTACGTCTTGTTTAGACTAATAAAGTTCATCTTGACCCATACAATAACGGACGCAAGAGACAGGAAAAACAATGAAGCCGGACTGCCATACCCTCCTTAGAGCAGGTCAATATTATACAAAATCGCATGAAACTTTGCCAATCAGTGTCTGCCCCCTTGACCTGGCCTGCACATCACTTGTCTAGCAAATTGATTATGTTAGGGGCCTCTCGTTTAATGCATTATCAAAAACAGAATCTAAAATGTCAGCTAATGTCTTAAACAAAAAATATGAAATAGCAAATACATAAGCGCAAAACATTCGCAGGGTACATAAACGAAGTATTTTTCGCAGTTATTTTTATGTCGCAGGGGGGGCATCTGCGATATAAAAATAATTACTATTTTAATATGTGTTGGTGAAGCATGAGTAGGTTGGAACAACAAAAAAGTGTTAAGTTGACAAGACAAAAGTTAAAAAAGCAGATTCAAAAAAAATATTTAAATATTGCAAGAAAAATTATAAGGCTAAAAAAGACACAAATTTTTAGATAACAACTAATAGAAATTAGAGATGTAAGGAAGAAGGTGTTCTGAGCCGACCCCAAATAAATTAAGATAAGGTAGAACATAGATACAGTTAGAAATACAAAGCAATTATTTCGCTATGCGTCCTTACCTTTAAGACCAGCGCGTATAGAACTTAACAATCCCACGATCGACTAGTTACTGGTTGGAGGGCTAGTAAGCACTGTGATTACAGTTTAAGTCTTGTTAACAGAATCACAATCAGAGCGTAATTCTAGAACATGAAGATTGACGGATGCATAGCGTCGCCTCACTGGTAATTGGCGAAAGTAGCCGGACCGTGCACACCACGCCACCTCAATGGTAATTGGCGAGCTTGGCCGCACCGTACACACCACGCCGCTTATTGTGTATATGCATTCTTATGATGTATTGCACATACATACTAGCTCTCCATACGTAGGTTGGGACCCAGACACTCAAAATTTGTCACATTCGTGCTTTTATTTGCGTCAACGACTACGAATACAATATCATCATCATCACTCTTATATCTAAATAGAAGTTTTTAGGATTGGTACCTTTACTGTTGTTACTTGAAAAGTTGAGAGTATGCATAGTGCTCATGGTTGGTGCAACGAAATCTCCAAACGGCTGGTTTATACTTCCCGTGACCCAAGGGCTGGCTTTTACCTTGGCCAGAGGCTAAACATTGCCATACAACGTGGCAATGCTCTTGGGTACATTACCAGTCGACAGTGATGCGGAGGATTTTTTCGACGCCATATTTTATTTGTTAATAGTTTTAGTTACATTAAGTTATTATATTTTATTATTATAGTTTGTTACTTAATTTATGTTTCGTATAAGAAGTTTATAGATGTGACAAAACATACATTTTAAAATAATATATTTATTTAAATCGCTTAAAAATAATGTATCATGTATCAGGACTTTTAAACCTACAGACCTATCGCGTGTTACCATCTTAACATTATGTAGGTAATCCAAAAATTGTGAACTTAGAATTATAAATAACCAATACTTAAATTCACAACACTTACTTATACTGATCGTCTTCGAGGAATTTCTGTAGTTCTTCAATATAACGTACGCTGTTCAGGTAGTTAGAGACGTGGGGCAAAGGAGCGATGTCATACTCCGACGTTTGGTACTTTTCGAGCGCTTTCAAAACAACTGCCATCTTTGCGACGCGGTGGGGCGAATCCGGAGGATGTGCGATATCGATGTACACAAGATCCGTCAAGAATATACCTGTTGAACACATAAGAACATATAATTAAAAAAGGGTTAACATTTATATTGTTATGACTTTGCCCTACAACACTACCTATAGTTTCAAATTTAGCCTTGATGTGCTAACGCAACAATCAAATTAATTTACGCGACTAACATTTATATTACCTACATTTCCATGCAGCTACAATTTTTTAGGTTGAATATGATGCCTAATACTGTCCCATACGGCTCTGGCGCAGTAAGAAATTGCTTTTTTTAATAAGTTTTTTTTTAAACGTTCATCGTTGCGATGTCGTGTCGTGAAAATATACGTACATCGACGTGTACACGGGGGTCACACTGAAAGTTTTTAGAACAGGCCAGTAAGAAAAGCAGCCGATGAAAAATTAATTTAAATTGCGAATCAGGAACTCTTTGGGAATCTGTTAAAGATGTGTAATGAATTCATTCATAAATCAATTGTTTTTACAAATTGACGGCAATTTAAAAAGCGTCTGTCGTGCTTCGAAATGTATTTGACTAGAGAAAATTTTCGTCCAATGATTTATTACGACTTTCGTTGCGGTCTTACTTAACAACAATGTCACGATAGACTTCGATTAGCATTTCATGGCGAAGCCCCATACCGTGCTACTGTTTACAACTGGTTCAATGAGTTTGAACGTGGTCGAAGCAAACTCACTGGTGATTCGAGAGAGGACGTCCTTCTGCGGCGACTACTGAGGATGTGAGTGCTGTGCAGCTAATGGTAGAAGCTGAAAGAAGGATGACATATCAACAAATTCAGGCAGCTTTAGGCATTGGTGTGAGTCAAGTACAAAAAGTCTTACATGAACATTTAGGCGTCAGAAAGCTTTGTAATAGATGGATACATCATAATTTGACGGAATATCAAAAACGCCGTCGTATGGATTGGTGCCGTTCAATGCTTGAAAAGTATGACGGAGGTGACTCGAATGCTGTATATGACATCGTCACAGGTGATGAAAGCCAAAACCAAAAGACAATCTGCGCAATGTATGTTTCCATTCGAAGATTTACCGACAAAAGTAAAGAAGGGCAGAATTCAAGGGAAAAAGATGATTGCCTCATTCATTGGACGGACGGGTCAATTCGCAACAATTGTCCTAGAAGATAAAAAGACTGTTACTGCAGATTGGTATGTCTGTCATTGATTACCAGTTGCCTTGGAAAATGTTAGACAGCAGCGCCCAAGAAGCAGGATCCTCCTCCACCACGACAACGCTCCAGTTCACTCCACCAGACGGACTATCGAATATTTGTCTATCGAAAGTGTGGAGTTAGTAAGTCATCGTCCTTACAGTCCTGACCTGGCACCTTGTAACTTTTATTTATTTCCAAAAATAAAGATAAGCTTGTAGGAATTCGTTTTGAACCATGAAGGCTGCGTTAGAAAAAGGCGTGGAAGAAATCCTTAAAGAAGAGTGGGCCCACTGCTTCAGTCAATGGCTCCATCGCATGCGACGGTGCTTCGATAGGAACGGAGACTACTTCGAAAAGCAATAAAAATATTAACAGGCTTTCAGTTTTGTTATTTTCTAAAAACTTTCAGTGTGACCCACTAAGTGTTTTTGCCCTTAAGTGTCAAGAAAAACCTTTTTCTTATGATTTTCAGCCCGTATGAAATAACGTGTTCAAACTTACGCCACCGACTACGCCCCTAAATAAACATAAAACATATCAAACAGATTATTATTTCAATAAGATGTATGTCATTATAAGTAAATTTCATGATATTGAATGCACGCGTAGAGAAGCTATATGATCTGTATAACAGACTACACCCACTGTGTGTCCATTAAAGGTACTCTATGACAGAGATATGGCGTGGCAGTTATTTTTAGAAATGAGTAAACTGAACATGCTGTGGTTTTGGAAAAAGTTGACATGGTATGGCCTTCTAGGTTTAATTAGAGTACCTACCTAAAGTTAGCTAATAATAAAAACTAACTGTTCCTAATTCGCTAGGAAGACACATGTTTGGCACACGAGTGGTGATTTTTACATGTAAGAAATTCCGGTGTACATTTCAATCATCCCCGCTACAATCTTGGCGACTAGCTAAAATATTCCCACAGCAGCTAGAGCTTTCTTCTATTACAACTAGCGACCCGCCACTGCTTCGCACGATTATACGACTTGACATAACATAGAGATTTCTTCATTTGTAAAATCCGTTGCGTAATTTAGAAGATTAGCTATAATTTAAAATATGTATCGATAGATTCTTGCCAATGCGAGAGAGAAGAAGAATAGATAAGACAGCTATATCATGAGTGTGTTACGTTTTGATTGCTACGTAAAACAAAATGCTATAACAAACTATTTAAACAAGACATCGTACGTATCGCACATGTTACTTTCACACAAAAAAGACAATAAACACTGCTTCAGCATACTAATATAGTTTACTGTCGCGTACATTACTGCCGCGGCCTGCAAAAGAGGCATCGATGGCATAATCAGCCTATAATGTTACCACTGCTGGGACACAGGCCTCCTCTCTGTGAGAGGGAGTGGGGCGCAATCCACCACGCGGGCCCAGTGCGGTTAGTAGATGTGACATGTAATGCACTAAATTACACAACGTAATGCGCCTGTCTGGGTTCGAACCCACGAACTACAACTCGTTAGTCGGTTAGTTAGTTAGTCTACTGGGCCACCACTGCTTTGGCATTGATGGACGAACGTGAAAATGTAGGCCGAGGCGAAGTCGAGGCACACATACGAGAGTCCATAAATGCCTGGTTGCGACCAAGGCTTGTTTATTGCTTTTCTCAAATCATGCGCGGAAATTCAAACATATTCATTTGTTTCTTTTTTACTTTAAACATCTCTATGTGCATGCCAGTTCGACATTCAAACAAAATATTTGATGAATTACCTCCTTGGTTGCTATGTTTCAAATAAAAAGTTCGTTCCATTTTTAAATTACACGATAGTTATAAGTTATCATAGTAATGTATTACGCCGTGAAACACGACAGATATAGATTTTCATACTAACATTTCCGGCCGCTGCTGCAGTTAAACGACTACATTTGTGTAAGTAACTTGACTGTCACATCATATCAGCATAATTCAATGCCCTATTGGTTGTTTCAATGACTCTTCGGTAAAAACCGGGACTAAAAAATGTACGGTGTTAACGTTTTAAACTAGGCCAATGAATGAACTCCTCAATAAAGTCACGGGTATTCCCCAGATCATTTGGTAAATAACTATTTGTTGAAAATAGCATAGAGATAAGCCTACGTAAACAATTCGGTATTTGAATAAAAAGGGAGTTCCCTAATGTTTTCCTATCGCAATCCATACATTACTTACCAAGATATGGAATACATGGCAAAGGAATACATCTCAAATATTCCCTCAATGCGGTCCAGTTGTCCTTCTCACCAAACAGTTCCGCGAGTTTATCGAACTGTTGTTTATCCTTTTTAGATAAGCACGCCCATGTTTTTGTCAGCCTGTAAATGAGAAAATATATAAATCATTAAATGGACATTCATTCATTAGAATGTATAATAATTGCACATTTATCAAATGAATAACATATAACAAGGTTTTTGATGTCTCAACAGCAATGCACCAATGTGAGTCACATGCTAACTGGCGTGTACAAAATCTTTATAGATATTTTATTATTTCTTCACCTGTATATACTGGCACTGTGCAATGCGGAGATAACAGCAAACAGAGAATGCAGATTGTTCAGATCATGCAGCTTTTTTCCCACTTTGATAAAATGCGCCAATATTTCAGCTCGTGCTTTCGGCGATTGCCCATTTAGTATTTCCTGTACTGTCCAAAAACTGACCTGAAAACAAAAATATATGTATCATTAATAATATTGTATTGTTAACTTGAAAACTATTGTTTCAATGTCATGAATATAGGAAGTTGTGGTTTTTATCGTAACTGATTGCGCGAAACAAAATTGATACTGCATAAATACCACTTTGTGTACTGAACTCGAAGTAATAAAATAATGCTTGCTACGTGACCAGCCTACAGACTGCTACATACGCTCTTATTATTAGATAATATAAGAGGACAGATCTGAGATAAGAGCGAGGGCTGTCTTAGTTGCATAGTTACTAGTTACACATTCTCAGATCACACATTACAATCTCGATCCCTATCCTTCTAATATCTGGATTTAGACAAAAGGATGTGAACTATTCAGTGCCGGAAATCATATTCATCGATTACATTGAGTTGCAGCCTCTTATCAGTGGTAAAATACCCCCTGGTGAGGTCACTTATTGTGATCGTTATCATTTATTATAGACATTGTTGTATGAGATGACTTCTTTAATCATTGTTAATTTAATCAATTAAATGAATAAGTTAATTACGTTGACTTGTATTATTGCATTGTGTTATGGCTTGCAGATCTGCAAGCCATAACACATAACACAATAATATCTATATTAACAAATAAATAGCAAAGTCATCATTAATTTACTTACCCTGTTAAATCTTTTAGTAAAAGCTACCACGTTAGGCGCCACAGTCAACTTGTTCAGTTTGTTCCATCCGCAAGTAGTCAATTCCTCTGGTCTTATAGATTTAAAACAAGGCAAGTCCAGCAGAGTCAGCTGATTGGCAATATCTTCAGGGGTGATGCGCAGTGCTGAGCACACTATCTCATCCCAGGACTGGTTGATGGATGAAGCAGGCGGCAGACTGCTTGTCTTGTACTGGTAGACAGGATCATGTTGCCTAGCATTTCCGTTTTCACCGTGGCTGTGTAAAAATAATACTTTTGTGAGCAATGAGAATTTAAGCTCTTGTTGATTAGTCTATTATAAATGAGAAGTTAATGTGGACACTAAATCACACCATAATGGCAGAATGGATTATCGACTTATATTAAGGCAGGTTATCTCTTGGGTGAGTACTTTTCATCAATATGTGTGGTTATGTCCTAGTTACGCTTAATATACTTAAACACGACAGAATTTGATAACATAGTAGCCATAAAGTTCATAATGAATACCTACAATATATGTAACACTAAATAAGATAAGCACTTTCAGACCATTAGCAGTGGGTACTATAACAACTTTAAACCAGTTTTAGTAAACTTGTTTTGTTTTGTGATAGAGCATTCGTATGCGTTATAATAGCTGTACAAAAAGAATAAATTAGAATGTAACACAAAACATTTCATGTATGAAACCCGAATAGTATTAAACAGGCAGCTATTAATAAACTTATTTGTAACTAGCTCCAACCCGCGACTTCGTCTGCGAGAAATTTCTTGTTCCCCCGAGCCACCCCGTCACGTCACACTCACATCGCCTGCCCGCGCTAATACTTCGTTTTCGCTTAGCGTTCTCTCTGACTTTTTAACTTTTTGCTCGGCTCTTTAGGGTCCTAGCGTGATGTTAAATAGCCTATAGCCTTCCTCATGCATTGGGCTATGAAATCCAAAAATATTTTTTCAAATCCGACCGGTAGTTCCAGAGATTACCCCTACATACAAACTTACTAACAAATTTTAATTGTTTTTAAATTTTGGTATAGATGTATTAATAGTCCATTTTTTTTTTAAATATTAGAAGATTGTACGAGTAAATTGAGAACTATAGTAACATAATAGATAACATTATCTTATATGACCTCTTGTATTGTATGCAATAACAATAATTTGTTAAAGTACAACATCTCCCATAAATAGAAACACTATCTCTATCAACTCAGCCTATCGCAGTCCACTGCTGGACATAGGGCTCTCCCAGGCTGCGCCACAACACCCTGTCGTCCGCCTTCCGCATCCAGTCTGTCCCATCCACTTTCATGAGGTCGTAGGTCCATCTCATATGGGGGACGTCCCACGCTACGCTTGCCGATAAGCGGTCTCCACTCCAGGATTCGTCTGCTCCACCGGCCATCGGTCCTTCGACAAACATGGCCAGCCCACTGCCACTTCAGCTTGCTTACTCTGCAAGCTATGTCGGTAACTCCGGTTTTTTTCCGGACAATTTCATTTCTGATTTTATCCTTCAAAGAAACTCCGAGCATAGCCCGCTCCATGGCGCGCTGAGCGATCTTTAATTTGTGGACCAGCCCAACTATCAGTGTCCACGTTTCGGCACCGTACATCATAACGGGCAGGACGCACTGGCTGAAGACCTTAGTCTTCAAACATTGCGGGATTGGCGACGAGAAGACTTGACGAAGTTTCCCAAACGCAGCCCAACCCAGTCGGATTCTTCTGTCCGCTCAAAGTTGTGTCTACCAAGCTGGATGATTTGCCCTAGGTAGACATACTCCCTGCGGGAACCGCAAAGGGCCATAGCCCAGCGGGTGGCGCGGGCCTACCGCACGGTGGGATTTGCGGCAGCATGCGCTCTGGCCGGCACCCCTCCTTGGGAACTCGAGGCGTGGGTGCTCGCCAGAGTGTACGAATGGACGGCGGGGCGGAGGGCGAGAGGACAACGCACCGCCCCGGAAGAGCGGGAGGCCGTCCGGCGGGAGGCAAAGGGCGCCATCGTCGTCCATTGGACGAGGGACCTCGCCACCGCAGCCTTCGGTCGCCGAACCCTCGACGCGATTGGGCCGGTCCTGCGAGATTGGCTCGAGCGGTCGCATGGGTTCCTCTCCTTCCGCCTGGTGCAGGTGCTGTCCGTACACGGTTGTTTCGGATCATACCTGCACCGAATCGGACGGGAGGAGACGCCGTCATGCCACGACTGTGGCGCGGCGGAGGACGCGGCGCAGCACACACTCGAGGTGTGCCCGTCGTGATCCGAGCCGCGCCGCAGTCTCATTGCGGTGATCGGACCGGACCTCTCACCCCCCGGTTTGGTTAACGCCATGCTGGGCTATGAGAGGTCCTGGCATATCTCTCGGATATCTATGAGTCCGAGAGTCTCCAAGGAAAGTTTGGACACCTTACTTTTTCGCTGCGACGGGAAAAGTCTGCGGGAGATGTCAGTGCTTTGACCACCTCGTCGGCCTTCTCGTCAACAGTGCCTATGGTTTCCAGGAGGGCGAATCGTATTTTTTTTTTTTTTTTTTTTTAAACCTTGCCCTACACTAGGAATTTCTCCTGTATTGTGGGTGCGTTTACAAACATTTAAAGTCACATACACAAACAGCCAGACCCGGAACAACTACTTGTAGATCATACAAATATTTGTTCCGTGCGGGAATCGAACCCGCGACACGCAGCGCAGCAGTCAATCGCTTAACCACTGCGCCAACCGTGTTGTCAAAAAATTTTCAAGTTCCAGTTGGAATTTTTCGGATCCTAGAGCGGCTTGAAGCGGCGAAGGTCGGAGGGTGGGCCTCATCATGCGGATTCTCTCAGCTCGAAGATCAGTGCCTCGCATAAGTCTGTGATCACTTCCGGTATTAAACCTACTGATCAAGGAGACATCTCTAAATATGTACTTCTTATCCGTCATGATGAAGTCTATCTCGTTCTTTGGGACGTTATCGGGGCTCTGTCAGGTCCACTTCTTTGGGAGTTTCTTTCCGAAGAACGAATTCATCAAGAAGAGCCCCTGCGACTCCAGAAAGTTGACCAGCATTGCTTTGTCGTACTGTATATTGTCTTTGCAACATCCTCGTACATGGCCTCGGCTGTCTCGTCAGAGCATGTCGAAGTTGGCGCATATACCTGTATCACTTTCAGGTAGTACCTGTCAGTGAGTTTCGTAATAGCGGGACCACCGGGAACTGGGGGCCGTTGTTTTGGCACTTTTTCCATTGGGATGTTTAATGCCCGTAATCACCACGCTGGGCACGCGGGTTGGTGACCCCAATCCTTTCGCAACAGTGACGCTGCTGCCCGTCATCGCTCTGGAGAATTTAGGTTGTCTTGTTGGAGGGTTATACCACCATCGGTCGGTCGCCAGCACCTCGTCCGTCAGTGGCAGGGTGTACCGCGCGGCGAACGAAGCAACTAGGTAGACATTGTAGTTGGAATTCCGTGTGTGTAATAAAGTTCTTTATACCAATAACAGTATAAGTGAGGTTGACATTTGAGGAGTCCGCTTGTTGTGTACTCCTCTATACACCCCACACTATCTCTAAGGGTGTTGTGAATAAAACAATATTATAACTTAATATCTAAGAAGATAAAAAATGTATAATCTAACTCCATTATTTACATTAGGAGGCAAGGAAATGTGTAGAAATAAACCATGGACGAACAAAAAAAGTCGGATGGAACTCCGCTAAGATAAAACAGTCCCATTTATGTGTGAATATTTATGTGCGAGTGTTGCCGTTTGCCCGCGTAATGGCCGACCGACTAATGTGTGAATGTGTGCATGCCGCCAGCCTGTACGTACAGCGAGCTGGCCGACTTGCTTGAGTGAATCAGTTTTTTGTTAGCGATTATCTGTCCGACTTTCTTTGTTCGTCCATGAAATAAACTAAGTGTTTCCTTCCCGTAGGGTTTTATCACAATGATGCTTTAATTTATTGAAACATAATGGTCAATCAAGATGATTCGAAGAAATGGTTCAAAAGATATTACTGCCTAGACAAAAGTAGCCCACCACTTTAGCGTTATTTTTAACCGACTTCAAAAAAGGAGGAGGTTCTCAATTCGACGGTATGTTTTTTTGTGTGTTTTTTACGCGATTACACCGCCAATTGTGGACCGATTTTCAATATTCTTTTTTTGTTCGAAAGGAGATACTTCTGAAGTGGTCCCATAGTCACCAAGTCAGGATCTGATGATTGGATCCTGGAGAAATCGAGGGCAACCCTCAAATTGTATGGGCCCACACATCGTTTTTCACATTGATTTTGATGATTCTTTTTTTGTGTGGAAGGTCATACTTCAGAGGTAGTCCCATATAAATTTTATCGAAATCGGTTGAGCGGTTTAAAAACAATTTACAATAAATTATTTTTAAATAAAAAAATCCACCTTTGAACGGACGTGGACGTGTAAGACGATCGTTTTCGAATGGGTGTGGGGTTAGGTACCATAACTAAAACGTGATAAATAAAAAACATTTTTACAAAAAATAACAACCGACTTCCAAAAAACAAACTACAAAGTGAAAAATAACTTTAATTTCGGAAGTCGGTGGAAAACGCTATAATACATAAATATACAAAGACACCGACTTATTAAAGTTATTTTTCACTTTGTAGTGTTTTTTTTTTGGAAGTTGGTTGTTATTTTTTGTAAAAATGTTTTTTTTTATAAGAAATAGAGTATAGATTAAATAAATAAAAATTAATCAAAAATGTGTGAAACGTTATACAGCTAGAAAGGGGGTGACGACTGATACGACGACTAATAGAGTAGTTTGGAAGAATAACACATGCTGTGCCGACTACAAATATATTGGGATAAGGGCAGGAGATTGATGAATAGCATAGTACAATAGGCCGTCGTACTATATCGGCTACTCCACGTCCTCCAGAATGATGAAATAAGATGTAGCAAATATGAATCATACCCATAGTTGTAATAACAGGCACAGTCATCCTTGGTTATAGTCTTCTGGCTGTTCACCGGAATGTTAGAGGGTTTCTTATTACTCTGTTTACATGATGGCTTGGATTCAAGTGGCCAGTTCTCTTCATCTTCATGCTGAAACATCATTGTTATAGTATAAAAAAGTTCTGAATTATAACAGTCAGGGAACTAAAAGCAGATTAACACACATGTCAATTTGCTGTGAGATAGCTATTCCATTTTACTGACAAAGAATGAGTTGTGATTTGAATTTATGGACAATTTAAATTGATGCATAATGTGCTTATCAATCAAGATCCCTGACTTGATACTGGTTTGCAATTTTGCTGGATAAAGTAATCCAATATTTGTGAAGCCAACATTTATAAAGCAGAGACTAAGCAAACAATATGCTTGGTAAATATTAAATAAATGCCAAAGAATCATGGTCAAAATGAGATTATCTTAGTTTTTTTTATATTATTTCATTTTAGTTTACAGAGAAAATAACAGAAATACCCATACTGTCTATGGAGATGATTGACATCTTAGTTTCTAAACAACAAATTGATCATTTAAATTATACAGCAGTTGCAGCCCAGAGTCTAGATTTGTGCCCAGTCTATGGCAATAGGCTCGCCCCCTATTACATGGGACTTAGCTGGCATAATGTGGGGGTACTTTGTCATGCCATGTCTGCCTAAGAATTCAGGGATTACAGGTGTGACGTTATATAACATTATAACATGTGTGTTAAATGATGTTAAAAATGGGAACCAATGTTTGGTTTTGTAAACATAGGTCAAGCCCGCATTGATAAAAAGCGTCCATGATTCTTTGACAAGGAAGGACAGTTTGCAGGGGCTTGATAACAATGCTTGCATGCTACAATGTCAGATTATTTTTGTATATATCATGATCAGTGATCGGAGTAGGTAGAGCTATTTTTGTACTTACGATAATACATTGTTTTAATATGGACACTACGGGAATCCCGAGATTTGAAATATATATTATTAAATAAGGAAGAAATTACTTTGTAAAAAGCTATTCACATCTTAAGGAATTATGAACGAACACATATCCCTCCATCCACCCTTCCGTCGGGTAAGTATAAGACGGACACGATTCAGGTTAATGAAATTAAAAACATTTTCTTTCATAATATATTTTTTAAGTTTTCTGTAACACCTTTGTAAGATACATAAGACAAGCTTTCTTTTATCCTTGTTAATAAAAAAACAATTATTTTTTTGGAATCCCGTAGTTTCATTAAGAATCATGGGGAATGTCCATATTAACATCAACGTTTGCGGTCATTGAACCAAAATAGCTCTACCTAGGTAATACGGGCTGGTGTCCGCAACTCCAGGTCAATGCGCGTATTTTGCGTACGGTAGCTCTACCTACTCCGATCACTGATCATGACGCATTTTAATGTGTACTGCTAGTAAATTAATAACAAAGACCGTAATAATACAAAGTTTCTATAACATCACTAAGAATGAAAGCATCCAGGTTTATCAGCTTAACAAACACAATATCATTTACATTTTAAATACAATGAACAGAGACATGAGACAAATCTAAGTACAATCTTTGAAAACTAAATTGATATCATTACTGTAATGGAGCTTATTAAAAATATGTTATTGTAATTAGAGTGCATTGCTACTCAAATACAATGTATACTTAAGCTGACATAATATTAGATTATCAGATTGCTGATTCCTTTCATTCTTAACAATGTGATTTGAAAATGAGAGCCTATTAGTAACTGTTTAAATCAAATCAAAATTAAATCATTTATTTTTCAGATTATAAAATCCAATTTGTGTTTAATAGGAAATCCTAATTAAATGGCAGCAATCCTATTGCCATTGAACATACACCATTAGCTGCTACTGACAATTACCCAACAATGGTTTGCCCAATCTGAGAATCAAACCCAATATGTAAGAGTTTCTGTTAAGATCAACCTCATCCACCAATCGTTAATATCCCATGTTAGTTATCTTTTTCGGTGCAATATTAACTAATCAAACAGTGCCAAACCTGTTTGGCATTCTTTTCAGTTACAAAATTTAATTAATTAAATATTTAAAAGTTAAATTTTAATACTCTCATGAAACAAGGTATTGCCATTTAATATTCTTTAGCATGCAGGAATCATGTGCATTCTTGACGGATAACTTTATCATGATGAGATAAGGAAAGATGCAAAACGGATATATTTTGAAATATCACCAAACAGCACAGTAAAATAACACAATATAACTTAAATAAGGATACTCAGGACTGGGATTTTGGTGATATTGTTTAAAAGACCAATTCTTATAAAATAGCTTAGGGAACATGATGGAATAAAATTATATAGTTAAAATATACCTCAACTATCCTCAGGACAGCTAAACTATCACTCAGAATATCCCGCGGCATGATGGCCTTACTACGGCATGTACCTACTGTGATAAAAAATGTTGATGAGAAAAAGGAAAGTACAATAAGTCTAAACAAGAATTTCAACTATTTCACGACTGATGTGCATCAATATTTAACGCACAATGCAGTCAACTTATTTACGATTACAATAATCGGAACCATTACATAAACAGACGACTGTTCATAATTTATCAACAAACAAATAATAATTTCAAGATAGCAAATACCAATTTTTAATTAGGTACCGTCTTGTTACTCCATGCTTTTCATAGATAAAAGGTACGACCGTTTGACTAGGAAGGAAATAATAAATATGTATTAACATGTAACTATCAAGGCAACAATTTATTTATACAAATTAAATTAGCGCCCCTTACATTGAAGTCTGACCTTTCTAAGATGTTTGTTTCCTTCATGTAAGTAACTTGGAAAAAAAATATTTATATTAATTTAAAAACATTACTACTTACCATTGCACTAAATAGATTTGTAATCAGAAATAATAATTAATTTTCATTTACGATTGAGTGACTGAAAAAGTACCTAATTTTCACAAATTTAACTCCAGGGTTGCAAGAAAATAATAATGCAAGAAGCACGAATGACAAAAGAAGTGCTGCCACAGAAAAAACATACAAACAACACAACCAACTATAAAGCCATGTATTCACGAGCGGGCCTTGTTTATGTGATCTGCGAAAGACAGATGCTCATCAAGGTTCACACCTAGGTGTTTGGCTCGCTTCTCATGGCTTCGCTTGACATGGTGATTGGTTGAGGGAGCAGGTGACAATGACCAACAACACTCTAGAAAAACCGCGTGCTTGCTGGCTATTGAGGTAAATCAATGGCCCTCTGATCAAATTTAACTCCAGATCCTCAGAGTCCTGAGTCTGAACTCAGGGGAAGTAGGGACACATGTGATCATGCGATGTCGTCAGACTCTTGTCTCACAATCTCATCTCTTGCTCACCTGTCATTTTGTTTAAACTCTATTTATGTTGGTTTGCTCCTCAGGCTCCTCTCTGGGAAAGTTGGAGAGGGTTACCGTGGCCCCTGGCACAGGCAACTGAAGGAACAAGGGTGGGTTTTTATCGCTAAGAGTCTGACAAAAAAAAGGCTCGATTGTCTGTGCTGGCCTTTGTTAAACATGATGAATTTGCCTGCTATTAGTTTCATAGTAATAATCCATTTATTTGTCAGAATATTGTTACATAGTGGTTACATAAATTTAAAAGTTCATAATATAGATTTACAATATTTTTTACGAGTAATAAACACTAATTGAATTTTTTTAGACTAAGTTCGAAATTCTGCTGAACACAAATACTGGGTTTCAATGCAATTTAAAAAAAAACTTTCAAAATCCATAGCCGTTTGCCATAAATATGCATAAAATTGACAGCAATGAATGACAGATGACTAACCTCACTTCGCCATTGGCATTATTGAAAAAGAAACGAGATCTACCAGATTCGAAGTTACATTTATCAAACATGGCTAAACCAGTGGATCTAGAGTTGAAAAAAGCATTTGTTGATTTACAAGTGAAAATGGTACAAACCAGTGAAAAACTTCAGATTATAGACTCTCAATTAGATGTGCTGAAGCGCGTCATGCTTCATTTAGATATTACTCAACGAGAGATCAGTACATTCCCATCTGCTACTAAAACTTACGAATCTGTTGGCAGAATGTTTCTTCTCACAAATCTAAACGATGTCAAGAACAACCTCAAAACCCGAGAGTGTCAATTAACAGCTCGTACAACAGAATTAGAAAACAATAAACAGTATTTAGAGAAAAATCTTAAAGAGAGTGAAGACAACATCAGAGAAATGGTACAACAAAGGAAGGAGCAGAGTGAAGCTAAATCTAACTAAAGACTAACAAGTATTGTCTTTCTTATTTGTGTATTTATTAATGTCATTTGTGTATTTGTGATAACAGTTTGTTTAAATTTTGTGACCTGCTTGACCCCTTGAGTTAATCTTAAGCTTTTTAAATGTTTCTTTCAAAATAAGTTTAATACAAATAAATACTTTTCTACTTTTAATGTTTTATTTAGCAGGGAGACAGCAGGTTAGAAGCAATATAAAATATAAATTATCTACTGTTTAGCTATTAATAAATTAATATCCCAAAATTATTTTAAGTTACATATTTTTTTATTTAACTCTATTTTGTATGCTCTTTTACATAATGTGCCTTCCCACAGTAATTGCTTTCTTCCCTAAAAGGAAATCTAAATAGATTATACTGACTGCCTCACTCAGGGTTGTTGAAATATCAATAAATTTTGAGCAAGTTCTCATTATTGTCTTGTTTGTGAATAAATGCTTTTATTAGTGACCTTTCACCTGTAGACAGTTTATAGGGCATTACCCCAAACAGTAACCCCAGTGGCGGACTAAGCCTGTCGGGGTCTGGGGGTGGTTAAACTAAATGCCGCCCCAGGAATCGTGCCACACTAATTAGAAGTGCAGTGACATGATTATACGAATAACCTCCTTACTGCACTTAGCATGATAGAATAAACGTCTGGTTTTCTTTGACTATTGATACAGGAATAGGGGATACTTTGTGGATAACTGAACAGCTAGAGCATCAGGCAAATAGAGGTTGAATATATTTGCACTTTGCATAGTTGAAAGTTTCCTTTGAAAATTTATACAGAAATCAGAATTACTTGATTGACCTATTCAGAAGAGCTTGGAATTGTAGGAAAGGTCTGGCTGGTAGGGTGCAAAAATTTTCGAGCATTTAGACTTTGTTTTGACTATTCAAACACAAATTACTTGTCTGTGTAAGTTGACAAAGTAACTCCTAATTTGTTAACTTACATAGATAAGTCAGTAAAAACAGAATGTAGTTTCGAAGAGCGAGCAAAGAAAGCTCCAATTTTTTTTTTAGCATAGGGGCCCTCAAGTACAAACTGCCTCCCCCCCCCCCCCCCCCCCACAGCTTATTTTAGACATTTGTCAATACCAATGACTAAAGACTTCTTTAGTCATTGGTCAATACCTACAGTACTTTGTCATTTCCAGTACATGCTGATCTAATATCTGAATTAAAAGTCTAATGCCTGTAACAGTGGCATACTCACCCCATCGCCATCAAAGTTACGGAGCACGATGAAACGTTTGCGTAAGGATTGAGATAGAACTAGCTATATGTATCTAGACCATTGATAGACAGAACTCTGAGACTATTTTCGGCTGAGATATGTATGTTACAACCCTCCTCAGTCTCCACGATGCCGGAACAATATTTGAATAAGCAGGCCATTGTAGAATGAAATGTAAGTACCTACCACAACTATGCAATATTCCCCGAACAGACAAGTTTACAGCTGTACCTTAGATCATTAATTGCCTTAAGGTTATAAAGGCTGTACCTACCTATGAAGGTGTAAGTGGTTGGTTGTTATTTTGTAGGTAAGTTGCATTGCATAAGATACCAAGATGCTGACAAGACGGCAAATTGTGTGGGCATCACTATAAATAGAAACTTCCTCTGTTGAAATTGATATCTCCATGTAGGTATGGATAATATAGCCTTTATGTCAACCGCACTGCCCACATCTGGTTCTTCCAAGTTCCATGGTTGTAAAGACGCTCCGCCTTTTAATCAGATCAGCCACCGTGCATGGTGCGAGTGATATACAGCCAAAAAATTATCGTAAGTGTCGAAACATGAAATCCGGCATGATGCTAACCCACGCATTCTTCATGCCCGCCGTAATCCACGGCCCCATTCCATGACGCATGAATAATTCCAATTTATACTTTATTCCAATGTGACATGGAGTCAAGTCACATTTCAAGGACTTTACTAGTTGGAATGAAGCTGCGAGTAGCCTTTCTTTTAATACCGACGAAAAAAAAGGAAGTTTCTTACTAAGTGGACGCGTATAATAATACGTAGGTATATATTTATTTATGTACCTACCTATGTTCACGCGTTTTTTACAGTCTAGCCCGATTTTGTTTTTTTTATTGGGTATCTCGAAGTTGGTCCATTCAAAATTGAAAACATTCCGAGGGGTAGAAAAATAGGGGTTTATTGATGTTTCCCCTACTGAATGTTTACATGTGAACCGATTCTGTTGAAACTTGGCACAAATGTAGTTCTGATGACAGTCAGAACTACATTTGTGGCAAGTTTCAACAGAATCGGTTGACACTACAACTTAATTTATAATGGATATGGAAGAAAGACGAGTAGTCGAGAGAGCTCCTAAACAATTTACAGGAGCTACATCGTGTTTCATCGTAGCAGCGACTTCAGGGTGGCTGGTAGCAGCTGGATGAGAGTTGCCGAGAACCGTGTTGATTATTTTTTTATTTATTTATTTTCGCATTCAATATTTCACATACATTTTAAACATTTAAGTTGATTTAACTCATTAGAGACTTAAGAGTTTTACCGTGCACCAAAATCATACCACGACTACATAATTTAAACAACCTAAAGAAGGTACTTGGTTAAAAAAACAAAACAAATTAAATTAAAACGGGGGTGTAAGCGGAATAGTAACAGTTATCTATACTAACGAGCGAACATCGGTGACCATTTGACCGTCCGTCCTACCAATAGTGGTGGAGGAATGTTTTTGAGTTGATACAGGTTGTTCCTAAAAGTATAAATGTTTTGATTCGTTTCAATTTTCCCAATTACATTTTTTGTGCTAAGATATTATTGCTAGGTATTAATTTTTACTTCAATAAGTACGTTTGCTTTAAAACAGTATAACTACTTACAATTATTTATATTTTGTAAATAGTGTTGCTTTAGTTTGTATTTTGTTTTTCTGAGTTATTTTGTCCCTCAGTGATATTGGTAGTTGATTATTATGGAGGTATTATTTATGTATACTTTAATGTTCTTTTGCCGTGTAAATGTGTGTACTTTGGAAGTAACAACTTAGCATTGATGACACTACGTGTCCTAATTTCATTATCATTTATGGTTTTTGTTTTCTTTAATTTTCATTAGAAAAATCTTCTTTTAATAGTGCAAATTTAGCTTTTTCAAATATAGGTATTGGTATTATCTTACAAAATTCAAATTGTCATGCAGACACTCATGACAGTGAGCTGTTAGTTTAGGCAAGGAATAGCTTCTATTTTGACTGGAACTGATGTACAGACGCCAGCACATCAAGCTACTACAATCTATCAAATTTATTTAATAGATTTTCTACTTTATCGCTAAAGCATTAAGGTTCAAGGTTGATTGGGAAAATTTTACAGTTTCGGGTAGCTTGACCTGCTGGCGTCTGTACATTAATTTGGCCTTACTAGAGTTTAACACTAGACCAGCGTCATGAGAACTTTTAGTCAGCAATTCAACTCTTGTAGTTGCATTTGGGCATCTAATAACACTCCGTCCAGCGGCTATAAGGCCGGTGTCATCAGCAAATTGGTAGATCTCGCACTTTTTTATGACATTAACAAGGCCATTTACATAAGCGCAATAATTGCGTGCACTGACTGGACAGGTCCACTCAATCTGTGTGGTTCTTTCCTCAAAAGACCATTGCAGACACCGATCTACATAGCTTTCACATGACCTGACCAAGATTTTGTCTGGACTTTAAAAGAGACTGTGACCTCTGAGTTTGTTTAGGCCTTTCTTCTCAGAGTAGTCAGATAGGAAACGCCGACCACATCTAGTTTAAAAAAAAAATATGATTGACGTGTAAAAGTGTTTGTTCAAACCTACTTACAGAAATAAAATCATTTATCATTTATAAGTGAGGTAGTGCAGTGGCCCAAGAACCGAGCCTTGCGCCGTTCCTTCCTTTACGATGACTGGTTCACTAGTCGCGTCACTGACTTAGACCATGTAATAATAATAATAATAAATCTTTATTTCCCGAAAATACAGATAATGGTACATTAAGTTTACAATTTTGAAAATACTGTAGAGTACATTACATAAAACATTTGGACGCTACAGAAATCTGTACACAATAGATTAAACTCTATCCTGTATCTTAAGAGACAGTGGTGCCGATTCTGTTGTACACCGAACTAAACTAACTAAACTATCACTAAAATTCCTTACTTTTGGCTATGAGAATCTTAACGCTATTCTGCAAAATAAAATCTCTAAATTTAAAAATAATTTTGACACATCTAAAATCAAATTTGACAATTATTGCGACTCCACGTGGTACTTGTTTGCCGTACCACGTGATCTTTTTTTAGAGCCGTAGGCGCGCATTATGTGCGGCCTCGACTTGTTTTGTATGGAATTTTTTACTTTTTGTATGGAAAATATAAAAAAATATTACCAACACGTAGAGTTTAATAGGTTTACGGGTTGCAAAGGGGGTCGAAATTTTCATTATTTTTGCGATAGGACACACCGTTTTCGAGATATAAGCAAAAGAAAAGAAAAAAAATACAGTACTGTTTTTGCATCTGAAGTCGAGGTGTTGGTGTTAATTTTAGTTCATGACAACTAATTTTATTCCACACCTTTTTAATCGCGATTAAAAATAGTCAGATTTAGTTAAGACAATCAAAATTTTTGGTGAAAAACGTAAAATTCAGAATAGCAAAATTGCCATTTTCACTAAATTATAATCTCAGTGCCATCTTAGTGCTGTCAAACTAAAATTTAGTTAAGTTGTGTCACTTTAGTCAATTTCAGAATGGGAAATCGTCGTTTGACAGGAATAAACTAAATTTTGGTGATTTTTAGTCTAGTTTAGAGAATTTTGTGACAAGAGAATCGGCACCAGTGCTTCGCAATGGGTTTCCAATTGAAATGTATGAGTGGACTGTGTCGATTTAACTTATGTAGGGAAAAAAGTTATAAGTTATGAAAAAGAAAAATATAAGTTACTTTAGTTTTTAAATTATGCATGCATAGGTGAGTGCGAGGGTGAGGGTGAGTGAATGTGATAATAGGTGTGTTTATGTTTGAGTGTGAGTGTGTATACGTAGGTGATGTGGTGATTGTGTGTAAGAGAGTGGTATGAGCGAGTGTGTATGGATCCGAGGATAAGAGTGTTTTTGCAAGCAAGGAGATGAGTGTGTGCTTATTAGGTGATGTAGGTAAGTAAAGTCTCCGTTTCGGCATAGTCCAGTGTAAGTAGCCATTCTGTCACTTTTAATTTTAGGTTGTGTTTGTTGAGGTCTAAGATATTCAGTTTTTTTGTAATCTTTTTGTAAATGTAAGCGCTAATTACATAAAACTGATGCTTCGCGAACGTGGTCCTATGTTGGGTGCCTGAAGGGAGGTTTGTGCGCTTTTTAGGGTTTGATGGGGGAATGCTGCTATGTTTCCTAAGAACGGATTGAAGCACAAAGAGCTGACGGACTGTAAGAACCTTACAGTCTGCGTACAGTTGAGTTGTTGGGAATCTTTGGGGCTTCCTAGTCATTACTTTTAGTACGGCTCTTTGTGCTCTCTCTGCCCTCAGGAGGCCACCTTTCGATGCAGCACCCCATACAGAGATCCAGTATCCTATGACCGATTGGCAAAGTGCATATAGTACACCATTTTCAATATATCGGCATTTGCAGAGTTGCGGAGGGATTTAAACATGTGTATAAGGCGCAAGGTTCTAGTTGTGACAGCGCCAAGTTGGATTTTCCATGTAAGTTCAACATCTATGTGGACTCCTAGGTACTTTACGGTGTCACTTCTAGTTAGTGCTGGACAACGGCAAGGTGCTGATCGGTTGTAGCAAGAATGGGCAGTAATTGAAAAACTGCGTGACGGTGCGGTCTTTTGCCTAATTGCAAATGGAATGAAGCAGGATTTGCTTATGTTTAAGGTAAGAAGGTTAATATTGAGCCATTTCATTATTTCCGCCACTGCCGACTCTGCTGAAGATTTGATAACGTCCCAAGTTGGTCCATAAACTAAGATCGCGGTGTCATCAGCGTAAGTATATATCTTAGTATTTGGGAGGTTTATTTTGCAAAGGTCGTTAATATAAATAAGAAATAATGTGGGTCCCAGTATGCTGCCTTGAGGGACGCCGAAAGTAACAACCTCCTCCTCACTGAGGTGGGTGTCAATTTTAACTCTCTGGGTGCGATTCTTGAGATAATTTATGTATTTTCTGTCATCAACATAGTTTGCCCCTAATTCCACTGTCATGAAGACACTCTAATAACCGGTCATGTCTGAGTGTATCGAATGCCTTACTGTAGTCTAAATACTACTAGAACGTGTTTTTTTTTTCATCTAAGTGCTTATGAATACTATCTGTGAACTTTGATAGCAGCTGTGTGGTATTCTTTTTTGGCTGAAAACCTTATTGTTTGTCAGCTAATATTAAATTTTTTTCGTTAAATTCGTGTATTTGTTTACAAATGTATTTTTCTATTATTTTATCAGTAGTAGGGAATATAGTAATAGGTCTATAGTTATCGTAATCCAACCTGCTACCTTTTTTGTGAATCGGTCTGACAATTTCTGTTTTAAGTGTAGATGGATATTTGTCTGTTTGTATGCATAGATTTATTAAGTTAGAAATCACTGAGGTGATTTTCGTACACAACATTTTGATATCTGTGGCTGTAATTCCATCTATTCCTGGGGCTTTATTATTGTTCAAAGACATAATGATGTTTTTAGCAGAGTCAGGTTCCGCAGGCTTTATACGCATAGTAACGTTAGCTGGTTTACTCTGCTTTACAACGGTATCGAGCACTTAGGAATAATTAGGTTCACGCTTCTATCAAACGTGTGTGCTAAATTATTAGCAATGTCTTTAGAAGTTAAATTAGTTTTATGAAATGAATTCAGAATAGCATCGTCAATAGAATTGTTTATCCTTCCTATAATTCGATTAAGAATTTGCCACAACTGTCTAATATTGTTCTTAGTTGATAAAAATTTTGATTTTATGTTATTATTACAGCATTTGCATAGTTTCTTGATTTGTAATATTCTTGTTTTAAAACAACGTTATTAGTCTTTTATCCACTTCATGAATAATTTATCCCGATGTTCACAGGCTTTGATTATTTTTTTATTCATCCATACAATTTTATTACGTGATGAGCTTTTATATTCAGATTTTTTATAACATTCTTTGAGGCCTATGTTCAGCAGTGGATTGCTGTTGACTGATGATGATGACATCATGTTTCGACTTATTTCATTTATCTTGATGACCACTTATACCTAGCTGGGTTATGAGGGCAGGCTGTCGAAGGGAAATCTTTTATTTCTCGGTTACATTTTTGTTAAGGTTATTATTTAAATTATATCGGTCTTATTACAAAACGAGGTTTTTCTTTTGACATGGTTTAAACCATCGAGCCTGTTTTTGAAATAAGAACCTAACAAAAATCGAAATACAGTTCCTTTTATAAAACTTACATCTTAGTCCGGTCTTAAGTTGACAATTTTGTATTAAGAACTTTACTAAAGTCAGCCTAAAGTTCGAAATACAAAAACTGGCTTGATGGTTTAGGCTTCGACTAAAGTTAGATCGTGTTTTGTAATAAGACGGTATATGTCTAGGAGTCTTACCCCAAATGGGACCCTGTTACTTTAAGGTCTGGTCAAACAGAGGCAAATACTGTGCGTGCAGCGGGACAAAAATATATTATAATATGAGACAGCATCCACACAAGGTCTTCAGGTCCCGAACTAGACAGAGCCTGTACTACGGTAACCTGATGACTGATAATAATATACATACTTATATACCTACATATACACACCCAGACACAGGTCAAACAGACATGTTCATGCACAAAAATGTTTGACGTGTCTGGGGATCGAACCCGGGACCAGCGGCTCAGAAGGCAGGGTCGCTACCAACTGCGCCAACCGCTGGCGCCGATTGTGTGAACTTTATGGGAGGTGTTCAAACTGGTGCGGATCGTCGCGTGAATTCCTAATTATTACAATCGACGCGCGTATTAGTGCCACGCGGAATTCGCCTCAGTATGAACCTTCTAAGCCTGCAGTCTCCCCGCGTCCTAACGGAAAGCGAACGTCGCGCGAGCACGCGATCGTTTCTGTGAATTATGACGTACCAGCAAACGCGACGACGCTGGCTGTACCAGTCATAGTGTCAACCAAGAAAGAAGCGCTTACTTAGGCAGTCCGTGAAATTCTTAAGTTTCTTGCAATTTGCAGGTCAGTATCAGGTATCAGATATGTAATAAAAATCTATCATGTCTCGGGGGTGTATTCATATACAACGCTGGTAACCGGTGCCGATATGTCAGCACGGCTCAGATAGGAACTTGTCGGCGCTTACCGGCGACGCGCGACGGTTCTTGCCGATTTGGCAAAAAGTATGAAAACTGCCTGCGCCGATCAGCGTCAAGTTGATAACCAGCGCTTGTCGACGCCGACAAGCGCTGGCATATCGGCGTTGCGTATTAGCTTTCTATGTGAATACCCCTATAATAGTATTTACAATACGTGATATTGACATATTGACAAAATTGTGGTTTTTTCCTCAAAAGCCATCAACGAGTTGAACTTTTTTTAGTGTAAACCATAAACGGAAATGGTAGACACAACATGACATGTTCGGTCTTATTACAAAAGAAGGTTTTTCTTTTGACATGGTTTAAACCATTGATATAGAATTCCGGAATTCTACATCTATGGTTTAAACCATCGAGCCTGTTTTTGAAATACGAACCTAACAGAAATCGAAATACAGTTCCTTTTACAAAACTGACAACTTAGTCTGGTCTTAGATTGTCAATTTTGTATTAAGACGCGGACCAACTACGATTTTAATCGCTATTACCGCACTCACACAACCGCATCTGCGCGTTTTACGGTAATTATGCACACACTCGCAAACGCTAACACGGGCGTTTGTGTGCTCAAGGAAAGTTGCATAGTATACGTAAGGAAATCAGATGTTTTCTGTTGAATATACTTACTTATGACGTGCGTTCTAAAATTCGATGTAATTACAGTGTCGGTTCATAATATGATACAATAAATAATTACACATAACAATTTAAAAAAAAACATCACTACTGTTTATTTTTATTACAGTACATGATAAACAGGTCAAATATAAACATTCCGAATTTTACCCGACTGCTCTAGAAGGGGAATTATGCTTTTCGGGTGTAAGTCAGTATCAGGGATGGAAGGGTTAATTAAATGGGTAGCAATTATTTTTTACCGAGTTTTAAAAAAGCAGATATTTTCACGTGAGAATTTTCGATTGAAAATTAGGGTGCTTTTTCGATATTAGGTCAAAATAAGGTGAAAAAAACAAATATTTTAAATCAATAAAAATACAGTGTGCTTGAAACATAAAAAGGTAAGTATTCGGCAAATTTCGCGAAAAAAAAAATGCTGTGTAAAAGATAAAAATATAAAACCAAAAACTTGGTTATTTGAATTTTTCACATAAATTTTGAGGTTACTTGAAAAAAGTGTGAATACAAAAGTTGTAGATCTTTTTATTACCTACAACTTTGCTATTACACTTTTTTCCATAAGACTTGTAGTTTTGCCGGAAATCGAGATAACCCCCACTTCCCGACCTCGGATCGCCCGTAAATTATTTTTCCTTTCATTTTTGTTATATTCTCTTTCTTTTCCAATGGGTTTAATCCTACTGTGACTTTTTTCGTTTTCAAAAATTATCGGCACTGGTCTAATGACTCAATAAATATTATAAAAATAATCTTACAAAAGAATCAAAATGCTTTTTATATAACTACTGCAATATTTATATTATTATAATAATTACGAACGCACTCTGATTTATCTGCAAGTTTGTTTTTGTTACTTATACCTACTATTGCAATATGGCTATCGCCTCGATGGTTGCTTCGACCAGAGACGTTTGCACTAGGCGCATTCAAATATGCATTCTATAGACATCAAAATAGAGTGCACCTATTTGTTTTTGGATTTAGCAAAATGTTTGTAGAAATTGTCAATACCGTTTCTATAGATTTATACAGTTTCGTAAGTATACTAAACTAAATACAAATTTCAAATGTTATTATGATACAATACCGTAATCATCCTACTTACCCAAACATTGCATCATTTTTTCGAGTTTTTCGTCTTTTTCTTGTAAAACTCTTTCGCAACATTTTATTTTTATTGCCCATATTTCCACTGAGACTGAATTTTCACTTCAATATTAGGCAGTGAGTAGCCTTAGTAGTCCGCCACAGAACTTTAGTTCAATTCACACACTGTTTTCAGTCATAAATTACTCGAAAACTACAATCGAATTATGCACAGAGCGTCCGGTGCCAACCATCCAAGTCGAGCGCTGCCCGACCACAGAGCATGTAATGTGCCCGACGACTAAAGTATGACCGCGTAAACGATTGTCACCACTATGGAGCGTCAATAAGATTGAAAATTGAAAATGATATTTGTGTTGAAATGTGACGTAAGCTGCGAATGGGCATTTATTTTACTGCTTTTCTTTAGATTATTTAAAATATAGACATAAAATTAAATAATGGTTTGGTTAAAGTTTTAATAAAATGGAAAACCTACTAAATTCTTAAAAAAAAAACTGTTGTTATCGCTGGAAATACAGAGATCTTCGACGTCAAAGTTTATTTTTGTGCTACAACTTCCCAATTTTTTATTGGGAATATCAAACTATTATTTATTATTCTGTTCGGTTTAAATTCTTCTTTATACCCTTCTCTGTTCACTGTATTTTTCGCGTTACTTATTTTTATTACATTACGTCATACTCGACGTTCTAAGAAACCAATTTTTGGGAATATTGAGATAACACCCCGCCTTAAGAACTTTACTAAAGTCGGCACAAAGTTCCATATACAAAAACTAAATCGAAGATTTAGGCTCGGGCCTCAGAACAATAACTAAAGGCTCGGGCTAAAGTTAGATCGTGTTTTGTAATAAGACGGATAGTGTCTACCATTTACAATACCTTCTACATTGTAGACTAAATGTTTTATATCTTGTAGTAAACTCGGGGTTATGATTACACTTTGGTAAATAAATACATATTTATTTATTTACCTGACCCAACCTGATACTGACCTGCAAATTGTAAATATCGTAAGAAAATTTGAATTACGCGGGTTACCCTGTAAGTAGCAGGGTTTAACGTTATCCACACACCAATACACACGTTTGTAACATAGGGGTACATTAAAGAATACTAAGGTTATCTTGATCAACAAGTCAATTATTTTCAAAATCTTTATTTTTACACAAGAAGAATTGTTTTCAATAATTCTTATATAACTTTTTTAATACTAGGTTCATGAATTTTATTTAAACTAAATTATTTCTTAACGAAAAATACTTAAAATTGCTAAAAAAACGTTGATCGTATATAAAATAGTGAAATATTTACACAACAATCTAAATTAAGTAGTATAACGTAAAATTTATAATGATTTAATAACAAATATTACTTCATGTGACCTTATAAAATGGTAATATATTTCAGTAAATTAAAGCTAAAAAAAAACTTAAAAAGCATTGTTATTATTGAATATTATTAAATAATGTTAACATTAAAATATTTATATGAGTATAAAATACCTAGTGATATTGCTAAGACTGCTTCTTTTATAATCAATAACCATATAATATATAGATATCATGTACAATAAACTTTTAACATTTTACAATTTAATAAAATATATTTGAGTTTATGGAATGGGCAATACAATAATAGCAATATAAGCGAATTCTATTCCATATAAGGATAACATTTAAACCTTGAGGAAATAGCCTACGCAACTACGGGCCAATAATACATCGTATTTGTTCAACAAATAGGAAAGACAAATGTATCCTCCACTGTGTGTATAATATCTTGACACTGTTTGTAAGAAGCAGTCTCTCATTCAAGTCATCACAGGCTATGTGAACACTATAAAATTAGTATAATTATAGTTTATTAAAGATTAACTTGTCATGATATAAAATAAACATTGCCATTACAATATTGTAAATAAGAATTAATCATAAAATATTTTAATCTATAAACAATATAAATTACAATTTCCTATAACAATAGTCACATTTATGATTATTTATTTAGGATTCCATGCTAGGAAGCTATGCTACTGTCAACTTCTCTAGAGCCATGAAGGTCGGTTAATGTCGTACGGTTGCCTGCCGCCGAGGGTCGGCGGATAGCCGCCGGGGTACAAGCTCATGATCTGTGCGCCTGTTTGTCTCAGTAACTCTTCCTGATGGCGCTGGAGGTACTGTTGGTACAGTGGCGACGTCGGGTCGGTTCCAACGAAGGGATAACCTGCTCGAACTTGAGAATGGCCAATGAAAGGAAAGGTGCTTGCAGTATGAGTCGAGTTTTGATGAGCAGGTTTCACTAACTTGTCTGCATTCGCTTCGGCATTATTGCGTTGTTGATGAGCAACTGCTGCAACCATATAGTTGGCTGCCATGAGCTGATTAGCGGTACTGTTGCGGAAATCTTCAATTGTAAAGCTGCCATTATCTCCGTACAGTCCACTGCTTAAAGCCATGTTTGTTGATGTTCCAAAATTGAATGCATTCCCAGGCATCATGCTCGACTTCACCGATGATAACACATCTGTCCCGCATGAATTGGGATGGTAAGCTTGGCTGCTCTGTGCCGTTTGTTTAGCGTCAGAAGTTCTCTTCCTTTTATTTTTTGTTTTCGTGTCAATTTGTGAAGCTGCAACACTGGATGTTTTGTAAATACCATTGTCCTTGCTCATTGACATCGATGGCTGGGAATATATACTAACAGATGTGCTGACTGGGTGTAGTTCTGAAGCAATACTCTGCTTAAACATTTGCGCCATTTGAAATGATTTATCGTGATATAATGAAGCTGCTTGGCTACTTGCAAAACTGGACAAATACCTCTCATCATTAGTGTATCTTTCTAACATTTGAGGAATATTAGGCAAGTTACGCAAAGTATCAAGGGATATTGAAGAAGGATTACTGTATGGTGTTTTATACGGATTTGAACTTACTAATGGATGATTTTGTACAAGTTTATCAGTTTTTTGAGATTTGGCAAGTGTGTCTATATTTTTGGCAATTACATCAGTATCACTTATCGATGATGCTGCACTCATGTGATCATTTTTAAGATGACCTCTGGGATTAGGTATTCTTAATTCACCAGGATGATTTTGTTGCAACTCCTGAGTTCTTTGTAACGTTGGCCTGGCCACATTATATGAATTATTATACTGCTGCTGCTGAAGGCTTTTATTATAAGCAATAGTATTAGCACTTATTGCACTTATTGCACTCATTTCATTCTTCAATTTTTCCACATTATTGGCACTATAAGGCGTAGAATAATCAGAAGGTAACAATTCTTGTTTGCGCATATGACTTGTCATTTTCCAATTGCCATAATCGATTGCAGCAGATGTTGGAGTAGTATTACAAGAATACAATTTTTTGTTTGCCAGGTCTATGTCGTTTATTGAAAAGTTGCTTACGCTCTGTCCACTTATGCTTTCTACGTATGGGTTGTGATGTGCGTGAATAATATTTTGGTTCAAAGTCATTTCATTATGGGCCTGACTATGTGCTGGAGGTATATTTCCTGAATTCATGTTAGATTTAGCAATACTTTTTTGCAGATGTTGACTATTTAATCCTAAATTAATAGCAATAGCATCAACATCATACCCCTTTTGCTGTGGGTTCATATTCGATTTAGATATGTCTCGTGGCAAGTAATCAACTTCGTGTGAATGTATGTCATTACTACTTCTGCGATCAATCTCAGGGTTTAAATAACCCATGTTAACCATGTCGACATTATCTTTTTTAATGATGCCAATTGGCTTATCCAAATCTAGGTTGATGGTATTTTTGTTATTCTGTAAGGGTTCATTCATTTCATATTTTAATTCCCTGTTTTCAGTGGCAAATTCCATGGAAGCCTTTTCCCGTAAGCTATTCAATTTGGCCAATTCCGATTTTTCACTTAATGCCAATGCTATGTCGTCAACTGAGGTCGAAGTCATTGAATGCATAGATGATGAATTTTTCTGGTATTCATTCTTACTAGATACCATTGTAACTTCTTTGTTTTCTGCTTTTAAGGTGGGAGGTACTGGGGAATGATCTGGTTCATTGTAAGTCCGTTTTTTAACAGGAAACAGTGCAGTTTTAAGGTCAGCCATTATTTGTGTAGGATTAGTGGGGGGCACAGGAATATTTGATATCGACGTTTGTGGCGCGTTTTGTACTTGGGAATAATTTGTCGAGTTCTGTGGGTATGGTGTATACGCGGGCGAGAACGGACCGGTATATTGATTTTGTGGGTATGAATCTGGAGGCAGTGGAGTGAAATCCTCATGAGCACGTGCGGATTTGTTAGTTGCTGGAGTTTTTGCATTGTCAAAGAAGGGAGGTGGGTTCTGATTATATGCAGGAAGTGGACTCTTGTTATGATCCACGAAATAATTCGGCGTCGATGGTCCCGTGACATTGTTTGAGGCGTAAACATGTTGGGAATAAGGCGAATAAGGGGACTGTGGAGCCTCACGTGGACTGCAGCTTTTCTCTGGGCTGCTTTTTATCGATGTTGTATCTTGATAGAATCCAGCTCTCACGGTTCCGTTTATTATAGGATATGTAATCTTTTGGAAATCATCCGTTCTCGGAGATGCGGGCGAGCGCAGCAGCGGGGAAGTGTGTGACATTTGATGTCTGGGTGAGTCAAGATCCTGACTGAAGGATGATCTCTCTGATACGGAACTACCAGTGCTGGTTCTTCTTTGCCTCGGCGTGGTGCCCACATTTGGCAGTGGACTATCTCTGCCTTCAGGATTCGGAGTATCGGCCCCTGTCGGCGAGTCATATTTGACTGGATTCTTAGGACTGTTGACCTTGGTATCAGTGGTTACAATTTCTGGTACTTTTTCTTCAGAATCAACTTCATCAGGTTTCTTCTTCACAGCAGGTGCAGGTGGAGTTGGACCAGTACTTTTGGGAGCACCAAAAGCTTTAAACCACGCGCTAAGGTTAGGAGTAGCTTTTTCTTGATTTGGTTTAGTTATCATTTGCGGTTCAGTTTCAACCTCAGCGTCTTTTTTGATAGGCTGAACAATAACTTCCTCTGGTTTTTTCTCAACTGGAGCATCTTCAATTTTCTCTTCTTTCTGAACTTCTGTTGTTATACTACTATCTTGTTGATCTTCTGTTTTATTTTCATCCATTTTATTTTCATCCGTTTTATTTTCATCAGTTTTATTGTTTCCAAAGTTGTGATCATTACCTAAAGCAAACTCAACAGCTGGTAAAACAGAACCGAGGCTAAGTTTAGGGCTAGATTCCTCTGCCTTTTGAGCATCACGAACTTTGTTTTGAGGACTACCTGGTAGAACTTCTTCTGTTTTTTCTGTACTTTTACTACTCAAATTAGTAAGCAAGTTACCTTTACTCTTTCCTGGTTGAAGCCTTTCGATAGTCCTTTGAATTTCTCTTCTTTTAAGCAACTTTGGCTCACGCGATGATGGACGTTTTCTAGAAATTTCTTTTCTAGTTTGGACAGATTTTTCTCCTTGAGAAAGCTCATCATCCAGCCGGCTGTTTTCTTGGTCTTCGGTAGAAATCGTTTGAGCTGGACTATCGCACGGAGAACTCTCATTAGATCCTCTTGGAGCATCATCAAGCCATTTGCTTATATCTCTTACAGCTTGTTCTAACGCTTCAGAAGCAGACTCGTTCTTAGCTGAATTTTTCTTGCTACCTTTTTTAGGTGCAGACTTAGTCTTTATATTTTCTATCGATTCATCTTCGGAGTCAAAATCTTTGACAGTAAAATCATTTGTATTGCTTGATTCAGAATTATCTAAATTGCTTTGACTTGAGGAGAACAAAGTATTGAACAATGAACTTTCTTTATACTTTTCATTTTTAGCTTTCAGCTTTTCAATAGTTTCTCTAAGCTTTTGATTCTTTTCTTTTTCTGGTATATTGATATTTTGCTTTTGTTTATCAACTGTTTTTTGTTTATAGTCAAATAGTGATTCCCATGCATCTTTGGCAGCATGTCGTCTTCTTTCCTTTATTTTATCGTATTTATCTTTGACAAAATCTGGATCAGCAAGTTGATCAGGAGGATCAGTTTGATCCAGTTCAGTGGGCGACGGCGACGGCGTGTGAATAGAAGGTAATGGACTGGCACTCCTACTCCTATTAGAACTCTCTAAGGATTCTTGTGAGACGCTACGCTTCAGAACTTCCACAGCTTCAGGCTCGTGATGTTTGCTCTTTTTCTTCTTTTGTTTCGACTTCTTGCCGTCCTTGTCTTTGTTCTTACCGTGCTTTTGTTTTTTGCTGTGTCTTGTTTTAGATTCGGAGTGGTCCGATTTATGAGAGGCCTTTCTATGATTTTTGGAATGTTTACCATGACGATGATGACCTTTGCGTTTCTTCTTGCTCTTACTTTGTTTACTTTTATGAGATTCTTTAATCTTTTTTGTATCTGGTTCAGGTACTTCCTCTTCGGGTTTTTCCTCTTGTATAATGTCTGATGAACTGGACTTGGGTTCACCTGAAAATGGAAATAGAATATAAGCATAAGTCCTAATCGTTTCTTGAGTTTCATATTGTTCTTAAATAACGTCGTTTCAGCCTTAGCGTTATGTATGATCCATTCTCCACAATAAAACTTTTTCACAAAAAAAAACCACCGACTTCCGAAAAAGCAGGTGTCTTAGTTTTAAGTTTTTTTCACTTTGTGGTGTTTTTTTTAGTCGGTTATTTTTTAGTAAAATAGTTTTTATTTTTCATATTTTAGTTGTGGTACCTACTCTAAACAAAGTCGTATACCACTACTTGCAATGTAAAAAACAATGACGGGAAGTTATTACAACATCATTAACATACACTAAGTAAAAAAAAAAGTATTACTGAAGCTGACTCAAAAACCACTCATCAGAACTTGACCAAATTTATATGGGACCACCTGGGATTCCCAGGTGGTCCCATATAAATTTGGTCAAGTTCTCTCAAATTCTTTTTTCGTTTCAAAGGGTATACTTCCCAGGCTGGAAAGTATACCCTTTGAAACGAAAAAAGAAATTTTCCAAATCGGTTCAGGTGTCTTCGAGTAATCGGTTAACAAACAGTGAAAAAAGTATCCGACGAATTGAGAACCTCCTCCTTTTTTGAATGTTGGTTAAAAATAAGGGAAATGTGTGTACATCTTAGGTCTTATTGCACACATGTGAATAGGAATTGTTTAAAAATGTGATAAACATTTTAAATTCGCGACTGTAAATAGCTTAGTTTCCAGTAGCTCATCGTTTATTTAGCAGTGAAACCGGCATTACAGTTAAAAACTTTGAACCTTACCTTCATCAGAATGAGACTTTCGCTTTTTTCTCTTGTGGTGACTTGGAGATTCATTCGATTTCAGTTTGTGTTTTCTTGATGGAGTTGGTAACTGATATTCAACAGCAATTTCTTCATCAGATGATGAAAGTCTATGTATATATTTTTCAGTCAGTCGATCAAATGCAGCTTGTAAATTATCTACCATCACAGTATATTCTGCAAAAAATTGAGGTTATTTAATAAAGAGCGATAAGATATTATGCGTGCATGACATTATAGTTTACTAGCTACTGCCCGCGACTTCGTCCGCGTGATTTCTTGTGTTAACATATAAAAAACTTTTTCACAAAAAATACCAACCGATTTCCAAAAAAAAAACACTACAATGTGAAAGTGAAAAATTACTTTAATTTCGGAAGTCGGTGTCTTTGTATCTGTATTTTAGCGTTTTCCACCGACTTCCGAAATCAAAGTTATTTTTCACTTTGCAGTGTTTTTTTTTTGAAGACAGTTGTTATTTCTTGTGAAATATTTTTTATTTATCACTTTTTAGTTATGGTACCTAACCCCACACCCATTGGAAAACGATCGTCTTACACGTCTGCGTGCGTTCGAAGGCGGTTTTTTTTATTTAAATATAATTTATTGTTGATTTTTTTTTAAACCGCCTGGCCGATTTCGAAATAAACAAAAAACTAATCATCAAAATCAATTCATAATTGGCGGAATGATCGCGTAACAAACATACAAAAAAAAAACATACCGTCGAATTGAGAACCCCCTCTTTTTTTGAAGACGATTAATAATATATATAATATCATGACACTCATCAAGACTGTAGTTTCCCATTGGTGAAAGAATTTTCGTAATCGGAGCAGTGATTCCGAAGATTACCCACATACAAACTCACAAGTTTTACCTCTATAAAATATTAAAGTATAGATATTTTATACATACCATTATCCTGACCATTGTACAAACGACAGTTGTTAACAATGAGCTTAAAATCCGCTTTAAACATAGAAAAATCAGTGTAATAGCCACTGTCAAGGCGTTCTTCCATTTTTCGTAAATCCATCGGCCGCCTGATAACGGCGTAGTAATTGGGCGCATATTCCTCTTCCACAGGGTCCATGAAGGGCCATGCATCGTCATGAGCAGTCAATTGTTTCAGAACTTTGTACATGTCAGTCTGGATGTCCTCGTCAGTTTGACCAAATCTGCAAAAAGTAAAGATGGTTAGTAGCTATATGTTAATAGTGAATTGATATAATGAGAGCTAAATAATAGATAAATACATTTGAGATGTCTTGAGTTTTTTTCGTGTACTGCTAACGGGTTCGTCATTATCAGGTATTACAATCTGTCCTGTAGCAGACGCCAACGAATTATTTGTTTTCCTTCCAGTTTTTAGGAGCGGCTCTGGTGGCGGTTCTCCTTTGTGAGTAGCAGACGAGTTTTTTGAACGCTTTTCATGGCTTTTTGACGACTTTGCTACTTTCTGAGGCATTACTTCTTTTGCACTGGATGAACTCTCCGATGAATCCGACGAAACAGATTTAGACCTGAAATTAAAGTGAAGATGACGATAAATCCGGAATTCCTACTGCAATAATACTTGTTGTTATTGGTACCGCAAGTTGTACGTCTCTATGGGTGTGTGGGTGCTCGTGCACGCGGGGAAAATAGGACTCAAACTCAAAGCATTTATTTCAATTAAACCATTTACAGGCACTTTTGAATTGTCAAGTGGTCGGTCAGTCAGAAATATGAAGCTAGTTGCCCATTCCAAAGCGTAGTAGGTAGGTACCTATGGAGAAGAACGGGCAAGAAACTCCATGGACACTCGTTTAAATTATATTGTTACATAAATATTAGTTACATCATTAATCTTGTATATAGGTATAATTATATGTGAGAACGATGTAAATAAGACGTACACATTGAGTGTCCAGTGTACAGCAAATATAAATTCAAACAAAACAATCCATAATAAAATAATTAAAAATAAGCCGTGGTGGCTAAGAGATGACCAGTCCCAACTGACAGCGCCCGTTCACGAACATGACGCATGGATCAGCACCATTCAGCTCAACCATTTTGAAGGGAGCTAAATGATCCAACACATGCGCCACCGTCAGCGAGACATTTGAGTGAGCATGACATCTATCAGCCGCCAGGACACATTCAAGTCAATGAAAGACATTACCCGGTAAATGGTAGCTCGATAGTACATAGTACTCACACTTGTCCTAAGCAATTATATAATACAAAGGAGATTGAGTTTATACAAAGCAAAGGTAGTCTTACAATCTTCAGCAGCTGCAACAGTATTTTCAAATGTTAATCAATTAGTTGTGGTTGTGGAGCAGGACCAGCATTGAGCCAGGCATTTTTATCAGCGATATAATCACCCAACTTATAATATGCCTGGCTGCATAGTGTGCGTTTTATACAAACTTTGAATTTCGTCTCATTCAGTTGAAGTATGTGGGGAGGTATTTTATTGTAACATTTTAAACAGTACCCCATGAAAGATGAGTCCACTTTAGCCAGTCTGAAACCTGGTTGAACTAATAGGTCCCTATTTCTGGTACTATAATTATGTCTATCACCTCTTTTAGTAAAAAGATGTACATTTTTTCTTACGTACATGATGTTTTCATAGATATATTGACAAGGTACCGTCAAGATCTTAATAACCTTAAACAGTTCCCTTAGAGAATCGCGCCTGCGGAGATTATATATGGCTCTGATGGCTCTTTTCTGCAGAATAAAAATAGAATCGACGTCTGCAGCCCGTCCCCAAAGTAAAATACCGTAAGACATGATACTATGAAAGTAACTAAAATAGACTAACCTCGCGGTATCTACATCGGTAAATTGACGGATTTTTCTGACAGCATATGCTGCTGAACTTAGCCGTCCCGCCAGAGATGTTAAATGAGAACCCCATTGAAGCCTCGAGTCGAGCGTGATCCCCAGGAAAACAGTTTTATCGACGAATTCTAGTTTCTCTTGATTCAATACTATCTCACAATCACTACTTTTGACGTTAGGTAAAGAAAATCGTATACACTTAGTTTTTTTCCCATTTAATACTAAATTATTAGCAGTGAACCAATTATGGACCTGCATTAGGGCGTTATTAACGTCGTCAAAATTTGTAGCACTTCTTTCTACCTTAAAAATTAAAGAAGTATCGTCAGCAAATAACACCATTTGTGGTTGATTTTTTAATAAATGGAGTAGATCATTAATATACACTAAAAAGAGGAAAGGACCCAATATCGAGCCTTGTGGAACTCCCATTTCTACTTTTAAACTAAGTGAATTGACACCATTTATTTGAACTTGCTGCTGCCTATCCTTTAAATAAGATTTTACTAGACTGAGCGCAAGTATTCCAAGTCCATAATGCTCAAGTTTCAAGAGCAAGGTTCTGTGATCAACGCAATCAGGAACTTTACAACGGATTTTTGGATACTATATACGCCAGCTAATAGTGGCACGCGATCACTTAGGCTTATTGTGTTGATGTTATAAATAATTTTATCGTCAGATGTATACAAATTTGACGGCCTCGTTGACCTATGCTTTGGAAAGGGCAACTAGCTTCACCTTTCCGACTGAACGAACCCTTGACAATTCAAAAGTGCCTGTAATTGGTGTATATGAAATAAATGCTTTGAGTTTGAGTTTGATCTAGTAATCGCAAGCGTCTGTGGAGCAATGGGTCCACCCAGGTCGATTCTTGGGTTTTTCCACCCGGAATTTCTCCAACAGCTCGGAGTCCGGATTTATGCCAGATAATGGCAATAGGCTCTTCCTCCTTAAACATAACTGGCGATAAGCGGGTGTATGACTAATTCTTCTGTGTAATCTGGCGTGACGGTAAGTATAAAACTCTTTTGTATCAAAGATGAGTCGTGCTATCTCAAATGGCTGCAGTTTAATAAACGGGCCTAAAAATAAGCACCAGACTGTACGAGCGAAGCTTTATTTTAACTCAAATCGATATCTACACGGCCTGTCATAGTCCACCGCTAAACATGCTCCACAATATTACGCCCTTGTTTTCCGGCTTACATCACAGGTACAACTATCTGATTCACCCATATGTCCACTGCAGCACTATCTGCTCCAGCGACCAATTTGTTCTTCGGTAGTCAGACACGCAAATAACGCACTTAATAACTTACCGCCATTTAACTGACATAAAGACAGCCCGTTTAGTATAATATTATGCAATTTCCATAGTGTAATGTCGTACGGTATTCTGTTGTGGGGAAATGCCGCCGACATTGAAACTATCTTTGTTTTGGAGAAAAGAGCTGTTATATCAATTTATAAATTAATTCCGAGACACACTCTCAGAGAGAAATTTAAGGAGATTAATGTAATGACTGTGCCTTCTCAGTATATTTTTGAAAATCTTTTATATGCCCATAAAAATAAATAAAACTGTTTAAAAAATACAGTGATATCCATAACATCAATACTAATGACTGTGCCTTCTAAGTATATTTTTGAAAATCTTTTATATGCCCATAAATATATAAAACTGTTTAAATAAAACAGTGATATCCATAACATCAATTTATAGGAACAGACAGAAATGTGTTGTACCTACAACAAGGCTCAAGAAAATAAGTGGGTCATGCAAATGCGAATATTATAATGTTTTATTTGTTATTATTTTACATATATGTATTTCATTATTTATTTATTACTGTTAAATGCCCGTGACTTCTCAGCGGGCCCTATCAGAATACCAGCGTTGCGGCATTTATTTATTTTTTAAATGTCGCAGCATCATGCTGAGATAGGAGCATTTTGGCCTCGTATAGGAATTTCTGTTTCCTTTTTCTTTTGTTACTTTTTGTTTTTATATAGTTTGGCTTTTTATTTTATAATTTAGTTTGTGCACTTCCTGTACGAGTCGCAATAAACACTTTTTCTTTCTTTCAGATGTCATGCGCTTTTATAATAAACTTACAAGCCACATTCAAGATCTAAGCTTTAATAAATTCAAACCATTCATTAATCGTAAGTTGTGCCAGAAAGCCTTTTATACTGTTAAAGATTATATTAAGGACAAAAAGAATTGGGATTGGGTTGCTTCAAGTTTTGCATACTGAATTTGTTTTTTTTTTTTACATACATTTTGATATTTTGATCATTTTTATATAGGTACACAATGACATAAATACTTACTTTGTGAAGTATTATATTATTATTTTAATTATTGTGAATGTGAGGACTATGTAGGTCGTTGTTTCAGTTTTAATCATGGTCTGGCAGTTGAAGTAGCTTATGCGGCCTACCCAAATGTCCTTTCTTTGGTATTGTTCGTCGAATCGTTGAGCTCATATGCGTGCAGTGACTGGAAAGGTCCACTCAATCTATGTGGTTTTTCCTCAAAAGACCATTTCAGACACTAATCTACATGATCTGACCAAAATTCTGTCTGGCCTTTAAAAGAGACTGTGACCTCTGAGTTTGTTCCGGCCTTTCTTCTCAGAGTCGTCCGATAGGAAACGGCGACCTCATCTAGCTTTTAAAATATGATTGACGTGTAAAAGTGTTTGTACAAATCTACTTAGAGAAATAAAATAATTTATCATTATCATTAAGTAATTTGGTGAGTCCCATTATTTCCCGATAATTTTTTGTTAGGTCATCAATAATAATTCGATGTCCACTTCTTAGCACCTTATAACAACGCACTTGGACACTCACAAGAACAAATCACGAAATCAAATTGGGTGGCGGCACAACGCTAAGATAAAGTTAGAAGAAATAATCTGTACTCGCGAGCACGCCGAGACGGTTCTGTATCTAACGTAATGTTAGGGGCAGCTTGGCCGCTTTATTGTTGGAGAGCCACATGGACTCTCGCCGTCAAGTTTAGACGAAAGGTTATCTGGCTAAAGCCGCCACGGTGGCCATCCCTAACAACACTCTCTAGCTTACATCAGAACATGACTATTAGATCTATATACTGCCGACATTCCTGGGGCGATTGTCTACTCCGTGCGTCCCAATGCGTCTTTGCAGCGGGAAACGACATAAAACCAGGAGGCTTGGCGCCAAGGCGTCTGCCACCTCGATACCTTCCTTTGTCTTCGGATTAGTGATTAGCGGAATTCTCCCAATTCCGTACAGCCGCCTCCTGCTGGACTATGTCGGCTCCACAGAAGGAGACAACTACTTTCAATACTGATGACTCTGCCAATATAGCCAACATAGGATCAAGGATCCTTGAACGTATGGGCGTAAAGGGTGAAGATGTCAGCAGTGTACGGAGAATATAAGCCGTGGAGGTTGTTCAGTACAGCTGGAGATGCTCAGTGCATATCAACAAACTGATTTTTAATTTTTATTATTTATTTTTTGTTAAGTCGGATAGTTAGACCAACCTGGAGGAGGAAGCTATGGGGTAGACTGGTTGTGGCAGGTAGAAAGAGGACGAGTGTTGAGGCCAGGTCCAGACTTGCAGACTGACTTCACTCTAGCGCGTTTTCAAGGTTCATCAATTAACGCTATGTATGTATTGCTGCGAGTGTTGAGGCCAGGTCCAGACTTGCAGACTGACTTCACTCTAGCGCGTTTTCAAGGTTCATCAATTAACGCCATGTATGTATTGCTACCCACCTTCAGTAAAATATTTGAAAAATTGAGGTTGATCAATTACAAAGAAATTTTAATAAACATAAATTATTAAACAGTAAACAATTCGGTTTTACAACTACCGACGCTGGTTTTGAGCTTCTTGCACATATTTTTGAGGCCTGGGAGAAGTCGCATGATGCTCTAGGTATTTTTTTGTGACTTGTCTAAGGCTTTCGATTGTGTTTCTCATGATACATTGGTCCGGAAATTGCATCACTATGGTGTTAGAAACACTGCCTTGGATCTTCTTATTTCTTATTTGGATATTAGGATCCAAAGAGTGGACGTTAACGGCAAGCGTTCCCCAGGTTCTATTGTCACTATGGGAGTTCCGCTGGGCTCAACTCTTGGCCCTTTTTTATTTCTAGTACTTATATATTAATGACCTACCTTGCCTTATAAAGAACAGTCATGAAATAGTGTTATTTGCAGATGATACATCACTTTTATTTAAGCTTAAGCGACAACAGACAGTTACTGGCGATGAAATAATGCTCTCGCTAAAATAGTGCACTGGTTTAGTGTTCATAATTTACTTCTAAACGACAAAAATACTAAATGCATTAGATTTCTGACACCTAACGTTAAGCAGGTGAAAACCAATGTATTAGTAAATGGGGCAGAATTGGATCTTGTGGACACAACTGTGTTCTTATGTAGTTATTACTTTGGACTCGAAGCTACAGTGGGGCCCAAATTGTTGAAGCGGCTTAGCTCAGCAGCCTCAGCGGTCTATAAAATCCGTCATTTGACTGATGGAGAAACAGCTCGATTTGTGTCTTTTAGTTATTTCCATAGTGTAATGTTGTACGGCATTTTGCTGTAAGGAAATGCAGCCGACATTCAGGCTATATTTGTGCTGCAGAAAGGAGCCATTCGAGCAATTTATAACCTAAGTTGTAGGCATTCACTGAGGGATAAATGTAAGGAAATTACATAAAAACAAAAAGACAGTCGCATCTCAATATGTATATGAGAACCTGATTAGGTGCCTGATGCTGAAGTAGAGGATGGAGAGCGGTTACGGTTTAAAATAAAAGATGTCGTTCAGGTTGTTATGAGCTTGACTAGAGGTAAGTCTCCAGGGCACGATGACCTCAGCATCGAGCACTTGCAGCATGTGGGTGCTCATTTGCCCAGGGTGTTAGTCATGTTCTACAATTTCTGCTTAGGACATTCGTATTTACCCCAGGAGCTTATGAAGACCACAGTAATTCCAATTATTAAAAATAAGACGTGTGATGCCTCCGATGGGAACAACTACAGACCCATTAGCTACAGTGATCGCCAAGGTGCTGGACGGTCTGCTTGATTGTCACCTTATTAAGCATATACATCTGCTTTATGCCCAGTTCGGTTTTAGAGCTGGGCTATCGACGGAGGCTGCGATACTGCGACTCAAGCATACATACTCGAGGAAAACGCCTGTTTACGGCTGTTTTTTGGACTTGTCGAGGGCATTTGACCTTGTATCCTATAATGTGCTGTGAGATAAGCTTCGGGAAGAAACCAGCACACCCAGGGACATGATTAGCATACTGCGATATTGGTACGGCAATCAAACCAATAATGTTAAGTGGGCGGGTTCATGCTCCACAGAATACAGGTTGGAATGTGGGGTGAGACAGTGTGGCCTGACGTCACCACGGCTCTTCAACCTGTACACGAATGGACTGATAGATGAGCTCAGCAGGGCCGGTGTCGGTTGTTCAATATATGGCTCGTGTATGAACAACAATAGCTACGCCGATGAGATGGTACTGATGAGCCCATCTGTTAAAGCCCTCAACATTCTCTAAGGCATAAGAGCCCATCTGTTAAAGCCTTCAACATTCTCTTAGGCATATGTGAGAGGTACGCCTACGCAGCGTCACATGGCCTCAGGTACAACTCCAAAAAAAGTGAACTACTTGTGTTTAAGGCAGGCAAATAAACTCCCATTACCATTCCACCGGTCAGACTTGAAGGAATTCCGGTAAGTAGGGTCACCAAATTCAAGTACTTGGGGCATTGGGTCACTGAGGACCTCTCTGGTGATTTGGATATTGAGAGGGAAGGTAGGGCATTAGTAGTGAGATGTAATACGCTGGCGCGCACGTTTGCAAGGTGCACAACAAATTTTAAAATCACTCTGTTTAAAGCGTACTGCCAGACATTGTACACATGCAGCCTGTGGGTCCGCTATACGCAGAAAGCTTTCAATGCCCTACGGATCCTCTACAATAATGGGTTTAGGATGTTGATGGGGTTGCCGCGCTACTGTAGTGCATCGGGGATGTCGCAAGAGAGTGGCCTCCCTGATGCGTCGTGTGCGGGGCAGCTCCAACGACCTTCTAAAAACCATAACGGAAAGGGTTGAGTGTCCTGTTGTGGGACAATGGAATAAGGTACACAGTTCTTGTGGTGTCCTTTTTAATGTAAGTTAATGACCAACATGCATTAAGTAGGTGTAAGATACTAACATAGTTTTAAGAGAAAACTGACTGTGAATGTGAGTACCATGCAGGCTAGATTGATTACAATAATTATGACTTTATAGCTGTCTAGCGGTTTTGAGTATTTTATATACGGCCTACGCAAATGTCCTGCAGATCTAGGTGCGTCGTGTGACGGGTCGTTGAGCTCCCTAAAATAGGGTTGAGCTACACGATGACTGATGCATGCATGCCGTCTGTTAGGACAGGTCAACTCAAAGCTGCAATAGCTCTTTCTTCAAAAGGCCCTTCCAGACGTGGCCCCGCATTGTTAGACTCACATCATCATCTTAATAATACAATGTTTGGACTTTAAAAGAGACCATGACCTCTGAGTTTGTTTTGGCATTTTTTCTCAGGGATCAGTCAGTAATAGTGTCTTAAAAGATCTACTTACAGAAATAAAAAAATAATTTCAACGAAATCTAATGTAACTACTCGTAAGGATTAAGAGGAAACGCAGTCACGTGGTCGTTGGCGTTTGTTAATGATACTAGTCCAAAAATTTTCGTAATTATATTAATCCATACTAATATTATAATTTCGAAAGTAATTCTTTCTGTCTGTATGTCTGTCCGCATGTTACCTTTTCAAAACACTGAACGGATTTTGATAAAATTTGGCAAGGAGATTAATTTCATCTTGAGGAAGGTCATAGGCTACTTTTTGTCTCAAAAATAATCCTAAAAAAAGAGGTGATTGATATAGGGGATGAAACTCTGTATGGGAAATTTAGTATATATATTTCTTAAGTTAGAGCAATGAAAATTTAAATGTATGCTTTTGGTAAGAAATAAATATGTATTTGTTTCAGCGTTCTTGTAAAAATAATGCCCCAAGGGGGTTCTATGTTAGGGGGATTGGTTTCCGCACTTAGTCCTTCAGGTGGACCATTGTGCGTGGTGTGTGTGTGTGTGTGTCGGCAGGGGGTAAATTAAGGGATAATTTTAAAAATTCACTGTGAATGTTTTTGTACCTATTTTTAAGAGATTTTACCAATTGGAAATATAGTCAGAACCCGTATTTTGAGGTATTATTTATTAAAGTATTTATTTCATTTATGTCCACGTGCTTAAAAGTTATTACAATTTGAAATTATAAAATAACCGAGCTAATATGTAAATAATACGTGGTCAAAGGCGACGCTAGAGTATTTCAGATTAATAATGATAATATTAAAATTTATTATTAAGTAAGTATTTTTTATTTATTTTTTATTATAAACGCTGCCCCACACTAGGAATTTCTCCTGTATCGTAGGTGCGTTTACAAACATTTAAACTCACATACACAAACAGCATTACATTATTCAACATTATTTTTAAGTTAGACATTTAGAATCATAAAAAGCTGTTTAATAAAATCCGATATCCATGCGGGCGAAGCCGCGAACAGAAGCTAGTTTTAGAAAAAATATATTTATTATTATTATTATTACGCCAACATTTTGTTGTTGTTTTATCGTATTTTTTTCTGTTTTTTTTGTCGTACTTTTATGGTTACTTATAATTGTGTTTCAATTCGACGGAGCCTAACCGTGGCCTCCAGCTGACATAGTGTAACAAATGAAGGGAAAAAGTTTGAAAATGTCTTATTTAAATGCACAAGACTCTTTCTTTTGGCATTTAGAAGACATTTTCAAACTGTAAGAACTTTTACTGTGTTGTTAATGTTAAGGCGATACGCCTGCTAAGGCCATTAGAAATGAAAGAAGAATGGATGCATACCTCAAGAGATTTCTCCGCTTGGCTCGATTCTCCCGTGCAAGATCAGGTGTTTCTTTCCTTTCCTCCTCTTCTTTAACGTCATGCGTAGTCGGTTTAGTTTCCTCTTCCTTCTGTTTTATTTTTTGTAAAACACGACTTGATGTTCTTCTCGGCGCTAGCTCTAACAACCTTAAAAATATATCGAGGTTGTTTTAGTAATGCAGAATAAAGGAATGTACATACATGATTTAGTATTATTATAAGTCGTGATAAATAAGACATAAAAATTGCTACTATCGACTAACAAGTGTGTACTCGAGTTACGAAAACGTAAGCAGTGTTTAAATAAATCAGTTCCATTCCCGCATGGCGGGCAAATGCTACCTATTATCAAATTCGGTTTTCAGTCAAAATGTTGGCAGTACGACACGACGGTATAATTTAACAGGTCTCGTGGAATCCGAAAAAATAATTGACCTATACTTCACTGGTTTAGGTAATTAACTAAAGATAAACAAATCGTAATAAGAGTTTTTACATACGACACTTTCTTGTTTAAATATACATTATAACCAAAAGTGTATTTTAATTTTTTACGATAGTTTCCTCTTCTGTTAATGTATGTTAAACTTTATATTTTATTCCTAAACTACTCTTCGCAGATGTAGCTTGAGCATTTTTTTTTAGTTAGATAAAATAATAATAATATAATATTATGTAATCTATCTATTGTAAAAAGCCCAAAACGTACTCTAAACCTTTAAAAAAATCAACGAATTAGAAAACGTTGGTAAATTGATGGGTACAACTGTGACGTAGCATGATAACTGAAGCGACAGGCATTACGTTTAGTCGGTTATCCAGACGCTTTTGACAGAAACTCTCGTCATTAGAGTTCAGTCTACTCCTCCGTCGGTTATCATGTGAAACTTTCGACGTTTGATATAAAATACCTAATTATATTATAACCTAAAATAACTTCGTTAAAGGTGCGTACGGCTTTGGTGAGATTTCGGTATATTTGCTTGTAGCAAATTTTAAAATTATTTTATTTATTGAACAGGAGTTCAATAAATAAAATAATTTTAAAATTTGCAATAAAAGGTTTAGCACCCATGAATCACGTGGATTTTTGTGTTCACCTTTAGAACCAAAACCAACGGAGTATAGAGTAGCCTAAACTTTTCATTCCATGAGTGTACACACGGCTACATATCAAGCTATACATTTCCAGTTTACACTGACCTCTTATTGTAAGGAAATCCTATACAATGCGAGATCAGCTTACACTGGAAATAATAGCTCAACTGAAACTCAAACCCAAAGCATTTATTTCAAATAAACCAATTACAGGCACTTTTGAATTGTCAAGGCTTGATCTGTAGCCGTGCGTACATGGATGGGACTGCATCGTTGGTCTAGTGTTCGCAAGCGCTAATGCTCAGCATGAGGTCTTGGGTTCAATTCCCGCGTCGAGCAAAGTGTTATTGGGTTTTTCTGTCTAAATTTTCTCAGTAGTACCCGGAGTCTGTATTTGTGTCCGATTGATGGCAATAGGATCACCCCCTATTACATGGGACTTACAACCTAACTGGGGAAATGTGGGTGTACTAAAGGTACACCTCTGCCTAACCCCTCGTGGAAACAAGGAGTTAGGTTATGTTGACAAATGCCAATAACAATAGTAGTAGATTTCTAATGAGCAAAGCCACAATTCGCCTTCATGGGATACTAATGAAAACACGAGCTTAGCAAAGAGCTTGAATTTAAATATCACAGACAATAAACTTAATGTATGTAATGTATCCTACACGTATAATCACGCTATTTTGAGCACATTTGTAGCAGAAGATTCGCTTCTACGAATCGACGCAGAGCATCGCAACAGTGAGTATGTTAAGACTTTTTCGCTTTAATATTGCTCTATAATTGTTTAATGAGAACCAGTCTTTCGCGGATGCGTATCTCTCTAATTCTGATAAATTAAAATATTTATGAATGAAATTATATTACTGAGGCATCCTACTATTAAATAAGATACTACCGTATTTACACCAGAAAGGCGTTGCGCTAGCTTTAAAAATGCAAAATGAACGTGTGGTTTGCTTGTTTTTTCAATACTTAGGCTCAATTGCCCCAAAAATCACTAAACAGGTTTAGAACTAAACATTTATTCAAACATAATTCTGTCTTTGTGTCACGCTAAGCTAATTTCACTTAATTTAATTATAAACTATAACGATATTAAGCTGCTTAAGGTCCTCCACCGATATGTATACGCAAAAGCATTTCTTAAAGCCATGAAAATTAAGTTTTTTTTTTCTGTGGTATCTTTATTCTATTAATTTTATGACATACTTAAACAAAAACCACCTTTAATGCTTCTTACTTCACGTAAAGCGCATAAGGGCGAATTTCACCAAACTTTTATATCTAAGAATAATAAGTCTTATCCTGAGAAAACAAAAAAACGTTTTTTTGACACTTTTATGAAACTAGAACTGTCAGACGTCAACTTTTTTTCGCGATAAAAGATATCTGAGGAGCAATAATTCTCGTACTTAAAAAACGTTCAAATTCTTGTCGCAATCTCATCTCAGCGACAGTCCAAGTCAAAAACTTGTAAAATTGTATGTATTTTTAACAGATTGAGACTGAGACCAGACTGTGAACGTTCTTAAAATTACGAGAATAGCCCCTCTGACTTTAGTAAAAACAGTTAGTAAAGTTAATAATAATTAATTCTTTAAAACCATTAATCGAATCCAACTTTCGATTGATGGTATGCCAAGGCTCATTTGTCATATTATATGTACAGTCATAAAAAAGGAACAGAATAAAATTATTCATCTACCTACTTATGTTGACTATTTAAAAGTTCAGCAACAAGCAAAAAAGCCGCCAATCATCTTTGACATTTTTCAAAGCTACACTGATAATTTGCTTCAATCAAACTGAAAAACTGATTTTGTAGAAATAATAAAGTTATTATTTCCATGCTCCATATACACTCGGCGTCAAAAAAATCGCACCTCCGCGAAAATAACTTTTAAGCGTTATTAACCCTTAACACGCGCATGTACCCCCACCAATATTGATGGCATTTGAAAGCCCATTAAATAAACTTTAAAAAAAAAACATTTCATTTCATTAAAAAAAAAAGCTTGATACCACAAATGTGACTTTAAAAAAAAATGGCAATTTTGCTCCTCACAAGGGGCACAACTTGCGCTACCTTTAGTGGGTATAAAAGGGTTAATACAGGTTCAATGGAGGTCATTCGCTATCCAACCGTTGAAGAGGACACACGAGAAGAACTTTCACAAAAAAAACCACCTTGAAGATGGATACCACTGCTGATGAAGCCGCTCAAGTGATTGCACTACTGCAATCAGGGATGCGTCAGTGTGATGTCGCTCGGCAACTGAACTTGAGCCGTTTTTCGGTTCGAAGAGTATACCAGCGGTTCCTGGAGACCGGTGGCCTTGTCCGGAGGCATGGGTCTGGTAGACGTCGCTGCACCTCGGAGAGAGACGACCGATTCATCGTATCGACATCCCTAAGAAATCGGTTCTCTAATGCTGTTGAGTTGCAACAGCAGCTCCAGGCCGCTCGCAGAACAACCGTGAGTATTTCTACGGTTAGACAAGGATTGAGGGAGAAGAAGATAGCGGCACACAGAGCTGCTACGGGTCCAAAATTGACCGCAGAGCATCGGCGAGCCCGCTTGCAGTTTGCTCGCGACCACGTCAATTGGACCCTTGACCAATGGAGAGCTGTTCTCTTCTCAGACGAGACGAGAGTGTGTCTGTTTTGCAACGATAGACGCAGAAGAGTGTACAGAAGACAGGGGGAACGTTTCGCCCAACCCTGCATCCAGGAGACGGTGGAATACGGGGGCGGTTCCTGTATGTTTTGGGGCGGCATGTCGGCCGACGGCAAAACCGACCTTGTAAGCGTCTCCCGGACTGGAGGTGCTCGCGGGCAAGGGTCGCTGACTGCTCACCGGTACGTCACAGAGATCCTGGAAGAGCATGTGGTCCCCTATGCCGGTTTTGTTGGCGAGGGGTTCACATTAATGCACGATAACGCTCGCGCTCACACTGCATTAATTGTGCGCGACTACCTTCAAGAGGTTGGGATCTCTGTCATGCAGTGGCCAGCGAGAAGTCCAGACCTGAACCCGATAGAGCACCTTTGGGACCATTTGAAACGCAAGGTTCGGTCTCGTGATCCCACTCCCACGACTCTCCAGGAGCTCGAAGAGGCTGTTATTGGGGAATGGGCCAGTATCCCTCAAGAAGAGCTCCTAAAATTGGTAAGATCCATGAGGGAGCGTATGGAAGCCGTCATCCGGGCAAGGGGGGGTAACACTAGGTTTTAGGTTAGTTTTAAGAAACTTTTTGTATTTTTTTTTATGTTTATTAATCTGTTTTTAATTAAGGCTTAGTTAAGGATTTTTATTGTTTTGTAAACTTTATTGTTTTTTGCACTTATCCAATAAAAAATAAAAATTAATTGAATTGTTTTTTTAAGTTTATTTAATGGGCTTTCAAATGATACCAATATTGGTGGGGGTAAATGCGTGTGTTAAGGGTTATAAACGCTTGAAAATAATTTTCGCGGAGGTGCGATTTTTTTGACGCCGAGTGTATTATGTCAGTTGTTCACTGTAGCTTTGGTGTTCGTCACATTGCCATAAAATCGATATCATATTCTAAAAGTATCTTGGCCTAGAGTCGCGCGCTATTGCATTCATAATTTATTCAGATTGTATGTACTAAGTTCGAGCGGCGCTCTGCCGCAATTTTTAGCAGAATGTTGCATAACAGCTCGCGTTCTGTGCAGCAGCATAGCAATATTTCTATCTCTAATCTTCTTACGACTTACTTGTAGCGGTCTACATCGCACAAACTACGCATCATACTGACGTCACGTCAAATCCGCTACCGCGCAACTAGCATAATATATACAACGAGATCAATCGTCAGGCAGTTGCCCACCAGACACGACAAACATCTGGTCGGAGGATCCACTCTTTTTATGGAGGCTCATTGAACTTTACACCCTGCTCCTCACCCTCTATATACTTACTGATAAATAACTTCTCAAAGAGAAGAAATCAACGACAAAATAATGGTCGTCGTCAGGAAAACCCAGATAAAATTACACCAAGACATAGCCACAAAACTTCCTACTATTGGATTATAAACTGGTCATAAACCCACCACCTCGTACCAAAAACAATATCGATTCAAAGAGTCCAAGAATAATAATAGGTATTCCTAAATTTGCAAAATTTTCTGAACAATTACAAGTTTTCACTATGCAAAATGATCTACAACTCAATTTAAGCCTACAGTACCCTACCCAGTAGCCCACCCTACAGTGGGACAATATATTAATATAATGCTTTCGTCAATGAAGTCGAAACCTTTAGTAACTCCGAAATTTTTAAGAACACTACTCAAAAGCACATAAGACCATTAGACCTTCACATGGTAATCCAGAGATTAAATTAAGCAATAGCCAGCCCAGCCTTACAAGCCAATGTTCTAGTTAACCACCACCAATCTACAATATGTAACTCATAAAAGTTTAGGGCTAGTGCACAAAAACGGATTCTCTCTTCGACACAAGCATTCAATTCTATTTTGATTTTGATCAAATATGTATTATTTAGATTGATACATTTAAAATTCTCGGCCATGCCGTCAGTCGGTGTGCGCTGGCCCTTATTATTTTATATCGTGCTTATGTATGTAGCGCAGCATAGCATTTCCATTCTTGTATTTTTTAAATATTTATCATCAAACATTGGTTGTCAACAATTCGCATTGCAGGATTGAGCGTTAACTTCCAATTGCATGGGCATGTAATAATAATAAATTAATAATACCGTAACTATTGTGACTAATAAAAGCACACTTGACCAACACGATCTATGGTGTCCTTTTTGACTGTCTTATTAAATTTAAATGTATTATGATAATGTTCTCTCTCACAGAGAGGAAACCTGTGTCCCAGCAGTTTGAACATTATAGGTTAATTATGTTATGTATGACAATATTACATAGGTTTAAAATTATGATTGTGTGAGATTAGGTGTTTGGTCTTATTAATGTTATTTATCGATGTATATATTCATGGATTGATATTAATGTACTGTTTGAAAAACCATCATAAGATAACATAGTGTGGGGCAATGTTTCATAACATAGAATTAAGTATTAGCTGGATACCATACTGGTTTGAACTACAAGGGTTTGCTTGCAGAACACTAAAACTAATAATATTTATGAGTCTTTCGGTGTGTTGTCTTTATGGAAAAAGCACCAATTTGCTGAGAATGGAATAATTTAAATGGAAGCTTGTAATTGTTGCAATATTATTGTGCCAAAGTATTTTGTTTTAATTCCAAATGAAGATTGAAGAGAATTAACATTATTTTTAGATTGAAAAATCAATGAATAGACAATGAATTAAAGAGTTTAACAAGAAATTTTTTAAATAAATTGTTTGTTGAGCACAACTTAACAATTAAAGATGTTTTTTATAATACAATTTTTTTGTTACTATATAAACTTTTGCATTGTCTAAGCAATCACACACTGTAACTAGGGTTACTAACCGTCCAGATTTTTAACAGAACTTATCAAATTTTCGCGCCATATCTTACACACGCGCTTATTCTTTACATCCATACTAATATTCAGAATCAAATTATTTATTTGTAAAACATAGGTACAATATAATAAGATCTAATTCGAATGTCAGGATCGCTATGTTTAACCTAATAGGTATACAAATTTTGGATACGTACATAAATTATTGTTATTATTATTCAAATTAAATTACAAAATTATCATTAGTAAAATTGAGCATAAATAATTCGGACATTTGACTTACAAAACGACACATCCAAGTATTACATATTTAACTTGTCTGTTAAGATGTATCAATGTACGCCTTTTTAACCATAAAGTATGTGAGCATTCTTTTGAATTTGTTAACATCATTCTCAGCTCTTATAGTCGTGAGTATTATATTATAGATTTTTGGGGCCATTCCCAGAATGCTTTTTGCGTATAATGCTGTTTTATGACGCATAGCGTGAATTTTGTCCCAGTGACGTTTGCTAAATTAACTGTGTGTTACCTTTTCACGCCTAAATCACAAAACCGATCGTCATGAAATTTTACAGATACGCAACCTGGAGAAGGGTTGAACCTTGTCGTGGGCAACAGCTCATAAATTATTTTAATACACTTTCCCGCGCGGGACAATTTGCTGTTTCCCCAAACCCCGTAGCGGGACGCATTGCTGTATGTGACATACTGCCAAACGTCCCGTATTGCCAAGTTCTCCATTCAATATAAAAACAATACACATAATAATGGATTGCAGCAACTACAGGATAGCTTGATTGATATGATAGATGACAGTGAAAGAAAAACATGAAGTCTGTAAATATTATTGTTAATTGATACAAAAAACGAATAATTCGTCATACAGGAACAATTTCTAAAACCGTAAAAGATATATAAAATTTTGTTTCCTTGTTGTAATGCATGTTACTAAGCTCTTTTTGAAACATAGCTTTGACAGTTGCTAGAGTACTCAAAAATAATATAAATATTTGCTATTTTTTAATTAGCATTAAACTGTGAAATATTAAGTAAATTATTTAAGCGGGAAAAAAAAATTGATGTATTAATTATATATATTATGTACTATTTAATGTACCATTTAATATATTATGTACTAGCATCTGCCCGCGATATCGTCCGCGTGTAATTTCTTGTTCACCCCGCCCCCCCTCGCATCGCGTCGCCTGCCCGCGCTGTTACTTCGTAATAGCTTCGCTTAGCGTTCTTTCTAACTTTTTGCTTCTTGCTCGTCTCCTAGGGTCTTAGCATGATGTGAAATAGCCTACAGCCTTCCTCAAGAATTGGGCTATCAAACGCAAAAATATATTTTTTTAATTTTACCAATAGTTCCAGAGATTTATTTTAATTATATATATTTATTTCACCCTACATACAAACAAACAAATTTTACCTCTTTATAATATTAGCATAGATTAAAGTAAAATTACTATTTACTGTAATTATGTATTTATGTAAGCATACAACATGCTTTGGCTGTTATTACTACTGGTAATTTTAAAATGATCTTTAGAAATATGCACTGAAAAAGTTTACTGTTATTAGTAATCTGTTGCTTCATTCAAGCTATCCTGTAACACATGAATAGTCAAAATAAACTGACCTCTTTCGTTGTAGCCGTTCCTTTTCTTGAAAAAGCCTAGGTATTTCAGGCAAAAAGTTTTGTGATAATGAACGGTACAACTCTTTCTCAACCTTGCTAGTAGCCTTGCTGAACTTCTCTGTCAGGTGGGTCCAGTCTTCTTCAGTGAAACAAACCACTTGCCAGACACGTTCAGTGTCCTCGTCATCGAGCCAATCATCACCATAAAACCAGCCACGTTTCTTGCTCTCTTTATTTTTTTTCTTTTTATTTTTGCCTTTTTGTTTTTTTACTGTGTCTTCCCGATATAATCTTGTACCATAGAAGTACCAATATGCTGAATAGTTATCATCCCAGCTGTAGTAAAAATTTAAAAATGACTTTAAGCTGTCTTTTATAAGAAGTTCATAAACACTTTGCAAGACACTAAACACCCCTCAACATAGTAACAATAAAACTTCTATTGTCTCATTCAGTGTCCTTCAATGGGTTAAACAGTGAAATTTGTTGATAGAGAAACAGTTCAAAATAATATTCTTTAAGAGATTGTTAATTAATTTTTTTTTTAAACTTACCCGAGTGGTTCAACTCTTAAACTTTCAGCTTCAAGGTTTTTAAATAAATCAAAAACATCATCAGCATCTAATCGAAAATCACATAGAGCATACAATATCTCAACCTTGGTACGTAGGGGCAAAAACTGGAAATCAATGTCTGTGTTGAATGGGTTATATCTCCCTATATCAGTACATTTTCTTCTAAACAAACGCCTCAAGTACATCTGAAAATAACAAAAACAATTAATCAGTCAAAATTTATGTGTACACAAATAAACATACCGAATGGTGATAATCTACCTGATAATTAAAGGCAGAGATGTCATTGTTGCCCAAACAGCCATTCAAAAGACGAACTATTAATTCAGTCAGAAGAGAACTGGCGGATTCTTCCGTGCCATCAGTCAACAGAGCTTCTTCTAGTTCCTGAAACACAAGTAAGTATGATAAACGTAATTCATTAAATTGCATCAGCAAGTATTCCATCAACCAAATTGTAGTTACTTACTTCAATGTCAAAATCCAAAAGGTTGAATGCAGTTCTGAATAAAGAACAAAAGTACGCGATGCTGGGCACTTCCCACCATGACTGAATATCTAGAAACCGTGAGAAATTCATTCAGACATCACTTTTGGGGATACTGTCTTCGAAAAAATATTGCAATTGATATCCCGTCTTAGTGAACCCACCTAAAATGCCAATGAAAGATGGAAACATAACCTTAAAACGATACGCTTTCACTGTTTGCTTCTATATGATTACAAAAACTTCATTTTTAAGTTATTAGCATATTTTAGTAATGATTACTCATCAGTAGAATACTTTATATGTAACAATAGAGAAGAGATACGAATATGCGTTGTGTATATCGAGACACAAACGCCATAACAGTTTACAAGTTGTACATACAAGTGAATCACTCTTAAATTAAAAATTTTTACAAGATGTTTTTATAGCTCCTAGCGAATTAAATGGAAGTATTTATTTACCTTCCATTTATTGTGCTTTTATTTACGTTTAATCGGTAACATTATCAAATTATTAAAATTAATAGATCTAAAACGTTCTTTAGTTTAACGGAAGTAGTTTTTTTTTTTTTACTCTGTGGTCTTACCCGACTAAGGACCTAACTAAATCGACTGGATGATTCGTAGTCATATCGCAACTTAGACCACGAATTAAAACTGCTAATAATTTTTATTATTATTTCGATTAATGTAAATAATTTAAAAACCTACGTTATTTAGGCCGGTCTTTTGACAACATAAACTTTTTCGATATTTAACTTTGGACTATGTCATACGTTTTACTAGTCACACTAAGGGCCGGTTTTTTGATCCTTAATAACTCAACTCAACCATTCGTTAAAAATATTAAGTAATGGTTAAATTTTGGCAAAATGTGTTGTTTTGATCAAAAAATTTTGTCATTATTTTTTTTATTTTTAACTACCTTAACCACCATAACCATAATCAGCCTTTAATGTTCCCATTGCTGGGACAGGCCTCCTCGATCTATAAGAGAGGGACCGGGTCGTAATCCACCACGCGGGCCCAATGTGGATTGGTAGATGTCACATTCATGTCTTCGATTTTTTGGTTCTAGGACTTGCCTTTTTAACTAATAATATATTAATACTTTTATTTTGTATTATATTTAAACTTTTGACTATGTCATACCTTTTACTAGTCACACTAAGGGCCTGTTTTTTGATCTAGAGACTGTAGACAAGATACAAGTCACTATATAAAGCTACGGTTTCATTATTCTAACGACCGTCAGAAAAACTTCCATTTTTATCGGCTTTTTATAGCAGTGACTGCACATAACGGCTGCAGTGACGGCAGTCCTGTCATGAAAATGATGACAGCGGCAAAGATTTAAATCGTGAGATACGACACCCTGTATAGGGTTTCCGTGATAATCAAGTCAAAAAAAAAAAAGTCTCTGCGTCATTGTGTATCAGACACGGAGAACAAAACTGGTTTTGTGCTCCGTGGTATCAGAGGTGTAAAAACGAACGAAATGTTCTCTATCTCCTTCACGTAGTTCTGAGAAACAGACAGAGAATCGTAGACAGAGAAACAGAGAATAGAGGTCGACCATCAGACAAGAGCTGTCACGGTCAATATGAGTCTATGGTCAATTACTTTACTCTTTGATGGTCACGTTACTGATGCGTTACTGTTTCTTTGGTCAACGGGTTTTGTGGCGCGTTTTCTGAATTCATAATTCTGTGAATGTGATAGTGTACGCACGGCTACAGATCAAGCTATAAATTCCAGTATAAGCTGAACTCCCATTGTATAGGATTTCCTTACAATGAGAGTTCAGTGTAAACTGGAAATGTATAGCTTGATGTGTAGCCGTGTGTACAAAGTAATACATAAACAATAATACAAGTGATATTATAGGACGTTGCTGTTTTTGTGTATTCGGATGTTTAAATTGAACAGAGCACAAAAATTAAGATATTTCCTTTCATGGGTAAGTGAGCTGGTTTTTTTTTCTGTAATATTATTGAGGCAATATTAGAAAACATTAATTTTGATAAATAAATAAATTTAACTTCGAATTCGTGATTTCTGCTCTTTGTTATCAGACCCGAAGCAAAATAGAAGCGTATTTTTGCTATTTTTGTTTTCACTTAGGCTACATTGGATAGTACTAGTTCGCAAAAGTGGCCGCCATATTTTAATGCATCTTAACTATCACTGATTAAAGGATACCAGTGCCCAGCAAGATTAAATAAATAAATATACAATAAATTTTGTATATTCTTCCCGTCGTTACCGCTGCTATTTTTCAATCCAAGCACCCAAAAAAATAACAGAGGAATACTGGACGAAACATTTTCACAACAACACCGAATACTTAGTCGGTTAACTCGATACATTTTCATTCCAGTTGCTTTCACAAGACAAACATAATTTGGCCTATTTGAATTCCTATTCAATTATAACTATTTCACGCGTCAAAAAAAAAACGCGTAAGGAATGTCAACCTTCGGTTGGATTCTTTAGAAGTGGTACATCAACTGACATTAGGCCCCCGACTAGGACACCACGACCCTGACAGACCCCCCTCACTTAAGTAATCACGGACTGGAGGAAAGTAAGCGAACGCCTGAAATCTTCCACATCCTCCTCCCAACTGACTCCATCCCCAATCAGTTTGCCTAAATCAATGACACGACAGCCGCGATCGACTCACTCACGGATCACGTACAATCCGTCCAGAACGAAAGTTCAAGGGAAGTTCCTGCGATGGATGACCATCGCTGGAAGTTGCCGGACTATGTACATGAACTGCTGACTGAGAAGAACGTAGCTGTCCGTGACTACAGCAACTTTCCCTGCCAAGCTAACAAGGCCCATATGCGCTATTTACTGAGATCTGTAAAGAAACGCATAGCGGAGCTGCGTGACGCTGGCTGGGACAAGATGTTGAGCGAGTTAGAGCCCACCCACCAGGCTTTTTGAGAACTGCAGAGGAAACTCCAGTCCCAACAAGTAGCCTCCATACTTGCTTCCATTGGTGCGCCCTGACAAGACCATCACCTTCGACGATAATGACAAGGCCGAATGCCTTGCCGACAGTCTTGAGGCCCAATTCACACCCAGCTCTCAACCAGTAGACCAAGCTCACCTCTCTGAGGTCGACGCGGAAGTCGAACGTAGGGCCTCCCTTCCTCCTGATGAAGACCCAGATCATCCTCTGCATACCGTCACCCCAGACGAGGTGCATGATATCATCAAGGGTCTAAAACGCCGTAAAGCCCTAGGGCCAGACGGAATCACGAATAGGGTGATCCCATTGTTCCCCGCCAACATCATTATGCTCATGACCATCATCTTCAATGGTGCTCTGAGCAATAACATCTTACCCCAAGCTTGGAAAAGGGCCACTGTCATCGGTATCCCAAAGCCAGGCAAGCCCAAAACCGAGCCCACTAGCTACCGCCCCATCAGTCTGCTCAATGTTTTGGGCAAAATCTATGAGAGGCTTATATACAAGCGACTCAGAGATTATGGCGAGACTAAGGGCCTTATCCCCGACGAACAATTCGGTTTTAGAACCCAACATTCGAGCGTCCAACAGGTTCACTGTATCATTGAACACGTAAACGTTGGTTTCCAACGTGGTTTGATGACGGGTGCTGTGTTCTTCGACATAGCGAAAGCGTTCGACAAAGTCTGGCACAATGGCTTATCCTTTATCTATAAAAATCAATGCCACTTTTGGTTGTAATTTTATAACTGAAGAACGGATTGACCGATTTTGCTAATTCTTTTTTTAGGATATTCCTTGAAGTACGAGGATGGTTCACACGGAGAGAAAAAATAAAAAAAATATATGTTAGGCGGTACGAAGTTCCCGGGGTCAGCTAGTTAAGTATATAAGCTTTACCAACTCGGTGTGCCTGACCGTCTCGTAATCATCCTACGAGACTTTTTGGCTAACCGCATCTTTCGCTATCGCATCGAAGGGGCGCCGCTGTCCTAAATAAAATAATAATAAAATATGTTCTGTGATAATAAATCTAATTGTCTTTTAAATGGCAAGGAAAACGGTAATATCCTAAAGGCGCTCCCTCACCGCATTCACGTGTAATGTAACTTTACAGCTTCGAGCTTTACATCAGTGAGGGAGAAAAACAGCTCGCACATTGTAATGATACAAAACGAGTTTACATCAGTGAGGGAGGAGAACCGACCGTTACAGTGTGCAATCTGTAATGTTACAGATTCAATAATTACATTTTCATGGCACCAATATCGTTTCTATTGGTTTTTTTTACGTAAATAACAATGTCGAATTAATATTGCCGCACTCAGCACAATGACCGCTTCGTCTGATATTATGGAAACAACTAAATCAAAAGTGAATGCTCGCAAATTCAAATCTATACTAAATGTTACATTATACGCGAATGCTCGTCAGTCAGGGAGGTAGTATTGTAATGTAATGCTTAAAGTCAAAGCAACCGCCTACCCTGCAGGAATTAGGTGTCTTATAACCGAAAAGCGAAAACAAAGAAATTGATGGCATCAGACTAGATGTCCACAAGATAAAAGACTGCTGAACAACCTTACTAAGTGTCTTACGAAAGAAATTCAGAACTACAACGACTCCTCAATACACAGCTACCTTAGCCAATTAACGAGTGATACTAAAACAAGCTACTCGCTATGGAAGGCTACGAAGCACATGAAACAACCGGTCATACAAATTCGTCCTATTAAAAAAGAAAATGGAAAATGGGCAGCAACAGACGAGCAAAAAGCCCTAAGGTTTGCTGAGCATTTAGAACAAATATTCCAACCGAATGAAGCCCAGACTCAAAACGCGAGAATAATTCAGGGTGTACAAACTAGTTCCGATATAAAGTTGGTTACTCCAAAAGAAGTATCTAGAGTAACTAAGTGTAGTTTTAATCGGAGAAAATCCTCTGGTTACGACCCAATTACATGAGAAGTTTCACAAAATCGGACACGCAAAGCCATAGTCAAGCTTACCGCGCCCATTAATGCTGAATTTCGGTTAAAACACGTTCCTGACACGTGGAAAGTAGCTGAAGTTATTATGATAGCCAAGCCTGGGAAACCACCTCATGAAACAACATCGTACAGACCAATCTCACTGTTGCTTTCGTTGTCAAAACTGTTTGAGAAATTATTTCTAAAGAGATTGAAGCCTCTTATTGAAGCTGAAAATCTAATACCCGATTACCAGTTTTGATTTAGAGAAAAACACTCGACGCTCGACCAAGTACACAGAATTAGGTACTAATATTATTGAAAGAACGCTAGAGGAGAAGAAGGTGTGCTTCACGATCTTCCTCGATGTTGTACAGGCTTTCGATAAAGTATGGCCTCATTTATAAACTAAGAACAATGCTGCCTCAACAGTTTTCAGACATCATAGTCCTATATATCAGATTGTTTACGATAAGACAAAGAAACGCTTATTGAGATCTAAGGCAGATAAAAGCTGGAGTACCACAAGGGAGTGTACTTGGCCCGGTCCTGTACCTACTATTATACACCTGCGCTATTCCTGAGCTAGAAAATAATTTCATTGCAACCTTTGCGGACGATACAGCCAATCTGTTGCTGTTGCTGTTGGAAATAATCACGAGGAAGCCGTATAAAAGGTTCAAGAGTCCATAAATCGTGTTTATGAGTAGACTGCAACATGGCGTATCAAACTGAATGAAAGCAAGTCTATCCACATTGACTTCACCAATAAAAAGCCACAATGCCACTTCCCGGTGTTCATGAATAATCAACCAATACCATACGCGAATACTGCTAAGTATCTTGGCATGACCCTGGATGCAAAACTACGATGGAAAGAGCATGTCAAAAAGAAAAGAGCCGAATTAGATATTAGATACAAAAAAATGTAGGTATTGGTTACTTGGTAGACAGTCGCCATTGTCAATATCTAACAAATTGTTGTTATATAAACAAGTTTTAAAACCTGTATGGACTTATGGTATTCAGCTGTGGGGCTGCATCAGCCAAAGCAATCGTCATTTCATACATCGAATCCAAAACAAAGTGCTCAGGGATATAGTCAACGCGCCCTGGTACATAAGAAACAGCGACCTCCACCGGGACCTCAAGATGGATGTCGTAATCATGGTAATCAAAAAATATGCAGAAGCTCATGAACAGAGACTTCATCATCACGTGAATGTCGAGGCGATCCAATGCCTTGACGTCACTGAATTAGGGCGAAGACTAAAAAGGGTTAAACCTTTTGAGTTAGTCTAGTGTAGTGTGAGCGAACTTAAACTGCAGTGCAAGTGCTGACTAAAGAACACGTGAATTAAGTGTCTTCCCCTTAATATAAGTGAAGAAGAAAGACGTTATTGGACGATTGCTAAATATTATAGTTACTTAGCAGTTTAAGTTATATTTACCGTGATATCGTAATACGTTATAGTTATAGTGATATGCAATCATTTGGGCTGGGTAGATAGTAGAAGACCCCACTTAACTGCCATTTTTGTATGTTCAACGTTCTGCCGAACACCCTGTTCGGCTATATTCTTGTTATTGGGCTTAGTATAATGTATCAATCAGCTAAGAACCCAGCTGAGTATAGGTAGCTGTTGGTAACCCGACGCGACGGTATTAAGTTTATTTTCTGTTTCAGGTAGCATTCAATGACATCATGGCAATATGTCACAGATGTTGGCAGAGGGCCAATAATGCCATTCCTGCACATCGTGACAGTCAGAATGATGTTATTGGAGAGCCAGACAATGAAGAAATTCAGAACCTCAGAAGTTGTATGTGCGCGATTACGTTAGAGCACCAAATTCTTCACGAACAATGCAATAATGCAAATTTAAGGAGAGTCCCAAAATCAATGAAATTGTACCTCGTATGCAATTATCGGTTTTATGTTGCATGAAGTGCACGGATTTGTGAAGAACATTTGATACACATTAACTTCGAAGATATTTTAGATAATGTGAACGCAACTAACAATTTTAACGCATCATTATTTAGTGACATGACAAATAATGTTAGTTGAAGCTATCAACGATATTGACTTTGAATCTTCGTCTGGGCTGAATACAAGCGTAGTGCATTTTTGGACTGGTCTAACCTTAGAGCAATTTCACAAGTTCAAAAATGCACCCACTTGACACAGTCCACTGGCACGTCTGCCACATTAGAATTATATAAGCATACCCTATAGCCGGGCACTGCCCCCTAAGATACAGGCCTGTTTAGGGGAGAGGGTTGAAAGTATTGTACTTGTTTATCTATATAATACTAAATTAAGAACTCTTAATCTGTATACCGTGCAATGTACTTGACCTTTGTGGTAATAAACTAACAGTTTTATTATTATTTTTAATTCGACAGAATTTTAGATGAAACACCGTCCCTTGCAGTACCTACGATACAGACGACCAAGAACAGTCGTTGGTTGCTATTTAACAAAACTTCGAACCGGGGAGTCAAACGAAAGACTTGCAACACTGTTCAAGATATCCCATCGAGTTTTGGAACGAAAATTGAAGATAGCGAGAGACTGTTTGGAACAATTATGTTCCAAGACATCTTGGATTCGGTCACATATCTAGACACGACGTTCTAGATAGGAACTTATACATACCTACCAAAAGGCTTTTTTCGGAAATGAGGACACGGAATTAATTCTCATTGCAGACGGAACATAATATGTTCCGTCTGCAATGAGAATTAATTCCGTGTCAATGCAAATATATTATATTTGCATTGAAAAAATCACGGATTACTTATTCCAACGAAAAAGTTACAGCCACCACACGTTTAGAAACTTAATAAAACCGTTTGTAATTGTTAGCAGTGATGGATTACCTATATTAGATGTCTTAGGTCCATTTCCAGGAACAACTTCAGATGCTACTATAATGCAAAGAATTATGAATGATGATGAGCATATGCTTCATTGGCTCATATATAAAGGGATTGGATCATATTTATTCTAGACAGGGGATTCAGAGATAGCATGAATGATATCATGTCACTGGGGTATGAAGCTCATATGCCACCCACTAAAGACAGGAACGCGACTCATCTGTCAACAGAACAAGCAAATAAGTCCAGAATGGTAACGATATGTAGATGGATAGTAGAAGCACCACGGAGCAAACGTGAGAAGCGCATTACCGAATTATGTTCGTTGATTTTCGCATTGCAGCATCAATCATAATTAGGTATATGTATTATATGTATTTAAAGACTAAATAAGTTTATATGTGTCTATATATTTAAAATTATTTAATCCTAAAATATCATTATAAATTGCACCTGCCACTGTTTGTCTCTGCATCACCCAAAGGTTGACTGGTAGGAAATGCCTATGGCATTAAGTCCGCCTCTGTACATTTGTGTGCTTAAAGTGTTAAATAAATAAATAAATCATAAATGCACATTATCGTGTTGCTACTGACAACAGCTTGGCGGCGGATATCCTAAACATAATACAATCTCAGGTACACACACCCAATCTATTGCATGATTATGTTGAAATGAACAATCTGAATAGGCAGAGGGAGAACTTTGTAGCTATGGAAGCTGACATGCCGCACTTCGATGAGTTTCCTCATTAAACTGATGATGATAATTATCATATAATTTGCATTAGGTTCTTACGATGTAAAACTCGCCAAATCATATTGTGCGGGACATATCCGTAATGGAATTAATTATATTGAATTGTATAGAAATAATACTTTAAATGATTCTTCTTGCTGATCAGAGGACGAATACAATCAAGGCATGTAAGATCACGAATGTATGTGTGTGTGTATGTGTGTGTGTGTTAACCGTGATTTAGGCAATAGGCTCGCAATTGCTCACTGGTATCGCACGTGCTTGACGGGAAACCGCAGGATTGGAAGTTGTGCACATATAATATTCATTTTATGGTACACGGGTACAGGACGGCACAGTGATTTTAATCTGCCAGCTGAATTGTTGAGTGTCATAATAATAGACGAATATGAGAGATAAAACGAGACTTTTATTTATTAAAACCCGATTAAGAGTTCATTATTGTGTTTTTTGTACCTTTGTCACAAAATCTTGTGGTGACTAGAGTGGCTCGCGAGTGTATAATTATGAGTAACTAACATTAATGCCCAGCATCTGTTCATTTTGTTAAAAATACATTTGTACTTATATGTTACAGTAAGTATTTTGCAAAAGTAAAAACAAATTGCTCAATAAATGTTTCTTGTTTTTTTCTTCGTTTTAGAACCCCATTGCTATTTGAGTAAAATAAAATGATTACACTATTAATGGGTTATTATGAACATATTTCAACCATTGATTTCAACCGTATAGTCTGTGACTTCAATCAATGCTGCCTGTTGGTGGGTGAGGAGAGGACAGTGCCCATACAAATCTGCCCATCATCCTTCATCTGAATAAAAAATAGGGTGGTTTGAGATAATATTTTCAAAGCTGCCAAACTACCTACACCAAACAAATATTTTCAAGAACTGAGCACCAAAGTTCTCGCTAGAAGAATACAGGCAGTACAAATAGGTGGAATAGTTTACGCAACTTTTACCGCTGTAGGTACAGTTAGCACGAAAAACCAAATCATATCATTGCGACACGATAATAATATCTAAAGTCGTGGAGTTTATTTGTCGTAAGCATCTCGTTTCTGCTGTTGTATTGCTCCAAATTTATTCCATGGTATGGAGACTATATTGTAGTCTGTGGTATGGAGTAACTTTCACACGTCTGTGTTTATTGTTTATATCATTTTAATGACAAAATCAGTGTAAATACAATGGCCTGTTTATTGTATCATTATAAAATCAGAGTAAATATAAGGGCCTGACCTTAGAATAGTTATTATTCTAAGGGCCTGACACTTTATGCCACCGTTCGGGTCCATAAAAGTCATTGAGTTATGAAAAGCCATTGAGCTATACTATTATAAGATAGGTCACAGATAACTATTTATTAGTCGGAGACAGATAGGACAGTACAATGGTTGACGATTAGTTCAAAACATATGCGCCAAGCGCTAGTGTCGTAATGTCACTGAGGGATGACCCACAGCGTACTATAAAAATGACGCTGACCATCCGGCATAGAATATCGATAGCATAGTGATGTGCCATGGAATATTCTTATAGGGTTAATTTTATTATTTGCAATGTTCAATGTTTCTTCCTATATGTTCATTGGATACGAATATAATGAAAGAAATGTAAAAAAAAAAGACTTCAGATTCTACTTTTTATTTATTTTTTCGTCTTAACCTATGGGCTTTATATTTCGCAAAGGCAATTTGTTGAGGTGCACACATCTGTTTCACAAGTTTTTCTTGTACACCTCCTTTTAAAATTTTATTAATTATGTTGCACCAATTATCCGGTCGTCGGAAATGCGCGCGAAAAAAAAAAGACTGGGCAGAATGCCAGATGGTGCGTATCATTAAATTAAGCAACCATTCCTTTACTTCGGTGTTATGACCTGTACACCCCAACCAACTTAAATCAAATTTCTTTATTATTTCTATTTTTAAATGTTTTTTTACACATTTTTTGTATGCATACTTATTCAAGTAATCATGTATAAGGCCCGAGATATTCCTATATAACATTAGAAACTTCTTTGATGGATATGTTAAATTATGATGTTTTAAAAGGGTATATTCTCGTTGTTCAATCCATTTATGAAATACATCTCTTTTTGTTTGCGTATAAGTATCAGAGCATCTCCTACAATTAAATTTGTTTGTCACTCTCCTGCACATATACCCTGCTGTATATGCAGAAGAGTGCACGCGCCATCTTTCGTTTACTGGATTTAGTGATTGGTTACTGCTAGCGTTTTGCGTCATTGTTATGGGTCTACTACACACGGCATTTTCTTTATCTTCATCAAATGTTGATGAGGAACTCTCATCAACATTGGATGAAAATATGAGTTTAAAAAAATCTACAACTGTGTTTCCTGTATCATCCTCACAGTTTGCGTATATTGAATGTGGACCCATAACGTTGGACATTAGCAGTGATTTAAAAGCATTCAAAAAAGTATTTGCATCAGGATTGACATCCTGTAGTTGATGGCTAAGATCCTACCAAAAAAATTCTCAAGAGGATCCTGATTAACATTTCTAGGATAAAAATATTGTATATCATATTTTTCGAACAACAGTTTAGACAACCTTTCAAAACTTTCTATAGTTGTAACCCATCCATTAAGAGAAGGAACTCGAACCTTATAGATTTTATTATTTTTGAGGGCTTTCTTGCTACTATTATCAATATATTGAATATTATTTAATAATTGTTTGGCTTCTGTCCAAAAATTTAAAATTTGATGGGCGTTTGGCTTTGTTGGTCCACGAAGTTTGCCCCGGACAGTACTCCCTCGAGATCCATTCACGCTGTCAAAGAGCTTGTCCATGAATTCCACAGCTTCGCCTGTTGTGGCCATTGTCTCACTGACATTTTGACCCGAGGCTGTAGTTTCTGAAATACATAATTATATATAAGTATAACAAACAAACAATGTTTCCATTTCCATTCTATCAGACTACAAGAAAGTGCAACTGGTATTATTCTTAGTATATTAGTTTAAATCAAACGTCTTATTAGTCATAATGGCTCAATTGTAAAAATTAAAACCCAATTATTAAAAACCTAATTCTTTTTAACAAAGAGTGAATATGTATAGTGTGAATTCTTGTGTTTCTTTTGTCGGAGACCCTAAATAAATTAAAGTAAAGTGAGTAAGTGAGTGATTGATTGATAACAAAGTAAAAACTTACTGAACAATGCAGTGTATTTAAGCATTCCACTGGTTGTTGCACTCAGAGTTTGGGCAGCTACACTCACTTTAATTTTCTTCATTTTTGCTGCGTAAATATGGTGCTCTGTTAGTTTTTTATGCATTCTAGTATGACCTAGTTGGCAATCAGCATCAAATACCATTTCAATATCCTTCCAAGTGGCAACTTTGCTTTTGAAAAACATGTCTTTTGTAAGAAGGTTGTTCCTTAGCCCCTTAAGTAAGTGTGGGGGATCATACACTACACTTAGGTGTTGTCCTGACATCTCAATAGTTCCATCTGCAAACAAAAAAGCTATTGAGTACAACTTAATTTGATGGATCACAATCCTACTAATTTATAAAATAATGTCAAAGTTTAGATGTTTGTTATGCAATTGTGATTTAACAGTTCAACATAATTGGATGAAATTTGGTACACAGTTAGACCATGACCTGGACTAACATACAGATGGATATTATGATAATTATAATGATGATGGATACTTTTTATCCTAGATAATTTGCAACTGCTATGCAGATAATGTGAACAAAGGCTATTTGTAGAGAGAGTATCTACTCACCATTATATATAATTATGTCTCAACTCAAGCAATAAAGCGATGAGAACGAATAATACACAAACTAACCCAGAAATTAGACACGAACACGAATGACTGAAATTACTGAAAATACAATCTGTCAGTTTGACAGTTATACGCAACACTCAACAGCCAAAATGGCTGCCAACAACATGGCTACCGAAAGTAGCGCCATAACGCATTTTTTGGAACTAAATCTGTCGCAGGCCTGCAATAGGTAACTAAAGTTATTGTTCTGAGGGGCATGCCGACCTACTTAGTGATGGGCGATGAATCAACGTGACCACAGACTATAAACTATCGATATTTTAAATAAAACTTAATTTAATATTAATTATTTTTATTGTATTTTTTTTTAATCATATCTTTATTTACATTTGTATATACTAAATCTAAAATAATAGTGAGTTAATAAAATCCGGAGTAAATAAAATAAATAAAACCCGTACCACTGCCAGTATAATCCGATCGAGCTAATCTGGGCCCAAGTCAAATGTTTGTTTGCTTGAATTTCAGTTATATAGGTACATAAAGTATTAACTACTGTATAATTAATCTTAGTAAAAATATGATTTCTTTTAAGGTTACGCTGCCAGACACAACACAACACCGCCTTTCACGGCAAATAAAATGTTGCAGTTATTATAGAGTGTGGTCGACAATGTATCTGCAGAAGACTGGAAGAAGGTGGTAACCAAATGCAGAAAACTAATGGAAGAAGATTAGGAGCGGGACGTCCGATTTGATAATATTTGCGAACAAGAGTTTATAATAAAACAAGATTGTTCTAGCGATTCAGAAACTGATTCAGATATGGATTTGGGGTGTACTCCTTTACGAGAATAAATGTATTTTATATTCAAATATTCGTTTAATAACGTTTGTAATTAAATTAAACCCAATTAAATGTTACATTAGCATCGATAATAGAAACGTCGATAATTTCTATCGACAATTTTTGATATCATGACAACCCTAGGAATGTCAGTTTGACTTATGTTGCAGAGATCAAGCCGTACCGTAGACCCGTAGACAGAGAATGCTAATATCTTTTACGTAGTATAGTCATTGATAAAAGTACTGTGTGGTTCGGGTGACATTCGTAGCATTCTCTGTCTACGCATTCGTTGCATTCATCTCTATATAGTCTGTGGTTGCATTCATCTGACACGATCTGACATTTTGAGATTCTAAAAAAATGTCGATACTTTTTATATGGCCACATTCAAAAATGTTTAATGTTGCCATCTAAAAATTTTCGTATTATTCCCAGGCTCAAATTTATATGCCAAAATCAAGTTCCGATGAAATTACATCATCATAATATAAGTGACCTGGAGTTGATCTGATGATGTAGACGGAAGAAAGTCGAGTGAGCTCCTCCACCGTTTACTGTTTCATTTAAAAATTAATTATTTTTTAATTTTTTCTGTTCCATCGTGATAAGAACTTTAGACTTAGCTGGGATATGACTGTAATCGAGTCTGATGATGTAGACGGAAGACAGTCAAAGGGAATTTCTTAAATAAATAAAAATAAACTAAATATAAAATAATACTCATTTTTATTTTAAAAAAACGACGAAGAAATTTTACAAGCGTAAAATGAAAACAACATCCTTTTAGTCAAACTAAGCTCCTAAATTAATGTAAATGACTAATTTTAAGATCATCAAGTTCAAACAAACAATCAACCAATCAACGAACGAAGATCTATCAAGCTGCCATTATTTTACTTGGTGCTTTTTTTTTGTTTGACGTTGACTCCAAAATTTTAGTAACCGTGTTTCTTTTGAACTACCAACTTACTAACCATAGAGTCTCCAAAACCTCTATCATCATCAAAGCGTCGATCATCGACATATTTTTTATCTCACTCGTTTCTCGACTGACTCTTTCTTGCTTGTGTGTCTTGAATGTGACATGGCGTCCATCAAGATATATCACGGCCTTCTGTAAAACTGTTTTTAATGACAGTGGTTTCATTTTGCATTTTATTACTGAGGCCGTAATAAATCGTACATTTGCATTGATGGTAATGCATGCAAGGAAACCTCAGCGAATAAGTGATGGGTATGATATGGTTTTGAATGCTTCGGCTTTACAGTCTGTAGATGGCGGTCGCCGATTTGAGTTTTGCTGTAATTTAGGTGAATGTAATAAATATTTTTGTCTGTTTCCAGGTACTTTGAGAAGCATCAGTCCCATCCGTATCAGGTAAGATCCTTCCTTATGCTGTAAACTGATGCAGGAGCATTTCCAAAGATGATGGTTAAACCTTGCTTGAATTATGTACTCCACTCTACGTAATAATTGATCCCGAGTATTCTTTTCCTGTTTTTATCAACCACATTTGACATATGGAAACTAATATTATAATTACAAGTTTCGTAGAGCAAAATATTTCTCTTCAATTCATAATTATTTTTTCATCATTCTTCACCTAATCGAATTATAGGTATGTTATGTAGGTACTTGTAAATAGGACATATCCATACACTGGACTTTCTTTTATGAAATTACTGTAACAATATTGAACTTGTATGGTGTAAATAACAATAACAATGACAATGACACTCCAACATGTTAGTTAGCTTGTTTACTTGTATATACCAGCAGCTAAATGGCTGAATTGGTATCAAATTGATATTTCCCTGCATATTGTAGATGCTCATCTTGAAAACAAACATTTTAATGTACACTGAGCTTTATTTTTATCATTGTTTACCTTCTAGTTTTTTATGCTCACATGAATAAAAAGTAGGTTATAAAAATACATTGGCGAACATTAGCTTATTAGACTATTAGCAATTGACTCTTATTTTTAATGATAATGCTGAAAATGTGTTTTCTTTGAACAGAAATACAATTCAAAAAGTGAAAGAAGGACAGCCAATGATTATGTCTCTTCTGAAAACCGATACACTCCTCTTCGATCCCCTAATGGTAATGTGTCAGCACACGGTCACAACACACACTCCAGTCAATCAGGCCATGGACACCACCACTACAGTCATGTGGCCGATGACAGAGGATATCCATCTTCCAGGAATGCCTACCTGCAGAAGGGTTCTGAAAAGGAGAGAGATAGAGACTACAAATCCTCTAGGAATAAGTATACAGGTAAGATTTGTTTACCTGTCAGATAATACTTCTGTAAAGCATATAAGCTCCTTTTTCACCAGTTGTTTATTAATTCAAATTACCAAGCATATTTTACAATTCATTAATAAAGTTAGAGGGTCATAATTTATTTTTAATATAATAACAACACATTGCACAAGTTAATACAGCTGATTGCTCTTACTATGCTCAATGACTGCAAATGCTCATAATAGTTCAAAATGCTTGCACATTGAATATTTAAATTTTTAAGTTTATATTGGAAAATTTTAACCTTATAAACAAACATTTATCCTTAAGATAAGTCTATTTTCTTCTTAACACAAAACAATTATGGCAGTCTACCATTTCATCGAATAAAAGTATGGTTTAAATAAAGATTTACTACAAAGCTGGGCTGTTTATTTAGGATATTATCCTTTTGGTACAAAATATCCAAGTAATATTTAATGAATACATTAGAAAAATTATACCAAAAATCACAAAACCAACACTGAACATATTGCTTTGTATGTTTGTAAAAACTCAACTTTTCTTACTATGCCAAATCAAATATGAAAATCAATGATAGCTACTTTAGTTAGTTAGATGCATAAAGGAATATAATTATAATAATTTTGAACTGAATGCGGCATTGCACTGCGATTGAACCACTAGAACAATTATTGTGTGACAAAGCGAATGAGAACTAATACATGAGTTTATCTGCAATCCGATAATACTATAGCAGCAGAATTATTGAATTAAACAATATACTATTTTGAATGTAATTAATCCTGGTTTTATGTCATTTCAGATAGTGTCAGATCACCGAAGGAACGTAGCAAAGACAGTGAAAGAGAAAGAAGTAATCATGAGCGAAATGAACCTGATAAAAAGAATAGGACTAGTGGCATGAACATTAGTGTTAGTAGGAGTAGTAAATATGACAAGAGAAGTGCGCCTTCAGCAAGCGTTTCTTCTGGCCGTGAGTGGTCAGAACATATTAGTTCATCAGGGAAGAAGTATTATTATAACTGTATCAGTGAAGTGTCACAGTGGGAAAAGCCTAGAGATTGGGACTCCAGGAGAACGTCATCCAAAGATTCAACATATTCATCCAGAAGCAGTAAGTTATTATTTAATTGTTTATTATTCTTTTCTTGTTTCTAGCCCTTTTTAGATCATAAATTGTGATTTTAGCTAATTCAACACATCATTTGACCCTTTTCATCCTTGCAACAATTGCACTGCACTATAATGTAAAGCACAAATATTACATTGTCTAGTCACATTGATTCTATTTCAAATTTTTCAGTTGTAGGTAATTTTTCACCAAACTTACTTATCTTGTTACATGATTAATCCAAGTCCATACAAAACTCAAAACTTTGTATAATATTGTATCAAGCTAATGTAATACTGGAATTCTACTAAATACAATAGAGAATGCTTCTCCTGTCTGTAATTGACTGATTGAGAACTTTAGATGTATAGGGATTTCTTTTTTTGTCTGTTAATTTATTTGTTAAAAATCTTTTTTAGTTACTGGTATTGTCTCGTTATCTTTTAGTATTTAAATTGAGTCTACAAAACAAATCATAGTGATAATGGCATCAAGAAAATACTTTTATTTTAAAGTCCTATTTACACTAAAGTTTCTTACCTGTGGCATACAATAAAGTTTAAGCAACATATGACATGCAACACATAAAAGTTTAGATGGTGCAACTTTAATTGTAGCTGCAACTAATGCCTTAGGGGCACCCCACAGGCAATTAAATTGCACCAGTAAAACAGGCTTAAAGGATTATTTCATTGCCAGCCTCCATAAAATTCTAGTACTGTTTAATAAAAAACATGACAAAATGTCCTGCAAATTCTCATACAGGGTGTGGCGTAAATAATGGTTAACCCTGAAACTGTCGGTTGGCCAGATTATCATCTATCATTTGACCCACTTATATCGCCTACATACGCACGTACTTTTTTTTTTCAATATAGGGTTCCAAAATTCCATAATTCTGTAGAAAAATTGTATTTTTTGCAATGTAACTTTAATAAAAAAATATTCAGGAGTGACATAAAAAAAACAAACGAGAACAAGTCCCCAATTGTAGAAATGGCAGCTGATTTTGTAAGAGTAAGTACGATTTTTATTAAAAATATCAAAAATATCAATAATTTGGTCATCCATGAGAATTTGGCGACATAACTGGGGTAAATGATAGATAATAATCTGGCCAATCGACAGTTTCAGGGTTATCCATTATTTACGCCACACCCTGTTTATGTTAAAACTTTTTAAGTTCCAAAATACCTCTGATGGCATTGTTACCATCATTTGTTGATGAAGCGATCCGAGGCAAGGTCATACGAGGTTTGGGTTAAAGTACACTGATCTGTCCAGGACAGGTTCTTATCAAGCATGATTGTTCCTCCAAAAAAATCGAAATTGTTTATATAGTAGATACTATATTTTAGGTATTTTATTATTTTATGGCCAGAGATTGCACAAGACAGGGAGGTATGGAAGGAAAAAAAAGGGGAGGCCTTTGCACAGCATTCTCTTCTTCATCGTTTTCTCAATGCTGCGGATCGCGACCACATACGACGCGTCTCCAAGTTATGCGGTCTTCTGCAGTGTGGACCGCTCGTTAGATGCTGCCTCCAACAGCCTTCATGATCGCGTCTTGCACAAAATAGGCTAACAATACAAAACAAAAAAGAAAAAAAAACAAACAGCTTAGTGCTGTTCACATTTGCTACAAACCAATATTTCTTCCAAAGTTCTAGAAAATAAAACAAGCTTTAAAATTAATTGTCAATGAATAATCTAAAATGGGGTACCTTTTTAAATTACAACGAAAGTATAGGAACCACATTCACAAACAAACCCCAACAGACTAGTTTAACCCAACTGCAACACACTCACTAAAACTCCTTACTATTAACCATTAAACCTGTCGAAAAATATGTTATCAGAATTATTACACTAGTATTTATTTATTTATTTAGGATCTCCAACAAAAGATGTACACAATACATGACACATAAATAAAGAGTTACATCAGGTAATAAGTAAGTGTACTCCTTCACTTATAGGAGACCACAACATGCACAAAGTTAAACAACTAAGCTAACAAAGTTAAAATTTGGAAAAGTTAATTAATAGACAGAAAAGTAAACAAAAAAAAAACAAAAAAAAATTACAATAAGATAAAACCTTTAGATATTGGTACTCAAACTGAATCTATTAAGAGTTTCTTATATTTAGACAGAGACTCGCAGATGTCTAAATTCGTAGTTTTAGATAACACGTTGTATTGCCTACAAAGTCTTGGCACAGCGGCGTAATGACCGAGGTTAGTTTTTGAGCCATGGATGTAAAATAAGTCAAAGTGTTAGGCCTGGGAATTCGGAATACTGTATGAATACTTTGTTAAGCATGTCATTCCCACTAAAGAACACTGTCGTTCAAGGTTTTTCCTAGTTTGAAGGACCACGGGTATTACTCATCTGTAATAGCAATAATACCCATATTTTATTAAAACAACACTAATGTTACCTAGGCTAAGCTTTTTTGGTAAGTAAGTGATTACTTACTTATTAACTTTAAGGGCTTTTAAAATTGTGTTTAAGTTAGAGTGAAAACAGCCACTGCATACGTGCGAAGTTCCAGTTATACTTATAGTATGCAGTGGCTGTTTTCACTCTAAGTATAACTGGAACTTCGCACGCTCTTCCTCCGCGTCGATTTCGTGTTTTCCCGTAAAAAATTCACTTCCGCCATCCCCATTAAAAGGTAGTTTTAATTAATGATTATGATCTTAATTATTTTTAATTGATCAAAGGACATAGAATTTTTATATGAAATGTACCTACCGTCTCTCTCCGAACAGGGGTTGATTTTTGAATATTCTTTATTTTTATCGTCATTTATGGGGCAAGCGCCCCGGTAGCCCGAGAAATTAAAATTTTCGTAATTTTTTTTGGCAATTATGTCGTGAAAAAGTCATGGAATTATATGAACTTGTATTTGATATTATATGAGGGTTGTATTGATGAATTCAATAATTATAATTCTGTAAATACATAGGTACTTGTTACGGTCGAAAATCATATTTTTTTCAACATACGAACTTTAATACCCTTTGAGTGGTAATGATGACAAACTTTATAATTATTATTCAAAACATGTCATAAAGAAAGTAAGACCATTACTGAAATGGCTTTCGTTGGCATTGCTGTAATTTTATTTAAGCGAATATGCGTGACTGACTTTTATTTAGCAAGTTAATAAGTACTTAATAAGTATTTCGGAATGTATTCGAGCCAAGTTCGAAGTTTCTTAACTCGAAGAATAAGATTTTTCATATAGAAAAAAATCGCTCTGGGTAAAATCTTAAATCAAGTCGTTTTAATAGGGGCGAGGAGGTGGTGCAGGTGGGAGTCCCTCCCCACCTGTCTTGCCCGCCGGAGGTGTGTAGTTTTTTTTTTGTATTAATTACTAAAGTATAAAACTTTTATTGAATGATTTCTGAGTAAAATCGCCTTAATAGTGGGAGGGCGAGGGGAAGCAAGCAATAATAACAAGGAGTAGACGACGGAGCCCCGCCTGGCGAGGCTCCTATTTCTTTATGGTTTAAAAAAAGCCACGAAGGGATGGCGGGGTCTTTGTTCGCTCGTTTCGCTCGCTAACTAGACCCCCCATTCTCTTCGAACCTAACCAGTCCGAGTCAGGATGCCCCAAGTCTAGAGCTCGCTTCGCTCGCTTGCACCTATTAAAACAACATAATGTTAACTTTGATAATTACATTTATAACTTCCACCATTTCCAAAATCATTTTTATATTCCACAATGCTCCGCCGCCACTTTTGACAGACACAACATAAAAAACGTGAAAATTTAGTGAAAATTAAGTTCCACTTCAATTATTTTCTAAAAATATCGGTAAATCACTAACTAATGTCAGTGATTTACCGATATTTTTAGAAAAGAATTTTAAATATTTCCATGCAGATCCGGTAGCTAAAATTCGATGGGGAACCTCTTGAGATAAACCCCCTTGATCCTATACAATGACAGACTCCTCAAATTCAGGCGACGTGATATAAGATCCAAGTCCAACCCATCCCCCTTTTCACCTACCTTAAAGATTGAATTTCAAAAACCCTTTTGTAGTGCTTGCCTCTACATTGTAGAAGAAATCCTTTGTGCAAAATTTCATGTTCCTAGTCACAGTAGTTTGGGCTGTACGCTGATATGTCAGTCACGTCAGTCAGTTTCTCCTTTTTACATATATTGATAATGCTGTTTGCCTCATATACCATTGTGTACAATAATGGCATAAATTTCAAAAAGAGCAATGTTGTTAGAAAATATATATTTGTAATCATGTACATGTATCTTTTCTTTCTTCTTATCAACAACCAAATGGAGCTGTACTCATTGAATGCACATTGTAGTTTCGTTCTATATAGAGGAAAAGGCCTGCCATTATTCAATAAAAGTTGATGCTTGTTCATCTTGACCAATAAACTGCCTGTATAGGGATGTGCCACTGCTAATTTCTATTATAAATATCATGATACTGTTGGTTATTTTTAAATGTGGTTCAAATGAAAAATTTAAGTTGTGGATTTTACTTAATACTATGGGATGGATGGTAAGTTGCTAAAATAATTTAGCCCTAATAGCCTTGTTGAGTTTGGGGAGGGATGTGTGTGACCCAGGTGTATGTGCACAAGGAACACTCGTCTGTTAATGCACATTATCTATTTACCTTTTTATATAATATAGAAAATTTTATGTTCTTTTATTTCTGAGCCTCGTTTGCATGACCCTTGTTGTTGTGTCATGCAAAGTGAAACAAGATGTCAATTGATTGGTCCTTGTAAAATTGACGTTTAATTTTGATACTACTAGTACTTCAAACACAGTTTATTTTCAAGGCCATGCATTCTGGGATATTAGTATCATAGTCATCATCCGCTGTACTTATCTCAGTTTATTTGGGGTTGGTGCAGCATATCTTCTCCATGCTCAAAACTTTTCTCATGACGTGTTCTTCATCCCTCCACATCACATGCCCAATTGCCCATACCATGTCAACCAATTTTCCATTTGCATAACCAAAATCTTTTCCATGGCTGCATAAGACACACATAGATTGCTGTGATAATTAATTTCTAATTTCACATAGTTATTATGTTCATCAGCTACTTATTTCTGATGCTAACTTATGTAATTCGGTCATTACTCCTATCATTGAAAAGTTATACAACATGGCAGGACATTCTTTAATAAAAAGTGTTTAGCGAGTGTATTTCTGATGAATATGAGAGTATTATTAACAGTAACACTAGAATTTCCCAAAAAATAACTATTGGCATTTAATTACAAATGCTTAACCTTTATCAACGAATGGTGCATTTATTTGTCTTATGTCTGGTCACTCATGTTTTTTTTAAATTATTGTCAATGATGGATACCAATACCATACGTCTTATCTTACGTCGTCCTTATGACATGTATGACATTTCCCAGTATGCAAAGTGATTGTGGGCCTCACTCCCCAGGATACGCTGACGTATATTTAAACATCACCATTCGTATAGGCAACTAGCTGCGCCCCGCGGTTTCACCCGCATAAGTCTCGGTCCCGTGGGAATATCGAGATAAAAAGTATCCTATGTCATAACCCAGGTCATGGTCTACATATGTAGCAAATTTCATCCAAATCCGTTCAGCAATTTTAGAGTGAAAGCGTAACTAACAAGCAAACTTACTTTCGCATTTATAATATTAGTTAGGATAGTAAGGATTAGGATTTTAATGCGGGGTTCATTATCTGTCCAATGCCCAATAAGGATGCACAATGTTTGCGAGTTGTTTATCGACAAATGCAACGCGAACAGGTACCAGCTCGCTTTTGGTACCCGACTGTCGAAGAGTTCTAGTTCCTCATTATAAAAATATTGGACTACAACGAGTAGCGTCAATTAATTAATAAACTTTTATAGCTTTATCTTAGGGCCGGTCTTTAGATCCGTAGTTAAGTCGACCATTAGTTACAAATATAAAAAAATGCAAAATGTATTGATCAAATCAACACTATTTGCCAAAGTTTATCCATTAACTCAACTCAAATGTTATTTAAAATGAGTAAATACGGTAAAATTTTGGCAAAATGACGTGTTGGTCAAATGAAAACATTTTACCAAAATTTAACCATTAGTTACTATTTTTAACTAATGGTTGAGTTAATTACGGATGAAAAAACCGGCCCTTAGTACCGAGGCTTTTGCCGTGCAGTGAGACAGTAGAGGCTTAAAAAAATCATCATTTAAAAATGGTCAGCTACCCTGGAGTCTTTATTTAATTGTCAAAACATTTACATAGTTAGTTTTGTTAACATTTGTCATTCACTTCGTCGAAGCTGGTCTGCAGCACAGTTGAGACTGCTCTATGATCATTATGGAATTTTAGCTAGGTATGTTTTAGAATTGGCAAAGAAAATAAAATAAATTTAAAACAGGGTGCTAAATAGGATCTAAATGTTATTGATTAGACCTCAGTATCACTGCAGTGAAGTTTTGTAGCAATTTCAACAGTAAGTATGACTTTCCTTAAATTCAACCACTAAAGCCGCTCAAAGAAGAATGGCAGGAGCAGGACTCCCATGTAATCTAGGTATCTTTTTTTTTTCTGTAAGTAGGTTTGTACAAACACTTACACGTCAATTATATCTAAAAAACTAGATGAGGTCGGCGTTTACTATCTGACTACTCTGACAAGAAAGGCCGAAACAAACTCAGAGGTCACAGTCTCTTTTAAAGGCCAGACATAGTCTTGGTCAGATCATGTGAAGACCATGTAGATTGGTGTCTGAAACGGTCTGTTGAGGAAAAACCATACATTTGAATTGTTTTTAAACTTATCTTTTTATTATTCAGTCAACAAAAAGATCTCAACCGTCACTAAAAAAGCTTTTGCGTAAAATTTTCATACAAAATGTACGGGAAATTTTTTTTGGCATTTTGTGACTTTTTGAGTACTCCCAACGATGGTTGGTCCCATAGAAGTTTTTGATCAGTATTAGAAACAGGATCGATTGGCATCAAAAAATGTTTTTGTGTAAAATAGCTATTTTCTTGCTAACTGTATTTTTTTTTTTGAAAATCTATGAATGGGTATCAAAATTCCATAAAAAATTATGGATAGTCTCCTAAGACCATTTTCGCGTAGCTGCAACGGATAAGGTACTTCCCCTTACTGCCCCGCTGAAAGTTTCCACCCTGTATAATAATCATCAATTGTCAGAGAACATGCAACAGAAAAAAAAAACAACATTCAGTTTGCACTTTGCAGAAAATTGGAGCAACTCAATCCCAAGCCTTAAAGTCCTTAATATAATCTTTAACGGTATAAAAGGCTTTCTGGCACAACTTACGTTTAATGAACTTATTAAGGCTTAGATCTTGAATGTGGCTTGGATGTTTATTATAAAAGCGTATACATTGGCATCTGAACGAGCTACCTATTTTCTTGAGCCTTGTTGTAGGTACAAAGTTGTTTGTTCCTAGTATTTATGTTTGTTATAATACTCCTAAAAAAAAAGAGGTAGTAAAAAGCCTCTTAAAAGTTTGAATGATAAAACCACTACCACCAAAATCCTACTATTTAGAAGTTTTATTCTGGTAACTATGGTGACTTCATTACTACTGTGCCAGGTTTTGCGTTTTGATATTTAGATTTAATAACATATTTGTTTAGCATAATAAAAAAAAGTTAATGTGCACAAAGTAAAGCCCTGTAATTATTCCATATAGTGTACATACTTTCATTCATGAACGCTTCTGAAACTATGCTACACGAGATCTGCCATTCTTCTTTAAATGGAGGCCATTTTAAAGTGCCATTGATTTTGTTTAACAGACAGGAGACTGCATAGCTCAAGTGAATTAATTGGCACGAATTGTAGCAGCGCAATATTCCCTGTCACTAAATGATTTGGTAATTTTAATAACGAATCTGTGAACCTCTTTAATTGTTCTGTATCTATGTCTATGATTATAATAACCTCATTAAACTCCTAAAGCTAAAATAATATTGTTGCTATCGAACTGTTGCTGAGCTGGAGCAATGCGGCTGTCGTACTGAGCAGGGTGATTGTTTTATTTTTTGTATACAGTTGACGCGACGAGAGAGCAGTGCGAGGCCCGTACATCGCACGGTCGGCATCAGTACGGCGATGTCAACCCAGGCGGTGTCTCCGGTGCGGCGGCAGTCCGGCACCACCCGTCTGAATTGAAAGCGCCATATGACATGCACTTGACCGGTATTTTTATTGTTTTTCCTCGTTTGATACTTATTCAACGTCAGAATTGATCTCACGTAACTAAGTCGAATTACCCGATTACAGATTCCGTATTCACGGTTATTTAACTTAAGCGCCCACCACGCAGCAATTAATTTTTTTATAAACAGGCGCTACTGTTGTCACTAGAGACGTTCAAACAACAGGAATAAATCGACTTATGTCTCAACTGTCTGTAATTTCAATAAATCCCTTTTGAATCGGCTGAATCCCTTTTGAATTAATTGCCAAAATTGAACCATTCGTTACTATTTTTAACTAATGGGTGAGTTAACTACAGATCAAAAAGTGTCTAAGCGGCAGAAATTACAATAATATAAGCAGATCAAACAGTCATAAGGACATGTATTAAAAAAATACTGGTATTTCTGTTGTTTAGGTCGGGATAAGAGATCAAGCTCCAGATCGGGGAGGAGAGAAGTTGAAAAATCTAGTAAAAGAACGAATAGTGCAACGGAGAGGTACTGGAATAGCAGTAGAGATGAAGAAATGCATGAGCGAACTAGACCAAAACATTCGGCGACTCCACACGACGGGAAAGGTGAAACATTCGTTTAATTTCATGACATACTTAAAAGTAAAGAGTAGTAAGTAGTAAATAGTAAGTAGTCTATGAAAGTCTTTGTTAACCATCTTTTTTTTTTCAATAGATGGGCAGTCATTACAAGACATGGATATCTCTCCTGATCGGAGTACGCCACTCTCTGAGAATTCGTATGGAGCAAGAGAAGCAAATGCTGCAGTACGGAATAACCCAGAGAATAATGCAATTCCGCCTGTTGTTGTACTCGATAACTCGAATCAACCGGTATATTTTTGCTACCTAGTTTTACTGTTGAATTTATTTATCAAGTTCCTATAATTAATTATTATTTCTCGAATGTTACAGAGTGGGTCGTTACTAGCAGCGGCGTTACCGCGGATCGTGGCAGTTCAGCCGCTGGTGACGATACCGCCTGCCAATAATAACGGCGCGACGGCATCGCCCATCTGCGATGGTAACCGCAGCGGCTCGGGCACGCCGCACCGCGACCCGGGACCACCCACGCCGACACACTCGGAGAACACAGACCCACACGCACCACCATTACACTTAGATACAGCGTTACCTAGAAAAAGTAAGTTCTCAGGATTAATTGTTTCTTGTGACATTATTAGGTGTATCACGAAACATTCTTCATTCTTCTCAAAACAAGTTATTATATTGCAAATTTAAAAACCCCTCATCAACACATGTACAGTCACGAGCATAAATATATTACCATGAACAGCTCGGCAATAATAATATATTCGACGATTTAATAATTTGACGCTAAACATGTCTGCTAATATTGTATTGACCCATATTTTTGAAGCCGATGCAGCATCCAAGTTTTTGGCGTCGTTTTTCTCGCCAGATAGTTTTGGTGTTCCTTCGAAGTCACATCTTTGTGCAGCTACTTGTATAATATGCCTTCCACAAATTATAGTATGAAATCAGATATTATTGCCGAGCTGTTCATGGTAATATATTTATGCTCGTGACTGTAACTTACTATGCACTTGACCATGAAACACAACAATTGTATTATTATTTTATATCATTGCTAATCATTATTTAATTATTGGCTATAACAATGATTGTGGAAACCTTAAGTGGCTTGGTTTGAACAAGTTGAAGTATGGGTCTATGATTACAAAACCTAACATCCTCTGACCAAACATCTTGCTGTATCATCATATAATTTTCACCGTCTGTGAATCAACTACTCATCTAGACAAATCCAATGGGTCCACACTCATTTGGTCTACGATTTATAAGGCCGAGTTCCTGTGACCATGTTCCTGCTCCAACATCAGACCATGCTCAGCATCTCTTAGTCAAATTCGCATCAAAAGATTGAATTTATATAATGCAAAGATAGTTCGTATGCGCCCTTTTGAAGCACGACCAGCATGGAGCCAAGCATTTTTATCAGACTTGTAATACTGTAATCAATATGCTTGGGTGCGTAGTGTGCGTTTAATACAAGTTTTAAATTTCGTTTCATTCAGTTGGAAGTATGTGGGGAGGTATTTTATTGTATAATTTTACGGTCTGGATCCTGCGCGGTAAATGTGTTACACACTAACAATAGCAGTGGCTTTCATTTAGACAGTTCCAACAACATTCAAGCAATTGATTCGTGTGATCAGTTTGTGATTGGTCGTGTGTTACGCAATTATGGTGCTGATTGAACTAATTGGTCCGTATTTCTAGATTACTTGATAAAGCATCTCCTTGAAATGCTTGTTAGAATTGGTTGATTTAAACACTACGAATTTGTAGCAAATATTTCAAAAGACAAATTAAAAAAAAATAAGTACGTTTGTGTTTCAGTGGAATGCCTAGGAAGTTATTCGCAAGTTGTGGGCGGGACACTTCACCACGCAGCTCCGATGCTGACGCCGTCGCTCGTGAACTACGTGCGCTCGGACCTGACGTCACACGTTACTGGCTGGCCTGCAGATATCCTAGAAAAGCAGGTAACTTGAAACTATTCCAGGCTCACTACATCACTACCGTGTTCTTCCTGACGGCTGCCATCAGTGGAGTCGTCCAAGCTCCGCAGTTTCGACCGTAGAGATTGTGAGTAATTCGGCCAGACAAATCAGGGCTAACATGACAAGCGCGAGAACGCCCTTTTTCTCGATATGTCGAAATTTGTCTACGATTCTGACGTCATGCTAGTGCCTAACATGACCATTATGCTCGAGTAAACTCAAAATAGGCACTTTGAAAATTCTTTACATCGCGATCGGCTGGAAGTTCCGTTTCATTCATTCGATTTTACGCATGGAATTAAAATGTACGCTACTCGAATCGCGACTTAATGTAGTAATGTTTCTAAGCGGAATTCGTTAAGCGGGGTTTCTCGTCATTATTTTCGCGGTGGAGGTGTGCTGAGGCACAAACACCCACCCAAACCCCCACCCCCGTCCCCAACAAACCTTGTTAATCACTTCTCTTGGGATATGAACTGGTTATTTTAGTTTTTATGTTGCGAAGGTTTAATAATGCTAATGTTTAATGCCATACAGCCATAACTATTTAGATTTATTTAGTTAATCACCCTAATTGACAAAGTCACTAGTTATTACTAAAAGTGATGCTCATCTTCGTAATAGTGGTCCCCTCTGCCACAGTTTCTTTCGCGGCCGCCGAAAGGACCTTCGTTCTAGTATAAAATGTCGTTTAAAACGAAGTATTTTCATTATTTATAAATTGTAAAATAATTTTGTCTGTTCTACTCGTCAAAATCGAGTATGACTAAATGACAGAAGAATCGGATATTATATAACTTAGGTGCCATGTTAGGGTTCATAAAGTTCTGCCAAATTTGCCCTGTTAGAAAACGAGAAAAGTGACAGAATTGTTTCGTGTGTCATGTTAGCCCTGCTGGTACCTGTCCACTACCTTCGAGATAGCCAGCCATCTGGCGCTGTTTTTGTCTTATGACGCCGACGGTGGTGGACAATCGTCCTAACGAGGCAGAATAATCCTACCACTTATTATTCACATACACATATTACTATTAATTCCTACACCATGTGATAAGAATAGTGTTTCATATGAATGCGGATGTCGAGAAGAAAAGAGCTAGACCACGTGAGGGAGGGATCACGACCAGCGGAGACGGCCTACAGATCTGTGACGACAAAGAGGATGATGTTGATCTTTCTTTCTGTTGTGCCAGGCAAATAAGTTTACTGAGGAAGCATATCAGCTGGGATGCCTGCAATGCACGCGGGTAACAGCTGAGCTTAAGTGTTCTCGGTCACTTGTACGCCACACAGAAATTCGGGCCACGTTACAGGAACAAAAGTAAGTACACTATTTAGAGATGAATTACTGTGATAAACACGGCGAGTTTTTGTAGCGGTACAAACGAGCCACTGCATCGTTACACTAGCTGCAATATGTAAAAAGACGCCGTGTGTAACCGTCCTTAGACGATTGATGTATAGTCAACGAAAAAGTCGATGCTCATTTATTTAGATTATCATAAATAAAACCCTCATTACTTTTGTTTTCAATTATTGCATCATAGTTCATAACAATCAATACTGGACTTCAGCAATTTTAACTCTTTTCTTATTAGATCTCTTTAGGATAGTACCACTAGACACGGTGCCGTTTGTATAGAGGGTATAGAGGACCGCAACGCACGACAGCAGCGCTGCTACAGGGCTGCGCCGCGGTGCTCATACAAATTAAATAACTTTGAGGTGTCCCGAGTCAGTACGTATTGCGTCATGCGACGCGATATAAAATGTGAGCGAGATGATTGAAGATCGCGCGCTATCATCTATCGCTATCTATATGGAGTCTTCGAACTAGTTAAATTAAAATTAATTATAAAATTAGAGCAATATATCACAGCGCAGCGCAGCATAGCTTGATGTTGACGAGTCATGTTTCTCTTTACGAGTGTTGTTATGTGGCCCCACAGAATAATGTACCTGCGGCAGCAGATCTCACGGCTAGAGGAGCTCAAGTCGCAGAACTCGTTCATGTCAGAGGACTAGGGCACGGGGCGGGGACGCCGCGCCCACCCGCCGCTCTCCTTGCGCCCCCCGCGCCCCTCGCTCCGCCACCTCGCTCGCGCGCTGCATTTCCCGCCCTCCCGGGGGAACTTTCACATGTCAATGCTAAACATTGTTCATTCCGTTCACTTTTCTATGTAATTTAGATCGAATGATTACTCTTGTGTTGTGTGATTTGATGTTTAAACTTATAAGCAGGATTTTTCAATTTGCATGTAATTCGAATATTTCAATCGAAGTTCAAAATTATTCGGCTTCAATTTGATTTGTATCGAGATGTTGGATAATCAATATAATTATGTAATTGTAATACAAAGGAAGTATGTTTTGATGAAACTATTGTTTATGTAGATAGGTTAAGTAGGTATGACTGGACAAACGGCGCAGCGCGCGTCCTGAAGCTGAGATCATATTATAATAATGTCTCTTCGCATAAATTTAACAAACAACACTTATTTTTCAAAAATAATTCAAGATCTTTGCTCCTCAAGTTTTCTATCAGTAACGAAAATCTTAATACAAATAATTAATAGTTTGTATTATTCGTTGATTCATTCTTAGATTATAAATGATAATTTTTCAATATAAGGGTACTACAGTCTTTTGTAATGTGTTTACTGTAAAAATTAAATTATTAACAATGTATTTGGTAGAGAATGATTTCAATAGTTCATACGCATCGTCGTGACATAGGATGTCGCGTTTAGTGGGCACTTGGCACACTGGTAAAACGTGCGCGGGCTCGTCAGTCGTCACAGACACGGCGCCGCATGTAACTTGTCGCTGCTGCTGTTCAGTTTTGACCAACAAACGTTTATAGAACCAAGTATTTTTAGTTATATTACCAAACTGACTTTCAAGCCGTAATGTTATTTGAATTGATTGAAATAATTTAAAACTTTAATAGCTTTAGTAAGAAAAGTTACATCGCAAGCTTTGAATTTGAAAGTGCAACACACAGTGAAGTGAAGGGATACATATTTATTCACTTCTATGAGTAACATAGTGAATCATTATTTAGGTAAAAACAAACTCCGGTCTAGGTCTTTTTATTTTTCTAATATTATAGGGCTAATATATTATGTTTGAACTGCTGAAATTAAAACACCAATGCATACATACAAAGGAAATACTACTGTGATATTCATTCTTTCACACGTTTAATAGAAGTTGACATTTTTATGTATAAAAGGCCTGTGTGGAGCTGTAATTAGGTGCACTCTGTTTATAAATCACTTAATTTATATATTTAGGGCTTCTGAAATCAGGTCTCTGAAAAATTCTAATAGAAACCCGAAGCATCGTACTTCAACCGTCGTCTTTTTACTGTATTTTAGTGTTAACTAGGGACCTGTCAAATCGCCCGCCGTAAACTTAGGATAGTAATATTTGAAGTTAATATATTAAGCGACCTTGGAACGTCGCCTCCACACAGGACTTATTTTTAGAAAAACAAAAAAATCTTTTCACATTCTGTCTCTAGAGCTTGCGCATGCAGCACGCAGTCAATTGTCCCGCGTTTTTCTTAAAACCCGTATTGACGGGACGGTCGACACGCGGAACGCTTGACCGCCAGTCGTGTGTCTATGCAAGCTCTTTTATCATTGTGACAATTTAAATATGATAGTTGTTAATATTGAACCGGATTAAATAAATCAGTTTCTGATCATTTTATTATGTGTATTAATTACTTTGCTTCCAATAGATAAATCCTTATAAAAGGCTGAAGTTACCAAATGAACCGGTTTTTATATTCGTGTTTGTATTACGGAACATTTCGTCGTGCGGTGACTCCGTCACATGGCGAAATGTTCTGTTTTCCCCGTGGAGCTTTGGAAATGAAACAAAATAGATACTATGTACCTATGTGTAATCATCTATAAAATACGTACAACGTAACACACACACACTACATTATCCTATTGCTCAGATACATAAACTCTACAAAACCATGATTATCGACCGATGTAGGTACAACCATACGTATAAAAGAAAAATTGTGTATGAATGAAATAACGAAAACAGAATAATATACAGTTACTCTACTAAAATCACAATCATTCATAATAACCGCTTCAATGCTGGAGTTCCCGTTTTAAATAAAAGTTTTTAATAAAAGCGGGATCCGCAAACTTTTTAATGTAGGGCTGTTGCTCGCCCGCCTCTACTCTAAAGTTGCATAGCCGATGACTCGTTATGAAAAGTAGGTACCTACTATCGCGAAATACACCGGCTACTAGAACATCTTTTTGCATTAAGTCTCGTTTAACCTCAATTAACAAATCAATTATACATACATACCAATATGATTACATCTAAAATATAATAACTAATTAAGAACATCCCCTCATGCAATGAAAATACACACCCTGATCTCAAACTGACTATGGACGCTGCCTGCTTAAATAATGTAATTATTAGAAAGTTTCAATCAGTGATCTGTGTGAGTAGAGCCGTGCCCCGTATAATCCAATAGCTTTGTGTTTGACGCGTTGGTAATAGGACGGGCAGGACAAAGTTGGTGCTGTGTCCGGTTGTGGACAACGTACCTGCTCGTTCTGACGTTTTGTATAATGGTGCTTCATACCGAGGATCAGGCTTGGGCAGTGTCAGCACAGGCTTGAACCATATCACCGGCAATGGAGGATTCATCTGACCTGTCGCACAGAACACTTGCATAAGGTATGGATTCGTAACATTAAGTACACACTAATGTATAAGTTAATAATATACGGGAAATACAAACCAACAGACGTACTTTTTTTTGCTCTCATGTTCATGTAGCTTTTTAGCCAGTAAACCATTTAATTTTGATAAAAATAGGAAAAAATATTGTATAAATATACTTGGTATGCCACAGATCTGTTTAAGATTAATTCTTTTCTGTCGAGTTATATTTATTTCAATATCACTGATTTGATCTGGGCATTAGGACTGCCAGCAGAGCTTACTGACCTGGGAGAGGATCTACAAGGAGAGTTGCCGTCATGTCCCAGCGCCCGGCGTCAATAAATAAACCATGAATGTTTACACCATCTTCTGGTCGTTCTAAGAAATGGTAAACATTGGGCCCCTCGTCACCCTGAAAGACAACAGGGAAATGTGTTAGTCTCCTGTTAATAATTACAATACATACTTAAATACCTAGGTAAGTACATAATGTTAAATAGCAAGTTTTCCATTGATGGCAAGAAAATGAATATTTAGGTTTCAGCCGGAGCTGATGATTATGATATTATTATGATTACCCCTTGAAGTTACGTAGTTACACTGTGGTTCTACTCTCAATGTTCGTGATACTTCTTGTACGTCGAATACGATTGCGGGTAGGAGCCGCAAACGCGTGTCGTCGCCCGTGGCTTGTCGTATCGTCAGTATTTTTATTTTATTTTATTAGGTTCATCAACAATTGATTACACCAATACATCTACATATTACATTTTAAAAAGTGAAATAACAGTGTATCAATTACTTATAGATAAACACAACATGCATAAAACAATTAGTCGGAGAAATAAGCTAACTTACTTAGTAATAAGCGCTAATATTGACATATTGGTAACATCGGTATTAAAAAGAAAAAAGTATTATAATTAAAAAGATAACAATAATAATAATTGACTTGGATTAGGGGTTGCTCGGTAAACGATACAGGGTGGCTTTCTGTTTAGCAAGAGAGTCAAAGTGGAGATCAACATTATTACTGTAGCCATTTACTGCTTTACACATTCTTGCCAGGGGCGAATTGGCTCCCAAAACGGTTCTCCTAAAAGGTGGGCAAAGGGGCGTGATGGCACTACGCGGGATTCTGGAGGGCGCACGAAAATTGAAAAGAGCAAGCAAGCTGGGACTGTCTATTTTATGCTTAATGATTTTATAGGCAAACATTACATCAATTAAGTGTCTACGCTTTTCCAGAGAAGTCATGTTAAAATGCTTAACCCCTTGAAGGACACTGAACGAGACACAATAGAAGTTTTATTGTTATTACGTCTAGGGGCGTTTACTGTCCGCCAACGTGTTAAGTCTCTTATTGTAAGAACGTATTTTTTTGGCGACACCATTGGAAAATGCGAGGTGCCAAGCAAAGCGCTTCTGGACACGCTCAAGTCGCAATGAATGCATTGCGTAGTGAGGGCGCCAAACTACACTATTATATTCCAGGATGCTGCGAATGAGACTGTTATAAAGTAGTATTTTTGTTCTATTGTGACGAAAGGTTTTGCAATTTCTTAGGACGAACCCTAACATTTTCGAAGCTCTTTTTGTAATATTATCGAGATGTGGCGTAAAAGTTAATTTCTTGTCAAACAGTACACCAAGATCTCTTATTATTTCAACTTCTTTAATTTTTTCACCGGATAAGTCATAATTACTGCCTATGGGGATGCTCTTTCTTGTAAGTTTAACATGGTAACATTTTTTCGGATTCAGTTCCATCCCGTTACTGTTACACCATAGAACAAGACGATTGAGGTCACTTCGCAGTAGTAATGAGTCTTCCTCAGCCCTAATAATTCTCAAAAACTTTAAATCGTCAGCATACATGAAAAAATCGGAGTGTAGAAAGCACCTTGGAATATCATTTATAAAATAAAGAAACAAAACGGGTCCCAGGTGTGAACCCTGGGGAACACCGGAAGAAATGCATTGTAGGGTTGATTGATAGCCATTAACGACGACAAAGAACAATCTATCCGTTAAATACGAACTCAGCCACTCTAACAAGGACACAGATATGCCGTAGGCGCGCAACTTGGTAATTAAGATTTTGTGGGATACCTTGTCAAATGCCTTGCTAAAGTCCGTATAAATAACGTCAGCCTGATAGCCCTCATCGATAGCCTTTGTGAGAAGTTCTGTAAAAGGTACCAAATTTGTGCTAGTAGAACGGGTCCTAACAAATCCGTGCTGATGGTCGCTTAAATACATTTTTAAATGATTCTGAATATATGGGCATATCAGTGACTCGAAGACTTTGGCGAACGAAGATAAAATTGAAATAGGCCTATAATTGGTTACAACGTCATTATCATCCGATTTGTGGACCGGAACAACTTTTGCAATTTTCCACCTTGAAGGAAATATACCGGTCGTCAATGATTTATTATAAATCAACATAAGTGGGGAAACCAGCTCAGATGAACATGCCACAATAAATACTGGAGGTATTCCATCTGGCCCAGCCCCTTTATTTGGATCAAGGCTTTTTAACTTCTTGTGGAGGGATTCGGAAGAAATAACTGGGGTAGTCAGACACAAACTATTATTTTCTAGAAATTGCAAGAATTCGGAATTGTATTTAGCACTCCTACTATCATCAGGTCTATAAACGGTCAGTACTCTCAAAAGCCGGAAAGAGCGGCAGTAGTGGGTTAAGCTCCGGCTGAAACCTAAATATTCGTTTTCTTCCCTTCAGGGGGAAAACGTTGCTATTTAGGTGTTCGAGCCTTCGCTTGACCCACTGAGAGACGTGTTTAAGATTCTATGGTTATGAGATATTTTTTTTGAAATTATGTTTAAGGAAACTATCTTTTGGATTTCCAATTGCCTCTTTTAATTACTTGATTTTAATTCATGTTTCTATTTGATCAGTTATATGAGTTTACGGCTGCTCTACAGCTGCCCGAGGGATGCTTGGATCTTTGCTTCTTTGGCGATTACCGATTACAGATTGGGATGCGTCCTTCACCCCCCCACCCCCACCCCCCTCCTTATGTACAAGCTTTTTTTCACTAGATCTTCTGGCTTTAGCAAGGGAGATGAGGCTTTTTGTCCATTCTACGATATTCATTCTTTCTGAGTCGCTTGATGATATTTTCCACCCTGACTGTCTCTAAAAGTTGCAGAATCGGTTTTGGCACCGAACCTAGGCTAAACCATGACGTAGTCATCAAAAGATTCATAACATCCGGGTTTGATGTCAAGCAGAGTTAGGTCGTCCAAATGCTAAGAGTAATAGGACTGCTGTATGCCGAGCTACTTGGAATAAGCTTTCTGTATCTAGAGAATAGGTTTTCAGAAAGTCTACTATGTTCACACAGTCTGGTGGTTTGTCAGATGTAAATCGGATGAGTAGCAATGATTTTATAAGTTCCTTTACGAATGGGCGAGTACTTATTTTTTCGGAAGTTTCTGGGTTAGCAATGGTAAATACAACTTGACTTGTGGAAAGCTACAGTTTTCGGTGCTAGCTTAGCGATTTGATGTTAAATAAATTTTCCCATTGATCTGACTTTGCACTTGTTATCTTTAGCCCACGATCTCCAACGATTCCAAACTGATCTGTATGTTTTAAGAATTGACTAGCGCCATGATGCTTCACGTAGCTCTTGATTTTCAGACGGCCATGATATTACCAACTGGGACCATCCCGAAATCTCCATAATAGCAAACAGAATTATTTTATCGCTGGAGGTGGTTGCATTGTCCTCAGATCCATGAAGTGTCTCTGTAGATTGTGTATCGTAAACGGTGCGCTCAGCGATCTTTGAGCTCTGCTTTTAAGAAAGTTTCGGTGTTACGTAAAGGTATGCCTGTGCGCTGTGCCGTAGTACTCTCGGTATCCTGACTGGCGGAAGGAAAATGCATCACAGGCTGATGACTGCTGATGGTCTGCTGAATGCATCGAGAAATATGCAGTGTTCGTCTCAGACATCTTCCCGTAATTTTCAGTTACAGCAGACATTAATGTGGCGAATAGATCATCCACGGGAGTGCCCCATTTCTTGAAGATTACCTCTAGGATCTCCTTGCTCGAAGACCATTCTGGTAGTCTAGTGTGCCTTGAGCGACTGTCTGCTGCGGGATTGTATTTTCCCGGAAGATACCGAGCTATCAGATTTATTCGATAGCGATGTGCTAACCTCAGGATCTTGATGGTCGTATGCAGGAGCGTTAGGGATCTTGTTCCGCCTTCTTTAGTTATATACGCAACGACACATTTTTGTCGTCTTAACTGAGTGGTTTTGGACACTAGCTTCGGTAATTGGAACTTTTAGTGGCGATATTCTCGTGATAGTCGACATGCATCGATCTGGATTCTGCGACAATACAGTCTACCCAGGGGCAATGAACGATGCAAAATTTAGGTTTCTGAGGAAGATTTGCTGTCCACCATGTCCAACATTCATTTTTTAAAGTTTGTCTTAATATATTTGTTTTCTTTTATTTTTATTTTCGGTTGTGTGTGTTTGCTTCTCTGTTCCAGATTATTCTCAAGTATTCTACTGTTCGATATGGGACAAGAGACGACTTTTGGACTTGGAAATTTACCAGGCACCCGAAGTTCTTTAGGTGGTCTAAAATTGGCTGGCTTTGCTGGTGAAGTGTTTGGGTCGGAGTGAATGACGAAGAAGTCGTCTAAATAAAAGGTTATCCGGATGCTCCCTGAAAAAGTTTACCACCCAATTAATAATTTTTGCAAAAATTGTAGAAGGCGCCGCGCCGTTTCCCAGCCAAATGGTAAAAAAGTCATTTCGTATAACGTAGATATCATAATACGCAAAAGCAAGAAGTCTGTGATGCGCAGGCAAATGAAAATACGCATGTGACAGGTCTAACTATTTTATCCACAACGTCACCTTCATTTATACAGGTAGGTACCTACCTATTCTTTAATGATTTATGAGTCAACATTTTTGTGTTCTAAGGTAATTATTTGAATGTTACAGGTTAAGTATAGGACAGTTCGACCCATCCGTTTTCTTCATTGACTTGTTAACTCAATGGTTTTCTTTCGTAGAAAAAATGGCGACAAGAAACCAGATCTACGTTTGCATTTTACTATGGCTCCGCTTTCCACTAGTTTCTGAATTTCTTTAGACATACCCGGTGAGAACTTCACTTTATACTTGAGACAAGATTCTGTGTCTAGTTTGGATAAGGGCGGCCAGCGAACAAAATTATATTCGGTACCCCTGAATTTGTGATATGATATTTATTGGAGCACCCGAATTTTCCCAAATACTTATTTGGATATCGACCCTGGCCTGCTTTAAAATTCGTTTTTTTCCGACAAATCTAGATTTTTTTCTTTGCGTTGTTTGTGCGATTGTTACATGCCCGCCAGCTCGTATTGGTGAATCTTTCTTGTGCTTTAAAATTTGGCGTCTAGCTTGATTCGAAAGTTTTTCATGAACCAGTCTGATATTCTCGTTTTAGTGTTTAGAGAGTTGACACAGCTGTTTAAGCATGGCATTTTGTTTCATGAAGTCGGTGGTATCGCAATCATGATTGCGGGCTTTCTTGGATGGAGCAGGTTCTGAGCTATGCGCCTGTTTCTGGCTATAGACCATCTCATCGGGAGTTGGTTCCCATGAGGCTAGTTCGCCTAGTGTTGTACGCTGCATGATCTGAAACGGCCAAATACTTTATATTCTTTCAAAGCTTTACGTAAGCTAGCAATGGCTAATGAGTCGGTTATCGTTCTAGCAGCCGACGGGGGGCTGGTGTAGCAGCTGAGAACCGTCAGATAAGCAACCGACACTGGTAGGCTAAGCAGACGACGACGTGCAACTTGAATTATATCGTGCTGCAGGCCGTAGAATCCAGTCCAGCTAATTCAAAAACTTGAGGCTTACCCAAAGAAAAGCGAGTCTGTCGTAATAAAAGCGAGGAGTCGCGTAAATGTGGTGCAGGCCGTAGAATCCAGTCCAGGTAATTAAAAAACTTGGGGTTTAGGTAGGTAGGTACTCAAAGAAAAGCGAGACTGTCGTAATGAAAGCGAACAATCGCTTACGTGCTGGAGGATTATCTTTTAAATCCTAGAAGAAAATAAGTTTTGTCTTACCTCGGTTAACATTATTATAGGTACTTTAATGTAATATTATTTTATTTTCACACTGCTCAATAAGGAAGTGCAAAACGTAATGACGGACGGTAAGCCACCGACGATGACACCACATGTGTTTGCAGCTCCTACCCTCGATCTTACTCGACGTACAAGAAATATCACGGACATTGAGAGTAATAATCACACTGCAACTACGTAAATTCAAGGGATAATCACAGTGGGTCAAGCGTAGGCATTTAATTACTTTACACCTAATTATATCAATAATAATAACAACAACGAAGAATAGACGGGCGGTTCCGATTCAAATACTTATGCAAAATAATATATTGTTCGTAGATAATCAAGACGGACTACACCACCAGTATACGGACCTTCTTCCTGGTATTTTGCTTGAAAACGTCTTCCTGCGACAGGAACATTGGCAAGGGATAAAAGTCAAACATGAGTGCGTCGATGGGCACTCGGTAGCGGCGCGCGTACGACTGCAGCGACCCCGTGAGCATACCTTGTGGGAAGAACAGCCCCGACACCCAGCTGCTCGGCTGGAGACCTTCCATCAACCATTTCTAAAACAAACCCAAATAGCTAGCTAGAATTGTGCTGCTGTGAGCTAGAAAAAATTAAACGTTAAAAAATTATGAATTGTAAGAGAGTTGTAGGTACATAAGTAGGTAGTTATACCCATTATAATTATTTTTGCAGGATTAAATTTTTTTTTAATGGTCCTGCCCAGCACCATTAATTTGAGTTCCATGATTCGTTTTCCGATGTCGAACACGCTCATGCATACGTCTTCGGATCTCGCCGTTTGGAATTGGAACGCGGTCTATAAGCCTTATGTCAAGCATGGAACGCTTCATCGCTCTCAGAGCAACTCTTAGCTTGTAAACAGCCTCCTGCGTGCGCTTCCACGTTTCAGCACCGTACGTCATGGTGGGCAGTAGGTAGGTACACACTGGTTATAGAGGCGGGACTTCAAACATGGAATTTTGGCTGCTTTCAGAATACCGTACAATTTTCTAAATGCGGCCCACTTGGGCTGTATTTTTCTCGATATCTTTGTTTGTTGATGCTCTTTGAAAAATTAAAGAATATGGCCAAGATCGACATACTGGTCAACCATCTCCAACTTTTCAATTCCGACAGCAACAGAAGGAATTGAATTGCTGAAGATGTTTGCCATAATCTTCGTCTTGGCCATATACATTCTAAGTCCTACCTTATAGGAAGCATCATATATATATTTTTTTAATAAACTTTGCCCCTCACTATGAATTTCTCCTGTATCGTGGGTGCGTTTACAAACATTTAAACTCACATACACAAACAGCCAGACCCGGGACAACTACTTGCAGGTCATACAAACATTTGTTCCGTGCGGGAATCGAACCCGCAACACGCAGAGCAGCAGTCAATCGCTTAACCACTGCGCCAACCGTGCCGTTGATGTTAACACCGCGATAGTCCCAATCTAAACTTTCACGATCGCTTCTAGGACTGCTGTGAAAAGTTGAAATAGTGTCGCCCTGTCTTTCTCCCCGCTTGATCGGTACGGGTTTAGATAAGTTAAGAAATGAATGAAGGGAATATTGAAAAGGTAACCTCCATGAAATCAATCCTCAAAGTGAGGTCGAATATCCAACTGCCAAGTGACTTCAACGAGTTGTAGCCTTTTTTATGCCACATAATGGGAACTCTGTTGTTTATGAAAGCTGTGAAAACTTCTTCAAAAGCTTCTGACATCACCACAATACCCTGTAATAAACAACCAAATTAGAATTGAAGCTCAGGAAAAACACTGGTTGATACTCGTAATTAAGCTTATGTTTTGATAGAATACGTTACACGAGTAGGTACGACGAATTTAGCCAGACAAAGACTTAGTGCTTCATCTGCCCCTTTTTTGGTCAATCGAATTTAGTCGGATAACCAATAACCTAGCCGTTGTTTTACACCTGCCTAGGTCCCTACCACAATATACAAAACAAAAGCACACGGGTCGCTCGAGAAAGGTACGACCAGTGAAGATTGGTAAGGTATTAGAGACTTATGTATCTATACTCCAGAAATTTTCGATCTGCCGTTGCAAAGTTATATGTTTGGTATCTTTGGTGGCCATGCATGAAGAATGCTCATCCTGGCATGGCCACCATAAGAACTTTCTGTAAAGTGTAAAACCACATGTTCTAACACGTTTATGGTTATTTAATTCCAGTAGGTAGTAGTAATTTGTCGGTATTAGTCACACTGGTCACATACAAAATCCTCCAGGACAGTGTCACAGCTGTGCCTGCCTGCGTGCGTGGACGGCAGCGCAAGGCTCAGGAATTTAATGGCCGTACCATAATAAACCGTAATTTATAAACAATATTTAGTACAAACTTTGAACTCATCATAGTTATAAAACATTAACTTACTTTTATTGCTTTTTGAAGCTCATTGAGTGAAAAGTGCATTAGTGTTAGCAGCGTGTTGAACCTGTCAGTTTCATGTATCAGCACAGTGGTTAGTGAATTGAGCTGCCCCATATCGTCGGGTATCATAAGGTCAGGGTTGATGAGAGATTTGTCGATGTGCTTCGCGATCCTGGCTCGCGTCTGGTCACAGACTCGCCACACGATCTGGTCGGGCGTGTCGCCGCCTCCTCCACCTACAGCTCGCGGCTGCACGTCAACTATTGTTTGAATTAAAGTAACCGTTTCTTTGTTCTGTGAGAAAGCGAATGTTTTTGAACAACATTTTTAAATCACATTAAATTATTGTAAATCTATTCAACCTCGTTACTGATTTACCACTTTTCAAAACAAATGACATTCAAACATGGTAAAGCAATTAACGAGGTCAACTGTAGTTTCCAGGAAGAGGGCCGGTGGCCGTCACATAACGGCCGTATTGACGGCTGTCATGAAAATGAAGGCTGCGGGTTTTTTACTTTACGCCAACTTACTTTGATAAATAACGTTTCAGTGACGTCATTCGCCGGTAGATTTCAGGCGCTATGAGACGGCCACCGCTGTTCTAGGAGGTTTTCTAGAACGGTGGCTGTCTTTAGCTTTACTGTAAGATAGCGTTAGAGTCAAGTGCATGAGTATAAAACAAGGTAGGTACCTCAAATGCTATATTAGCGTTCTCGTGCATACCGAATACTTCCGGGTTTTCAACACTAGGTAATGAGTCTATGAATTCACGATAGTCTTGCAATTTATCTGATCTGGGACAATAATACGTGCCGGATTCTGAGTACAAGTACCCGTCCTCAAGAGTTGGAGGTGAAAAGAATAGTTTTAAAATAGTGGTCAAGCAACGTTGATCCCACATGTCTGTTACCCGGCCACCATACGTTATAAGACCTGTAACGATAATTTAATTTACATAATATGATACCAGTGTTGTTACCTTCTTTCGAGAAAGCGAAAGGATAACATTATTTTTTAAACCAGGTAAGAGAAAAATACGAGAAAGAATGTGTGTTTTGCTAAATATTTTTATTACTCTGCAGGATCTTACTGGTAATATATTCTAAAGCGTCCCATGGCATGTATCCATCCTCACAAAACATTTCTAAGTTCATCATGGCGCACTCGCGATCGCTGTTATTGAACTCGTACGTAATGTTCCATCCAAGCGGACCAAATTTCTTGCGCTCCTGAATTATGGCGTGAAACATACATATGCCAAATAACATTGTACGCCAATCTTGACCCAACACTGAAATAGAAGGTTAATCAAGTAAACACCGTTTCCACATTATGCAGATACAATTCGTTTCCAAAACGGTGTTTTAACGTGTCCACACTGTGCACGTAACTTCACAGCCAAGATAGGCAACATTAGCAACATGAGAGCACAATATGCTCGTAACCTGTAGTCGTCAGAAACAAAAACTATCGCCGTAGCCGAAATCGGTATGGGATGTATAATTATTATTAGATACAATACGTGCGCCTTCTACTGAAGTACCTACTGAGTACCTACTGAGTTCGGCTGAATTTGAACTCTACGATCAATCGCAGAATTTGCAGAGGTGAAGGAAGACGCGAGTGAGTGCTTTGGAGAAATTCCCCCTTCTTCCATCGGTCATCTAGACGCACTGCAAGTTACCACCCTTACTTAAGTGCTATTCCACCAATTCGCACTAAGCGTTTCCAAGAGTCTTTTGTAATGCTCACATCAAAAGAATGGAACTCTCTACCTGCGTCTGTGTTTCCGAGCGCATACCTACAACCCTAATCTCTTCTTCAAAGTGAGAAAGAACAGGCTTCTTCTGGGTAAGCTCACTCCACCGTCAACTTTGTCTCTGTCACCACTGACCTAGACTACAGTCAAGAGCAAACCCAACTTAAATAAAAAAAGAGTCTCCTGCGTAGGTATTGTAACCTATACATATACGCGCTACCATCTAACCTAGTCGCCCTAATTGAGTTCAAAATGTACGTAGGTAGGTAGGTACTTGAAAATACAGGGTAGTTAGACCACGTCCGTGGTTACGTGCAAAATATTATTCATGTACCTACATTATTAGCTTGTATTTTCTTTGTAATGATTGAGTAGTGTTGTTATAGCGAATGTGAGTACCAATACAAACCATTTCTGGTTTAATGGTACAAATAAACCTGAACCTGTATTAAGTCTGTATGTTTAACAAATAAAAAAAAAGGAAAAACTAGAAATAAGTACTTATGAAGCAGATTATTAAGTCAAACTAGGAACACACCATGGTTCTCGAAGAAATCTTCGTCCATTTCTAAAAGAGCTCTTTTCACATTCGCTTTTAAACCTTTGGGCGGTTCATTTGTAACTTTAACAGAATTCTGCAATACAGATACAGGAAATTTGGGAGTGGGCATTGAACTTAAAAAGAGGCGGAATTCCGGTTGAGGCATGCCTGTTTCAGTATTGAAGTTAGCTACTATTACTTCTAGAGCCAGCATCCATGAAGCAGCTAAGTGACAATTCTGAAAATAATTAACAGTAGTAGTTAGTGTTAGTAGATAAGTAATTCATGTTTTTATTTAACTAGATACCCAATACTCCGTTTGAATAGGGAATCGGTTCTCCATACTTGTAAGAAAATCCAATCGCCTTTGGGTTTAGCGTTGCTTATCATCTTCTCAGCTACAGGCCCTTGTCCCTGACCTAGCGAGATGGCATGCACACGTTCACGCATGCCCATATCTGTTGCAAATTTCTGGAAAGCTCCGAAAGGATCCGAACCGGTGCTTAATACGAAGATGAGTGGGGTTGTTTCCGTTGTATCCGCATATCTAGAACAAAGTCAAGAAATATTTATATCCTTCATTGTAAGTCAGTAATGATTACGGTTTGCTATCTGGTGTTCTAAAGTGTAGACTTCGCCGACAAAAGGTAGTAAGTTCTACGTCACCCAAGTGTCGACAACTAGATACAATCGGAAACAAAAGTCGATTAACACTTTAGAAAAATCTGTTCATTAATAGATATTTAAAACGTTAATTTCCAACGTTCGTAAGTAGGTACGCTGTACTGGTACAGCGTCATAACTATTAATTGTTTGCCTCACCGGACGACGTCAGTACGTCAGCGCCGGCTGTCGCTGAAAACCAGCTCTGGGGCTCTGTCTTGCATAGGGTCGCAGCATAATGCTGAGCGATAGCCGTTTTCCGTGGATGTGACGCATGTTTCCCCCAACCTTTTCTTATTTTTTGTGTTTGTGTTATTTTTTGCGTCATGTTTACCGCAAATACACGCATTTTCTTTCTTTCTTTCTAAAAACTGCCGCGGTAATCTACTCGTTGTGACAGTAGTGAAATGTAACTGTAATGGAGGGGGTGATCTGAGCTGTAACACATACTTGTAAAGCGCTTAATTCCACCAATTAAAAAAGACAATTTTGGTAAGGAGTAGGAGAAGGCAATGCTGCCAACCAAACTGCCAACAATATTGCCAACTTACTCAATCGATAGACTTCAGGGGTAAGCCCCAGGTTGCCCGCGACATTCATAATTTGTTAGTGATGAACTGATGCGGGTTCGCTGGCGGGATGTTGCTGAGTAGGTGCGTAGTACTAGGATGTAGCGATTAAAATACTTCTTCAGAGTTTCTTCTTTATTTTCCTTCTGTTGCTTCTTATAATACTGCTGGATCCGGAATGAATCACCACAGAAAACTGTCCTTCTTTTATAAGAATCAAAACACTCCAAGTTCGCACACGGCACTAATCATTTTGTGCTCAACCAATCAGGATGCTTTGACTTTGCTCACGTTACTAATGTGATTTTGTATGGGGAACTTACTTTAGGTGTTTTCTGAGGGGAAACGTTCCATACAATGTTTTGCTTATTTTTAATACATAGGAATTGACTTATTTTAACTAATTACAAAAAACTGTATCAGAAAACCCTAATTTAAACCCTTAAAATTACAAAATTCTCTAACGGCTCTCGTTACGGTAAAGTTTCTTAACACATAAACTTACGTTACATCAATGGTAATAGTGGCGCCACCTAGCGCGATAATATTATGTAATAATAACAGTCTTAACACTTCCTTAATTTTCTAGCTATTACATAAATTCAGCGGAAAATAATAATAATACAGAACAAATACTTATATAATAAATACTTATATACTTAAATACATATTTGCTACGGTAGCGAATCATATTTTGTTCAATTACAATCTGACACCGACCTGCAAATTGCAAAAAACGTAAGAACATTTGAATTTCGCGGGCAACCTGCCGCTTCCCGAAATACTCAGAGACAATGGTAAATATCGATTGCAAAACAGTTTTTATAAACGTCTTAGATTTTCAAATCCCTTTTATTTATAGAGGGGTATAATCATACAAGGCGGGTCCATATATTATGGTCTAAGATTTCGATGAAAAAACAATGAATATGTACCGATCTAGCAACACTGTAATGTTTTATTTTCCTTTCAGATGTACTTAGCTCTTATTCAGAGCGGTAAAAACTATGCACTTGTTATTGTTTTATTATATAATATGAGTAGTATGTTTAGCGATTGCGACTGAAGGACATGTATCCATGGTCATGAAAGAAAGATTTAAAAAAAAAATGTTTTCCTTTTTGGCAACTAAGGCGATGTCAACTATTAACCGTCAAAATAATGTCATAATGCCTGTAATGTCATCTGTTATTGCATGTGAATGTCGTTAACAGACAGTCGTTCCCGTACGTTCCCGACGTTCCCCTTGTATTTTTCTTGCTTGTTGCCTCTCACGTAGTGTGTTAGTCTAATCTCAGTATCTCACTCATCTGTCATTGATTACCTACTCTACTACTTGTTGTTGAGACGACGCGCGTGTAGCTAGTAAAATAATAACTAGCAAGAATTCAATTTAAAAGCTATCAGAACTTGCCTAGTCTCTGAGACTGGAAAACATGGCTGCATCAGTTGATTCGGTTGTGGTTAAAAAGTTTACGTTGAACAATGGAAGTGAGATGCCAGCTGTAGGTAGTAAGTAAAAACTTTGCACTTTTTATAAAATACATACTTTAAACTTGTAAGGCATTTAGGTTGTAATTTGCCCCCTAGATAGAGTGCCTAGTTAGCGACCTCCAAGCCTTAACAGAGCGCGAGAGGTTCCAAGGATTCATTCTAGATTTGTTGTTCCAAGTAAATGTTTTTTCGAACTACCCCCAGAACCTAAGTTTTCAAATAGTTAGAAATGATGATTAAAATAAAAAAAAAATCTGGTTAAAGTAGACAAAATATGATAGATGTTATAATATAATTGTGCTAAACTGAATAGATATTAAATATATACCTACATTACATGACCATAAGGGCTCTAGAATATAATGATGTAAACCTCTTTATGGAACTGAAAATATTAACTGTTCCCGGTATGGACATAATATAATTTAAAATGCTCTCAGACTTATTTCAACGTCTTGGAGACACTTACATTTAACACAAGATAACCTGATAGATTATTGGGCTTAACTTTGGATGCTAAGCTTCAGTGTGGCCTACACATCCATAAATTGTCAAATAGCTAAGCTCCGCAGCATACGTTGTTAGAAAAATTCGTAATTTAACTGACATAGAGACAGCCGGTTAGTGTTCTTTTGAAGAACACATAGCTAAATAACTTCTTTAGCTATTTTCATAGTAATGTCGTACGGTATTCTATTGTGAGGAAATGCCGCCGACATTCAGACTATCTTTGTTCTGCGGAAAAAAGCCATTCGATCAATTTATAAATTAAGTCCGAGACACTCTAAGAGAGAAATTTAAGGAGTTTAACACAAATTGTTGTACCTACCACAAGGCTCGTGAAAATAAGTGGCTCGTTCAGATGTCAATGTACTTATACGCTTTTATAATAAACTTCCAAGCCACGTTCAAGATCTAAGCCCTAATAAATTCAAACCAACGTATGTTGTGCCTGAAAGCCTTATAAACCGTTAAGATTTTATTGAGGACAAAAAGGCTTCGGATTGAGTTGCTCCAATTTTTGCATACTGAATGTTATTTTTTTTTTGTACATTTTATTTATTATTTTATATACACTCTGACAATTGATGATTATTATATACACAAGGACATGAATAATAACTTGGTGAAGTATAATATTATTATTTTAATTATTGTGAATGTGAGGACTATGTGGGTCATATTTTTATTTTCACTCTCTCCATTAGTTTTAATGATAAACTGGCAGTTTGAGTATTTTATGCGGCCTACCCAAATGTACTTTCTCTGGTATTGTTTGTTGAGTGGTTGAACTCCTGTTCAAGTTCTGAGTTGAGCTACACAATTACCGACAAATGTGTGCACTGAAAGGACAAGTCCACTCAAATCTGTATGGTTCTTTCCTCAAAAGACCATTTCAGACACCAATTTACATGGTCCTCAAAATTAAATGATCTGACCAAGATGATTTCCGGATTTTTATATACATACATATTGATAATTTTTTATATAAAAGTACAATATATTGACATGAATATTTATGGAACCTGCCCTTTTGCCGAAAAGATTTTGCCAAAATTTCACTACCCAAATAAATTTTAGCAACTTTTTTTACACCAATGCAATGTTTGGAATGATATTAGTATGCACATTTTCATTTGGTAAAATTTTTACTTGGCAGAATATTATCAAGGATAATGTCATTTACGCATTTGGTTTTTAATCAAATGATTTATTACAGCAAACAATCTATAAATAAAAATTTGATGTCATTTGCGTACTTCTTTGTAAGTTTATGTGCTTGGATTTGTCTGAAACAAATCAAATTTATGATTACATATGGAACTTAGAGTAGGTTAATTATTAAAAAAAAAATGGTTAGGTTAGGTTAAAACTGTGACGCACGAGCCGAGCGAGCGAAGCGAGCGGTGCCGCGGCAGCGGCCGTCGAGTGCCAGAAACGACTAGATTATGTAAAAAAAATATAGAACAAAAACAGGTTACCCGAAACTGAACTAGTTAGACAAAATAAATTATTAAAAAAAAAACTATCTACCAACAAAAAAAAAAAAATTACCAGGTAATAATATTATTATTAACTAAATAATAATATTATTACTTGGTAATTTTTTTTTTGCGTAAAACGAGTTATTCCAATTGAAATATTTGACTACATAAAAATTGGTAAAAGTACTAGTTGGTAAACAAGTTGTTAAACAAGTTGTTGTTAAACAAGTAAACAAGTTGTTGTTTAAACGTTCACTTGCCAAACATTAGGTTTGCGTTACAATTATTTGTGAAGAGATTTTTTGCTAAGTAACAATTTGGCAAATGAAACTATGCGGAAAATTGTTTGGGAAGTGATAATTTGGCAATTTCTTTTCGGTGAAACAAGGGAGACCCGAATTTTACTTTGTAAAGTATTATATTATTTTAATTATTGTGAATGTGAAGACTATTTGTGTCATTGTTTTGTCTTCCCAGTTAGTATTAATCATGGTCTGGCAGTTTGAGTAATTTATGCGGTCTACCCAAATGGTATTATGGAATACATAACAGTCAGAATCCCTGGAACGGGTGTGGCTATTCTTACCTTGTAAATTAGGCCCTCAAAGCTTAAAGCTAATCTCTTGGCTGTGGCCTTGCAATGTAAAACTCGTGTTTTATTATGAACGATTGAACGAACACAAACGTTATTAGAACACCTACATTTTTGCAGATAATATAGTATGTAGAAATATCAATGTGTCGCGGGTTTATGAAATTAACATAACATAAATCTACTAACTGAATATGGTTGTAATAACCGATCGAAAAATTCGATTTCTGGCTGGTGTTATAATGTTTTGCTCTGAAACAAAGTATATTTCTCTATGCTATTACTGAAACATTTTGATTATTTTCTTTGACTTTGTTGTTAGGTACTTATTATATTTTTCTAGTGGGGACCTTCCGAGTTCACGATCCGGACGCGGTTATGGAAGTAGTTGACCAGGCTCTGTCAGCAGGATACCGTATGTTTGGTAAGTTTTACTGTATGTTAAGGTGCTGATAAACTTGAACATTCACTTGTAATGAGCATTTGTGCGAATGTTACATCACAGAAAAATACGAGAACATTTTAGCGAGCATTTTAGCGAGCATTCTATCGAGCGTTCTGGCGAGCATTCTAGCGAGCATTGCTTCGAGCTTTTTGCCGAGCCAAGCTTCGGTCATCGTTCCGCGCCCCGCCGCTCTGCGACGTCCCTCCTCGCACCCCTGTTGCTCTCCAGCTCCAGTGTGACAGTGTAAAGTCATTATTAGATAGTATTGGCTGGTTGTGCGTTTAGTGTTGTGTGCGTTGAAAATGTCTTGGGTGGGACAATGATACGTGTCTATTTTTGATTTCAAACTATAGAAATAAAAGCATTTTGTGGGACTCAAAGCATCCTCAGCATTACAATAAAATTTTGAAAAACGATGCTTTGGTCGAGTTAGCAACTGCATTGGACTGTTCCATAGATGATTGCCGGAAAATAATGACAAGTTTGTTGGCTTCTTTACGCCGAGAAAAAAGTAAGCACGACAAAAGTAAAGGAACCGGAAAAGGTTAGTTATTCAGGTACAATGCCTATTTTTTGAGTTTGGTAGTTAGTAATTAATTAATAATGAAGTCGTGCCGTATACCTATTTCAAAGTGTTTTGTCTTAATTGGCACCGACTTCATTAATAATTGATTGTTGGCAATATAATAATGAGAACATAAAATATGGCTTTAATTTGTACCTTATTATTTTGTTACTTTTTTGAGCGAAGTCTGTTACTTATGTCTTATTAAAAATATTTTATATTTATATACTATATAAATGTTCCATATATTTCAGGAGCGGAAGAAATTTACAACCGTTCATGGTTTGCTTATGAGAGTTTGAAGTACTTATTGGACAAAAATAAACCTCGCGGCGGATCAGATAGCGTACTTAAGTATTTTTTATTTATTCAAAAGCAGGCTTAGCTGCGGGCTTATTCTAAGCATATCTATATTGCCATTGTATTTTGCCTTCTTGTGAACAATATTCAGCAACTGCATCTCTTATTCGACTGGGGGTAGGATCGTTTGAGTAGATTCGTGGAGATTCAAGCGGCATAAGTGTAGTTTCTTCAGTTCCAGTTCCAATTTGTGAAGCATATGTTGTGCTTGATTTTGAATTCCTCATAAAATGATGTAAGTGACATATACAATTAACAATCAAAGTAACTTTTTCCGGGCTTAACAACATAGGTTTACGTAAAACACGAAACACCGAAGACAATATGCCAAACACATTTTCAACTACTCGTCGTGCTCTACAATGTCTATAATGATATTATATTCTCTTTTTATAGAGCCAATAGCATGAAATCCTGAATAAACTTTCATGACATTTTCATTGATAGGGAATGCTTCATCGCCGACAAAAAAATATGGAATAGGCAATTGTCTTCCAGGTGGAGGTGATGATTCCGGAAGGTTTAGCGATTTATCATTTAATTTTTTATTTAACATACAATTGTTAAAAACTCCTCCGTCGGATATCCGTCATTGGCAGCCAATGTTTGCATATATATTATTTTATAGTTCGCATCTACAAATATTAAAAGTACCACGCTGAAGAATCCTTTATAATTATAGTACTCGCTTCCACTATTTAAGGGTGCTTGAATGATTATATGCTTTCCATCCAATGCTCCCAGACAATGAGGACATTGCCAAGATCTTTCGTATTCTTTTACGACTTGCAATGCCTTCTGATCAGTGGGATCAGGGTGTTTGTGGTAACTGTAAAAAAACATATTTTCATTTCAGATTAATGTAGAGCCTTCCCAAGATTCTACCAATGAGAATGTTCAAGAACACTCTAATTCTGACTGAAACCTTCCCAACGGGAACTATCCGATTCTGGAGGACAATCATCTCAACGTGAATCATTTAATTCTAATAAAGTTCAACGTGAACGCAACAAACGTAAACGGGTGACAGATGATGATATGATGATGCGATCAGCTTTTGATACCTTGCAAAAATCAGCTAATTCACTCAATACCATGAATGACGAGTTTGGGACCTTTGGGATGTTGGTTGCTAATAAATTGAGAAAATATACCGAAAATACAAAAACCATGTACAACATATGATTTCTAACAATTTCTTTTTTTAGATAAATTGTCAAAGAAGCTTAGCTCTGCAGCATACGCCGTTAGGAAAATTCGTGGTTTAACTGATTTAGAGACAGCCCGTTTAGTATACTTTAGTTATTTTCATAGTGTAATGTCGTACGGTATTCTGTTGTGGGGAAATGCCGCCGATATTCAGACGATTTTTGTTTTACAAAAAAGGGCAATTCGTTCAATTTATAAATTAAGTCCCAGACACTCCCTCAGAGACAAATTTAAAGGGATTAATATAATGACTGTGCCTTCTCAGTATATTTATGAAAATCTTTTGTATGCACATAAAAATATTAATCTGTTTAAAAAGTACAGTGATATCCATAATTTAAATACTAGGAACAAGCACAAATTTGTTGTTCCTACTACCAGGCTCAAGAAAATAGGTGGCTCGTTTAGATGCCAATGTATACGTTTTTATAATAAACTTCCTAGCCACATTCAAGCACTAAGTTTATAAAGTTTATAAAAAGGAAATTATGCCAGAATGCCTATTATACTGTCAAAGACTATTATTGAGGACAAAAAGGCTTGGGATTGAGTTGCTCCAATAAAGCACAGGCAATGTTAATTTATTTTATTTCGCTAACTATTTTTACTTATAATCTTTGCTATAAGTATCTATACTTATTTACATATACAATGACACTAATATTTACTATTTAAAGTATTATATTATTTTAAATTATTGTGAATGTGAGGACTATGTGTGTTTTTGTTGCAGTTTTAATCATGTTCTGGCAGTTTGAGTACCTGATGCGGCCTACCCAAATGTCCTTTCTTTGGTATTGTTCGTCGAATCGTTGAGCTCCTTAAGTTCTGAGTTGAGCTGCACGGTTACTGACAAATGCGTGCACTGACTGGACAGGTCCACTCAATCTGTGTGGTTCTTTCCTCAAAAGACCATTTCAGACACAAATCTACATGGTCCTCAAAGATTATTATAATATTATTCTAATTATTGTGAATGTGAGAACTATGTCGGTCATTGATTTATTTATATTTATTTTTGTATTTTTCTCAACGTAATCATGATCTGGCAGTTTGAGTAATTTATGCGGCCTACTCAAATGTCCTTTCTTTGGTATTGTTCGTCGAATCGTTGAGCTCCTTGAGTCTAAGTTGAGCTGCACGATTACTGACAATTGCGTGCACTGACTGGACAGGTCCACTCAATCTGTGTGGTTCTTTCCTCAAAAGACCATTGCAGACACCGATCTACATAGCTTTCACATGACCTGACCAAGATTTTGTCTGGACTTTAAAAGAGACTGTGACCTCTGAGTTTGTTTCGGCCTTTCTTCTCAGAGTAGTCAGATAGGAAACGCCGACCCCATCTAGTTTAAAAAAAATATGATTGACGTGTAAAAGTGTTTGTTCAAACCTACTTACAGAAATAAAATCATTTATCATTTATCATTTAACATACTCTATAGTGCAGACAAAGGAGAATTTGATTACTACGACACAAATATGTATGGCGGTTCTCGTGGGTATCGCACAGCACACTCTACTCCATCGAATGCTTCTACTTCGGCTGTTGCGCAAAATCCCAATCAACAAGACAATTCGGAGGCCAGTCTCGCCGACTTGGACGTAATGAGTCAATTAACGGATTACATAAATTCCTAAATTCAAAATAGGGCTGGGAACGAAGTCGCTTTTTTGTATGAAAATAAACAGTTTGTAATTACTTTGATGTTTTCTTCCAATAATCCAATGATTGCTTTACATACTTCCGGTATTATGTATCCAATGGAATGTCTTGACATTTTGAAAAGATACTGTAAACTTAAATAACTATCTCCCGTTGCTAAAAAACGTAGAGTTACTGCTAACCTTTCCTGAATCGTGATTGCAGCTCTAAACTTTGTGTCCTGTTTGACTATTTTTGGACCAATCATGTTTAACAAATATTCAAAATCACTTGATGACATTAACAGAAAATTTCTATAGTGTCCGCTTATTTCTTGTTGTTTTAACTCTGCAACTAATTGAAGACCTCCACTTCCACTTCTAAGACGAAACAGATTAGTTTGCCACCATCTTCTATTTTTCTTTTTTTTCACATAACCAATGAGTATAAATGCAGCACACGCGACCGTCAAGTCTGACATCTTCTTGAAGAATATTTTTTGACGAGCATCGACTAGAGCGTTCACTAGAATGCTCATGAAAATGCCCATAGCAATGTTTGGCTCTATGCTTGGCTCGGCTCGTTGTTCAGTTCTACAAATATAAAAACGGCGAATGCTCGATGTTCTGTTACAAGTGAATGCTCAAGTCTATCAGCACCTTTAGGGTCATACTCTAAATTCACTGAGAAACAAAAGCTGAGCAACATTGTTTCTACGAACATTAACAAACGATTGGGCAACTATGTTGAGCAATTGTTTCTCAACGTTGTTTCCCATGAATATGAAAGAAACATTGCACCTTTTGGACCTCACCTGTCATTACCAAAGCATCACTGTGATGGTGGATGCTATATTATTACTCTCAATAGTCGTCCACGCATCATTCAGCTAAGTGAAACAGCAAAATGTTAAACACTAACTGCAGTTTCAATTGTAACCCATAGGAACTACTTCATGTGCCCAAAATGCTATACTCTTCTCTGTATTAAGCTCTGTGACAAGCATTGCCATCAGTTAACAGTTGAGGTGCCAACAAGTAACAAACCAACCAAATCACACTTGAATGTTTAATATTAGGTGTAAAGAAGTCTATATGTTGTAGATGTGTAACTTAGGATCTTCTAATTTAATAAATCTCTGCTGTGCCTTCCGCTTGTGTGTGCTGGCCCTAATTTACATCACAAAGTGGCCTAGCATTTTATTTTTTTGATGGTGGGCTGTCATCAAATAACTTCTCCCGCTCTGGGCAGTGCGGGAGGGCGTGTCAGACTCTTACTGACTAAAACCCACCCGTGTTCCTTCAGTTGCCTGTGCCAGGGGCCACGGTATCCCTCTCGGACTTTCCCGCAACCCTGGCAGGCATCGGCCCTAGCGGACCCGTCATTGTTGTTGACGTCTTTTTGAGGCGCGCGTGGAACATAACGCGCCATCGACCCGGGCCTGGTCCTTATCGAACGGCGAGCTACCCATTGCTCGCCGTTCGCAAGCCTGCCCCTACGGTGGCCGGGAATCTACTTGCGATGTGGCCTAGCCTGGGTTACTATCAATGGTCTATCAAATAGGGTTGGTAACAAAGGGTGAACATTGTTTCTAGGTTTTCGATGAGTGCTTTACCATGGTGATTTTCTGCATAATTACCGCACATTTATTTAAATCATATAGATACTGCTGCCGTCTACCGCAATGAAACACACTTGAAGGAGGCCTTCCGAAGATTGCTCCCACGACATGACTTGGAGCGTGATGATATTTTCATTACAACGAAACTGTGTAAGTGCTGTTTTACAATGTAGGTACATACAATAAGTTATTTAAAAGAATATTTTAGAAGCAGCTTTGTACAGAACAAAGTCACTAAATAAAAATAATAGGTACTGCTTTGCTTTTTTGTAACTTTCATCTTCCTTGCACATAACAGATATTCCACATACTGAGTGACGCAGTGTTACAATGAGATATATTGTTCTACTAAATTCATAGGAATACTTTGGTTATGTTATGGATTTGTATTTTTTCCAAAATGATTCGATAAGTGTAACGATTTTGTTGAAAACCTGTGAAGCTTAGTTCTTTTATTTTTGCATGTCCTTAGATTGTTTTATATTTACAGCACCTTCTGATCATGGAAACCCAGACGTTATCAAGCGTGCCTACACTGCTTCATTGATGAATTTGGGGTTGGATTATGCAGACTTGTATTTGATCCATTTCCCTGGGGCACGGAAAATTGCTAACGATAATAAAAAAAATACTGAGCTTCGTCACGCAACTTGGGAAAGCATGGTTCAACTGTATGATGAGGGCCTTGTCAATGCTATTGGTGTATCCAATTTCAACAATTATCACCTAGAGCTGCTTATGAAGAGGAATCATGGTGTAGTTCCAGCTGTGAATCAGGTAGATATACTTTATTTAATATCTATAACCATATCATGATTTCACAACCAATTCGATCATTTTATACTTATTGTTCTTTTTTTTTGTTTTTACAAAGGTGGAGTGGCATCCTTTCTACTATCAAATGGAATTACTGGAGTATTGTAAGGCAAATGATATATTAGTACAAGCATACTGTTCACTTGGAGGAAAATCTGTTCACAATGATGAATTACTAAAGCATCCCTCAGTTACAAAAATAGCCCAAACTCTTGGCGTCACCAATGCTCAAGTTTTGTTAAAATGGGCACTGCAACAAGATATTGCTATCATACCTAAGTCAACGAACCCCACGCATATAAAAGATAATATTGCTCTGAACTTCGAGATTTCTCCTGAAGATATGCAGATACTTAGCAAGCTTTCAGAAAACAAAGTTAAGTATGCATGGGATCCTAGCACTGTTGTTTAACATACACCTTCGAGACGCACCAAATCTAAAAAAGGTGCTAAGAAGAAGCACAAATAAGTTGCATCTGTAAAAATATAGACTTCATTTAATTTTGAATATCACGGTTGTGGGATGTGGCAGTGTCGGTTGTATGTGAGTGTATATTGTGTACCGGTGGTGGCGTTAGCTTGAACAATTTATTTCATACCGGTTGAAAATCATAACAATAATAGTTTTTCCTTAGTGAATAAGATATCTGACCGTCAGCTGCTCCAATAATGGGGGATTTCAAAGTTAAAAAAAAAAAAACTTAAGGCGCGTCCCCGAGTAAAACGCTGCACTAACTATGTTTAGTACAGCTTTTGAAGCTATCTTGTTAATTAAAAGAAATATAAATAATACATATACGACCAAAATTTGATTTTAATAAGATTTTATTCTGAAATCTGCGCGTATTCACTACAGTAGTGCCGTTTTTCACCGCTTCGGCTAACGCACTTGCTCGCTCACGTCACTTTATCAGTAGGTAATAATACTAAACATACACTTGTTGCTAAGGATTATTTAGCAATTATTTACCTATAAGTATTACTATTTATGTACACACAATAAAAGACAGAAACCTAATACAACAATCTCTCTACATATTAATTATTTACGAAATATTAGCAAATTATTTACTATTACGTATTTACGCTACCAGGAACCAGAGCTTCGCTTTGAAGTAGGGCCGCCCTGGTGCGGACAGGAAATACTTGCAAATATGAAAGTAGTGGGGAGGGGTGGGGGGGGGGGGGGGGGGGTGGGGGTTCGGAATCATGTTTGCTGATTTCATGGTTACGGTTTGCGTTCTTCTTCTATTACGCCGTAAATAATAGGTACTGATTTAAATTAAAATATCAGTTGTAACTGCTAGCAATAGTTGATGTCTGTCTTATTGTTGTGTCTGTAAATGTTAGTCAAATTGTCGGACTTGCAGCGCTCAAATTGATGCTGTAACTTTGAATTCCCCCTTGGGTGCAGCGACTGACACTCATTCTGATGATTATGGAATCATAAACAACTACTAGATATTTAATTTATACGATATAAAATACATCGCAAAAATCGAGAACCAGCAAACACAAAATATTATAGGTATAAGACAAACCACGCTGTTTTAAAAACGAGGTCGTATTTAAAACACTCCTATGTATGAAATACGACCTGGTTTTTAAAACAGCGTGGATTGTCCTAGAACTGAATTATTTTATTGAAAACAAGTTTCAATGTTGCAGTGCATGTAAATAAATGCAATGCAGACTATTAAATAGAGTTTATACAAAGTGTTAAATATAAGATAGATATATCGTCGTAGATTATATTTTGGTGATGACCAAGATACTTGTGAGCTGTACTGAGATTAGAAAGGTGATATTATAAAAATGGTGCTGGTTGGGGTAACGGAAGCCCATAACGGTATTTATTCTGATAAATAATATAAGATGGCTAAAACTTCGTTCGCGACTTAGTCCGAGTAGATTTCATATTACAAAACCCTGCACCCCCGTTAAAAGGCTTTTTTCGAAAATTTATAATATGATTAAGCTCTTTATTACCCTAGCTTCTGCCAGTGGCATCGCCCGCGTGCATGTCACATTGTCCCACGGGAATGTTCTACCAGGATAAAAAGTTCCAGGCCATGGTCTACCCGTGTGCCAAACTTCTTCGAATTCCGTTTAGCCGTTTTTTTCGTGATTGAGTAACAAACAAACAAACTCACATATACCTATTATCTTATATATTAGTAGGATTTAGATAAGTATTTGGGTCAATTTTCATGATTAATGATCCCAGGATTTGAGAATTTTGAGAATTTTGGCAGCCGCCATCTTGAATTTTAATTTAAAGGTGCTAAAACAAGACATGTTCTAGTACTAAATTATTTAATAAACCATGCATAACCGTGGACCATTTAGCAATTTAAGCAGGCTGATTCGATATAATATATTTATTACACAGTTTATTAGAATATCAATCGAAACTATGAAAGATTTATCACCTGTGAACACTAGATCTGAAATTTAGCAACGAAACAGGGCTATGCTAAGAAATCTTACAGAATGCAAATGTGGGACTATTTTGTTTTAAAAGCCGCAATTTCCTCCCTAAATTGAATTTGGAGAAAACCTTTTTTAATTTGAAAAACTCGATTGTTATATCATTCGATTTTACAGCAAATGAATTTATATTTTAATATAGTTTTTTACATACATGGTGGATTTTGGAAACGGGGAAAACACACACACAACACACACACACACACACACACACACAGGGAAATGGTCTTAGAAGACTGTCCTTAACTTTTAGAGACATTTTGATCTGTATGCACAGATACAACAAAATAAAAACGGTTATGTACTAAGCTAGAAAATGGGCAGTTCACCAAAACTTTTTTGTACCCAATCGATTTTGTGTCTTATAAGGATCAAAAAATTCTATCGGACCAACTGAGGTTTGAGTACCAGAAACGACAGAAATCGCAAAAAAATCCATACTTTTGTAAGAAAAGAAACTTCCAACTTACCTTTCTAAGATGGATAGACTATCCGAAAATAAACAAAAATTTAAACATCGTACGAATATGCGTTTTAGTTTTATTTGCGTAAGACGTTTTGCGTTTGTGGCTTGCGATTTCCGACGATCTGAGAAAAAAATACGTCAAATAATTAAGAACTTTTAGACTTATATAATATGGGAAACGGAAAAAAATATATCTAGACTCGGAAGCCAGAAGTACTTAAGTCAAATATTTTTGCATGGAAAAATTTTACAGGAGACGGTTTAATTCGATTGGTGTGAAAAAAATGTACTACGGTTAATGTTTTTATTATTTATTATTACACAATTATGAACTAGTTACAAATCAGAGTATGGCTATTTATGCTTTATTTATTATTTACTGAAATATCTGACTTAAGTTTCTTTGAACATCAAGAAATTGCGACATAAGTGTTTAGTATCGTACTATAATTACTTGGCTTATTAATTTTATTTTATGATTTTAAAATAAACTATGAAAAATTATGGTTATTAATTAAAATTTTATAATATAATGAGTGCAATAAAGTCAAAAACTAACAGTCACTCTCTTCTGAATCTCGTATATCTGGATCAACATCCTTGGTATCGTCAGTAGTTACTAAATTCTGGTAAAAAGTATGGAAACATTCGACACTTATTGGTACTGGCTTGTCGGTAATCTGCATCAAATGAAACTCCTTATCTCGTCGCGTGTTCCGTTTGAAATTAATAGTTTTGAATGATTCATCTCTAGAAAGAGATGTTTTGTACTTTATGACGCCGTACTCAGAGTCATAACTCAGCCACTTTACATCATGCCACTTGAAAATATTTCCGTCGTCGTCTTTTTTTCGGGCTACTAAAGGACCTTTCAATAAACTAGCGAAATCAAAGAAATCATTTTGTCGCATTTCTTTAACGGTAAATTTTTTGCTACTCGATCTTACTAACTGCATCCAATCGTGTGGGTGATAAATTTGTATTTCGGTTTTTTTCTTTTTTTTTTCAATAATTGCATGGTCTAAGTCAACCTCCATATGTGTATGACCAGGTATCATAAACTTGTGATGTATTAACTTCATTGAAGGTTTTACAGTCAACAAGTACGTGAACATTGCAGCCACGTGAGTGTTCTTGTTTTGTCCTCCACAAGTGTCAGAGTACAAAATCACTTCTGAGATTTCTTCCGGTTGTTCTCGTAAATATGCAAACAAACAAGAGGCTATTTGATTAGCACCGCGACCCGAAATACCCTCATGCCACATATGGTGCGTTGACATTCCAGTTGCGTTGTCATGTATTGTAAGGTTGAAGGTCCAAAGTTGTCTTTTATAAAAGGCTACAGATGATTGTAAAGCTGGGGTTGGCAAGCATTGCTGTAGGTCAAAAGTCAGGCATTTGATTCTGTTATTTGTAATTGCGATATTTTTATCACACTGCTTCTCTTTGTACGCCATATCAGCGGCTAGCAGATGAGAGTCGCGTTCTTCTCCAAGGGCTAATTTTGTGATCTCGTCCATAGCAATATTTAATTTCATTTTAAACAGGTCGCATGTGTGACAAGTGTCCACTTTTGGTTTTTTGAAACTTAAATTTAATTTATGAAATTCTTTGCGGTATATCTTATCACTCACAGGATTTTCATGTGATTCTGAATAAAGAGAATACATTTTCGATATAGTCAAATGCGATGGTAAATATTTGCGGGTGCTTTTACGTCTAGTGTAATGACTTTCATAGAGTGGAAACGAATTGATATGATTAATCACCTCTTGAATTTTTTGTTCTGAATGTTTGTTTGCTGGTGTAATCTTTCCACGTTTGTCTGTTGGTATAATTCCACTCGAGGTGCCACGTTTCTTCAAACCGATTAGTTTGACAAAATTATCACTTATAGATAAGGTTTTTAGAAAGCAACCTTGACACACGGATATTTTTTCACTATTGATGTTAAAATGATACGTATAAGTCCACTGTCTATTTTTTTGTAAACTAGGATCTTCGACCCGACGACGCTCGGTTTTTTTCTCTCGAATGGTAATCAAAGATGAAATGAACGCTGCCCTTAAATCATAAGACCCAAGATTCCAAACCTCTTTGTGAATTATAGCTCGTTGCTCATCACTTATTTTTTGACGACACTTATTTCGACAATTAGGCAGTTCCTTCATTTGACGTTTGCCGATAGTTTTTCCAGAAGCTGTCGAATAGGATTGGCCTAAATTTCTTTTTATTTTGTTTTCTTTCTTCCTTCTTCTACAGGGCACAGTTTTGCTTTGTTGTTGTAATGACGTATCTTCAATATTTTCAGGTACTTCATTTTGTGGTGCTATCTGTACATCTACTGATGCATCATAAACAGTGGTGTCCATCTCATCTTCATGTTGTATAAGCAAACTAGGACTGTCTGGAAAGTAGGTAGGATCAGCAACAGAATCGTCACTAGAATAGTCAATAGCAGCTTCATCATGAGTAATTAGTTTTTGAGTTCCAGATGTACTTGGTTGCGGATTAGTGAATGGGTCTTCATCGCCTGTAAAAGAGGGAAATGTAAACTTTTTGTTGTTATGGGTTGTAATTGTGTCAACAAAAACTATACATTTATTTTGCATATTGCATAAAAATGAAAGGAAAATATTCAAAACTTACCTTTATTCTCATTATTTAAGGCGAGATTTACTAACTTTCTGGCTCTTGAATCCATTATAAATACAGTTAATGCACGTCACCACTACGACCGTCACACCAAAACACTAATGGAGGAATACGTATTTAATTTTACTTCACTCACAACGTTCGTCAACTTTTTATCAAGCACTTCAAAAAAGAGGGTAAAGTGAGGGTAGATACTTGAAAATATTATCGACCCCAAAAACGGATCACTGTTACCAAGTTACTTAAGTCATTCGTTATAAGAGTTGTCATGCCGGGAAAAAAACTTAAGTCAACTTAAGTGGTTTTTGTCGCCGCTTGTTTTGTTGATACGACTTAAGTTTTATGGTACAGTCGACTATTGCGACTGAATGAAGTGACGGTGACTTACGTGCTTATTCCAGTCAACGGATAATACAAAAATATGGGTGCTGTGACTTTTTACAATTTTGAGCTAAAATTGACTTAAGTGCTTTTGGCTGCCGCGTCTAGATATGTAAAAAACGTTTTGTATTGAAAAAAAAAAAACGTTTGTATGGTCGTTATTTCAAAGGCAACAAACTGTCTGTGTCCATAAATAAATTTATAACGCGTATAATTTTTTTTTGTCGATTTATTTTGCGATTTTTGACTTTTCTAGTGCTCAAACTGCAGTTGGTCTGATAGACTTGTTTTATCCTTTTATGAAACCGAATCGATTGGCATCAAAAAACCTGCCCATTTTCATGCTGACTGTAATATTTTTTCCAAAATCTGTGTATGCCGATTGAAATGTCTCAAAAAGTTATGAACAGTACCTACCTGTCCTTACTGCCTCCTTTCCAAAATCCACTCTGTATAGGTTAGGTTTGCACGACGACATTTCAAGCTATACATTTCCAGTATAAATTGACTTCACATTGTACGAATAGCCTATACAATGCAAGGTCAGCTAAAACTGGAAATGTATAGCTTGATATGTTGCCGTGTGTAGGTACATATAATTCTTGTTTCCATTACTTAATAGGTATGTCTTAGTTATGGGGTGGGACACTGAAACATTTTTGAACAGGGCAAAAAGGGGAAATAGGGTTTTTAGGGGAGAATTTTACTGCATGGCTTGATTTATCAAATAATGGAAATGTCCCACACGATTTTTCAAAATCCACCCCTGTGGGGGTAAAAAGAGGGGATACGGATAATTTGAAAAATCTTATTCCCTTAATCTAAAAACTTGGGCCGAATACTTCCTATATTAATTAATAATTATGATCTTATCATTGGTTTTCGGCAACTATACCTTTTATATTGGTGGAAGGGGAGTTGGAATTTGTTGGAGAAAATACATAACGCACGCGAACGAAGTCGCGGGCGAAGTGCTAGTTTGTCTATAACATTAAAATCATAAAATATTTTGGACGAAGAAGTAGATTTCGAGGATTTGGCCTAAATGTGGCTTGTGTGCCCCATACTAGCACTATTTATGTACTAGTGCCTATTATAAAGTACTTAATCATCATCATAATTTTAGTCATCCAGAGAATGAATAAACGAAGATAATCTAATGCCGATTGCCGCTAGTTTGACAGTTCTGTCTTGGGCGACGAAAGTCTTAGATTTCGAGGATTAGGCAAAATGTGGCTTGTGTGCCCCATGGGTACTAGCACCATTATGTGCGAGTGCCTATTAATTTAATGCCGATTGCGGATACTTTGACAATTCTGTCAAGGGCGACTGAAGTCGTAGTATATTAGTATTTTACGAGTATTTTTACCTTGTGTACCCCATCTTAACACTTTCTTACGTCCCTACTCGATGCAGTAGCGACATCTTAGGGCAGGTAAGATTAAGATAACATTGTAATTTGTGTTCTATACCTACTACTTATAGGAGGGTAGGTACGTCTTAATTATAAGGTGAACACAAGTGTATTGATTTCACTTTTCATTTGCTCTCTTTTAATAATATGTATGCTTAATATATTACATGGATGGACCACCAATGTATGAGCTTATCAAAATTAGAGAGGTGCCCGCATCGAATTGTTCTGCCGATGTTTACATTATTTTGTAACTTCAGACGATAATGATGTTAGAAATTATAGACGTGCGCGCTAAAATATTGCCTTTTTTTGTTAGCTATGTCCTTTTTTATTGTTATATGTACCTATCATAATTTAGTTATAACTTTTTATCTTAAGGCACACATATTTGCGCAAGCGATTGTTTACTTTAGCGATTTAAGTTTGATTTGGCGTTGTATGCGACTTGATACTGATGCACCTTGCCTTTGAGAAACATATAACTACATACTGTGCTGTTAGATTATTTTGTCAAGTTTGCTTAGGAGATTTTCCTAATTTAAGATGCTTCTTGTATTAAGTAAGTAATCCGTAGAACAAAAGCTAATGAGTTTAATATACACTAGAGGTTTTCTAGCCAATACAAAATCTTGGCCTAATAATATTTTACAATTAATCAACACGAATACTTTTTTTGTTTGTTTGTATATAATATTATATTTACTAACTAATGAGATGTATTTCCAAATACTTATTGTAATTCAAAACCAAATTTTATAAATGTCAGTAGATACTTATTGTCCTATAAAAGATGATGTGGTAAACTCAAAACTCACTATTTGTTCAAAATAAAGCTATCAAATATTCTATGATATATTTTTTAATCTATCGTTCTAAACTAGTTTTTCTTAGTTGATACCCTACTAACTATGCATAAACATGAATGTGTTTTTCTCAATATTAAATAAATGTAAATGTATTGGATCGTTTTGCTGTCTACTCTCATAGTTTTTACAATCCGTGCAGGTAAACAAATAATTAAAACTAATAAAGGCAAAGTATACGTACAGGGTATTCAGTTGAACGGTGGGACTTTCTATAAACACAGATCCTAGGCTGGTGGAGACATATTCCGCTATTGCAAATACTAGTTTCTCCTCTTTAAGGCACTTTATTATAATTAGTTTTTCAAATGAAGTCAGTTTCTTGTCCCAATCTGTTTTCGGGGGCATTACATTTTTTTCATCGACGTGGATATTCTGGAAGCATATAAATGTTATGTTGGTAAAAGTAAAGAAATTATTCCTTAAAACTTTGAAGATTTTCGACTGTTTTCTGCAAAAAATGTTTGTTAGATTTCTAGACAAGAACAAAACATTTACCTGGAGGCCGCTTTTATAATTCCTAACGTGACGATGTTATCGTGGACGTCCACGCCATCAAGATAGCGGAAGTAAAATTTATCGAAATATATCATTATATGAAGACGCTTCCAAATCTACGTCCGCGATAACGGTATAACGTGCTCATATAGGTACATTTTGTGGACGTGGACGTCCACGATAATAACGTCACGTAAGAAATTATAAAAGCGCACAATAGTAGGTACAGGGTAGGTAAGTAGTTATACCCAGTCCTGTCCTGAGCTCCTGCTATACCTTTTTCCAGCTCATTAGGTATTGCCGGTACCTACAGCTCGCGTGTAATAACTCGGCCACTTTGATGTCAGGGCCCAAACGCTGAGCAGTAGGTACTCAATTAAAATTTCGATTAAGTACCTACGATCAAAACAGTACCTAGCGCTGATGTGTGTGAATCGCTATCATTTCTCATTACTGTTTGATGCTTACTTTACGTCCCGCTCGCAATAGGTACGTAGGTACCTGCGCGGACATTCCGAAAGCACAGTATAATAAAATAAGCAGTATTACGTCTTCATATAAATCGGGCGACATGCTCGCTTTGAAATCTCGGTGAGCACTAGTATTCCAAATGTCGCGCTGCGCGTGTGCCGCAGTTTTGTAAGGACGCGGACGGTGCTTCAAATACAAGAAACATTGTGATAGCCGTCTTAACGTCAAATGTTGAAACGGCACGACTGTATTGCTCAGTGTATGGATGTTTGAATTCATCAATATTGAGACCAGAAATATATATTTTTTAAATAACCAGCTCAGTCGGTAAGGACGATAATTTTTTTTTTACATGTTATGTAGGTATTTCTATATTTATTGAAGCGTAGCGAGCATAACTTCCTAGACAACTACTTAGTAGGTGAGTATCTCTCTTTTTCCATGCGATTGATGCCCGCGGCTTCGCCCGCGTGGATTTCAATCTGTCACAGAAAATCTTTATCGTGCGTCTCGAGATTAAAAAAACGTTCGCAAAATCTATTAATCCGAATGATTTGGTGTAACGTGTAATTTTTATCTAGGTACATGAAATTTCCCTGACGATTGAGCTCCCTGAGCTTGCAAATTTATTTCGAAAGGGATTTAATTTACTAGATAAATTAACTTACTCGATTATACAACTCTGTCATATTAGATCAATTTGTGAATTTAACCTGAGAATTTCGACTTTTTTTGTTTGTTTGTTGCTTTGTTATCTATCAATAACTAAAATCCTTTTTGCTGTTATAATAATATCTAATTTTGTCACAAATCTGCTACTAAATTCTACATTTACAGAGAACGAGGAAAACTGTTCCACCGTAATACAGTTTAAACTAGTACGGGGAACAGAGTGACTCAGTTCCCTGTTAAAAACCATACCTAACAAAAATGTTAACTGCTTTACGGCTTATTTCTAAATTAGTTGAATTGTGCAAGGTTATGTTGATTTGAGTAAATAAAGATGTTTTTTTTTAATTTTTTGTAACGTTTCTATAAAAAGTATTTTATTTATGATTCCGAATAAATGGATAATATATAAAATATATAAATGGCTATGGCTACGGCTATCCGAATGGCTGTGGCTGATGTGCCGAGATGTTTTAACAAACAAACCGAGTACCACAAGCTACCGGATTTGTGAAAAACATTTTAATGTACAAGACATACCTACTAACTTCAACAACTCGCAAGATTTAAAAAAAATATTGCTCTACTATTACTATTATTAAATTCGTCGGACTTATAAATTACAGCTACAACAACCCAAGAGACAGTCCGTGGGCAACCCTAGTGCGTGTTTAATTTATCTACCGAGGCCGTAGGTAATTTTTTCAAGGCACAGCCGAGCCGTAATACTGCTTACTTTATTATACTGTGCCGAAAGCCTGATTTCAGAGCGGAAAAGTTACATTCCGCGAATCGTTTCAGCTCCAAGGTTAAGGTGAAGGTTATTCAGGTGTACCCGACTTAGGGTCAGCGCAGATAGAGCAGCAAGATGCTCGAGCGGTTTTCATTGATCATTGATTAATTAAATGCAACTAATTAGAAATGAAACTAGCTTGCAAGATATAATTCTGTGCGGCATGCGCGCGAGTATGTTCCTCGCAGGCCGCAGCCACGCGGGCATTAGTGCGGTTGCAGAGCGCGTTGTAGTTCTCGGCAACGCGCTGTGGCAATCGCTCTGGGCACTACTAAGTACCTACTTATTAGTCTACTTTGGACACGTTACCGCATCACTGGCGGTGTGGCAGAGCGACATCGAGGACGAGCTCGCATCACCACACTGAGAAAAGATCGTTACATACAAATTACCTACTGCTCGACGCTGCTGCTGCATGACCGCGATGATGTTGGTTACGAGGCTTCATAGCTATTCAGGGATGTTAATAGGCGATCAAACCATAAAAACTCGCTTGCATAATGTCAATCTCCGTTCCTGAAGGCCGCTACGTGTACCACCTATTGAGCCCCGCAATCATAGAGCCCATATACAAAGGGCTCGTAAACACAGAAATTGGGCAGAAGACGAGTGTCGTTTTATGTATTTGCCTGACGAATGTCGCTTTGGTATGAGGTCAGATATTAGACGGTCACGGTATTGGAGGACCCCTGGACGCTAAGAACGTTTAAAATCATGCCAGGAAGTCCACGCATACAGTGGTCGAACAATCATGATATGGGTGGGTACCTATTTGGATCGGCGAAAGACCCGAACTGATTTGGATCAGAGACAATCTCTGACAGTAAAAGATTGTTTATGATGATGTAATTCCTTTGCGGATCCAACTTGGTACTTCATTTCTGCTTATACATGATAATGCACGCCCACACACTGCCAGAATCGTTGCAAACACATTTCCCACAGCTAACATCAACGTCCTACCAAGGCCTGCTCAATCGCCAGACTTGAATCCCATTGAGCACGAATGTACTCTAACAAATATGGATGCACACACCAGAAAATCTTTATCGCCTGTTACAACGGACGTGGGCGGACATTCTGCCACGTGATTTGGATGAACGCATATTGAGTATTAATTAATACTATATGCGTTCATCCAAATCACTCAGGATTACCTAACTAAGATAAAAAATCCAGTAGATATAAGCGAACATCGCGAAAAGTCTTCAGTAATGCAAAGCAGAGAGTACTTCGTCGATCTACACAAACGAAAACCTTTTATTTTATCAATCTAAATTTCAATAGGGCAAGAAAAAAAATATGTTTAAGTCAAAGTCAAATCATTTATTTCAAATAGGCATTCCACACTTTTGAACGCCATAATTTACAAAAAAAAAAGGAATGGATTCTAGTCACCGCTTCCAAAAGGTGGTTTCGTATGGAGAAGAATGGGCAAGAAACTTCACCGTTACTCTTTTAAATACTCTAGTCCTAGTCACTTTTGACGTGCGTAGATATAGAATGTACATAGCAGATATAAATGTAGGTATCTTTGTCGACTTATATAGAAAAGCCTGAGAAATAAGGATGGAAGAGCGAGCGAAACCAGCTAGAAAATTTTGGCATCCCGCCTCAGATAGGTGCATCAATCGGGGACAAATCCAGACTCCGGCTGCTTATCCGAAATTATAGATGGAAAAGCCCAATAACACTACCCGACCCGGGAATCTAACCCAGGACCTCGTGCTCGTTTGCGACCAACACAACCCGAGGCAATTCTATTTTATATGATATTATTCTACTAGCGACACGCACCTGTTTCGCACTGTTTTATGACTTGAGAAAATATCAAGATTTCTTTAATAAGACTAACCGAAAAGTAACCAGGCCCAGCTGCGCGACAGCAAAGACAGGGATATGTTTTTCACAAGTGTCTATCTACTTTGTATGTGGAATTCTTTATACCCTCGAAGCACCGTAACGGATGCATGGATTTTAATGTATGAGGTGTCTATCGACTCGTCTAGTTCGTGCGATGGTTATAAGTTTATTTTTTTAAAACAAAAAAGGCGAATTTAGACGTAAATAAAAATTGATTTGAAAAAAAAATAAACCACTGATCATGTGGGGTACTAAAATAAAGGGCTCGATTCCAAAATTTAACACACTAAAAGGTTAAAATAAAATAACCCGACTGCAACTAAAAGATCACTAGGTACTCAAGCAGTCTGCAGTCTGTTGGTGGCATCAAACCACACGGATTGGTTAGATTTTCTTTTGACGATTCCAAAAATACGTGAAGGTTGGGCGTTTTGGGGGGACTGTCTTATGTGATTTTGACGTTCAAAAAGTGCTGACTCTCAGCCTAATTTGAATAAATGACTTTTGATTTTGATTTTGACTAGGAATTAGTTGCTTTGTCGACTTATGAAGAAAAGCTCAGGAATCAAGAAAGAGTAGAATGCAAGAGCAAACGAAGCGAGCATGAAAATTTAAACATCGTAAAAAGCATAAAGCTTAAATTATAACTCCTTTTACAGCAATTTAGGTTTTGGAATCTGGCATCAACCTTAGCCTTTCGAACCTCGCGTATACCTAAGCGGGGTGCCCAAATTCCCCAGTATGCTTCGCTTGCTCTTGCATCCTAAATTCCCTGTTTTTATAACGGGCTTTGCGACGTGAAAATTTCTTTAGGCGTTGAGCGATTTTTGATAAAGGAAAATCTTCTGGGTTCGCGTCATCGATATGCTAAATCTGTATCTATGCGTAGGACGTGTTGCGCTTGCTGTTCCTTACCGTACCGATAGATTTGAAAAGGATTGAAATTGGATTTTTTGATTTGAACTTGGTAAGTAAAAATTAAATAGTTTTAAGTTTTCACTTCTGGCGGCAGTCCCCATATCTGCCTATTTTCTTAATGTTTTTGTATATACGAGTATATAGGTACAGGGTTGTTGGTAATATTAGGTCAGCAATCGACAATCCAATTAGGGGATATAGTGGAGCTCATTTGCAACCAAATATCCACTAAGCAAATGTCAACCATTTTCCAGTAATTGGACGTTATATATTTTTTGAAGATAAACACTATGACTTCAAACACATATAAGATGAGGCATTTCTTGCGGTTTCAACTCAGATAAAAAGAAAATAGTCTAAACTGAGATGAGACAGAAAATTTTAAGTATGTCATGAAAGCTGCCGCAGTCGATTTTAAAATAGCGGTCGTCAATTGCCATCTCGTATTAATATTGGCAATCGCTTCAATCGCAATGATGTAGATGATCGTTTCGCGCATCAGTGTGGTATCAATCACGTAAACATGAACAATAATTGCAAATACTATTTGTTATAGAATGCAAAATTAACTTTAGAGTCATTCGGTCCCACCAGTTTTTACAGCAAATAACTTCCATTTGTGTCTCCCAGCAGAAAATTTCTCGATTAGGCATTTGGTTATTCCGCTACGAGGGCTTTCGAAGGCCCACGTCTAATTTAACCAACCCTTTGCGATTCGAAAACAGACATTTAAAGAAGTGACGAATCTATTGCCGGAGGTATTGAGAAAAGTGATGAAAATGTGCATCTTACATGTGTATCAATTCTGGCGGCGGTTTCAATATATTACTTTTTCGTCGTAACCACATATATTATATTTATGTTTTACTTTTGTGCCACCCTATTATAATAAGTAATAAAAAACGAACAATCTAAGGGCAACAAGTCGTATTAGTTGTGTCGTCCCCCAATCGACTGCGTAATGAATGAGTAACTACGCCCTTTTTGCCCAAAAACACATACTTCGCTGCGCTTTTATCGGGTTCACCGGATCCGGTGAACCAGATAATAGCAACCGCTGGATCCGTAAGCGGATTTTGCTCGAGCATGCTCGCGCAGATCATAAATAGACTTTCTGTGCCGACTGTAAAACTATATATCTTTAAAAACCACTTACCACACAGTACGTTCCAAGTGTAATAGGAATTTTCTTTAGACAATCTTCAGCTAATCCCACGAAATGTTCGTCAGTTTCCTCCAGGTGATTAGTTCCTAGCCACATTAGTTCAGTCATCGCTTCAACTGGAGGTTTCTTAGGTGGCACCTGGTATTATTATTATTGTTATACAGGGTGGACCTTAACCGCTAAAGGGAATCGTTCTAATCACTAGATTGTTGAGAAATGGTACAATCTGCTAGAAAAGCGTCAAATCTCACGTTTTATTTTATCATGCCAATCGAAAGAGTTTCGTATACATAAAAAAAAAAATACTCTTCTGGACCGACTGAGGTAAGAGTAGGTGGGTTGCCAACGTTTTTTATATCAAATATAGTATTTTTAAAGCCATGGGCTGTAAAAATATCGTAGATGGCGAAAATATAAAAAAGCCGTCCTGAACATGTGTTAAAAAAAAATGGGTGAATATTTTTTACTACTTTGTGCCTTTATTACAGGTTTTTTTAAATGTCTCATAACTATTAGGCTTCGATCAACAACAGGTGCCAACTTGATAACGGGTCACGTACAAAATCAAGCTAAATTCTGTCTGTGTGAAAAAAGTTTAAAATAGTTATAAGTTCAACCTTATTACAACCATGGCACTTAGTAATAAAGTCGAGTTTACATTGGCTGTGTTTCAAGCGAACTAAACAAAATAAGAGCTCACTTCTCAAGTGCGCTGTTATTTACCGAGACGTATTTCTAGCGCCGACCTGGATATTCGGTATTGTTGATCGAAGCTATTAGGTATTAAACTCTAAAAATAAATTATGATTACAAAATATCTTTATTTCAACTTTTGCGAGATTATTACTGGACCTATTGCGCCCATCTCGCCATTTTGTATTCATCACTGAAAATATGCGTCCAGTGAAAGCTGAAGTTGCTGGTATAGACCAAAGAAATTATACTATTTTGAAAATATAAGAAAATTCTGAATCTCTGAGCAACACTGCGGAGATATACTTAGGGTGGACCAACGTTCAAAAAAAAAACTTGTTGCCATTTTTCAGCAGTAGATTTAGCAACACATTTTGGTCAGAAAGAGCAAAAACCAGAATTTTACAAATGTTAAAAACAGATTACGGCTGCGTTTCGTTTTACACTTATTTTAATGAAATAATGTTACTTTCTTAATCGAAAATATTGTAGTTTAGGCCTCTAATACAGGGTGTTGGGCAGAACGTTGAACATACGAAAATGGCAGATAGGTGGGGTCGTCTGCTATCTACCCAGCCTAAATGATTTGACCTAGGCCCCATAGATTTTTTTATTTGGATTTTTTTAATAACCGAATTTCATGAGTTTGTTTGATTTGACTACACGTAGGGCTTTTTTTTACCAATCAGGTACTTACCCAATACACTATCGATTTTTAATTTTTACCAGGATTACATGATGAATTTTGCAAAACATTTTACATTTTACGAATATCGAATTGCATCAAAATCCCCTTTTTGAACTAGAATAGGTCAATAACTCAATAATAATAAGTTTTTTTTTTATTAAACAACATACTTACCGCTCGAAACGCCATACACCAAGGATGTTTCGATGAAATCCTAAGTCTTCAATCACTTTTAGTTATTTTTTTAATGCAATGTAAAGAAAAGCTTACCCCTTTTTGTAATGTTTGAAGGCTCATAACTTTTTGTCTAGCTGTTATCTGCACCAAACAATAGTTTTAGAGGAATCTACCAACAGTCGAGACAAAAACAAAAACAAGTGTTGCCAGTTTCGTCTATGCTACATAAAGTAACCTTACTTCAAAGTTTTCAAATTCATAAAAATAGGTTATTAAAAAAAAGTCAAAATAAAAAAAAAAACAATGGGGCCTAGGTCAAATCATTTGGGTTAGGTAGATAACAGACGACCCCACCTATCTGCCTTTTCGTATGTTCAACGTTCTGCCGAACACCCTGTATACAGTATTGTATATAATTATAGTGTAGTGTATAAGTATATATAAGTATACAGTTATATAGTAAGGTTGGCAACTCTAGTAGGTACTGGTACCTACCCGTTACAAAAGCCACAAATCGCAAATCACTTCCCAAACATTTAACTTAATGATCAATAGTTTTACATAAGATAAGAAAATTATCTTATTATCAATGTATTGTGAATTTCAAATAAAAACAATATATTCTTCTGAGATTTTAATGAGTTTGTCGAACAAAAACATCAATGGTGGTTAGATTGCGTCTACGGGGTGGTCATAGCGGTCAGTACGTATTACCTACCTATCTTTTTCTAATGAAAGTTAACTATGAAAAGTGTGAATTCAAACTGCTTTTTGTATGTTTTTTGAGAGTTGTGATTTTTCTAGTACCTATTCAATTCTCAGTTGCTCCCAGCAGAGTATTCTGATCAGTATACGAAACTGCATAGTTTGGCATGATAAAAATATAACGTCGGAATTGACGTTTTTCTAGCTAACTGTACCTACCTACCATTTTTCGAAAACTTGTGACTGCAGTAAGCGATTAGGTATTCAAAAACCCCAAAGTACGTTTCCCTGTAGCTACAAAGGTTGAGGTACAGCCAGCCTCAAACATATTACATTGGCAAGAATTAATTTGATTGTATACATTTTTGTGTTCTATAATACTGTGTAGCGGTATCTACATCCCCACATGCGAATTACGCATCACACCGACATCACGCAAAATCCTGCATCGAGCAAGCAGAGTTTACCGTGCAAATAGCATAGGTAATATACAACGCCCCGACATCAATCGTCGGGCAGTTGCCCACCAGATAGAGGCACTAGTACCTGTAGAGGTATGAGGAACAGACTGTACATTTAGTTTTTTTTGTATAGAAAAGGGAGGATCCTCCGACCAGACGGTTGTTGTGTCTTCATCTGGTGGTATGTTTTGAGGCTGACGGTAGCTATGGAGCTATCTCAGATCATATGGAGCTATCCTCGCCGTCTCAAAACTCAACCCTGTATGTATGTTTATTATTATTATTATACATGATATAGGATTTCACGGTTTCTGTCCTGCCGGCCCGAGAATAAAAACAGAAAAAAGATTTTTTTTTGTAAAAATACGAGTAGGTATACCTACAATATAAACGTCTTGGTATTTGGCAATGGACCGCCATGCTTCGCAAAAGTGGTCTCGGGCGGTCCGCTACTACGGCTAATGCGATTAAAGTAAGTATTAATAGCAGTTGGGTGACAGAAGGACACCCAACAAACACATACCTAAGTAACCTAACGCAAACAAACAAACTTATAGAAGCATTTGGTTTAAAACGAACATTGAAAACTCCACTCCTACGCGTTTTTTATACAACCGAAGTCGCAAGCTACTGCTAATAAGGTACCTACATTAATTAATTCACTGTCTAAACTTTCCGGAAAACTATGCTCTTCAATGCTTATCAACAAAGTACAGATCCACCGTAGGAAATAGTACTGGTACGTCAATATTTTGAGAGAAAAAAAGGACTAACCACTGATGTACCGGCTGGTCCTCGTAGAACAAAATTCCACTGATCAGGTCTAACGACTCCTGCATTTAAATAAATTGCCATGTTCAAAAGGAAACTGAAAACCAGCTTGTGCCGTTCAAATAGTCCTCTGGATACGTTCCGGTATATAGACAGAGTGATTTCACGACGTAGGATATCCAGCCTAATTTCCAGTACGTCACTTTTTTCGCTCTTTTCTATGACTTGATTAAAGACCTGCAAAGATAAGCTGATGGTAAGGTGAAAACAGTAGCTGCCGCGCAGAAGCAAAATGGGCTAGTAGGTACGGAAGGTACTAAACACGTCATAGACAAATTGTTAGTTATGTTTAAGTATGACACATTAAGATCTCTTGCCTTTTAAGCCCTCGCTTAGTCTTGTCTTTTTTAGTTAAAATTCATACAAGACGTACCTACCTATCTAATTATCTTAGACTCAGCGACTTGCAATGCTATTGTATTGGGGTTTGAAAATTCAACAAGTGAATGGAGGAGGCCAATGTAAAATAAAAGAGCACAAGCCATTCGTAAAGAGAGTGAGAGAGGCAGAGTCGGTGCCTAAACGGAATAATTTAAAGACATACCTAGTAAGAATTTTATAGTCTAGGTCAAACATTCGTTCAATTAAAATTATATCTGATCTATTACTGGCCAGGATAATGTGTTAAGTGATAATGGCCAGGATAATGTGTGAGCAGGCTTAATTTCGCAACTCCATAGTATCTACCCGCGACACGGTTCTGTAAACGCAGCTTAGGTACTCAAACAGCTCATGACCTGCTCGTTACGGGTGACACACTTCGATAATAATAAGAATATGATAAGGAGCCTACTGACCTGGTTAAAGTACTTCAGTGAGAACTGGTACATAGGGTCGATGTCTGCTAGTTGCGCTACAGCGAAGTACAAGACGGCTCCCCGGGTGGCCACCGTGCGGTACTTCTCACGGGCTGCCGATATGTTCAACTCCGTCGCTTCTGTTTCTTCTAAACGAGCGTTTATTATTTCTGATGTTTCCTACAGGCAATGGATTAGTAAATTTATTTTTTTGAGTCGGAATGAGAGTTCTTATAATTTCTAAGCTCATCGTGGGCGCCATTATCTCGTTATTGATTAGCCCATTCATTTTTAATTATATATCTTCCTTAAATCTCTATTGGTCGTTATCTCACTTAATATGTACGTGTATTTTCTAGCTGGAAAGGGGTGAATACTGCTGGATTGTGTGAAAATTTATCCATTCTTTGATCTTCCCCTAATACCTAAAAAGCTTCCATACCCTCTTCCTTCCTTCTACTTCCTTTTCAAAACCCTACGAACTAAACTAAAAAAAAACATTGCTATGTGTAGGTATACTTACTTTACTCTCGTTGAGCGTTTCTATCAGCTCTTCGTCATCCAAAATGTTCCCAGTTGAAGCGTATAGCAATCTGAGGATTTTGTCTTCAATCTCAAGTAGAGTTGCTTTGTCGGCGTTAATACGAATTATAAGCTCAGTTCGTAAAATCTCCAGATCTGGGCGTTCCAATCTTACTACGTCGCTAATAACAGAAAATGTTAGAAAAATGTCAGAAAATTTACGTGAAATTCTTATAATGAGTTTACTACTAGAATTTTGCCAGACGAGAAAATCGGTTAATTGGCTTTACAACATCCTTTTTTTATCTTTTTTTTCATAGGATTTATTTCCATGCAAATTATGACCCTGATATTAAAATCCTGGAATGGTGATAACATCCGAAGGGGCAAAAATAGCGGCTTACTAAACCTATGTAGCTACAGGAAAACGTTCTTATGTATAAATAGTTATCTTTTGAAGTTATTACTACCTGCATTTACACATTTACGAACAAATACATATAGGTAAGTACTACTTTATTTTAATTGTGTCTATTTATCCTGTTATGTATGAGGATCCATAGACTATCAGGCCAACCGAGTTAAGAGAGTGCCTAAAAGTTACAAATGACGAAATACTTTTCTCATACCTACATTTAGTAAGAAATTAACGTGGATAAATAAAATATTTATAAATTGATATTGCAGTTAAAATACAAATGTTTAAAATATAAACTTTCTATGTTTGCTTTCATTAGAAAATGGCCGCTAGAGAATCTAAAAGATTCTCCTCCGCAGTCCCTTTTCAATAACCATTGATTAATTCTTTAGGCTTACTTCTATCATCTAAGAAAATACGATTCCGGTCGAAGAATTCCAAGATTCACTCGCATCGACGTTGCACGACCAAGTACCTAATTATCAGTTGCTCGCTGTACCACAGCAGTTCATTCTTTGTTGTAAACAAATGCGTCGGGCAAGACAGCATTCAATTCGACCATCCTCTCCTAATGAGTGTAGGTACCTACCTACCGAGTACCTAATTAGGATAGAACCACATGCTCGAATCGAAGCGCAAATTGAACTTTTAAAAGAAAAAAAAAGTTCTTTTATTTTGTTCTTTGTTGATTTTCTGTTTATTCTTAAAAAAGCATGTCCTATTATCACCTACAGAATTAAAGCTGGGCTACATTTATCAAAGTTCCCGACACATAGGTAGGAAGAATTTTGTCCTGAGCAGACTATAGTTATAGCTACAAGGTACATCTGTGAATGCAAATAGAAATAGCTCCAAGTATCGATCGGTAACGAGGTACGTAGCTACTACGGTTAGTGTAGATATGTAGGTATACTGTAGCTGCCCTATGAAACTAAGTGAATAATTTATTGAGAGGCTTATTTTAACTGGGCCTGCAGTCTCGACATAGTTAGCAATCGTTTTCGGTTTACGGTTGCTAACTAAAGTCTGTTTTTTAATCTCGTAGACTAAACTGACATTACGTGTGTTGTCAGTTTATTGCAATTCTTAAATAGTGATGTGGCACAACCGAAACTTACGTGTATTCCCGTTCGTCCCCTCGACTTCGTCCCCCGAGGGGGACGAACGGGAATTTACAAAAATAATATTTAATTTGTTCCCGATCGTCCCAATCCTAATTCAAGAGAGGACGAATGGGAATATGTTCTTCGATTAGTGCCATTGCGTTAATAAAATCAAGTATCGTTTTTTTATAATAAGTTATCCTGAAATAATGTGTAGGTACTTATTTACATTAATCATGTAATTTACAAAATTAATCATGTAAATGTTTCTTCATTACGCCTACGCGACGAAGTTGAAGGCTGAGCGTCCATCATAAATGGTTCAGCGAAAACAAACGTAACGTAACAAACGTTTGGTAACGTAACAAAAATACAAAACAACATAAAACAAACAAGCAAAGAAACAAACAAACTCAACGAAAATATAACAAATAGCACTTGAAATTGTATCAAGACACAAATGACGCATTCGAACACTTCAAGAGGTTGAAGGACGAATTAGGTAAACAAAATGGCGTCCAGTGTTGTTCCTGTGAAATTTAGGGTTGCCGTATTCAAAATCTAACATTTTTAAAAATATCGTATTATCATAATTATTTTAAAAATTGCAGTTGTTTGTATGGTGTCAAGTTCCATAATTGCCGTATTTTTTAAGTTCTGCCGTTTCGTAAGAGAAAAGGGTTAAGATTGCCGTTTTAACGCGTACGGGAACAACACTGATGTCGTCTATCATTATTTTTTTTTGTTTAATTTTAAGGCATCGAAACATGGTCGGATTACGCATGGCGTTGCGTGGTCAGATTTCCCTGGCAGTTTGTAGCACGTCGTGCGGCCGTGTGTACGTACGAGAATGATAAAAATATAAAACTTTGAATGAAAATAAAATTCGTCTAATAAAGATAAAAAGTTACGATTCAACAAACCGGTATCGTAGGTACAACACTGCACAAAAGAGCTGGCAACATTATTTGTAAATTTGACATTTGCATGCGTCAATTTAGTCTACGAGATTAAAAAACAGACTTTATGTCGAGACTGCAGGGAATGGTCTGAAAAGAACGAATGCTAAGTATCTACTTCAGTACCTAAGTACTCTTTTTATTAATAAGAAAAAGAACAACTAACGCCAGTAACTGATCCTCAAGGCCAGATAATGTCACGGTGAAGTTGACCAAGGTCACTTGGATGCAGATTTCCGGTAGGTAATGAGGGTTCGCCAGTTTGGTGGTGAGGTACAGGCGGAAGTTCGTGTCGTACTCTATGTCGCTGTCTCCCAAGTGGATGAGGAGTCTGCCTGCCTGTTGAGTTATTATTAACATATTTGTATTGTATTATAAACATTTGTGTGCATGAACATGTCTGTTTGACCTGTGTCTGGGTGTGTATATGTATATAAGTATGTATATCAGTCATCAGGTTACCGTAGTACAGGCTCTGCCTAGTTCGGGACCTGAAGACCTTGTGTGGATGTTGTCCCATATTATATTATATCATATCATCATTTCTTCATCATTCCTATCATATCAGCATTCCTATTCCATTCCATTGACAATTCCCTTTCATTAAAATAAGCACGAAGTTGTAACTATAGAAAGCAAATGTGTTGCAATACTTGCAATAACAAAAGGCAAGCGTAGGCTCAAATAAAAACAAACTAGTTAGTTTTTATTAGATTTTTGTTTCTTGATGCTTTTCATTTTTTTTCAGTATTTTGAGTTTTTGCGACAAAGTTACCTACCTGTACAAAAGTTTGTTTTAAAAGGACCGGCGCTAATGTGGCCTCGAGTGTTTCTCCAAGGTCTTCGATTAGCATTGGCCATCCAAGTCGAATGCAATTCTCAAGGATCCGCAGGTAGCTTGTATCGATCAGTTTTGTTATCATGAGACCGTTTTCTTTCTCCATGTTTCGTATCCATCTGTTAGCCTGCGATTATAAATAAATAAATAAATATCGTCTGACATTGCACACAGCACCATCTAGTTCCAAGTTAAGCACTTAACACTTAAGGCTTGTGTTATGGATACCAGATGGTTGATACACTACTTAAATACATTTTTTTTCGTAAATACATACCTACATATTATAAATATACATCCATGACTCGGGTACAAATGTCCATATTCATCATACAAACATTTGCCCCTACCGGGATTCGAACCCAGGACCATTTGGTTTCGCTGACTACACTTAGCCACTGTAGCCACTACACCAAACGTGTCGTCAAAAAAATTATAAAACTCAGTTAATTTTCTGTTTAATGCACGCCGCATTAATGAGATCATCCGTCGTGCTCTTGTCACCGCCGGGGTGCCAGCTGTTTTAGAACCCAACGGCTTGGCACGTGACGATGGGAAGAGACCAGACGGAATTACCATAATGCCCTGGAAGTTAGGTAGGCCTTTGGTGTGGGATGCAACACGTGTCGACACCCTTGCGCAATCCTAGTACGGCGTGTTGTGCTGGGGCGGCTGCTGCAGATGCAGAAAACCTCAAACGGCGAAAATATTCCAATCTTATTGAGAGTTATATGCTCGAGCCGTTTGGGGTAGAAGCACAAGTTGGTTTTTCGAGAAATCGCCAAGCGGTTAGTCGACTCTTCACGTGACCAGAGGGCTGGCCTATTTTTTGGCCAAAGAATCAGCATCGCCAGACAACGTGGCAATGCTGCCAGCGTTTTGGGCACTTTTCCTGTTGACATTCGATGCGGACGAATTTTTTGATGCCCTTCTGGTGATGATGGTTCTTTTCCTTCTTTTATATATACATTACATATTATTAATATTATTTTAAATATGTTAGCTTAATTTTAATTTTAAGTTGTATAAATGATTGAAAATTAATTTATCACGCCAATATGTAGAGTTGAGATTGGTTTCAGTTTAATTAGAAATAAAAATTATTTACCCTTCTAAAAAAAGTGGCAAATCACATTTTGCAAATTGCCAGGATGGTATAACAAAAATATGTATTTCGTATTAACAAATAGTGACTTCCTATGTTGCAGTGATGAAAGTACGAAAGTAAGTACGTGTTTATAAGTCGAGCCTACACAAGTCGAATCAATCTATACAGTGTGTTTGGAGAACGGTTACCGATACTTTGTGTACGGACCCACCATACCACTGGCCATATCCCTGGTGGTATGTATGGTGGGTCTAAAACTATACCACTGAGGAAATATTACTTGGTGAATCATTTGGGTTAGGTTAGGATAGAACTGTGAGGGGTGCATGTTGAAGAGCCTCCTCGTGGCGCACCCTGGGCAACGTCGGCTCCAATTTCTCCCATTGCGGTCTTGGTGGACAATTGGAGCTGGCGGCTAATCTTCAACAAGCGGGGAACGGTCATGGTTCCAATCACCGATCATGCTTGATGGTCGGTGAAGGGAACCGGGCTACAGAGGGCAGATACGTCCACTCCTCCTCTGTTTACAGAGGGAGGTGAGGTAGGAACTGTGACTATTAAAGCGCGAAGGAGAGCGAGCGAAGCGAGCGTGCCGCGGCACCGGCCGCCAAACGCCAGATCCATGTAGTCCACAACACAATTTTCTCAGTGGTATAGTTTTAGACCCACCATACCACCAGGGGTATGGCCAGTGGTATGGTGGGTCTGCAATGGATACTTTAAGGGCTTAATACTCATTTTGATCGACAAATGTACTTTTAACAAAATAGTCCTCACCCGACACCCGGCGAATAGCAGCCATCTTATTTTTTTAATCGGCTGATATACTTAGGATGTGTTCAATAAAATGCGAATATCTTTGAATCTATGAGACCTACTTTACAGTCGTGCAAATGACCTTATTGCAAAGGTACACACGGCTACACATCAAGCTATAGATTTCCAGTATAAGCTGATCTCACATTGTATAGGATTTCCGTACGATGCGAGACCAGCGTAAACTGGTTTTGTATAGCTTGATGTGTAGCCGTGTGTACACGTTGGGGCTATCGAATAAGTAAATAAAATTTCCTAAATTGTAAGCAAAAATAGTAAATATAATGAAATTAGGAAAATATACACAGAAATTACTTATTTTGATACATTTCTACTCTAGTGTAAAAATAACCCGTGAATGTTATCTAAACAGAAAAACTTAATATTTATGTTTAATCAAAAGTATTCTATCAACCTACAAAAATATGTTACCAAAATATTGACTCTATGCTAATTATTTTAAGAGAAATGCTCAACAGAAAATAAAGGAAAGTTAACAACAAAAATATTTTGAATTGTTTTTTTTTAATAATTTAAACCATTAGCTTAAAATAAAAACATCATATCTAAGCAGTGTAGATCATACCCAATAGTTTATTAATTATTTCTAATAAAACAATTCAAAATATTATACATGTTGTTTAACTGAACTTGTTTTATAAGTATTAGGGCTTTACGAGAATGACCTGTTCCTGAGGGTCGATAGTGAGAGGCCACCGCCCTGCCCGTGTCACCAGGATGCCGTTCTCCGTGGATATAGAATCGCGTGGCAGCCCTTGCGAATTCCATGTCCGAACCGTGAACGAGTCAGCCATTACCTCGATCAAACTGATGACAAAAGATGTAGGTACATAAAAAATTGTGATATCGTTGTGTGTACGTAGTTACGTACACATTTGGTTAGTGGCCTTGAAATCTGTCAGGGCTTTTGGACAAAAAAAAGCTAATTGAGATATCTTCAGTAAGTGCGCGAAGTTTGGATTTGTGGCTGGTTAATGGAAATAGGTTGGATACGCATTCCATTGTATTCAAATAATTGTTCCCAGGTTGATTTTACTATTTATTAGAAGACAGTATAAATATTTGCAAGAAAAAAGCGGCTATAATTACCTAGTTACTTAAGATATTAAATCGTATCACATCGCAAAGAAACGCTATTTTGTTTGTCAAAGTATACCTACTCTTACCATAACTGATGAAAATTAAAACAAACCCATAATATAGAGGTTATGTTATATATAATCGTTTATTATTATAGCAAAATACGTATACACACGTAATTACTGGATTATTAATGATTTTCATAGTTCTCATTATGGCGACCTTTACCTCCAAATATATTGGGAACGTGAAACTTTAGTCTACCATATTACTTGTCATTTTTTTTTGTATAAGTGTGCATAACCATATTATAATATATACTACATTCACCAGCACGAAAGATTTGAAAAAATAATCGAAATGGCGGCAGATCGGATAATGGCCATAAAGGCAAAGGTTCGAACCCCTTATGTAGCCATCGACATATTATTAACTCAGGGACACGAGAATACAGGTTTTAATAACAGCGGGGGCGGGACAGGAGTGGATAACTAGGTATACTGATCTTATTCCTGCTTGAAAGTCACTCAACCAACTTGGAGCCTAAATAGGAAGATGCAGTTCCAAACTGGTTAAGTTGGCTGTTTGGTTGGGCATCTCAACAATATGACTAGAAAGAAAAATAGATTTATTTGTCACAGACAGTACTAGGGGTCAGACGTAGAGGTGATCCACAAACTATCCCCCTTATTTATAAACGTTTCTTATGGTTTTTAAACGTCAAAAATGTATGCTTAAACAGTCGCTAACCATTACTTAACTTTAAGTAATTTCTATAAATTAACCCCTGTGTCTCAACACCTATCCTGTCCTTTGTACCAGCGACCTCTGCGCTGCCACTGACGGCACCCTAGAAGTGAACAAGTTTAGGGCCTATTCAATTGAAAAATATCGTACCATCGGCACGTAGAAGAAGAAGAAGGCATACTCACTCAAAAGTCGCGGAAGCCGGTATCTCCATCTCCTTGCACTGTTCTATCCACTTGATGACCAGCTCGCGTCTGTAGGTGGAGGGGAAGGCTCCGAAGTATGCGATGCAGCCGGCAGCTATTATGATGTCCCCAGTCGTACAACGTAAGGCCTCGGTCGCGGCCTGTGGGATGCACATTGATAACGATGATGCTTAAAGAAAATTAAACAAAACAAAAGGGACACCAGGCGTTATAAGTTGATGGGTGATTTCGTGCAAATCCTTGATAGATTATATTTATCAAAGAATCCTCTCCCCAAAGGATTTTTAGACCCGATGTATGTTCAGCGATTATTTATAGCATAGCATAGGAGCTAGTCGTGTTTTTAATTTTTGGGAAAATCTCATCGGACTTCCATTTTTTTTTTCATCCTGTGTGGCATTTAATAGTTATTTGTTATACAAGAGTGCAAAGTTGCTTTTTAACCGCGTGTTCAATTTTGATGACCGAGCAAGCGAAGGATTCTAAAATTGAATCACGAGCGCAGCGAGTGATTCAAAATTAGAATCCTGAGCGTTAGCGAGGGAATCAAAAGAGCACGTGGTGAAAAATCTTTGCACTCGAGTGCAACACGTAACTTTTCATTCCACCTCAGCGAGGAAATGACTAAATGCAAAAAAAAAACGTTTACAATCACAAGATAGGTACACTTTTATTTCAGTTTAGGTATTAATTACTACATTATGACAGGTAAGTATTACAGAATAATCTTTAAATTATAACAAAATAATACTAAGGTATAATTAAGAAAATTTTAAAGTAACGTTGCTACAGTTATTTAAATTGAGTGTAATATTTTTGTTTGGTACTGTAATATTGGTGTTAGTCACTTGTGTACTGTTTTTCGGTAAACTATCTGTCATACTTAATAGTTGTACCGATTCATCGGATTCCCTTGGCGTGAATGTTGGAGAGAGAGGGAGATGGTTAGGTGTTTCATAACGGCTTATTTTTGATGTAGAAGGGCCAGTCCAAGGATCCGATTGAGGCTCTTTCAGTGTAATGGCTCCTACGATGCCTTCACATATTTTAGACTTATTTTGGATGGAATCCTCTATGTATCCCTCTACAACTGCATTGGACTTCCAGCCTCCGTGGCGCTTAAGGGACAGGAGATCAGCTCCGGAATCAGCCAAAAGTGTGGCTGAAGTTCGTCGGAAACAATGACCCGTGTACAACAGGGGTTCTGGAAGTTCAAGAAATGTTGCTATTTCTCGTGGGATACTGCCAATTTTATTAGTACCCATAGGCTGTCTAACACACTTTCCATTGCGATACTGTAGAAAAAATCGATTGATTGGAGTGTTAGGCGGGCGTAAGGCTTGATATTTCTCAACAATCGTTACGTATTCCTTGCGAATGACGAAGTTGCGGTCTCTTTTTGTCTTTGTATTAGGTAAATTAATTAATAGTAAGTCATCTGAATGTTTCTCAATGTTTTTGACATTAAGTTGTGTTAGTTCATTAGTTCGACATGCTCCGTTTATTCCAATAATAAGAACAACCTGTAACGTAAAGAGTATTGTAGTAGATAAATGAATAAAATTGATATGAACGCATAATTATGCCTATCAACATCTACTAAGTATACTATTTAATTGAGATTAATATACTTAAGTAGATACTGAATGTGCAACTGACTTACTTTTGCCGCCAAATATACGGAATCGGGTGCTTCGTTAAGAAACTTTTCAATATCAGATACTGTGAAAACCTTCGATTTTTTTGGTTGATGACCAGATGAGGCTCTTTTTAAAAATGCCACTAATTTAGGATAGGTATCGATATGTTTGTCTTTTTTCATCTTTATTGTTGCTTTTAGCATCGAATACGTACTCCATAGAGTGCTTGCTTTCTTGTTCTCGGATAATTCTATAAAATATGCCAGCAAAACGTTTTCTGAGAAAGTTTTGGCTCCTTTTGCTAGTCGCCACGTGTTGAACATATCGTACTGTTTTAAATACTTCTCGCGTGATTGTTGAGGGAGAAAGCTCATTTGCGCATTATTAACAGTTTCAGTCAATTCTGTTGGCGTCAAGCAAACTTCCTCGTCGCTAGAATCACTCATTTTAGTTTTTTCACTTGTTTTCAAGTTTCTTGTTTTTAATTATAAGGTTTAACAATGACGTGAAAAAATGCCGCGTAAAGAACCGCGTACAAAGCAAATTGAAAAAAGAACACCAAGAAGGTTCCGAGTCTGAGTTTTTAACAAATTAAAAAAAAGTTGTATGATATATTCGGCACCATAGAGGTAGCAGTAAATAGGTTTAATGTTTTTTTTAATTCACAAACTTAGTGCACACGATGTTCTAAATTCAATTTACTTTATCCTCTAGAGAATAAAAACGGCTTTTCCACTCAGATATTGAAGATTAAAAATACTCTTTCCGAGATGGTGGGATGAAAAAAATATTTTATTCGATTATTAAAACTGTCTGTCAAATTATCATCTAGAGACGAAAATTTGGTTCAAAGGTAAATTTTTTCCTCGAAATACCTACTACGTTACATATTTTCAGTCCCTCAAAAAAGAAAAACGAAAGACCCAAGTCTTTTTAGAAACTTCCACTTCCCAAATAAATACAAATAGCGGGTAGGGTTTTCTCCCAGAAAAAAAGTTCTTTTCGGGACAATATTTGGTGTAATATGATATGAGTACTACGAACATGTTTGGTAAGACAAATAAGTTATTAAAATAAAATTTAAAAAAAGTGTACGCGATGCTCGCACGCTACAAACACGTATATGATAGAAAGAGACAGAGGGAGAGAGAGAGAATTTAAACGCGTTTTCAATGCAGAGGCATCTAGTAGATTTTTTTTTCATCAAGGTTTTAGAAGCTCTAAGTTGTCTCCTGCTTGGATTTTCATTTTGACCTCACTGTCGGCAAACGTTCCCGTGGGATATTTTCCGACATCCACGCTGGTCAATAAAAAAATTGTTGCGTTTCGTCGCAAAAATTAAGGTTTCTTTAGTTTCAAGGAAAGTACATAATTTTATTATGTTGGGTGGGGGATTTTTAAAAATTGCAATTTATTAACTTGTTCTAATTGAAATAGGTTATTGTGTCCATTTTATTTTGTTTTACGGTACCTACTCTTTTAAAATATTTTGTAGATATATTAATAATAGTGTAAGTGAAGACGTTGAACCTAGAATAAAATTACAATTTTAGGTGCTATAGTTATAAAGTATTCAAAAGCAATGACAGATAAAAGATACATGGCGCTCATATTTACAAATATTGCAACCGTAGACGATTGATTATTCCTAACATTTTAACAAAGTCAGCATTGCGGTTACCTTGACGCTGTCTTCCCAGCGAGTCTGCTCATCAGCCAGCGCTTGCGTGAGCCGCCCGGCGCGGGACAGTCGCGCCGCAGCCAAGTCTACATCAGCTTGTAACTTGAGCCGCTCTTCTTCAACAATCTATATAAGTATTTTTAATTTTAAAGATCTAATAGCAATAGGCTGACGCTCACCTCATATTACCCGAGAGTATGTCACTCCTAACAAACCTGGCGAAGTACACTTCCGGAAACCTTAATCGAACCACCCTGATTTTTTTTTTTTTTGTAAACAGGCAAACTATAAACGATGACACCAAAATGCTCATAAACTTTTCTTACTCATCATTATTTTGATATTTTATACCTACATGGAAATGAACGGTGAAAAGGAGGTCGCGAGTGTATATAGGCATGTAAGTTCTGGAATATTCATCTCGAACTATTATTAACATAACATATTTCCGGTTAAGTCTATGTTAAGTTTTTATTTTGATGTATTTAAACTATTGAGATTTCCGGTTGAATTTATATAAAGTTTCTATTCGTAAACTTCCTTTTGATTTATTTAAAACGTTATGCGTTTCCGGTTGACTTTATTTTTATTAAGTTTCTATGTTGGTATTATGGATTTATCTTGACACATCAGCTTGAATTGTTTAAAATATAAATTATTTTTAGAGTTAATATTATTAAGGATTTATCTTGACTTGAATGATTTAAAATGTAACTTCCTGTAAAGAATTATTTTGACATATCCGCTTGATTTATATTAAATTCTTTTTGGCGGTAAAGTTTGGCGGTAATTTTGTGTATAAAAACTGTTGTAGTACGAATGAATGGACATTCTTTGTGCGCTGCTCGTGGAATAAACACCCTGATTTGAAGTAAGGTATCTTCTTTGTACTCTTTTAAATATTTTACTGCCATTTTCTATTACTGTGTATTTGTGTGATATATTGGTGCAAACAAATATGTTTGACTCCGGCAACGACTGTGATGATGCGCCGACAGCAGCGGTGGGATCCACCTCGCTCATACTGAGGACTTCTGGATTCTGGGACCTCAAACCAGTGCCGACCGCCCAGCCAGACCCAACATTCTCGATGGTGCCAGTGATGAGTTTGGTGACATCAATCACGAATCAAGCCACATCGAGTGCCGTGGCTGCAGCGCTGTCCGCTACTCCAGCACCTTCACGGGATCGTGGTAATTTCTACCTACCACCATTCGATCCCGACGTGCGCTCACATGACATCAGGGACTGGTGTGCCAATGTCGACCAAACCATTGCAACTATTGGCATATCGCCGCATGAAGCTCGCATGAAGGCAATACTGCAGCTGAAAGGAAGAGTGAAGACGTGGCCTGATACGTGGTCCCTACAATCCTGATCCTACAAGATCCCTACAAGACCTGATCCAGACTTTCGGTGAAGAGTTCCGGTATGCTGACGACGTCCAGCGATGGCGCGACTATACGTTGGAGCAGGCGAGCAGCTACGCGGACTACGCAACCAAGGGATGGACGCTGTATAAGAGAGTGCGGCCCGAAGCCGCGGACACCGTGGTAATTCATACCCTTATCACTGGTATCTACCCTGATTTTGTGAAATGTGAATTGCTACGTAATACGCCTGACTCTTTGCCCAAACTAGTCTCCATTCTGAAAACTTTTCGTAAACCTGACCGACCGAAAACTGACAGTACAGACTAAAATCGGGAGTTTCCGAAAGCCGGGGTTTTTTGTAAAGATGATTCATCTATACAAAAAACCCCGGCTTTCGGAAACCCCCGATTCGTTATTAGGCCTGTTGCCAATTTGTTTGAAATGTAAAAAAAAACTGGTCACCGAGCTCGTGACTGTAAGGAAAAACCGACACATGATACAGACTATAAGATCTCCGCAAAACCAGCCTCTCAGGTTACGCCAGACAACCGTAAGTTCATTGAAAGTAACTATTGCCATAAAAAGGGGCATGTAGAGAAAACTTGTTTCCGTAAGCAGAATGAGGGAAAAATCAAAGTCAACCGATCACAGATCCGTTAATTTTTGTGGTCCTATAAATCGTTGCATGACTACCGTCAAAATTGGAGCTAATTCATATCCTTGCCTATTTGATTCCGGCGCAGATTGTTCATTAGTAGTAAAAGCATTTCGGGTTCAATTGCGGACAAAAGAAAGACTGTCGATACAGTTTTTAAGGGAATAGGCGGCGGGAATGTCGCGTGTTCCCAGAGTATATTGGCTATCGTCGAGATCGATCAAGTTATTGTAGAATTAGAACTATTTGTTATAGAAGATCACCAAACCCAGTTTAATAATTTTAATTGGCTATGATTTAGTGAAAATTCCGGGTTACATTAATAGATAGAAATATGACTGTCTCGAGAAATACGAATGTTCTTTAGCCGAGTCGGAAATACGAGGGGGCGTTGTTAAGTTCGCGGAATGGGGGGGGGGAGAGGATAACAATAGGTCATTATCGGGATGGCGACAACTTCAGCCACTCAATATTAGTACAAATACCAGGTTTTATCTTAATTGGATCATTAGTCTTTGAATTATCGTCAAGCAAACAACTCAATTGGGAAGAAAGTGTGAATTATGGAAAAAATCGAGTACCGTGCCGTAGGTAATAAAGTTCCTTACCAAGCAAGGAAAGTCAGTTCAAAATATACTGGATGAGATGGAATCCGTTTACGGGGACTCTTGCCCGGGTAAAACCATGGTTTACAAGGGGCACAGTCTCTATAAACAAGGCAGGACCTCACTTGAAGACGAGCCACGGCCCGGACGGTCGATCGAGGTGACTACTCCGGAAATCATTAAAAAAATCGAAAAAATAATATTGGAAGATGCCAGACTAAAGAAGAAACAGCTTGCAGAAATGGTTGGAGTATGGGATACGACAATTTTCAAAATTCTACACGATCATCTTGGCATGACAAAGGTCAGTGCAAGATGGGTGCCAAGAATGCTCTCGCCGCCGCCTCAAACAACACCGCGTGGAGTGTTCTCGCACGTTTTTGGACCTCTGTAACGAAGATAAGGATGGACTATTAAGTCGAATTGTTACTGGAGATGAAACTTAGTTTATGAATATGAAAATTACACACTTTTATATACTTGGGACGTACTAAGTTTCCACATTTGATTTTGCACGAGCTCTAACGATTATCATATGAATTCAGCGATAACATGAATCATCAAATTGGCGGGACCAATGTTTTGACACATAACTTGAATTTGGAACTTACAATTGTATTGAAAATTGAGTATATACTTGTACATATGTAGTACTAAGTCTGCGGGTGAGAATTACCTGCCTCCGAGTAGCGTTTCCAGAAGGTCCCGCCACTTTGAGGTCAAAGTGGCGGGTCCAGGGACATCTTGACGTACTTTCTTTACCTTTAGAGGTACAAATGTCTTGTTTTGGGTACAAATAATACATATGTAGTAGAAACACTTTATTGTGATAAATTTCATATTGGGGACTTGATCCCGTCATCTTGACGCTCACGATTTACCATGTGAACTCCATACAGACGCTAGTTCTCTAGGTTATGGTGCAGTTTTGATTCAACGACACGATAAGAATCCTCATGTCGTTGGTTATTTTAGTATGCGAACGACCAAAGCTGAGAGCAAATACCATTTGTATGAGCTCGAAACATTGGCTGTCGTCAAAGCTATTAAACATTTCCGCTGCTTTTTGTATGGTAGATGCTTTAAAGTAGTAACAGATTGCAATTCACTGAAAGCATCCAGAACCAAAAAAAGAACTACCGCCAAGAGTACACCGCTGGTGGGCATTTTTGCAAACTTTCCAATTTGATATTGAGTATAGGAAAGGTGATAGACTTTCTCATGCCGATTTTTTTGGCGTAATCCCGTAGCTAGCCCCTGTGAAATTCATAGAGATAATATCTCGCTGCAGTTTTCAGTAAACTCTTCTACACTTGATCATAACTGGCTCCTAATAGAACAAAAACGTGATCCAGTTCTGAAAAACATAGTTGAACAACTTAATTCAGATACAATCCCAAAATACATTTCTGACACTTACGTCATATCGCAAGTTAAATGGCTTAGACATAAAATACAAATAGAAAATAAAACTCGTAAACTTATTTTTGTGCCACGAAATTATAGATGGAATCTGATTGATTATCATAATAATCTTCAACACTTCAGTTGGGAAAAGGTTCTAGCTAAATTAAGAAAGCAATATTGATTTCCCAATATGTCAAAAATAGTTCGAAGGTTTACTGAAAATGGTCTAAGTTGTAGACTTCGCAAAGGTATGTCGGGTGCTAAACAAGTTACCCTTCATCCTATAGATAAAATTGCAATGCACTTTCACATCGTATACAGCGTGGCGCTGCTATGGTGACCTTAATTTAACAGACATATACGTTTTCACATTTTCGTTTCATGACAATTTTTTATTTCCATTAAACGTTATTATTTACAGATTTATTAAAGAATTTAGGAAATAGCATCTTAGAGCAACCTGTACTTAAAGAACTGTCGCGCAGCGGTCATTTCCCTCGGTCACGGATCATAACTTCGCATCAATGAAATTAAAACGAATAAGCAATACTATTAGGATGAAACAAATGCATAGAGTAGGCGAATTTAAGGAAATTTCCTTTGTTGGCGAGCAGCGCAGGCGACGCGCGCTCTCCCTTCCACCCACCCGCCGCACCGAACACGAATTCTTTTTTTGCTTTTCTAGTGCTAGTCGAACCCGTGTCCTTGACGCACTTATTTACTCTAGTGCGCATAATTACGTCGCGAAAAAGACTCTTAGCTATTGTTTTATTTATTTCTTTTTGTGTAATTAGGATAGTAATTAGATCATGGTACTGCGATAAAGACACTTTGATTGGTTTTCGTTTTCTTATCTAGTAGGTACGTTTACACCTCTTGCGATACGGACGCATTTATTTGTGCTATTAGTGCTTGTGTAAACTTATGATCGTGATGGCAGTGATTAGTGATGACAGTTATTACTAATAGTAACAAGAGAGGGTGATGTGATAAGTGTTTGTACCACTTGCGCCGCTCGGTTTCTTTGATAATATGCCGTCAAAGAATCGGACCGATCACGAGTAGGTACAAGACGCGATGCGCCGCGTCGCTGCCGCTCCGAGTTAACGTAAGCGAGCTAGGTAAGTAATTTCATGAATGAATTTTTGCAAGGGTGATCCCAATTTTAATGACTTTTTTATTATTTAGTTTGTTTGAAAAAATTTTTTTTTCAGTTTACGTATTATTTTAACCTATCAATATTTATATGGTTAATGGGCACTAGCCCTACCCGTGTATTAAATTAAAGTCACCGTTGTAGCGCCACATTGTATGCCGACATAACTAGACGTATGAACGGTAAACGTAATAACGTTGAATATGCGTTTGTATTTAGCGATGCCGTTACCAAATATATTCATTTAATTTATACGAATGATCGAACCTCTATCACAGCCATATCTTGTTTGCAAGAAGTAATTTCTATTTTCGGCACCCCTAATAGACTCGTAACAGATCAGGACAAAAGTATGACATCATCTGATGTCATACTTTTGTCCTGATCTTTTGAATTTTGAATTAAGAAATAAGATTAAGAATTTAAGAATTTTTGTCATCGTTTCGGTATTGAACATCACGTAGTGGCTAAAGGCGCTAGTCGGGCAAACGGGTCAGGTAGAACGTATTATGAAAATCATCTGTTGTGGAGCTTAATACACAGTGGCACACTGCTATTCGAGATTTACAGTTGGCTATTAATTCTACCGCTTCTATAAATACGGGAAAACCTCCCATGGAGTTATTATTTGGGAAAAATAGTTCGCCGCTCTTACAAATCGATGATGATGAACCAATTGAAGGTCTTAGTACTGTTAGATCATTATGTAAAATTAAGGATGGCCGAGCGATCATTTCGGGACAAGTTAAGATTTGACAAGGGCAAAGCTCAAATCAAGCCATTTGAAAAATGATATTTTGTCTTAATGCATAAACATACAAGACATACGACTAAACTTGGTCCTAAATATGAAGGTCCTATGGAAGCTCTGGAAGTATTGCCTAATAATCGCTACAAAGTAAAGCTTGTCAATGTAAGGGGATGTTCCAAAAATATCGCTAGTCATGATTTTTTGAGACCGCCACCTCTGGCTCAAAATGATCCATTTATAATAATGAACCGACCGTATGGGCGGATGATTTGTAAATTACCTTAGCTACTCCACCTACCTCCCGATTACATACGAATATGTATATGTATATCATAGTCATCAGGTTACCGGAGTAAAGGTTCTACCTAGTTTGGGACCTTGTGTGGATGTTATCTCATATTTAATTTTTAATTTAATTTTAATTCATAATATGCGTTCCGAGCCAGGTTAAACTGGGTTAAACAGGTTAATACTGTTGTTGTTGTATGTTGTTAATATAATAATTAATAATAATTTGATTGAATGTTTTAGATTTCAACAGCTGAGGAGAGTTCTGATCCAGTACTATCCACATCTTCAAGTGCAAATTTTCAAGATGGTGCAAAAATAAAAACGATTAGAAGAAAATTGCATTTGCCGGAAGAGAAAGATACGCCCACCATCTGCAATCTGCAAGCAATCTGCTTTAAACTTAAAGCAGATTTAAAGAAAAAACTGAAACCGTTGCAAATCTTACAAAAAAAAATACGTGCTGTCCGGCAAACAAATAGGCGCCTAATGAAACGAAATTCTAAATTATCAGATATTATTTCGGAACTTAAAATCAAACCCTTGATATCATATGAAGATGTTGACATGTTAAGCAAACAAAGCGGAAACAAAGATTTCCTTAAACGGTTTATGGGATTAGTTGGAAAAACTAAAAAAAAATCTCCTTCATTGGGAAAGTTCGCATTATGTTTACATTTTGTAACACATCCACGTGCTTATCCTTACGTAAGAGAACAATTTAATACTTGCCTTCCACACCCACAAACATTGGTTAGTTGGTATCGATCAGTAAACGGTAATCCCGGATTTACCAAAGAGGCATTGCATGCAATCAAGTTAAAAGAATACCTTCAAATTCGAATTTACAAGTTTACAAAACAGCTATCAGAGCCCAAAGAAAAAGTCAGAAATATGTTCACAAAATTAACATTGTTTCGTAATCAATAGTGTTTTTTTCAAATTGTTTGGAGTGTTTAGTTTCTAAGTTGTATAATAAATCAATATTAAAAAAACTCGTTTCGTTTCAATTAAATCCAGAAAATAATTTACCCTACTTCATCTAATAACACTCCAAAAACAGGGGAATGCAGTTACTATGGCAACATTATACGCACACATTGACAAATTATCTCTGTCTCGACTGCGGTTACAGGGTCCCTTCGTCTATTAGTTTCTCTGTCTACGTGTATTACCCAGTAACTGGGTTGTGGAGGTCGGATAGACAGTGGCTCCATGTAAAATACTGGTATTCAGCTAGACAGGAAGCCGACCCCAATATAGTTGGGAAATTCTAGGTTGATGATGAAGATGATATGTCTACTAATAATAAATTAAGTTAGTAAACGTTCAAAATATTCAAACTCAAACTCAAAGCTTTTATTTCAAATAAACCAATTACAGGCACTTTTGAATTGTCAAGGGGTCGGTCACTCAGAAAGATGAAGCTAGTTGCCCATTCCAAAGCGTAGTAGGTACCTATGGAGAAGAACGGGCAAGAAACTCCATGGACACTCTTTTAAATCAAAATATTGTTTAAATTAAATATTCAGGGACTAATACTAAGTACCGATACTGATACAAGTTTGTAGTAAGTACTCGCCCACCGTTTGGTTGGGGAGATAGTGCGTTAATTCATTTCTTAGTGTACAACTTAAGGAAACTGTCATATTGCATCTCGCTTGTGCATAAATAAATCAAACTTGCGTGATAAAGATAGATAGATGGTGTTATTGGTGAGGAGCTGAGGAGCCCAGGCCAGCACCCTAATTGCGTAACACACTTTCAGTCACAATTCAAATCTATTTGAAGTGTATTTCTAATCCATTGCTTCATATGTTCGAAAAATTTGTCTGCTCAACAACGTAAATAACGCAATGAATGTTGTTCAACTGTCAAAATGAAAGCCATTGCTACTGTTAGTGTATTACAATTAAACCGCAGTTCTGAGCCCCGCCCAGATCGGTCGCTAAGTTATTACCATGATTTATTTTGCAATATATATCTCTGTCGCATAATAAAATATGGTAGGTATTATTTAAATACAACATACTCTGAGTTCATCCAACATCATAGTGAGCTGGGCCTCGATGGCCTCTACCTCTTTTTGTTTGGCCCTGAGCACCGCCATTACATTCTTCAGTATAAGCGCTGCTTCTTTATGCCTATGTAACAAAAATGTTTACATGTTATCCACGGTAAAAAGTTTTAAAACCTACATACTAAACAGACGCGTATATAAAAACTGCCGCTTAGTAACGTCTTGCATCTAAAAGGAACTTTATTAGAAAAGACCGGACGGCATGTCTTTATTTCCATGGAAGGTGGGTAGGCATTCAGTGTGGGACGCAACGTGTGTCGATACTCTTGCGCCATCCCATCTTTCTGGCTCGGCGTGCTGTGCTGGCACTCCTGCTGCGGCTGCGGAAAACCTCAAGCGGCGAAAGTATAGATACTTTTTTTATTTTTTTGAGGATGGGAAATCATCAAATGACCCCTCCCGCTCTGGGTGGAGCGGAAGGGAGTGTCAGACTCTTACTGACTAAAACCCACCCGTGTTCCTTCCTTGGCCCTTTATGTTCCGGGTCAACGGCACCCCTTTCGGATGATCCCGCTTTCCCGGCAGGCTTGGGCCCAAGTGGGCCCCCTCTTCGATGCTGACATCTCTTTAAGGCGCGCGTGGAACACGTACGTGCCGTCCAGCACGGGCCTGGTCCTGATCGGACGGTGAGCTACCCATTACTCACCGCCGCAGGCCCACGCCTACGGTGGCCGGGAGTCGTCACGCGGCTCCCGACGCCCGGAGCGTCCACCGCGGCGGCTTGGACGGGAGACTCTCTCCCTCTCCCGTCCCGAACTCGTAGGAGCTACCTACTACCAACTGGAACTGAGTACCGGGGTGAAATGGGAATCTTAACTGACTTACTTGATTATCTTAGGCTCCACTTCTTTGAATACTTTGGCATACATATCGATGGCCTGTACCCACAGCACCATAGATCGGCATACCTAAGAAAACATAACAAGTTATGAATTCCTGAAGGGTTGAAGAATAAAGACGTGATGTTGTTACCTTAGAAACTTTATGGGTTATCCTGTAATGGTAGTGGGAAGTAGATACAAAATATGGTATTACGCTACAATACAGTAACTATAGTTTAGACAACGGCTTGGCTACTTTCAATGTTATTAAGTAAGTCTGAGTTAACTTCAATTTCAAGTTGTAAAAAATCACAATCCATATAGGTATATACCTAGTTCACACATTATAAATCCTTTCCGATTCGTACCCTAAACCTCGGGAATTCGTGCGGAAGACCTAATTGAATGATATTAATGGTCATTCAATTGTTTTTCAAGTATCAATGGTCTGGTTCTGGGTTCGATTCACAGGCCGGGCGCAGTGTTATAGGGATTTTCCAAAAGGAATTTATCAAAAGCAGGGTCGCAGTAATAAACGCTCGCCTTGTACCTATTACAAAGGCCGTAAACATAACAGGAGTTCGGAAATGCGGGTGTAGGACGCCTATGCAGGCACCAGCCTAAAGGGACGAAGACAACCAGGCATGATGTTGTTACCTTAGAAACTTTAATGACGGTGTCTGGATTAAAGTCCTTATGAACGAGGTATACTTTCAGCTTCTTCAGTGTGGCTTCCGGTATGTGATCTTTATCATAATCTGCAAGCTTGTTGAGGAAATTTACATCTGCTAGCAGTTTCTTTGTTGAGTCCCAGTCGGGCCTGTAACACAACGTAAGTATTAGTAGGTACAGACAGATAGTTCAACTCATCAGTGCGCGCGACGCCATGTGTCCGTGCGCATGTAATTATACAGCTTTAATTTGTGTTGTGTGGCAGTGACGCGGCAGCACAGAGCACCTTATAATACCGCGGCAGTCGTCGTCCGAGCAACACGAGTCGTTATTAAAAATATCTAGTTCTTCACGGAGAAAATGTCTAAGGAGTCGGGTAAACTTTTGTTAATTTTTAATCTAGTAATTTCGATATAATTACCATTTATCACGATTATGTATATATCCTAAAAAAAAAATATTTTTAACGTTAACGTATTATTATTGTTTTAGACTCGTCAAACCATTGCCAAGGTATACGAATACCTAAAAACGATATATATGCGACAGATATATTGCAACAGTGATGCAGTTTGCAGTACAGGTTCAATTTTAGTATCGAAATTGAGCTAACATTTAAACAAACATAAAAACATTTAAACAACGTATGAAAAAGAACAGAAATGGCATTGGGGGAATCAGAGAGAACAATAACTAATATATTGGGTGAAGAAAAAACAACTGACTCTAAAAGACCGCAAAAAACGTGCAAAGAAGTTGGAATTGGGCAACTTTAACATTGATGTTATACGTTCAACTATTCTAAATTACCATTTAGAACATCACGAGTTATACCTACCTTGCTAAAGTTGAAAACATTATTTCAAGATAAAATAAACTATGGTGGAACTATTTCGACTGTGCGTACAGTTTTGTTAAAGTTGGGATACAAATGGCGAACAGACGTGTAATTGTAGAGCGGCATGACATTCGAAAGCTAAGATTTTCTTACCTGAAAAATTTACTCCGAAACCGCCAAGAAAATCCGTGTATCGTAATATATGTCGTAGATGAGAGCTATATCTTAACTAGTCATAAGCAAAACAAAGGATGGGGTAAAAAAGATGGACCACCGTTAAAGAGAAACCCGTCAAATCGTTAAAGAGAAGTCCGTAAGGACAAATAATTATCATTGTGCATGTTGCTTCAGAACAAGACTTCTCTTCTTTCCTCAAAAGACCATTTCAGACACAAATCTACATGGTCCTCAAAGATTATTATAATATTATTCTAATTATTGTGAATGTGAGAACTATGTCGGTCATTGGTTTTTTTTTATTTATTTTTCTCAGCGTAAACATGATCTGGCAGTTTGAGTAATTTATGCGGCCTACTCAAATGTCCTTTCTTTGGTATTGTTCGTCGAATCGTTGAGCTCCTTGAGTCTAAGTTGAGCTGCACGATTACTGACAATTGCGTGCACTGACTGGACAGGTCCACTCAATCTGTGTGGTTCTTTCCTCAAAAGACCATTGCAGACACCGATCTACATAGCCTTCACATGATCTGACCAAGATTTTGTCTGGACTTTAAAAGAGACTGTGACCTCTGAGTTTGTTTCGGCCTTTCTTCTCAGAGTAGTCAGATAGGAAACGCCGACCTCATCTAGTTTAAAAAAAAAATATGATTGACGTGTAAAAGTGTTTGTTCAAACCTACTTACAGAAATAAAATAATTTATCTTTTTTAACATGGTTCGTACCTAACGCACTATTGACATACAAAGCAAGTAGTGTTTCCGGTGATTAGCACTCTAATATGAACGCGGAAAACCAAGAAAGTGGCTAAAAGAACGTCTGGTACCGAATCTTCCAACTAACTCTGTGGTGTTGCTTGATAATGCGTTAAAATTTTTAATTGTTATAGTTAATTATCTGGTTTATCGAATCCTGAACGGTGGACCACTACTTACGCCACACCCTGTATATAAGGTTTACCCACACAGCGCCGCGCTCACAGATGAGTTGAACTAGTAGATGAAAGAAGATCAGCCGGTCGATTCTGTAACAATCTCACCGTGATAACTTAAGTGATCTCACCTGATGCTAGGGATTGACACTATCGACAACTCACTTCAAGCTCACTTCACCTATGTTATCACGGTGAGATTGTCACAAAATAGCTCGGCAGTTGGACGAACGTAGACAAAAGATATAAGATAACGTGATCTTCCGTAGTTGCTGCTGCTGTAGTGTTTATGTATGTTTATAATAGGGCTCTGGATTGCAAATACATTTTGCGATGAGTAGGTTATTAAGCTACCGGGCCGGTCATAGGGCTAGGTGCATTCGGCATTGGACGTCAATCGACAGATAGGATTATAGTTTATGACATTTATTTCGCAAAAACTGATTACATTTTATTAACTTAGAATAAGAAACACTGTTTGCATACAAATAAACGTATACGTACGTACGTATACGTTCCGTGGAACGAGTATCAGAACGGTATGTTTCAAGTTCAAAGTAGGTAGCTATCTACAATATTGTTAGTCACTGACTGTAAGGGCTGATTTTTAATAGTCAGATAACTATGATGCTGAATTTCTGACGACAGTGATATAATAGTATAATACGAGTAGTTATTATATATATAGTACTATACAAATTGGTGAATGTACTGTATATTTACAACCTTTTGATGGCGGTGGGTATATGAAATTTAACAAGGGTGGTAAACTGAGTCACCTGGAGGTAGTGGTGCGTGGTCAATTAATTTGGAACATCTCGACGTATGATAAACAAATGAAACCTATCATACCCTTACACCGATAACAATGAACCTATAGTATTTTATTTACATAGTTATGAAGATGTACAATTTTTGTCTCGACTGCAATTCGGCAAAGAAAGAGTACCCAACTAAAATCGAAGCATTGTGCAGTGTGCAGCAGTGTGTTTGTAATTATCTTGCAATAAATTGTAATAATCCTTTTTGACTTTGAAGCCGTCAGGCAATGATAGTGAACACAGAGCTAGCAGATTGTGAAAATGGAGAAGTTATGTAAAGCATTTTAAACTTTAAATCTCTAGCAGAGATGGTCGATCTAACAAGGAGTTATTGTGGTAGGTATTGAATAAAATGAATCCTTTCAAATACAACGTGCGATACTTCACTGAAGTTTTAGGTATCGATATCTAATCGAAATAAAACGAAAAGAAATCTGAGTATAGATAGTCTGTGAAGATTCGTCGAACGAATGAAGAATTACTTGGATTAGGTTTCATTTCGCCGTTGATTTATTAATTCTTTGAATATTAACTTTGCACCAAGCAGAATGCAGACAGGCTCCATGACGAATCGCACAAGCACGGGAGGTTTCTGAAAAGCCTTCAGTTCGTTGATGTCCGCTTTGTTGAGCGCCTTCAGGGCAGCTGCTGCGGCGTCCATAGCGGGCATCGCGAGTGCCAAGTCCGCTTTCGCTTCGGCTGCTATTTCTCTTACCTCCTCTGCTTTAATCTAACAAAAATATTAAGTTTATTGGTTTATGAAATCTAAATAAATTATAATTTCAAGAAAGGAGGAGGTTCTATATTCAAATTTTTTAAATGTATTTTCAACGATATTTTCATCAATTGTGGACTGATTTTGAAAATTCGTTTTCCATTTACTCCACTTGGTGTATGTTGATGATGTTAAAAAACTTCCTGTCCCTGTTGTTTACGCAAGTAGTGGTATACGAATTTGTGTGGGGTAGGTACCTACCATAACTAAAAAGTGAAATTTTAATAAAAAAAACAACTGACATACAAAAAAACACTGCAATGTGAAAACTAACTTTAATTTGACGTTTGTTTGCCACTGACTTCCGAAATTAAAGTTACTCTTTTTCTCGGACGTCGTGTATAGCAGGAAGGTCGATAATTAATCAAGCGTACCTTAGCTGCGGCTTCATCCTTCAAGACAGCGGATTTAACTTTGTCAGCGGCTTTCTGTTCCACTTTGAGCTTGCTAACCAGAGCAATGCTTTCTTCTGCTTTCTTCGCAAGAATTGGCTCCATTTCTCGAACTTGCTGTTCCATCACTCCTACGACTTCGTATGTTTGGTATAGTTTCTGTGTACGTTGAAGATTAAGGATATTAATTTCTTTAAAAGTCGTCGTCCAAGCGGTTTGATATAGGTAGGTAAGTTCAAAGAAACTAATTCAAAGACATATTTCGTTTTCAAAGTCATATAAAAGCTCAAAATATAACGGGTGTTAAAATATCCTTATCGAAGCCGGAATTCACAAGTTCTTCTTGTATTTTTTTTTTAAGTTCCTACCATTTTTGGTGTTTTTTTTACGAAATCAACTTTTAAATGTTATATTAACTTAACTTTAAATACTCCCACGATCCCTGAACCGTTACATGCACCCATTAGCACAATGTTTTGCGTGCGTTACCTACGTTGCACATTACCGTTTACAGCGAATTTTCTCAATTTTTTTTTTTCTGTAACTTTTCTAGCAATACTTTTTTGCACAAAGTTACTTAATTTGTAGTATGTACAAACTGCGTAGATGACGGCTTCGTGAAGGTCTTTTTACACCCTGTAATCTGTGTATTACAAGTAAGTCGGAGTATGATTTGACTTTTACCATTAGATTTGAATGGAGTAAAAATAAAATAACTTTTGATTGACTAAAAGGTGAAAACAGCATTAAAAAAATCACGAATCCACCTTTATTCATGTTATTGAAAACAATACCTAACATTCATAGTAGGTAGTTATGTAGGTAACAGGAGTGTGCTCGATGACTTGTTTTTACTCATACATTATTTTGCAAAAGGTTGCGAAGGCGCCCGTGATCCTCTTTCAAGGTCTTCATCTCCTCTCAAACATTGACATTGAAAAGCGATCCCGACGGAATCTGCTCCCCTATCTGTTTTGTTTCACTCTTCAACTAATAATCCATGTCTCAGTTACAGTATTTGTGAGGTGTAACAAGTTTTGTTGCAAGTCGCAGTAAAAGTCAATATACATGTATGGACGGTTATGATTAGTTGTGCCTCGATCTCTATGGAAATGGTAAGGTCTATTATAGGCAGAATGCGGCTGAAGACGGACATGCGTCTCGAAGTTTCGATTCATAGATTGGGTACAATTCTCTTAGAGTAATAGATTGGGTCAGTAGTGGGATGTTTTTTTTTACTGGTTTTTGAGAAACAACGGTCAGTGTGGGCATGTGTGATTTAGAAAATCACGACACTTGCCAGCTGAAAATCATGAGAAATCATGAGATTCTTTTTATTCGAAATGGAACCGGGAGCTGTCAAATCAATAATCGTTTGCATCATCACATGCATCGGTATTTGAGTAATACCTAATCTGCTTCAGAAAGTAGGTAGTATTTTTTGTTTTACAATGGCTTGTTTTCCTTTTTTTTTATAAATAGAATGTGGTACCTACTATCCAGCACATACATCAGCTTACGCAGCTTACCCACCCATTGACGATATTACCTCCAATCCACAAGATATTCTGTCCCTGCCGCGGATAATTTGCTGTTGTTTCTTATCTAGCAGCATCATGTACAGTTTCAGCAAATCTAAGTAACTGCTTGGTGTTGTGTAAAAATAACGCCTCATCTCTTGATATAATCGGTCCGTCATTATGTCCACATCCTATGAATAAACATAAACAACAATACAATTTTTTTCGTGAGGCAGCAAATAAAGAATGCGTTGTTATTTAATGTAATAAAATGGGTAATTTGGAGAGGTTACACGTAAAGAGCGAAAGTATTAATGTAGGTAGCATTTATAGACTTTGAACTCATTTGCATCGTTCCAGGGGATGAAGTATACCTAGTTATGTGTATGATCGGCTTTTGAAACGAAATGAAGCAAAGTAGATAATTGTTTTTTTTGTATGAAACGGCACATTTTTTTTGGATAGTAGATATTTCTGACTTGGTCCTAAGTTGTTTTGATGCATTATTACTTTCAATGAATTCAATAAGGCAACCGGTATTGATAAAGTGTCATCTGCATTTCTTGCATTTGACCTCTAAAGAGAAGCTCTCAAATGAGGACCTTTGCTTATTAGTATTCTTCCTTGACCTCATACAACTGCTATCAAAAATCAGTTTTGTTAGTAGCATTGGCCTTTTTTTCAGGAACTAATTTTATAACCATTTATTCTTTAAATTTGTGTTACCTGATGCATGGTGACGCAAATTGTAGATATTTGATCAATTATTGTTTCGTTCCCAAGCGGCTGAAGACATTGCTTGGCTACCGAGAGTAAAGCCTCCGGCGGCCATTTTGTGAACCAGTCAATGGTGCAACAATTTACCAGAGACGGGAACATTCGGCATCGACGTCTACAAAACAAATTATAGTTAAAATTAAAATTGGAAGTTTAATTTAAGAAAAAATGAGCCGTCGCGGGTCGCCTGGCAGTAGGTACTACCTGGCAGTAGTACAGTAGAAACTATTATGTACCTATAGAAAATATGCATGAAATTATGGTTAATTAATGGAAATAAACATGAAAATAAAAGAATCGCACAGTCGCGACGCCAGCAATCGGTTTTACGTGCGGCTATAGATGTTTCACATCAAAAATAAATGAGTGTCGATTTACCAATGTTGACAAATATACTTGGGACTAGTGCGGTACAACAATCAAACTGATCATAGGTTAGGTACCTAAGTATTAAGATATTATGGGAAATTGAAGCATAATCGTCAGTGTTTTCATAAGTAAAGTTCAGTGAAAGGCCACAACATTCTAGGAAACTATAAGTAGATAATGGAATGCAATAAGGAAGATAGGTACTATAATACTTTCATCGTTTAGTATCGATAAATTTTAGGCAAAACGGACTCGTGAAATCTCAATTTCTGTCATTGAATTTATAATAAAATAATGCTACGACCTATTTAGTAGCTCACTGCATCAGAGGGTGCAAGGAGGGGAGCGTTGCACAGCGCAGCCGTGAGCCCCTCTCGCCCTTACTGCTGACCTCAAACAACAATTTATTGATCCATCGGCAACAAGGCCGATGCCTGCAATTCTACCGGCCATCGCTTATTTATGCTATCTGAATTATCTACAGTTCATATTTGTCATAGGTACTTCAAAATGTATTTTTACCAAACCCACATACAAATTCACGTTCGTTTTCTGTGAACTCAATGTCGACTAGTACCCAACTGAAAGTGTTGGCAACGTTCCAAGTTGGACGAGTTTGGTGAAAGTGCAGGTTCAAGGTTTCGAATAAGTAGGTATTTGAGTCAGATTCTGGTCACTTAAGCACAAAGCAAAACTTATCGCAATCGGAACGATTTTAGAAGTGTTTAGTTACTTACTTATTAAATCAGCACCTTTGTCTAAATTACGCAACCTTGATAATCAGAGAAACCATCGTTAAAATTTACTCATTTAAATAGGTAGAGAATTTATAAGTATGACTACACGGAAAATGCATCCAAATACTTGCTAGATCTTCGAAAATTACGAGGGTCGATTTGATGTCATCTGGCACATCATAGTACCACAGTATAAATAAAAAGATACAGTAGGACGACGCCTTTGATCTCGTGGTAAATACCGACAACGTCTAGGCATTGTCGATATCGATATCGATAAATAATAATTATCAAAATATCGTCTTTTTGTGTATCAGCCGCTCATCTATGCAACTGTAACTGTACATCTTTGGGTTTTTAGATTTACTGGATTTGAAACTGTTGTTGAACTTAATTATACAGAGTTGATGCGACAGAGGGGCTTTCCTTTAAACTGCCTATACTAGGTACCATTTTCAAGCTCTGTACCAAAAATCAATTAAATAGGAGCAGTAGTTTAGTCGCAAATAATTTTTTTAGTTTTTGCCTCGTTTGAACACGATGTATCTTTCCTAACAGCTGATTATGTCTATACGCATAGGTCATGCACCTTAAAACCTTGTTGCCGCTCTTGACGAAAGTCACAAGTACAACCAAATATTTTCGCTAAAAAGATGGCAATGCAAACAAAGTAACAAAATACACACACACATGCACTTTCATTACGAGAGTGACAATCATAGCAAAACATCCCGCGCGTAAAAGAAATAGAAATAGGTCAGTGTGTTGCTATTGCATCCTATCCTAGATCCTTGCGATCGGTAAGGGCCTCAGCAATTATACATATTAATCTATGGGCCACAGTGCGCCGTCGCTTGCCTTTCGGAGTGCATGTTGCGTAACGCGGAAGCTCGTGCGCCGCTTTTGTTTTGTCGAGTTCCGCGCTGACAATTGAGTTTTGTTATCGTGATAGGACACTAAATCAGTTTAAGACCTCACTCCCATGGATTTCTTTTTGTGGGGGTACATTAAGGGTGAAGCGTATGCCTCGGAGGTAAATACAATTGTTGAACTAAAAAATAGGATTATTTTAGCATTTCACAAATTAAAGTGCTTAGCACCGGACAGTGATTTAATTAGAAAAATAAATAACAATCTTCTCCGTCGTCCGTCTCGGTATAATTTGTGCATTAATGTGAATGGAGGACAGTGTCGAGAATTTAATAATTAAAAGAAAACACATCGAGAATTTAAAATTTTGTGTTTTTGTTGTGATTGTGCGCGTACTTCAAGACCTTACCTAACATAAAAGCCAGCGCAAGCGAAGCCTAAGCCGCCACCCGCGCTCCCGCTGCACAGTGGGCCTACACTGAAAATTTGTGGACTTAGGCAACAAAGTTCCAATATCGATGCGATTTTTTTTATATAACGTGTTATGATATTCCTGATAACTTTTATTCTTATTAAATTTCTTTCTAAGTTGATGTTTCTGAGTTGAGAATGTCTAAAAAAAAAAAATTTTTTGTATGTAGCGAATCACGTTTAATTTTTTTTCTTAAATTCTGCTAATATGTTAGGTGTGTGGCGTGAGTATATGATATCTAGGGTCATTCTCTATCTACGAAAAAAAAATCAGCGCCGGCCATCCGCGGCAGCGCGAGTAATCATTCGGAAAAAGAAAATGTTTTGTAAGTTTGTTAAATATGTAATTTTAATAGCACATAGGTAATAAAACTAATAAATATAATATAATATAACATAACTAATTATTCTGGTAGAAATTTAGCTATTATTGCTATGTTATCGGTAGCACCTGCATTGTGATTGATGACTCATTTGTTTGTGCGCCCGGCTAAGCGCATAACAAAAAGTCACCGAAAAATGCTTGTCTCTGATTGGCTGTGTTATTTTTTTAACTGTAATCATTTAAATTAGTACGGGCAATTCGTTGATCTACATAATCAAGCGTATGTATATCATAGTATAATTTAAGTTATCGTACGTATGATCAACATGAAACTGTGAAGTATTCCTAGCCCTGCTGGGCTTTTGTGGGAATAATCTAGAGCCGGATCACATTATTTCTTGTTCCAGAAGTGCTAGTGGGTCCAGAAAATTTTCGGACTCTGCTATGAGGCATTCTTCTTCCTCCATAATCTCACTATCACAGGGAGGCTCAGTAGTCTGTAACAACTGAATTGCTTCAGGCAACAACTCATTATGAACCTGTTTCGATATTTTAGGCCTTATGTAGGATATGTGGGGATCAGAGCTTATTAGAAGTCCATTGAGGATGTCTTCGTTTGTTGCTATTCTCCCCGTTTTCCGAGTGTGTCTCTCCCTGACGTTTCTGAAGTCCTTATTACGGGCTTCCGAAGCTTCTTCAGATAAGGTACCTAAAAGGAATAAGTACATACATTTTAATTTCAAAACGCAATCGAGTCAAATAATACATCAAACTATATTTATTGTTTACTTACCGATTGGCAAAACACCAAAGTGGTTACAGATATCTGCACCGTGCATTAGAAGTTTATGTACACTAACTAGCATGTAGTACCACGAATAGTGTTGCACGTACACATCAGCTGTTTCTCTACAGTATCTTCAAAAATTTTCACAGTCAATGTTTTTGCATGATGATATGGCTTGTAGAATAACGGAAAATCTGAAAATGAGATTTTCGTCAATTCCCGTTATTCTGGATGATCTTTTGTAATCTTGGAAAAATCGCCTCGCAGTAGTCCCGTCATTTGTAGTTCCAAAACCCTAAAATGGGAAAACAATATTGTAATATACAATACATAGAGATATAATACACAAACAACATAAAAAGAGCAAAAATTAAATACATACCTGTTTGACTATATCAATCAGCATTCCAGTTTGCTCACGAAACTCTTGTTGCGTGGTATTTTTTTTAGCTTGTTTCAAAGCCTTATCGTCGCCTCGAGCAGTCCATCGTTGAAAATCCAGATTATAAGATATATGGAGAAGAAATTCCATACACCGAGTCTTCAGATGCAGTGAAGAAATTCCTTGTTTGTAAATTTCTTCACGAAGTGGTTTGGAAGTCAAAGCGTCTAAATTATTCATATCGCTCGGTTTCGCCAAGTAAATGGGACACGTTGCATATGATGGCACTTCAGCAATAATATTAGCCACTTTTCCATCAATCATGGTCATATGCAATTCATGTGATACAATAATATTTCCACACTGTGTAGATATTCGTTCATCAATTTGTTTTTTTTATCTAAGACTCTTCAGACTTTATAAAATCAGCCGTCTCCGAAGTGAAAGTGAACTTCACTGGTCAACAGTACAGAGTTGAGCAAGGTTCACCCAAACTATATTTTCATTCCCAGATGATGGGCTAGTAGACAATATCCGAAGAGGGACGATGCTTATCATGACTACTGATGAATCATCGAACTCTGTAGCTGTGTTTGACGTTTTCTGTTTATAATTACTCTGCGACGAAGAACCATCAAGTCCCCATTTCCAGGTCGACTTGAGTTCTTCATTTTGAGACCTATCAACAGAACTCATATCGTAATCTCCATACTCTCTTATGGTGGGTAAAATTTTTTCTTGGCATTTAAAAGCTTTGGATAAGATGGCAAGGCAGCACAGTTTTCTTCTTTCAGAAATTGTTGAAGAGCAAAGTACTTCCGTTTCGAGAGCGCAACTGATGTATAAAGAGCTAAACACTTATCTTCAGAGACAGTACTTAAGCTCTGTTTTATGAATAGTCTACTTCGAATAGCGCATCTGGATTACTGGAAAGGTATTCGACCACTTTTCCCAGATTCGTTTTGCCTTTGTCTTTCAATTTTGTTATGTACCAGTGCTGCAACTCTTCCTCGGAATTTTCTTCTACTATGGAAGTAGAATGTCTTTTTTTTTTTGCTTATTACTTAACTCTTCGAACGGTTTTCTGTGCTCTTTTTCTGTAGATGTTCTGGGTACCGCAGTACATACTGCAAGAGTAGGAACACGGGAATCTATATCCACAGGCTCAGGTAAGGCTGCGTCCAAAAAGCCCATCTCACTTCTCAGGTCAACACTGTCACAAACAGGCCAGTTGATGATTTTTTCCAACCACTTGCGATCACTTACACGATTCATAAAAGTTTTTTTGATTTCTACTTGACTCTATCCACTTTTTATTTAGATTTACACAAAACTTCTTGATTCGGTTCTTGTCTTCTTCAGAAACTTCGGTATTCAAGACAGAAATGATACTTTCATATATAATCATCAATCATATGGTTTTTCAGATCACCGCCACTTCTTAATTTCACAAAAATATCTAGGTTGGTACAAAATCCAGCCATAGTTCTAATGTAAATATAAAAATAAAAGTATTTCATTGTGTTCACAAATAAGCGACAAGAGCGAAACTAGATAGACTTAATGAATGTCTTTAAATAATATTTATAGTCAGTGTTAATTACTCAAGTATTGGACATAACAGTGAGTGAACATTATTCAGCCAATCAGAGACGAGCATTTTACGATGACTCATTAGTTATGCGCTTAGCCGAGCGCACAAACAAATGAGTAATCAATCACACAGGTGCTACCGATAAAATGCAATAATAACTAAATCTCTACCAGAATTACTAGTTATAAGTACCTATGCGCTATTAAAACTATATATTTAACTTAAAAGAGGGTCAAAATGAGACAAAAATATACTTTTAATTGATTTTAAATGGCAAAAAAAATCTTACAAAACATTTTTTTTTACCGAATGATTACTCGCGCTGCCGCGGATGGTTGGCGCTGATTTTTTTGTCGTAGATAGAGAATGACCCTAGTTATCATACGAGTATACTCACGCCACACACACAACATATTAGCACAATTGAAGAAAATAAATTAAACGTGATTCGCTCCATACAAAAAAATCTAATTATTTTTTTTTCAGACAAGCTATTAACTTAAAAAGAAATTGTATAAGAATAAAAGTTATCAGGAATACCATAACACGTCACGTAAAAAAAAATCGCATCGATATTGGAACTTTATTGCCTAATTCCACAAATTTTCAGTATGGGCCCACTGTGCGCCGCGCGCCGGCCGCCTGCTTTGACACGAGGTAATACTCGCCGCATGCGACGTTGCCTAGGTATCTAGGCATCTAAGGTCAGTTAAATTTATTTACAAAGGGTGTCTGCGTTTTTGATTTGTAAGCCATTTAGTTTGTTTGAAAAAAAACACTCATCATTGGTGCTTTTTATTTTTATACCGTATCAAATTAATACTAAACACGTATACTATATACGTAGTGTAATTTAATGCCCCTCTGTCATATCAACTCTGTATAAGAAAAATCCTCATCTTAATAAATAATTTTATCAAAAGTCGAAATCGTCAACCCTGAAAGTCGTGTCCCAAACTACTAACACGGTGGCAGTATGCAGTTCGGGCTCGCGCCTCCCGCGTCTCGCCCCTAACACCCCGCACGAGTGCCCTTTCTAGACGTCTTCGTCGGACGACCGTATGATGTATAGACTATGATAGTACTGTCTGCTATATTTTGTACCTGCTAAAACCTGATTGCCGAATGCTTAAGTGTGCAAATAGGAGGTGTTGGTTTACCTGAATGCCTCTCCTACGGGACTCATGCATATACAGAGGTGGAGCTTCCCTCGGACCCTGTTAATGAAGAAGTAGTAAACACCGTCACGGTCAGCAGGGTTGATGTTGTACTTTGCAGCTTCATTGCGACAGCCGCTCTGCACAGCTTCATAGGTATCACCTTCGAACAGGTTCGGTACCTCACCTGAGTTAGCAATTAACTTTATTATTAGGGAGCTTTCACAATGATAACCTGTGTCATAGATGCCATAACATGGCAACACAATACGGCAATTGTTTTCATAAGGTCGCATTCCCGTCACTGTGGTTTACTAGGTACTCCAGTTACATAGACATACACTCACGCCCTTTTCCCATGAGGGTAGGCAGAAACAACATAACGCCACCTGCTAAGATCCTTACATTCTCCTTTTGCTTCGTTTACGTTCATACATCTGCAGGCGTAGCATGACGCTTTCTATTTCTACGAAGAATAGACATAGCTTTTTCTATAGACATTTCGTTTCTTCATTTTTGACATCGCACCGTAGATTTCCTTCTACAATCTGTCATTTTGTCTTTCATTTCCAACGATCTTTGTCTAGGTCTTTTTATATGTAGACTATTTCGGAAGAAAGTTTTCTATCCTTACTGTCAAAATCATACTGACAACTGACATTTGTTTAGGGTAGTGAAGACAATTTGATTTTGGAATCGCTAGTAGAAAACTTTCTACTCGACAGCCGCAAAGTATAAACGGTTATCTACAAAATCATGATTTTACAAGGGAGCGTTTTGAACGCAAAACTGTGATAATTAATAGAAGAAAAAAGCTATCTTCTCCTATTTAACATCGTTTAGTCAATAGGCATAAGTACCAAGGAAATAGTTAAGGCCAATATTACTGTAAAATTGTTTGATCCAAAATAAGGTACTACGACACTTTGAGAAAAATTGTTGTAGTAAAATTTGAGAATCAAACAGAAAAAAAAAACAAAGAAATCTGAGTCGAATTATGTAAAAGAGTGAATTTCGTAAAAAGTGCAGTTGACTCTTTCTACTTTGCTGCTGTTGTGCTGTCTACACAGAATGTCATTTTTGTCTACTCTTCCGTCGACAATACGGTGCTCATGCTACGCCTGCTGGTCACACACGCACCCCGGTGGCGAGTAGTACTCACCTGACCTATCACCAATAAGGTCACTATACCTATGTCCTTCTAGGCCCTAGAGAAAACGCCGATACGGGACGACCTAGATTCTAGAGCGTCTCACATCGGCGTTTAGTGACCTCATTGCATTGGTCTCACACATCTACGAGTACATTGACAATGTCAACCACGAACCTTTTGTTAGTCGCCTTTTATTCATCCGCGCTCAATTCAACTCTACCTACATATGAATCAGTTACCAGAGTTGAGCATATTATTAATGTCTTCGAGGAATTCCTCCTTTGTGATCTGTGTGTCAGTGAAGAGGAACACCGTATCCTCGTTATTGACTCCAGCTCGCATGTACATCTTGCGAAGATCTTCGTGGAATTCTGGCGTATCGTAATTCCTTTTGATTTCCATTCCCATGCACCTGCGTACGAAATATGGACATAAAGCGGTCGAACATAACATTCATATTGTATTTTGGCGTAATATTGTAATAACGCTTGTATTCCCCAACGAGGCAAGTAGGTGTGATGCCTCTGCTTATTTCACTCTGTCACAAAAACGTTCAGTTATAAATAAATTGAATACATTTATTAATTTAGGCACATTTGTAGTACCTACACAAGGACTTAAAAAGTATGCACTATTATTTACTAGGTGTACACACGAATTGTTGGGTGAAGTGTTGCTCTGCTAGCTAGATCACTGAGTAATCTGTATATAAGAGAGACAGTTTCGACTCTCTATTAGAGTATCGCAAGATTCATGTTTTGATGCTTTTGGAGCTTACAATATTTAAAAAAAACACACAAAAGCAAACGTCACCATTGCATAGATTCAAGTTCTTCGAATTGAACAGACAGCTGTGCTGCTGGGGAATTTTTGGTGCCACTTCTTCTTCCCAGCTAAAGCACTAGGAAGTTGTGAAGGGCGGGCGTTTTGTGGGACTGTCTTATGTAATGTTGACGTTCAAAAAGTGTTGATCCTTAGCCTAGTTTGAATGAATTTTGGTATGTCCGCATATTTTGGTATGTCCGATGGCTGCATATAAGAATAGGTAGGAAAAACAGGGTAAACGGTGGATGGACTGTGTGAGAGAAGATGATCTGGCTAGAAAAAGGGAGAATGATGTATCGCTGGACGGCGGAAGTCTGTACAGTACGTTTCAAATTCTTTTCAATTTCAAGTCAGGACACATGCCACCTTTTGAAGCTACGGCACTGGCCGAACTTTTGCGTCGAAAACTATATTTAATTACTTGATAAAAATATTTACATAACATAGGTACAGTACGACACATCTTATATGTAGCATCGTAAAACCGATCACTTCCGATTTACACAACCAATAGAAATCGCTCACAATCGCGCCATTCAATGCTATTCGCGCTATATATTCCCGCCTCAGTTCAACTCGAGATAGCGTTGAGAATGCAGGTGAGTGAATCATTCCGTACACTTCGTGACAATTTAATAGGAAAGTGAATAATATATTTTTTGTTGCTGTTTTTTTTCATGATGACTTCGTTGAAACGTTGTAAGCCGTATAATAGCCAAAGTCGTGAAATAATTTTTAATGTTTATCAATTTATGAGTCGAGAGGCTACGGAGTCTAAAAATAGGGTTTTTGGGAATGATCACTTTCAAAACCTTCAAGAGCGAACTGCGAAGGCAACTGGTGTGTCACGTAGAACAATAAGTGCTGTTTTGAAAGAGCATGACAATGCCTTGGCTTCGACTAGTTCAACTCGTGCAACTTTTAGTTCGCCTAAAAAGTCCAGAAAAATGAAAGAACATCGAGCAAATTTAGACGGTTTTGATTATGATGTCATTAGAAGGACGATGACTTTCATGTCACTGAAAAAATGTTGCCTACAATAAAATCGTTGTTAACCAAATTACAGGAAAATATAAATTTCACAGGCAGTCGAGAAACTTTGCGCAGAATATTGCTTGAACTGGGTTTCAAATTCAAGAAAATGGAAAATAATAGATATTTACTGGCCGAGAAAGATGAAGTAAGACTTCAGCGGATTAATATCTTCGACAGATACAAAACTTTAGAAGTGAAGGTCGGGATATAGTTTATACTGACGAGACTTACATACACGCCACACATACAAAGGAAAGTAGTTGGACGGATAGTTCTAAGAAAGGCTTAAAAAAACCGATATCAAAAGGTGAAAGATTAATTATTGTCCACGCTGGTGGCTCAAGAGGTTTTGTACCTGGCGCTCTCTTAGTTTATAAATCTTCTCAAAGTACTGGCGATTATCACCACGAGATGAATAAAGAAAATTACGAAAAATGGTTAAAACAACATCTCATTCCGAATCTACGACCTAATACTGTTGTGGTCGTAGATAACGCTTCTTACCATAACACACAGATAGAAAATGCACCGAATTCCAATTCTCTAAAAGCATCCATGCAATCTTGGCTTACATCTAAAAATATACCCTTTGCGTCAAATCTGCTGAAACCAGAATTGTATGAAATAATTAAACGTCACAAATCTGAACACATTAAATACTCAATTGACCAAATAATGGCGGAACATGGTCATTCTGTTTTACGGTTACCTCCTTATCATCCAGATTTTAACCCAATCGAGAATATTTGGGCCCAAGTGAAAGTCCACGTTAGTTCTAAAAATATCTCGATGAATCTAACGAAAGTCAAAGAACTATTAATGGAGAAATTCGAATCTATTGGTGTACCCGAATGGGAAAAAGTAGTCGAAAAAATGCGAAAAACAGCAGAACAGACCGATATTTGGATCAGTTCATCATAAATTTTTAAATGACTCATCATCAGACAGCGACTAATCGTTTAACGACTACAATGGAGCTGTTGAGACTGAGGATATAAGTATGGATGTCGAAGGTGTATTCGAATAAGAATAAACAATTTTAATAATATTATCTGGTGTCGTTCAAAGCCATATTTTTTTTTTAATATAACATTCCATATAATGCATGCCCTTAATAAATTATAATTGAAGTTTTTAACAATAAACATCTCTAAAAGTTTGATTTGTGATATTCATCATTCTAGCCTTGTATCCTTCAAATCGAATCTAAAAAACAAAGGCTTTATTTAAGTGATCATTTATTTTGCAAGCTAGTAATGTATATGTATGCATCAATTTCACGAATGTGTTTTGTTATATGACTTTACAAGTTATGGAGTTTGCATAAAGATCATTTTCTCCTAAAGCAATAATAAAGATTAGTGATTTTGAAGGCGCACTCAGTTCGGATGTGATCGGTTTTACGAATTTTGCCGATGCTACATCTAAGTTGTGTCGTACTGTACACTTTTGACCATGTCGAGTTGAATTCAAACATAACCGTTTTTAATGATTTGGTCAATAAATTAAATACATTTTATTGTCATATTATAGTGTCAGTGTCACATTTATAATACGCTCTAACATGTAAAGAAGATGGCTGAATGTCAGTCTGCAGTATTGACTTTGCGACGCAATATACAGGTTCAAATTAATTTCATTTTTGTTTTATCATGTTTAGATATCGATACCCATCAAGTCTGCGGAGTTTCGCTTATAGCTAATTTAATTTTACTCTATATATTCCTGGTTAGGTAAAGCAGATTTTATCGTGCATTGAGCAGACAAAAATAGCCCTTAAGGTGACGAGTATGTTTTGGATGTGACTTTACTTGCACTCGTTGATGTGTCCGGCGAGGGTAGCGACGCTCCTGCGGCCGGAGCCTCCTGGGCCTACCATGAGGCTGTGGCCGCGCTCTGCTCGCAGCACCCTAGCTGTCCGCACGATGTGCTCTATAGCATCTTGGAACAGCACCAGATGCATCTCCGCGCGCGCAGTCGAGTTGTACTCCTCTAAGTATTCCTGTGTCATTTGTAGTTTACATAAAAAATCTGAATCGTAAGATCAAGGTTTTAAATTCCGCCCACAAAAATACAGGACTGAAGTCAAAGCCAAAGTCAAAGTCAAAGCATTTATTGCATGATGAACATTGCATGATGAAACCAAACTTACTTAAAAGATTCGACAGCAAAATAGTTGTTCTTTATTTAACTTGCACTACACTGTGATACTGATTTTCTAATAAAGAATTGATAAACGTTCGTGCCTCCTGGACAAAGATTCAATACCAATTGTTGTTTTATAGGAGATCATCAGCATACCATTACCGTCTTGGTTAAAATAATTTTATTATGTTCTCCCAAAATATACCAATGAAGTACCTAATGCAGATAAAAACATGGAAACAATAACCAATCACTTGCCTTCACAACTACCATAAGCTTAGCTAAATCTGGTATCTCAGCATAGTTTCTGTTTTCTTTTGGAACAGCGGAGTTTATGAAATCACCAAACAGCAGGAGAGGTGGTTGTAAAATGATAGGGTCCTCAGGAATCTCTAGTATTGACTGTGCGAAGTTCTTCTCACAGACCGACCTCATAAGGTGGAAGAAGTAACTCTTATCTTGGACGTTAATCAGCCGATCGTGGAACACACGAAGGCACTCATGATAAAATAATCTGAAATGCGTTAACACTTTATAGTTCTGTGTTATTTGCTTCTAACGCTTGAGGAGCCGTTAGAAGCAAACAACACGGAGTTGTAAACATGGTTGCCTATTTCTTAAAAATGATTTTAGCAGTATGCAAGAAACAACGAATGCAATTGGGCAGCTTTTTTAAGAACCTGAAAAGACGTAAATACCTGAGCATTCCTTGCGGAGCCCTCATGTACGCGGCATCGGCTTGCAAGACTCCTTGCATACACTTGGACAAGTCTCTTAGATTGAATACATAGTGCGACTTGGCTGGCGTCGGCAGCAACTCACTGCAAATCTTCAGATACACATCCACGGCTGCATTCACTATGGGACCCGCGAGGGCTGAGACTTCTGTCACGAAGTCCTCCATGTGACCTACCAGGATTGCCTGATTGATGGTATAAAATAATGAAGAAGAATATTGAAGATTGTATATGGAATTAGGCGTCCGCAAGAAGAGAAGAATTTTTTTTGGTGCGCTTCTCTCGGTGAGTGCTAACTGACAGCAAAGTGAAAGCTAGGCTAGGCTAAAGGCATATTGACTTTAATGGCATAATGACTATAGACTATTAATTTATAAAATAAAGCAACATAACATGCTCTTTTCTTCTTATGTTAGTGACTAACCTTAAATATAGTCTTCATTGCCCCAGAATCAGGTGCAGAAATGTAGAACATCGCAAAATGTCTGACGAATCGTCCGGACAGTGGGTTACGACCACCGCCGGGGGGGGCGCATGAACACGCCAGCACCACGTCGAGGATATCCTTCCAGTACAGTTTGTCGCGGTCGTAGAGACCACCGAAATCTAGGAATTGCCTGTTTGTCGGGCCGACAAATTATGATGATGGTAAGTAAAATTTAAAAATAATATGATGCATATATTCTACAAGAGAGATAAAAAGTGTCTCTCTCAACTACTTTTGTGTCCCGGTTTGTTATTGAATGGAAAGATGCAATACGAATAATTGATTCCAACAGAAACTGTTCTCACAGAAAGGATCAAGGTGATTTTAACTAATATTTTTTACTGATAGGTATGAAGATAAGTTATACCTCAGTAGTTCTATAGTCGGTTGTGCGCCATATATGTCCAGTCGAGGCATATTCACGTCATCGATGAATATAACCACTTTCTTTCCTAATGGAGCTCCGATGGCCTTGCGCGGTCTCTTGTCTAATCGTAACTCTATCACCGCCTAGGAAAGGAACATGAATTATCGATATTAAACCAGATACAATCAGGCTTAATTTCAATTTAAGAAATTTTCTAGCAATACCTATTAAAGACAGGTTGGAGGTTATAAAACACGTTTCTCAGATTCGAGTTTTGAGAGTGGTGATGAAATAAAGTACACAAAGTAAAGTGCCTGCCAAGGTTCGAACCCACGACTTACAACTCACAACTTACACGTCTCACAAGTCGGACCTCTAGCGGTCTGTAATAGCCAACACGCAGTTAGTAAGCATGGTTATCAATACTCATTCTTCTTCTTCTAATAAAAAGAACCCTTCGTTCCACAGACGGATAAATAACCGGCCAATAGTATTATCAAGAAAATATAGTATACCTGTGTTCGGCCACTGCTGGTTTGGGCCGAAAAGTTCAATATGAACGGTATGTAATAACCACCCTGAGCCATTTTATTCAGCATTTCTATCGCAATTACCGTTTTACCGACACCTGAGAGAAAGGTATTAAATAGGAACAATATTATTTACATAATTTCACAAAAAATCCTCTCCACATGTGAACTGCGATAGGTTGAGTTTATTCATCTTGATTAATGTTATTAACTAACATGGAAGATAATATTATGTAGAATAGAATACTCTTTATTATGTACACCAAAAAATTACAGATAAAAATGTAGAAAATTTACATAGGGTGACATAATGGGCGGTCTTATCGCTAAAAGCGATCTTTTACAGACAACCTTTGGATGGACTAAAGGGAAAAGGAGAGACAATACTGCAGGTAGTCAGTGGTGTACCAATTACATATACAATAAATACACATATACATAATACATATACTTATATACAACGTGTTGTTTTGCATCCTCGTCAAATTTCAGGAGGCTGTTATGAAAGACATAAATAATCAAATAAAATTACGATCCTGCTCAATAATTAATACATACTTGTTTTTTTAGGTACCTATTTAAGTTTGACAGTATTTCAGAATACTCCACTTTCAACGAACCAAATCGCCCCGTTGCGTATGCGGTAGGCAGTGTCGTACGACTATGTCGCTGTGTGCATGCGTTACAGTTACAGCGCAGTTACAGGGCGGTATCACACGGGCCCTACACATGCCGATTTCCGAAAAATACAAAAAATATAAATAAATACCTACTTATTTTATTATTGATTCGTGTCGAGAATCATTAGCATAGTTACCTCCTTGAATTTGACGAGGATGCAAAACAACACCTTGTATATATATATACAATAATAAACATGAAACAAGAGCAAGGAAACCATATGTAATGATGATGTTTAAGGAGAGAGGAAGTGTTTTTTAACCAGAATTTTAAAAGTGGACAAAGATTGAGCACGAGTTATCGACACGGGCAAGGCTTTCCATAATCGTACTGCTTGAACTGTAACAGACTTGACACAGAAACTGGTGGAATGCATCGGCATCTCTAGTCTTAAGTTTTAATAATAATACAAACCAACATTTTATCAATAAAGTGTATTAGGTATCTTCTAGCAGTACGGTTGGGTAAAATCTTGTTTTCGGAGTGGAAAGAGCACTTCGTTTTATTAAAGACAGATAAATTCTACCATTGCACGACCCTATTGGGTAAGAGACAATGCAAGATCTTTTTCTTTTATCGTAATAGTTGCTATTAAAAATGTACCTGTGTTTCCTGTAAACATGACGGGTTTGCCACAGCCCAGGAGTTTTTCAAACAAATATCCGTACCGAACGGTGTCTATAGTTGGTACGAGGGTTTCAAAGAACGGCTTTGTGGAGTCGTACAAGAACTCAGGAATTATATCTGCCCACACTTTTAGTCGGCGCTGTTTCGTATCCATGTACATATCAAAGAAATTGAAGCCCATCGGCATGCTAGTAAAAGATAAAAGGATAAAATATAGACTTCAATGGACCAAAAAGCCTAGGCTTATCAAACTGTAGTCAGTTTTCTCATCTCTTGTTAATTTATAGATTGCAGTTACTATGTTGGTCAATCAATTTAAACAACCTTGCATGCTGTCCAATATAATGATTGAATAGCATAGGTGTTGTATAATAAGACATTTGTTTAGGCTTTCAGTGATCTGGTGTAGATCCATGTTTGAGTGATTTAATTTGGTAAAATAGGACTTGGAAATAATGATTCAAGAATATTCGAATGAAAGAGTCAAGGCATAACCACTAACAATTCTGCTTCCTCGAATTCCTCAAATTGTCTCTTTATGACTTCTTCAAAGAGTTTGTGTCCGTCTCCGAGGATGTTGCCGCCGATGCACCAAACGTAGCAGAATATGAAGCAATGAGCGATGTACACTTTGATGAATGCCTTGTCCGGGAACCGATCACCTGGCTCCGAGAGCAGCGCTCCTAGGAGGTAGCAGACCGCAGACACTTTGCTTATATCTACCTGCAGCAACATAGTAAACTTAGAACAACTAAGTACTTACATACATTTTTGGTTCGCAATCCATGGTAATCATTACGTTGACAACAGACACTAAGTTATTGTAAATTATGTTGCACGGCATGCAGTCTTTCTATTCATATTTTATCATAAACGTAGGGTTATAAAAAAAAGAACGTGTCATTGTAAGATAAGTGTTTGAATGTAATCAGCGAGCGTCATAACTCATAATCATAATTAAGTGTAGAAGAAAGTCTTTAAAAATATTTACCTGACTGATCCCAAAGCGGCATTTGTTATTTACGTGATTGAATCCAATTTGCAACAGTTTGAACAGTTCGTGAACGAATTCGGCATTTTCCAAAGTGAAGAGATTTTTCTCCGCCGCGTCGTCTATCCAGGACAGCACCATCGGCATGTAGCCCATCTCGTTTGGGTCTACGTACACCATGCCGCAACGAGAAACCGTGGCTGGTGAAGCTTGAGCTAAATCCGCCACCTAGAATAGCCTTTCCTAGTGGGTATTGAATCTGGGTGCTTGCATAAACATATAAGTTCCCAGTAAGGATAAGTCGGAAGGAATCGGTACAGATCGGTGCGGAAAAATAGGCCTATACTTTCGGTACGCGCTCGCACTTATAGGCACAGACGGAAACTTGTCGGTACCGACTACATTTTGTTGTACCGTGCACTACGTGGGTTAATCAGTACCTATCTGTACCGACAAATCAGGAAAATCTTTATCTTTACGCAAGCACTCTCTACCAATTAAGAGTGTGTCTAGCCTAGATGTTGAATTTACAAAAATTATGTAATTCATTATTCTATTTTACTGAAGGTGATCGAATGTGTAGTAGCCAATACCAAATGTCATATATTTTTTACCCTTGCCTTGCTGTGTTGCTATCTAATAAACAGAATGAAACTAGCAACCGAAGGTTAGTAAAAGTACTGAACCAAATATTTCTCAACAGACTTGCTCAAACACTGGCTCTTATTGCACGGCTTTTAGTTTCTAAATACCGTATATGCCGTGTATGCCTTTAATTTGCATTCCTGCTCTAGAGTTGGATATACTAGGCAAAGTTTTGTTTAAATCTTAGCAAATAGTATGCATGCCTTTTTACGCCTAACAATTTAGTAAATTAGTACAAAAGTGGACAAAAAAATGAATTACGTCCAATTATTTTAATATGACATTTCTATCGACGACATTGTGCATGACGTCAGAGGCGCTGATCCCTGAAAAACTGCGTGCGGAAAAAGGTGCGTGTTTGGACAATGCGTCCAGCACTGATATAGATAGGAATCAATCATCGTAATCGACCATATCCTATAATAATGTGAAACGTACCTCAAACAGCATGTGCACGTAAGGTGAAAGCTTGATCCTCTCAGAGTTGGACAAACATAACATCTTGTTGTCGTCAAGTACGGTGTTCATATTCTCAATCCACACGGCGTCCACAGGGCCGTCGCAGATCAACCACTGGTGGTCTGGTCTCTCACACTAAATAGTTACAAGTTGTATTAAATTTATTGCAAACGAACACCAGGGCTGGATCTCGACGAATATTCGATATTGTTCATTGCATTGATTATTTTATACCTACTTTACATCTACTCGACTTGATAAGATTTCCAAGATAGCGTTCTACAGTTACATTAAAATAATTTTCTTTGAAAACTTGCCAAGTTGCATGTTCAGTAGCAAGGAACTTTCTTCCCCTTCATAGAACTTCGATCCCTTATGGATCTCAACTCATTTATTTATCAGTAAGGCTGCCGATGTCCTGTTCCGACGTCCTTTGTACCAAACTTGGGCCTATTTTCACATTCATGTTTTTTTTCTGGGATTACACTTACTTGCACAGCAGTACGTAAGCTGAGAGGTAAAATTCCATCGTGCCATTCGAGCGTTGCCAGGTCGACTTCACCGTACAATTCTCCGATACTGAGACTCTTCGGGTTCATTATGTACTTTACCACCGGCTGATTTTGTGTGCCTGGTATTTTCATTTCATGAAGCCTTGTGTAAGTATCGCCTAACACCTTTAAATAAAATAAATAAATATGAGACCACATCCACACAAGGTCTTCAGGTCCTGAACTAGGTAGAGCCTGTACTACGGTAACCTGATGACTGATATACATACTTATATACATATACACACTCAGACATAGATCAAACAGACCTGTTCATCATGCACACAAATGTTTGACTTGTCCGGGGTACGAACCCGGGACCAGCGGCTCAGAAGGCAGGGTCGCTACCAACTGCACCAACCGGTCAGTCAATTAGAAGTGTGGAATATCTCAGTTTTCAATCGGACAAATCTCGGTTGACGAGGAATAAATAAATAATCGTCTCTTACATTTAAGACTACAGTCTTGCCGCCACCAGTCGGCCCGACTAACATGACGCCCCACCGTACAATCATAGTCTCATGCAGCTGGATCACTTTACATATCTGACATTCCTCGATTTGAAGCTTCCTCTCAAGAATCATTGTTCCTGTAAAATGGTATGTACTTTTACACCCATAGACAAGTTGTAACAACAAGGTAACAAAAACATATCTGAAACTACTTTACATGTATGATACATGTTTTAGGTACCTATATACGACTTAGTAAAAAGTTAAATCTCAATTTGGTTATACGTACTGATGACCTCATCCATGATGCCGTAGTCCCTCTCAGGGAGTTCAACGCCGGGGAACAGATCCGACAATATGCCAGCGAATAGTACCGCGTCAGCAGCCAAGAACTTTGGCAGGTTGCTGTCATTGAGAGCGCACAACAGAGTCTTTTCCTCGTGCTGGTCAGGACTCGCCCGCTTTAGGGCACCAGCCATCACCTAAATACATTTCATGAATTAAAATTAATACATTTACTTATGAAATTGTAGAGAGGAAATGCAAGAATTATAGAAATCATTTGTAGTGCTATACAAATTGGTGGCAAGCTAGTTATAGTAGGTATTTAACGAAAACTCAAAGAAAGCCATCAGTTAGTTCTCTTTTTCTTCCGAAGGTAAAAGAGCAACAAGCATTAGAAAGTTTTGAGAATTATATTACCAGTACACTCTTCACAGCTCTCATGCCGAAATCGTAATGATCCTGTTTTGAAAGCTGTTCACTCGACAACTTGTACATTTGTACCATTTTTTTAGCTAAACCTTTTGAAGATTCGAACCCTTCGGAGTACAGGATCACTTCAGCAATCAACGCTTTAAAAAATATTTATAATGTAAGATTAATCGTGTAGCTACCAGAAAAACAGGAAGAATCATTGGCCTGCTCGCCTCTTACCATAATCCGGTACCATCATAGCTATAGGACGGAATAGAGCCTTCAGGTTATCAGGCAGTTCAGTTCTGCCAGCGTAACCAGGATTCATGGTAATAAAAGCAGCACAACTGCGCACCAATTTGATCTCGCGCCCTTCAAACATGAACCTGATGAAATAGAGAGTTTAGTATCAATGAGAAAATGAGCCGTATTTTCGTTAGTTGCAAAATTCATTTCAAATTGGACTACTGAACTTTTAAAACGAAATAGCTCTAAAACGTTAAATAGTCTGAAGCCGAATCATCAGGAAAAACTTCTTTTTAAACCATAACTTGGTATTTCTGTGCAATGCTCAGCAAGATCGTCGGGAAACCACATTGCATGATGCAAACAGCTAAGTACGCTGGTATTTACATGGGAAATATTTAACTGATCCTCTAAAAACTTATTGACCTTCTAATACATTTTTTTAAACTAATGGATCTCTAACAACTTTTCTCACAGTTGGTCGCAGTATCTAAGCTAGACTACGCGAACGCTTAATCCAAGAAAGTCGCAGTTTATTATTTTCATTACAGCATTTTCGTATTTTTGGACACGGCGGTATATTTGGTTCACAAAAAGAGGCGCAACCATTATATTAGAGTATTCAATCATATTTTTAGGAATGCAAAATGAGAATTATTTGAGGTTTGATTAAATACATGCCTACTTATTTATATTAAAAACCTAGTGTAAATACTAAATAATGCAAGAACACTTACCTGCTCAGCCTTGCGACCTTTGCATTTCGGATGGTGATGAGTTGTTGTGCGATTACGGACAACACCTCAATGTCGATTCGATTGAACTCGTCGAAACAACACCACGCACCAGACGTTGCGAGCCCCGAGAAGAAACGTCCCATCATCTTGTAGTCCAACCCTAATAATATGGATAACTAGTAATGACAGATTATACGCTATTTCTATTTTATTTTGGGTTACTGCAGTTTGTATGTTTAACCTACTCCTACTTGTTTAACAAAGGAGGAAATTCTTAATTCGATAGAACTATAATTAGTTTTGGCATAAATTCTTAACCGAAATTGATGATTATCCAAATCAAAGCTAAAGATAAAATTTATTAATTATTTATTTAGGTTAAGGTTACATTTTATATTATTTTTCATAGGAAAACTCGGAAAGTAGGTCTGAAGTTGCCTGCGGAGCGGGTTGAAAGTAGTACTTTTCAGCCCTAGGGAGAATCGCTTTCAACTGACATCTGTCAAAATATTTAAAAAAAAACTAGTTCTATTTTCACATTTCTATTGAACCATGTTCCAACTTCCTATACAGCCACTCAATTACAGCGCGATGTAAAATTGAGATAACATAAAATAAGTATTATTCAAAGAATATATTTTTTAAATGACTTTATAATAATTTACTTTCAACTATTTCTTTAAAATAACATAGATTTGTGTTAATGTTTATAATTTTTTTAAATAAATGAAAGATAATGGCTGAATAGCTAGTAGCCGGCCACAGAAAAAAAAAATAGGCGGGAAAGCGGCAATCCGATCTTCATTTGTTTTTTCGAGTCGTAAACTTTTGTTTATACTTCCGTATAGCAGAGATTTGTATTATCTGATTCAGATATGGATTAAACGCCTGATTTCATAAGAGAAGAGGCTCATTTTTTCTTCAGCTAATTCATGTTTTGTGTTTTTACTTTCCTTGTATCCGTAATGAAAAGCACAGTGTTTACCTCGGGTTAAAGACTTATTTAGTCCCTCGAACTATTAGCGCCCTCGCTACGCTCCGGCGCCATACCCCGTCTCGGGACTAAATAAGTTACTTTCACACCTAGAGTAAAAATGTACTATTACAATCAAACTTAGCATAAATCCATTCTTTATCAAGTCGGTTTTTACTTTTTACATACATACCCTCAGAGCAGTTGAACACGACGCACTGTATCGCCAAAGACTTGGCCATGTCTTTGGTAGTCTCAGTTTTGCCAGTGCCTGCTGGGCCGGCCGGTGCTCCTCCCAAATCCAGCTGTAAAGCTCCCATCAGGCACAAGTAGCAGCGATCCGTCAGTGGCGTTATTACGAGTACACCTTTAAAATATATTATTCAATCGGTTTCTTTCTACGCTAAAGCCATTCATTGGGAAAAAACTTGTGCAACATTTCAGCAACATGTTTTTGTGTAGTGAGAAAAATGTTTCTGGCCAAAATGATTGATTTCATAAGTTACTACAAACCTGCAGCACCCAAATATTCATGACCATAAACGTACATAGCACTTGACATTCTCGCTACACAGTTGTCAACGTCTTCCTCCCAATAGTAACGAATCATCTTCAACCATTCGAAGTCTTGTCTAGAAAAGTGATTGAATCGAATGAAAGGGTTTAGATACAGTTATACGAGTACGAAAGGCAAAAGGCAAGCTACATCAGGTTTGAAAGTCTTCGTTCTGTAAATCGCACACTTGATTATTTTTAACAATTGGCTGAGAATAAAATCATAAGTGGTATTAAAATTCGTTATAATGACGACTCATATGCAATATTATGCTGAATTGACCAATTGAAATACCTGTTGTTTTGATGTTTATGATCAATGTTTTATGATAGTATTAATTAATTGAGTATCTTTATAGATAGAGGTGCCTTATGAAATTAACGAGTACTCACGATCGCTGGACGTGTTTTTCCACCATTTGTGTAATAGTATCTCTTGCATGTACATCTATAGTGATGAGGGCGCATAGAACCTTCCTGAACAATGGAACAATATCGGCTCGTGTCAGTGCCGCCAAGTCATTCAGATCAAATATGCATTTCTTCTCATAGTCCATCAGCCCGGTATCAATGCGAAGAGGGATTCCCAGATCGAATATTTCGTGCACACCTTTGGCCCACATTATTTGGGATACTGACAGAATTATCTATTAATGATACATTTTTTAAATCAGATTTTTATAGGTAAGGATAACTTAAAAATAATAATGAGTAATTAATAATAATTAGTAATAAATATAATCTTTTACTTGATTAGGGTGCAGCTGAACCCATTCCACTCGTGGGCGGGCTAAGAAATCTTTAAGCGCTATCTTCATGCATCTCTTAACCGATGCGAACATTGCTTCCTCTACTTTACCAAGCCAGTCCTCTACGTTACCACGTGCTTTAAGACCCTATAATATTAAAAATTGTTAAGAAACCTAAAGTATAAGCACATTTTTTGCTGCTTAAATACTTGTACTAGTGTATGTGAAGTAGTCAATATCACAAAAGAAATCTGTTTGAAATACTCATGTGCAAGGTTATAATCATTTTACCTAAATACATTATAAATAACAGATATGAATACCTATAAGTCGAAGAAATATTTAAAAAAGCCGAAAAAGAATTGACTTCTTGCTTTGTTTACGTCATTTTTAGGTGGCGCCATTTGCGCGTTCAGCTTTGCGTAAGATTCGCTATTCTAACGGTATGAATGCAAGTGATGCGAGGTTGCAAACCAGTACCAATAATAAGCCTACAGCGATTTGGAACAGCTATGTCTCACACTGGCTATCATTTCCGACAAGCTTGCAAGCTCTGCTGATTTGAGAAGTACACACACAACACATCAAAATAATCATTACCTTTCCTAAATTAACCCTTTCTCCTTCAGGCGACAGCATGGCAATGATATCAGTGGTCAGATCCTCGGTCTTTGCTGTCATGGCCAGTTTGGCTTGTAGCAAATCCCTCGTTTGGAAGGACATCTCTCGTTCCACCAGATTACCATCTTCAGTTACTTCCATCTCAGATTCAGGTAGTTTCACGCCAAATTCCAACTTAGCAATGGCATCGAAACATTTGCGCAAATGTGGCTGTACCGCATGAGGGTTTCGTGTCTGAACACATAGTAAGTAGTCGTTGCTTAATAGATACTAAGATAAAAAACAGTGAAGGACAAATAAACAGGACAAGAGATTTTAACTCTAATTTTTGGTTTGCCATAGATTCGATGGCTCTATAAGCCAACCAACAAAATTTATACTATTTCCACCTTCAAAATATGATAACTAATAAGTGTTACCTGGGCCAATATCTCCAAAAGTTCATCATTTGACAAAAAGAAGAATCTTGGGAAAGCTACTCGTTTTGTTTCTAGATAAGCCTCTAAACACTTCATGATTTGATCGAGCATCTCATTATTTCTCACAAATTCTTCGTAAAGCTTGGGCTGAGTCGCCGCTGGCATCGCCAAAGGTACCTAAGCAAAAGCGTTTTTAATATCAATTAAATAAACACCGGCCTAGTATGGCTCCCGGACTAATGAATAGAATTGAAAATGTTTATTTGCGTAGAATATACAGGTGAGTTGTTACAAATGCAATGGTTCCGACCATAGAATATAGCCTAGAAAAAAAAAAAAATTAAACGTTGTTTTTTTTTCTCAGTAAGAGCGAGGCCCCATTAGTGCGTTGCGCTGCGTTGCGTCGCGTCATCGCAACGGAACAACGCATTGTATGCCACACCTGTGTTGCGTTGACGCTGCGGCAACGCAACGCAAGAGGGTATGCACGCCGTCGCAGCTGCGTCTCAGTTCCTCCTCTAGCAGTGGATCACTGTCCGTCGTCGCAGCGGAGCTCCGACAACGCAGCGCATCACCCTCCCTCCCGCTTCGTCTCTTGTCCGTCGATCCGTTGAAACGTCGCGCGCGACGACGCAACGGTCTAATGGGGCATGTCATAAAAAAATATATGGAAAACGACGCAGCGACGACGCTGCGAGGACGCAACGCAGCGCAACGTACTAATGGGGCCTCGCCCTTAGTTTTAATCATTATCTGGCAGTTTGAGTAATTTATGCGGCCTACCCAAATGTCCTTCCTTTGGTATTGTTCATCGAATCGTTGAGCTCCACACTTTCGAATAGTCCCAGTGATATTATGTTATTATAGTCTACATGGACTGCCACCAGGTGGCAATTGGGAAAAAAATTACATACATTACATGCGTACATTGCGGCGTGGATCGCCAAACCCCCTCATCGTTGTCTGTCTTACGGCCGCGACGGTAACATTTTTTCCAATGTGGTTTTATTAGTAGATAAGTGATATTTTTATAGACACACAAACAATATTTGAAGAAAACCACAAATATTATCAATAAAACCACACCATTGCACACAATAAACTACCCGACGGATTAAGTCACAAAACACGTGTTTCGTCAAAACTAAGGGCTTATTTAAAACTTCATGAATGTGGATTATCAAACAATCCTTTTATTTTTGTGTAAGCAATCATAAAAGCTTGTAAAACGTTAGTTTATTGCTAATTTTTGCCGCACAAAGATTTAAAACAAAGATTTTTTAAGATTTTTTAAAACAAAGTTTTTATACAAAATTTTAAGAAACGTAGGTAAAGTTTATTTTTTTGTAAAACTTGATTATTGTAAATACTTTATCTGTGATACAAATTTACACCAAGTTTTTATGATTGTGAGGTGATTTTTACGTAGTAATTTTATTGATAAAACATAGTTATTGTAAATATGTAATTTGATTATGATTCGCCACCCGGGGGCAACCGGGATTTTTTTTCCCAATTGCCACCTGGTGGCAATCCATGTGGGGGCGGTGACTGGGACTATTCGCACACTTTTTACTGACAAGATCCTGGCTCACGGGTGCAACGATAATTTGTTCGCGTGCCCACAACACGCCTCCCGCGTCCTTCATATCGATATATAGGACGCGGGAGGCGATTTGTGGGCACGCGAACGAATTATCGTGTTTATTAATTAAGTTCTGAGTTGAGCTGCACGATTACTGACACATGCGTGCACTAACTAGACCTGTCCACTCATCTGTGTGGTTTTTCCTCAAAATACCATTTCAGACACTAACTACATGGTCTTCACATGATCTGACCAAGATTACGTCTGGACTTTAAAAGAGACTGTGTCCTTTTGTTTCGGTCTTTTTTCTCAGAGTCCGATAGGAAATGCCGACCGTATCTAGCTTCTAAAATATGATTGACGTGTAAAAGACTTTGTAAAAACTTACTTAAAGTAATAAAATCATTTATCATTAACAATACAATTTTTTTTTACGGTGGTACCCTAATAAGCGATACGTGAAAAAAAAATGTGTACTTTTTAATATTTGTAGTGATGGTGGACACATTTGCGATAATCGTGTCATGAGATGTTTTTACAGAGCATTAACGAGTCATCTGTAATTCAGTTCTCGGTTATCATTAGTTTTTGAAACATCTTTTAACTACTTTCCAGCATCATCTAGAATATTAAATGTGCGCGGAAATATTCCATAAAGTATACAATTTAAGACCGCCATCGTGTTTATAGTTTCTGCAACAGTCAAAATAATGCCGTCTACGGCGCCGGCGTCGTAACACCCGCGTAGCATCCTCGTAGCAGTTTCGTAGCAACAGATAATGCAAAATTTGCGTGTAATTTTTCTTTACTTTAGGTTCATCTGACAATTGTCTGACTTGTATGAGATCAAGAAAGAAAGAAATACATTGAATTTTGCACGCCGGTTGATCGTGCACACGGACTGGACGCGTAGGTTTAGCCGGACCTTAATGATTCTTGTTTAGACTACGTAACCTGAAAACTTAAGGTTCAATTTACATTGAATCATTTGTCTTACGAACCTATAAAAAAGAACAATAAACACGTTACCTTGGCTAGTTTACGCATGATATCCTTCCAAGATTTGTCCACAATGCTGAACAGTCTTGTTTCATTCGGCAACTGCCTTTGAATGTCAGGCGCGCTAAATATGACCTCCAAATAGATCCAAGTTTGTTGGCAAGTATGCCATTCTTCCTGTAAAAAAGAATGACATTGATAATTTTAATTCCTTAACTACCGTCCTTTCACATTTATTATACACCTCTGATTTTGCTCCACTGTCAAAATTACAGTGATCTTTATTAGCGTTGCAATAAGGTTGCTGTTGGGTTGCTGCCATTGACAAGCCTGTCAAAATCACGGTGATCTTTATAGTCGTTACAATAAAATTGATATTGGGTTGCTGCCGTCAGTGGTAAAATAACGGAAAAGACTGTACAACAAGGTCGTCCCGCCATAAATCAAAAGCCAAATTCAGATGCCTATAATAGCAAAGCCCATTGTTAAACTAGAATAGCACATTAGAGTTTTATCATAGACCGACTTCAGACCGACAAGCTAAACGGAGGATAAGAAATATTGTCAAACATTTTCTTTAATTTATAATTTTTAGTTTACGGCCGTCGCGCGTCGGTGCCGAAATGAAATCTTCGTTAAATTTGCACTATAATAGGAGACTCATACACAATTGTTTCGTTTGTGAGTGGTGTTTTTGACATGGATTTCTAAGAGAAAAAGATATTATTTTACTATTTCATTGTATTTCTTACTTCTATGTAAATGATTATAATTGTTTATTCTAACGTGCTACGTCACATAAAATTTCTAGAGTATTTTAAAATTGTAGTTGATTTTACGTAGACCTACAGAATATTCGAATCATTTTCCCACCTGCTTCAAAATGAACATTCGAATAAATAAAAAAAAATAAAAAAAATATCGTCTGACATTGCACACAGCACCATCTAGTTCCAAGTTAAGCACTTAACACTTAAGGCTTGTGTTATGGATACCAGATGGTTGATACACTACTTAAATACATTTTTATTTCGTAAATACATACATATTATAAATATACATCCATGACTCGGGTACAAATGTCCATATTCATCATACAAACATTTGCCCCTACCGGGATTCGAACCCAGGACCATTTGGTTTCGCTGACTACACTTAGCCACTGTAGCCACTACACCAAACGTGTCGTCATGTGTATTTAAGTTTAATCTGCCGAGACTTTGTCCCTGTATAGATATTATATAGACTTGTATAGATATATTTGTTTAGACCCGCTACGACTGCGTAGGCCCGCGCGTAGCGCGGACTACGAAGCATGCGCTTTTAGAAGTTTTTTTTTCTTTTTAAACTGTTTGATTAAATGCTTTTATAAAAATGGGTATAGATAGACCAAACGAATATAGAGCTAGAACAAGAGCACAGAGCGTCGTTGTTGGTTGAACGCTCTAGACAACTGTTCGCACGCTCGTGCGCCGTTTACATCAAGCAAGCGAGCATTCTTAGAGCATTCCATAGAATCTCCGCATACAAGATAGAACAAGGAAATAATGCCCTATCTCTGTTTACAACAAAATAATTTGATGACGTGAGGCTAGAAGGAGCTTCGCTCGTCTGGTCTAAGCCCACATTTATAGGTTGCATTTCCTTGAAGTTTGAGCGACCGTAACTTGAAGTATTGCACCGAAAGATGAACCAAAGCAGCGTTCTGGGTCAGGTCGGGAATAGTCAGGGTTTAGACAGCTGGACGATAAACGGATAAAGTGTTGTAAAATTGTAAGTACTAATAAATTAAAGCTTCTGTATAAAGAACATCTGTCAAATACGACCTGACCCACCATTGATTGATTCGTTAAAAAATAGTGACTATAAAATTACGGTGTCCAGCTTATTTAATTGGAGCCGTTAAAATAATTTAGCTTTGTAACCAAAACCTCATTTGCTGACAATTTTTATAGATTTTGAACGCATCTAAACCCGTCCCGTTTTTATCTGTGGTACACGCTTCATCATAACACTACCACTAAACATTAACTCTTTTTATATACCTACTAGATCTTTATTTATATTTGTAGTGTATTATCTATAACACCATGTTTAGATGGGGATAATATATTTTCAAATTAGTATTGATGTTTGTGCCTACGGGAACGAATTAATCCATACACTATTTATGTTCGCGACATTATATAGTCACGTCACAGCATGTATGACCCGTGACCGATGTTCTTTGAATAAACTTAATTTTATTGAATATATTCAACTAGTTAGAAGTGATGAGTAGCATAATAGTGCATTCAGGAAATTATCTATAAAATATCAGAATAGAGTTACCAAAGTTTTAGAAAACAGGTCCAAATTCCTCGCCCATTCCTCCACCCTGCCCCTGATTGGTCCACAGTTGCGGGAGCTGAGTATTGTGCTGATATAAATGTTGCCCTCGTCGACACAAGTCTGGATTTCTTCCAGTCCACCCAGCACATACACATCTTTCGCATCTTTATGCAATATCACCGGGAACTCTAGAGATGCCCACATTTCTTCCACCTATGAAAGTTATTTTATACTTAGTCTTTTTAGCAATGATTCTGCAAATCATCATGCATGTCTTTGATCACAGTTCAGCTTTCGTCTTCTCGATCACAGTTCAGATTCGAGCATTACATCAGTGGGCGAGGAGGACCGAGGTAATGGTAATATAGTAATGATCCAATTCAAATCTTGGACTGTTACATTACAGGTGATAGCTCCCGGTGAGGGAGCGCCTTAAGGTGAGTATAGACTAGAACATTTACTTGTTACAAAACATCGAACGGCTCTACCATTGATGTTCCTCACTCACTGATGTAATGCTCGAATCTGAACTGTTACATCAAAGGCGAATGCTTTCGGTAAGGGAGCGCCTGTAACGTACCTATAGATCTTCTATTTTGGCAAAATAAACCTCCACACTTTTTTCCATAGGTGCACACCATGGATTAGATATGAACACAAACAATTATTATTATGCGTAGGCAGATATATAAGACGCAGTAGAGGGCTACGAAATGTTTAATTAGACGATCTATTCCTACTTTTATTTCTTGTAAACAGGATATAGCAATACCACTAATTTTGCACCTGCTGTCGTTTGTGTTCTGAACTTCACCAGCCTAATAACTAATAGTATCAAGGTTCATAGTTTTGTATTGTCGTCTGATTTCTTGTAAGTGACCTGAATAACATTTCGTTATACCTTCTTCAGCAAAGCTTCCAACCCAGCCTCGGAGCTGGCTTGTCCCGCCACCTCCATCAGCTCCTCAGCATGTTGGAAGGCGTGCAGATCCTCGAACACTTTGAGCGTCACCTCTTCTCCGGGTGTGAAGCGTGTTTTCAGAATATCCTCAATTTTAACCCAGTGCCGTGGTTTCAATGCTGGATTCCGGAGATATGACATTACAGGTAGCTAAAATAATAAAACTTAACGTTACAAACTGTATTTTCAGAGCGTTGCTGCTAACATCTCTTAATTCCACATTCGTAAAATATAAATTATTTGTGTCTGTCAGGCCGTTGAAAGATATTTGTCGTATAATGATAGCCTGTACTTCCACATTATCTTTAATTAAACATTACTGACCTTATCCTTGATAACGTCAATAGTTGCCTTACATTTAGGCACCATCTTGTTCGGAGGAATACCTTTGTCAAGTTGATTGAATATCTTGCCAAAGTTAATAGTTATTGTCTGTATTTCATCGGTGTCTAATGTGCTAAATGGCGCTTCGAACCTAAAGAAACAAACTTATTTGTATGTAGTTTATAAAAAAAATACGATATTCTTTCTTTATTCTTGAGAGTGCTTACCAGGAATGGAACATGTCCATCCATTCTTTGGAAGACTTCCAAAGTAACTGTCTGAGTCTAACGTCGTTTACTGCTTCGTCTAACTGTTCTAACCGTGCCGGTGGTATCTGGAAGGTTATTCAATCAGATATATATTTCGTTTTTAGAAATCGCACGCTCAACCTCATAGCGATTGAGACGGACTTATTCTGTTGATCTTTGAGTGAATTCACAAGGAATGCATTGTTTGTAATTTGTTATAAGTAGGTACATGAATGTTAGTATTTATGATAATTAAGTTAAGATAAGCGCATTTATCGCAATGGATGTATTAAGATGTAAGAAGGAAAACAAATAAATAAATTGTAGCATTTTTCTTTTCCAACTATGTAGGTACTTATTTACCTTAAATATCTTCTGCCACTCTCGTATTTGCTTGTCTCTTGCGGAACACGCATTAAGTTTCTCTTGCAAGTCCTGCAAGGCCTCCAATACTTTCTCCATGTCAGACTTTTCATCGTACAACCAGGGTTGCTAAATTATGAAATATATGAAAAGAATCAAGTTAAACCTAAATGCATCCCAAGAAGACAAAACAAGGAAAGATATCTGGAGGACAGACTGCAAACCAAAAACAGCCGTGACAAAAGCACATTGCAAGAAACATGCATTGTTAAGTGTTGTGATGGTCATCATGTTACACATTTACCGGTCTCGCTCTCATTCGCCAAGTTTGCAGGTAAAAGTAGCAACTGTACACAATATGCACCGATAAATCTAGAAATCTATTTTAAGATCACTATTCAGAGATCTAGTTCCAGTCCGAATCCTGCCGAAATGCCTTTATGATCGGTTTCCCGCTTCCGATACCTCGGGCTAATTGGCCTAGGGGTGTTACGTAGTAGACCGACCGAAACGCTAAGAATTGAATCAATTCAGGTTTGATGAAATGACGATAGCAACCCCTGCATTTTGCAACAACCCTAAGGCCGTTGTTCACCGCCACGTCAACGGGACGTCAACGAGAACGAGATGCCGGCACCGAAGTAGCGATACGTACAATTACTATGGCCGCCTGTCCACACGTCCGTCCATGGGACGTCACGTTCGGTTCGAAAAACCTCGTTTCTCGTTGACGTCCCGTTGACGGTGGCGGTGGACAATCGCATCGGATGATAACTATTTCGGATTTGCTGCGTGAATTCCTAATACGTCAAATTATTTACTTAACAATAGACGGGACATAGTGAACAATAGTACATTGTTCACCGAGATGAGAAAGTGACCGATTACCGTCGAGGGTGTCGTTTGAATGATTGAATTTGGTGATACATAGTGCTTTATACTCACTGACCTCTATTAAAATACGCTGGACTGGCTATCCCATACAAAATGACAGCTATTTACTGTGCCGATTCAAAGCGCCCCCATTGACAGACGTGAGAGTTCTGAGAACTAATAAGATTGCAATTAGGGCCGTTGTTTGTTGATTTTACGCTAAGTGTCTCTGCGGAATAAAAAGTTTTCTAAAGTGTTTACTGTGATTGTGATATAAATTAAAGTGTTATAATAGTGACAGTGATTGTATCATAGCTTGTATTGTTCGTCCAACATGAAATCGTGCGTATATTGTAAAACACGATACGAAAAGGACAGTGGTGTCAGTTTTCACAAGTAAGTGAATCTAAAACATAAATACTTATTAGAAAACCGCTTAAAACAGTGTATTCTTACAACAATAAACGTAAACTATTCGAGTTTACGGGATTTTACGAACATTTTTATAACCAATAACTTTTGTTAGGGATGTCAAAATTCATATCGATACTTTCGTAATATTATGATGTAAAACAAAAGTCATGCTCATCATTGTTAAAATAATGATACGCACATTATAATGATCTCTAATAATAGCAAAACACTTCAAGGTTTATTATTATTAGAGTCAATAACTAATAATTTAACACTTGTGATTCATAATTCTCATTAAGTGTTCTATATAATTATAGATATATGTATATAATTTTTTACCCATACCTACTATTATGTTTCCTTTAATTACAGGTTCCCCTCCGATTACACTCTCAAACTTTGGTTAAAAAATATGAAGGTTGTCAACTGGACTCCGACAATGTATCATTATCTGTGTTCTAAACACTTCACGGAAGCCTGTTTCTTAAAAGATCAGTCACGGACTACGTTGAAAAAATAGCTCGACAGTAATTTTTAATTTAATAAATTATGTGATTTGAGAATGCTTTTTTATTTCCCTGTCCCCCTCCCCTGCGGTAATTAAGTTGTTACAAGTTAATTACCGTAAAATTTACAGACCTAATAGAAAGTTATCGTGTCTCTTATCACATGGCAACATGCGGTATGTGACTAGTAATAATATCTTATTGTGCACTCTTTATAGGAAGGGATCATCTTATTAATTACTATTTCTATCTTAGTAATTTACTATTTTACAGAATTTTACTATTTATTGATCCTATAGTGAACTGTTATCCGATTAAGGAGAACAAGGAAGGAAGGGGTCAACCGGACATGTGATATTTTCTACGTAAAATATCTGCTTATTACGACTATCTATAGTTCATTAGTTTAGTTAGGTACTCAACTAGTGCAGACATGTCTTTTTATCTGTGTTTTAGTAACATTTAACAAAATATATGCCTATATTGTTTTAAATCAAATATCTACAATTTTAGTAAATCTTAACATATGTTATAAAACGTATTTCACGTTTTTAAAAACATATTACGTATAAAAGACAACACGAATGTTACATGTTAATAATTACCTAAACCAATTTAATTTATAGGAAATCTGTAACAATAGCGTTGGTAATATTTCTATCATTGTGGTCGATATCAGAAAAGTTTTTATCGATAACAAACCTTTTGTTATACATCACTAGTATTAGTTCCATTCCCCCACACTGCTGCCGTCAGCGCCAAAATGGCGATTTTCAAATAGGCACATGAAATTGATTGCGATAGCCAGTCCAGCGTATTTTAATAGAGGTCAGTGTTTATACTACACCTACGAGGAAAATAAAAAACTAAATCTTTACTAAAACTGAATCCTCAAACAGCACACAAATTGAAAATGGCGCCAATGGCGTCTGCAATTTTCACATGTTCTTTTTTCAAATTGTTTTTCCTGCCGCCGCAGGGTCGCACTGCCAGCCCGACACCATCCAACACACAGCTAGTGGCCAGTGTCATTTTGCGAACTTGGAGATAAAAACTCACTGTAAAAACTTTTTGGCTTTTGATATTTAGGTTACCGGCGCATAGTCTTACCCAAAATTAAAAAAGAAAAACCACGTAAGAAATGGATTTTCATACACTTTTCTCTCCCGCTCAGATGCGTTTTCTCCCCGCATATTTGTTCGATATGCAATGACGTACTTTCTACCGTAAATTTGATAAAGTATCAAGGTACTTTCCAAGCAGGTGTAGTATAAAATCGTAATCCGATACATTTGTCCTAGCGGGCAAATGTCGCTCAGTCTAGTGTGGTACGCCTGCATGCCGCTCTAATATGCTAAATGACGTCACTGAGACATGGGATCACAGCCTCTCTATAGTAAATATCTTAAATCTCTTTGGTGAATCCCAAAAATTCAAAATGTTTTAAGAATGTTATTCGTATATTCAATGAAAGCTAGCGTATCATTGATAGTGTAAATTTTAAAGATTTTTCAAATAATTACCGCAACTTCATCCCTTAGTTTGTTGACGTCGAGCATGAGTTCCATTATATCCTTGCCGATCTGGCTTGCGAACAGTCCCGCTAGCTTGCTGCGAGTCTCGAGCCTTGCGTCCACGTTAGTCCGAAGAGTTCCCAAAGCCACACTCAAACCTGACGTAGTCATAAGAATCATAATTGAAAATACGAAGCGTACTTGATTGAAAAGTCGACAAAACTAAACTCTAGGGACTAGCCTAGTAGGGCCTGTAACCTAGCCTGGTCATCTCTTAGCTGCCCACGGCTTACTTAAATTTTAGAATTGTTTTTTGTTTATCTTTTTACGTGTACGTCTTTCTACATCGTTCTCACATGTAAATTTCAACATGAATGATGTAATAAAAATATAGTGTTAATGTTACAATATTTTGATTTAAAAGAATGTCCGTGGAGTTTCTTGGCCGTTCTTCTTCATAGGAACTTACTTAGCTTTGGAATGGGCAAGTAGCTGGTCGACTGACCACTTGACCATTCAAAAATGCCTGTAATTGGTTTATCTATACTTACTTAGAAGTAATAAAAATCATAGCGAAGTCAAAACTGTACATTGTTTTTTTTTGTAACTTTTTCGGGGTAAGATTCTAATGCCGAAAATATAATTTTTGTATTTGTCTGTTTGTTTGTCTGAATGTATGTTCCAGCATCAACCAAAAACTACTAGATAGATTTTGTTAAAATTTTGTATGGATATTTCCTATGAGTCTGGTCAGTCTGTAGGCTATAAATTATCACGCTATTTGCTATTGGTGATGAGATATTATTTATAGTTAACCACACATTTTAAACAGGCGAGCCAAGATATTGCAGAAAGTTACTGATTTAACCACTTAAATGATTATCATCACACTATATCTTTATGGGGCAATAAGGATAGATGTCACATGTCTTCGATACTTTTTGCATGCCGGTTTCCTCACGATGTTTTTATTCACCGTTTTGAGAGCAATGGTGATGAAATAATCTACACAAGTGTTGGTAAAGATTTATGAAATTGTATTGCAAAAACAAAATGGCAAATTCCGATTTAGACCACGTGCCATAAGAACCTTGCATCTCTATCTATATATTATGTCTAAGTAACTGGACTTCAATACGTACCTAAGAAGTCAGTCAAGTCATCAGGTGAAATCGGTATGTTGAATTCTCCCATTACATCGTAAAGCTCCCGAAGATATTCCAGCCTTTCTTCCAAGAATGATACACGCGGTTCTAGTCCGTTCATCAAAAAATTGAATGCTACAAGTTCCGCAGCAGTTAAAGGTTCCTTGCTTATATCTTCGTTGATTACTTCAATACCAGTTACAATTTCTTCAATGCAAGCGTGACCGATACTGCACATGATGGAAATAATTAATAAAACAGTATTAAAGCAAACGCCTGTTTGCTCGACGACATTTTAAGCTACAGGTGCAGTCAGCCTTAAAAAGAGACATCGAATATTAAATTATACATCGACAAGAGTTCACTTGGCTGTTTTCAATCTTTGTTTTATGATATTGTAGCCACAATAGTACATTGTTACCTTAGGGGTGAAAGTAACTTATTTAGTCCCGAGACGGGGTTTGGCGCACGAGGGTAGCGAGGTCGCCAATATTTCGAGGGACTAAATAATAATAATAATATAATAATACGGGACAACATCCACACAAGGTCTTCAGGTCCCGAACTAGGCAGAGCCTGTACTACGGTAACCTGATGACTGATATACATACTTATATAGATATAAATAAGTCTTTAACCCGAGGTAAACATTGCGCTTTTCATTACGAATACAAGGAAAGTAAAAATAAAAACCGAAATTAGCTAAAGAAAAAATGAGCCTCTACTCTTATGAAATCAGGCGTTAATCCAATCAGATGAACTCATTGTGATAATACAAATCTCTGCTATACGGAAGTATAAACAAAACTCTATTTATAACTCGAAAAAACAAAATGAAGATCGGATTGCCACTTTCCCGCCTATTTTTTTTTTTCTGTGGCCGGCTACTAGCTATTCAGCCATTATTTTTCATTTCCATCATTTAGAAAATGGTAAATATTTTGCCCAAATCCATGTTATTTTAAAGAAGACTGAAGACAACAAAACAAAATAATATAATTAGTCACTTAAGAGCTTGTTTTTTCTTTTATTTTGTTGTGAATGCTATGCACGTTTGTAATTGACGTAAAAACTAGTCCATGTCTCTGTTATTTCTAAATGTTTGTGTTGTTGATGTGCTTTAATAATAATAAATAAATCAGCACATTTTGCCAAAATTTAACCATTAACTCAACCGTTACTTAAAAATAGTAACTATGGTTTACTAATGGTCGAGTTAACTACGGATCAAAGAACCGGCGGCATCTACTTCCAAGATAAGTTTCACAAATTGTAGACATTCAAATGAACTCTTGTCGATGATTACATCTTTTCGAGGCTGACTGTACATTTCCAGTATACGCCGAGCTCTCATTCTACGGAAAGCCTATATGCGCGCAAATGCGAGGTCTGCTCATACTGCAAATGTATAGCTTGATAATATATCGTCCTGTGTATAGTCGATCTTGTAATTGCTTTTCCACTTTTGTCAACAAATCCCAGTTAAATTGAAACTTGACAAAAGTTGAGACTACGTAACTTTCGCATAGACAAATACACTAAAACATTATACGAGTAGGTACCTACTATACTAAAACAATTCAAAACTAAAATATCCAAATACTATATTCATCTTTTTTTTTGCCAAAAGTAATTAAATCAAGCCACACAATGTACATTAAATTAACTTACTCAGGTGTTACATTCGCCACTATATCAAACAGTTTTCTCGGCTGCGGTCTAAACATTTCTTGGAAGGGAAGTAGGCACAAGAACAATAAGCCCACGGGCTGGTAACTCACTATGTCTTCCACAGATTCCATTTGTTTTACAAACTTGTCACACAGCTGTCTGAACGTGAATACATCTCTCTCGTTTTTAATCAAGTTAACATCCATTGCACAAGACTCACGAAAGCTATCCCTGAAAGTTTGGAATCGGCCCAAAAACTTCCACACGCTTTCATAACCGAATTTAAGTGCATATGGAATGAACGCTATATCATCCAACATTTTTAAATCCTGGTTCATCAAGAAATATAGATTCGGTGCCTGTCCCGCGGACCATTCGACGGGCTTGCCCATTATTGTGGGGTGCACAAATATTTGCAACGATTCATCGTTTAGAAAATTGTGAAATGTGCGCACGTACTCCTCCCAGTACGCTGTTATTTGTTCCAAGTGGGACGTTACTACTGCCTCACTGGGATTAAGGACCATTTCGCCAGACTCTACTATGTACGCATCAACTTGGAATAAAGCCCACTGCAAAACGCGTATTAATTATTAATAAATTACTGCTGCACTCAGAGACAACTAAACAATTATAAAAATGGAACGCTGTCAGGTAAAAATATGACAGAGAACATTATTCTTGAGTAGTGCAGATATGATGTACAATTAAAATTACTGAACATTATAGAAGTATAGATATTTCAGTACCTTGCAAGTTTCCGTTACACGAGGCACTTCTTCAACCACCGTTTCCACGTCGGTACCACACAGTTCTTCATCGGTGGGAGTAAATTCGACATGAGTACGAAACATGTTGGCCATTATCATATTGGACCTTTTTGTTAGTCGGTGTAACATGTAGTTGGTCATATAATCCGCCAACTTTATGAAACTGCAGGCATATAAAATTTAATTAATTTTGTTCTGTACCAACCCATATTATTATTTTCTCTGGTATGTTAATAAAAAAACAATATTGTTACCATGCTAATCTTTCGCAATACTTTCTCTTGTTCGCTTTCTCTGTGTAAGACATTCCCCCAGTAGGTTTGCCTCTAATCATTTGAAAGGGCGGTATATTTCTGTCGTCATACACAAACCCCTGTTGGTAGAGAGCCGTATGACATGATTGGGTGATCACATCCAAAACCACGGTGCGATATTCAACCAACCTGTCTCTTACGTATTCTATACGTTTCATCTGTAATATAAATATTAATTTACTTTCAAAACCTATTCACGGAACGAAAATATAAAAGCCAAATTACTAAAACTGACGCCGCCTTTTTTTCGGCAAACTTTATAAATTATGTTAAAAATAACGAACGAAATGAACTGCAGTACACTTAATAATCAGTCTGAGCTGAGTGAGTCATATCAGTTTATACCGGTGATTTTCTGAAATAATGGGTAGTATAGGTAGAGCAAACTGGTCAAAGGAACAATTACCGGGATTTTTGTTTTTCGAAAAAGTTGCCTTTTGAAAAAAAAGTGCCCTGTATTTTATATTGAGGGATATTTTTGCTGATAAGGATCAAATACTGTAAAGGAGTAAGTATTATGTGTGAACTCGAAAGGAAGCGCCAATTTAGCAAATTTCAATTTAGCTAAAGTTAAAAATAAATAAGTAGGTACGTAAAATTTGTAATAGGCTAAGCAGAAAGTTTATAGTTACAGCTCACAGGCTGAGATCTGGACACATGCCGCTCAATAATTTTGGATTTTTAATGAAAAAAATCGATTCACCAAATTGTGAGGTGTGTGGCACATTGGAGGATATTTTACATTTACTGACGGAGTGTGTCAGATTTCAGTCAGCTAGACAGGACTTAGTTACAGAGCTCAAGATAAATGTGAACGATGTTTGTATGTTCTATCATATTTTGTCGACACCTAACTCCGGAGTTGCTTATAGCTTATTTAACTTTGTATTATTACGTTTTACGTTATAAGGTTTAATAAGTTTGTTTATTATTAAGTAAGAAGTACTATTACGATATAAGGTCCGATGGGACTGGCATATACAATTGTATAAATGTCCCTAATAATAAAAAAAGAAAAAAAAAAAAGATTTCCTTTGATTTACACATTATTTTTGTTAGCAGCATTTGATCGTTACCCTTACCAGCTAGACAAAAATATGTTCAATTAGTGTCTCAGTCATAGTTCTTTTGACCACTTTACCACAGTTTCGGAATAAAAATTTACCCACAGTTTCTGGTCCCGGGTTCGATCCCCGGACAAGTCAAACATTTGTGTGCATGAACATGTTTGTTTGACTTGTGTCTGGGTGTGTATATGTATATAATTATGTATATCAGTCATCAGGTTACCGTAGTACAGGTTCTACCTAGTTCAGGACCTGAAGACCTTGTGTGGATGTTGTCTCATATTATTATTATTATTTAGCCCTGATGTGACATCGCAAAAATCACCCTTTGTAAACGGAGATAGGTAACTTAGTTTGGACTCAAATTTTAACTTTACCGTAATACAATGTTTCGTTAGTAGGTAATGGTACTTATATTGTATTTTTTTTGTAAATGGCCGCATAAAAGGCACCTCTGCTCTATACATTTCGGTCATTGGCTTTTGAAAGCCACATTCATTGGCTACTGCAACCGGCCGTTATATCAATTCACACCGACTTTTAGTAAAAGTAAGTACCTACTGCTTTATACCTACCTTTTTTACCTACCTTAAATCGAAGTTTTTTTTTCCAAATTCCATCTCGTCGTCGGCTGTGTTAATCATGATCTATGTATTTATATCGTCTGAGTACCTAGTTACTGTAAGGTATTCTTATCTACCTATTTTAAAGAAGAGAATACCTAGCTGGCTTAATAATAATGTATAATAATTTATTTATTTCTTATCACAAATGTTGTAGACAGGAAGTGCTTAATCTAAATAATAATAATAAGGCTTAACATTTGTGAGGGAGTGAGAGGGCAGGCCCCCCCAGGACTTACATAATTATTATGTAAGTAGGTACATGTTTATTAGTTTAGATTAATGAACAAAAAGAAAGTAAGTGATGAAGTTTCCTTAAATTCTAGGTAGATATTATAAAGAAAACATAATATTAATCTACACTGGACATGCATAATATTATGTGGTTTAAGTGTGGGTGTGAGTATGTGTGTGTGTGTGTGTGTGTGTTTGTGTGTTGTGTGTGAGTGCCTGAGTGTGTACTGTGTGTGAGCAAGGGTGTGAGAGTATAGGTTTGTGATGGTGATAGAAATTTAGCGGATAGGAATCAGAAGATTCAGTTGCCTAATAACCGAGAGTTTTAAGCCATTTACATACGGTAAGTTTACAAACTGATCTACGCATTAGGTGTATTGAGAGCGTTGTATTGATTTTATTATACAGATATCCCCCAAGAATACAGTACTTAAATCCTTGCGAGAGATTGGTGCGATCGAAATTAGTAGGACCACAGAAATATTAAAAACAGAGTAGGACAGACGTTACCTTTCCCTGCGCTTATCTTTGTTGAGATTAGAGTCATATTTTATTTCTGTATGTTTTTAAGACTAAATAAGTCAACAGGAAAATTCTGTGCGTAAGTTACCTGATCTTCGATGAAGTAGAAAAAAGCAGTATCCATGTCTTTGCTTATATCAGCAAATGTTTTCATGTACATTTCACAGCACATCGCTTGTATACTTAGCAAAGCCTTGCCTAAAATCGGCGTCAAAATGAAAAGGTTCTTGGCCAGCTTGTTACGAATTTTCGTATATTTTCTGAACATTATAGATTTCCTCCACACATAAAATGCTTTCCAATATCTATATAATTTGAAGAACTTGATCTGGAAACGTAAGGCATTTATTTATAGAAGCCTTACGGATGCTACAAACTTGTTCGGGTGCGGCACATTCGATTCGGCAGTTTTTGGTTGGATAACAAAGCCGACCCGAAGCAATTACGGCTCGTGCTGATCACCAAACTCCGTTTGGCATCTACCCACACTGCAAAATGTTCGGGACGGCTCAGGACAATTCGAACTATAACGAGAGGCTTTTTCAATCGACTAGCTGTAATTTCCTGATTTAACATAAATTTTATCTTACAGCTGTGTCCCGTTATTTCATTTTCGCTTAGCGTTCTTCGTGACTTTTTTTTCTTTTGCTCGTCTCCAAAGGGTCGTAGCGTGATGATAAATAGCCAAAGTCAAATCATTTATTTCAAATAGGCACATAAAAGGAACCTTTAAACGTTAAAATTACAAAAAAATGGAATTGAAATCTACGCACATCAAAAATGTCTAGGAATCAAGCACGTTTTTGTTAGTCATTAAAAATCAGTTTTTTAATTATATTTTTTTGCAACTCCTGTGGATACTTTTTAGTTAATCTCGTGATTTGAAAAGGGAATAGTTTTTCAATTTCGGTCAAAAGTCTTCTGTAAAGTCGACCATTGCAGGATTATATAGGAAATCGATTTCTGCCATAGTTCTGAGTGGAATCAATACAAAAGAACGTTATTATGGAGAGAAGACGTAATTTGAGCCGAGAAGAAATTATCAGTGCCGTGGGAATGTTGGAAGCTGGTTCTCGGTAACGTGCTGTGGCAATCGCTCTGGGTACTACGCAGAGTGTTATACGAGTATTATAAGTAGACTTTAGATACGTTACCGCATCAATAGCGACGGCGGCGTGGCAGAGCGACATTGAGGACGAGCTCGCATCAATGGCGGCGTGGCAGAGTGACATCGAGGACGAGCTCGCATCAATGGCGGCGTGGCAGAGTGACATCGAGGACGAGCTCGCATCAATGGCGGCGTGGCAGAGTGACATCGAGGACGAGCTCGCATCAAAACGGCGTGGCAGAGTGACATCGAGGACGAGCTCGCATCAAAACGGCGTGGCAGAGTGTCATCGAGGACGAGCTCGCATTACCACACGCAGACAAGATCGTTACATACAAATTACTGCTCTATGAAATGGTGCAAAGACCGCGATAATGTTGGTTACGAGGCTTCATAGCTCTTCAGGGATGTTAATATGCGATCAAACCATACGAAATCGCTTGCATGAAGACAATCTCCGTTCCTGAAGGCCGCTACGTGTGCCATCTATTAAGCCCAGCAATCGCAGAGCCCGTTTGCCGGGTTCGTGAACACAGAAATTGGGCAGAAGAGGGGTGGCATTTTGTGTTTTTTCTGACGAATCTCCCTTTGGTATGAGGCCAGATACTGTAATATTGATACGGTATTGGACTTTCAGCCTGGACGCCAAGAGCTTTTAAAATCATGCCAGGAAGTCCATGCATACAGTGGTGGAACAATCATGATATAAACGGGTATTTGGATCGGCGGAAGAACCGAACTGATATGGATCCGAGGCAATCTCAACGCACAGATTTACGCTGAAACGATTGTATCAAATGTTGTTATTCCTTCGCGGACCCAATTTGTTGATTTTTTTCTGCTTATGCATGATAATGCACGTCCATACACTGCCAGAGCCGTTGCAAATATACGGTACACACACACACCACAAATCTCTTTTGCCTATTACCACGGACTTGTGCGGCCATTCCGCAAAGTGATTTGGATGAACTCAATGAGTACGCAAAATCAAAATCAAAAGTCATTTTTTCAAACTAGGCTGAGAATCAGCACTTTTTGAACATCAAAATTACATAAGACTGTCCCCCCAAAACGCCCACCCATCACCACTTCCTAGTGCTTTAGCTGGGAAGAAGAAGTGGCGGAAAAAACTCCCCAGCAGCACTGCTGTCTGTTCAGTTAGAAGAACTGGATTCTATATATTCGCAATTGTTCTACACACGTTAACGACGGAAATACAGACATCTAATTGATTATTTTACGCAATAAAAACCTTTACAAACTAAAATTTTCATCTTTTTATCAAAGTCTTTATTAGTGCAAAAGCAGAGAGTACTTCATCGATCTACACATACGAAAACGTTTTATCTATTCAATCAATATAAAATAATATTTTTTTAGTTTTAGTTGTACCACGCAGTTAATACGACGAAAATAGAACGAAAATAATCATGCATGTTTTCTGTCGCAGAAATACGACACGAGCGGTAGGGGCACGGAAATATGTGTCGCATAAATGCGACACAAGCGGTCAAAAGGTTAAATACCTTGATCCCTAGACATTTTTGATGTTTGTAGTTGCCCTTTCCATAAGGTCCATTTCCAGAAACCCCACCGTTACTGTTTTAAAATGTTTTACTGTATTTTGTATATATTAATTATATCATTATATGTGACGGCGATGCGCACATCTAAAAAAATACCAACCACAATAGGCAAAAAGAATGAAAAATTAAGCAATGACAGATAAATTATAGCTTAGGTACTTGTAACCTCCCTCAAGAATTGTAGTTCCAGAGATAAGCGTTCAAACAAACAAACTAACACTTCAGCTTTTTTATATTAGTTAGATTTTGCTGGCTGCTGTGCCGAACCATCAAACCCGAACAAGTGTGTAGAACTTCTTAAATAACAGTTAATGTGCGAAGAGCAATTACAAAATAAAGCTAAAAAACCAAATTGAACATCCTTACGTCAGTAAGTTTAACAAATATGTTATACTCCTGTTCCCAAGCTGGAAGTTTTGTGAAGACCATCTCGTTAGAATAGTGTGTCACTCCACATTGACTTATTGTAAAAAAATTACGTTTGTCGATGTGCTCATACGGTACGACCCTGGAAAATCGATTAGGTAGTCAGTTATTTATTAGATGGAACACACGAACAAGTAAAAAAAACTATTGGTAGTCGATTTTGTGACCGTTTTGGAGATTTTGAACGTATACTTTAAAGGCTGCAGATTTCAGAAGATATGGCTAGCTAAAATTAAAATTGAATAAAAAAGAGTCAAAACAATATATCTATTTGAATTCCTCATCTTTTACGGCTACCTGTATCAGCATAGCTATTCACAACCGTTAGAGACGCTTCCGTGGCGAATCGAATATCAATCAATTTTACCTAATTAGTCCCCCCCTTTAAAGGGTGTTCGGGACAAGCTCCTCTAAAGAGATGCTGACCATCTTCCGGGCTCTGGGATTGTCCTAATAGCCGTGGAATACCTCCCTACTCCTCAAGCACTCCAGACATGTTGCCTCCTTGTCACTACGTCACTACGTGTTAGCGACAGTTTCCGGGGGGCCATTATAGGGGATAATCGTCGGTGGGTACCTCATTCCAATTAAAATTGTCTAAGGGGCCTCTGCGAGTTGGCTTCGGCCCCTCGTATCCCAAAGGACCGGGACTTCATGGTCCCGAGGTACGTAAAGATAAAATAATAATAGTAATAAGCCCCCTAAAATCCTACCTTACGTCCAAGCTGAACACCTAGCTACGAGGGGGGCGGACACGCGTACTGTCCAACTGTACAACGAACTTACGCGGCTAACAAGGAAAGGTAGCCCTTTTAAGGATATGAGTAATTAATAAAAGATTATAATAATTTACGATCGCTTTCCGGGGAGCACCGGGGCGCATCTGGAACCGATGCTAGATGCCACACTATGCGAACCATATCGGCGGTGAGGAGTTAAGCAAGCAGGCTCCTACCGACAATTTTTTTATAGCTGGTCATAGTGAGCTGAAAAGGCGAGCTCACAACGTCGATGCTACAGCCGATTCCACGGGTGATGAAATAATTTACTTATTCTCAATTCTCATCCATCCCTTCGACTCGCCCTTCCTACATGACAAGAAGAACCACTAGGTTGTTCACCACCAGCACACTTGATAGTGTTGTGCAAGATGTCAATCTTGACTCTGAGCTTACACCCACTACAAGTGTACCCAGTAAGCGCAAACGATGGACACCTGAAATGCATAAGTTCATACTGCGCGCATATCTCCAATTAACTTTATTATTTATTTATTCGCTTCAGGGAATTCATGATATCCGCACAATACAAAATAAAGAATATGGGACCTAGTATTGAGCCTTGCGGGACTCCTTAAAGGATGAACTTCTTAGAGCAGAAGGTCATACTGGTCTAAGGCTACCTCCTTACCATCCAGACCTCAATCATATAAATATTATCCAGACCCGATCGAGCTTGTGTGGACAAATATTAAAAATTGCCTGGTCAGGGATCACATTAATGCAACATTGGACGAAAAAATTACAATACTAACAAGGTTATTTTCTGAATACACACTGCCGAAAAATGGCAGAATTGTGATGACCATGTACAAAAAATTACTATACTAAAGTAATACCCAAACAGCTACATCAGTCCCTTCCTGCTATCCCTGCCACCTTACACCTACCACCTGCTGCAGAACGCAGTGAATCATAAAATATGACGGCTTGTAAATAAATATCTCCAGTGTGAGTCGGACAACTTGCACCATTACTCCCACTCAAATATAGTTTAGTTTACATACAGTCTACTCAGGAAAACCAAGCGGACCTCCAAGTTTACAGTACACTTAACCTCACTGATGGATATTTTGCTTAGCCCCGTGTCATCAGTTCTAACCGGCTACGCCGAGAAAACAAAAATAATAATAATTAATAATAAATACTTTATTGTGCAAATCAAATAGACGACCGCTATTCTTTTTTTTTTTTTTTTTTTAATAGTAATAGTATTTTATTTCGCAAATATGGGTTTTACATACAGGTCTTAAGATTAAGTACATAATTATAGCTCAGCCACATTTTACCAATCGGCATGCAAAATTAGATTAGATTATTTATATCATTCTTATCACAATTAAGTATATCAATTTTTAATTTTTGAATTATTATTTAATTCATCAAATTAATAAAAAAAAATTAAATATGTGTAACAAAAGAAAATACACTATTATCATTAGAATATTTGACATGTCATTACAAATAACAATATTATTATTACAATTCGTAGACAGAGAAACTAATAGACGCAGTGACGATTCCTTTCTCGCTTACACAAGAAAGAGAGCGAAAATTACGCTATGAATGTTTTAGACAGAGATACAACTATCAATTTTTTTGTCTCTTACCGTGTAACCTGTTTTTTCAAGGTCCGCAACTCAAATTGCGAAACAAACTTTGACACTTCGTGCCGTCATTGTGTTTGGTGTTAAAATTTTGCTTATTTTTATGATAAAAAACGATTTTAATCCAGTGAGAAGACAGAAATTATCCGTATTTCACATCGACGATTATACAATGGTGCGTTGTCGTGTTATTTCATGTAAAAGCGATAGTGAGAAGAAAATTGCCGGTGTGTCTTTTCACGCGTAAGTACGACGGTTTTGTACCTAATTATAGTTTCTTAAATGATGATTATTTATGCCATAGCATGACGGAACGATATGTCTCATTAAAACTGAAGATAATAGGATTTTGTCGAGTTTTTAACATTCATAACCAATAAATTATATCATGTAAGTGTTGCCAGCGTCAGCTCAAAAATGCCCCGAGTCACGATAAAAAATATTGGCTCTACAATGTAATAAAAACAAATAATATTGGATCAAATAATAGCATAGTATATGTGTATATATATATATATGTATATACATCAATAATGTGTTTTTTTTCAAATTGTTTGGAGTGTTTAGTTTCTAAGTGTTAGTGTTTTTTTTAGTTACCTCATAAAGGATAAACATGATATAGTGCTGTTTGCAGACGACACTTCACTTTTATTTAAACTTAAACTTCAGCAGCTGGTTACTGACAATGTAAATAGTGCCCTCGCAAAAGTAGTTAACTGGTTTAATGTTAATAGCCTTCTTCTTAACGAGAAAAAAACGAAATGTAATAAGTTTACGATACCTCATGGTAGACAAGTAGAAACAAGTATTCTCATAAAGGGTGAAGAGTTGAAACCCGAAAATACCACAGTATTCTTAGGCAAAACTTTGGATGCCAAGCTTCAATGGGGCCCCCATATAGATAAATTGTCAAAGAAGCTTAGCTCTGCAGCATACGCCGTTAGGAAAATTCGTGGTTTAACTGATTTAGAGACAGCCCGTTTAGTATACTTTAGTTATTTTCATAGTGTAATGTCGTACGGTATTCTGTTGTGGGGAAATGCCGCCGATATTCAGACGATTTTAGTTATTACAAAAAAGGGCAATTCGTTCAATTTATAAATTAAGTCCCAGACACTCCCTCAGAGACAAATTTAAAGGGATTAATATAATGACTGTGCCATCTCAGTATATTTATGAAAATCTTTTGTATGCACATAAAAATATTAATCTGTTTAAAAAGTACAGTGATATCCATAATTTAAATACTAGGAACAAACACAAATTTGTTGTTCCTACTACAAGGCTCAAGAAAATAGGTGGCTCGTTTAGATGCCAATGTATACGTTTTTATAATAAACTTCCTAGCCACATTAAAGTACTAAGCCTTAATAAATTCAAATCTTTTATAAAAAGGAAACTATGCCAGAATGCCTATTATACTGTCAAAGACTAGTATGTATTGAGGACAAAAAGGCTTGGGATTGAGTTGCTCCAATAAAGCACAGGCAATGTTAATTTATTTTATTTCGCTAACTATTTTTACTTTTAATCTTTGCTATAAGTATGTATACTTATTTTCATATACAATGACACTAATATTTACTGTACAAAGTATTATATTATTTTAAATTATTGTGAATGTGAGGACTATGTGTGTTTTTGTTCCAGTTTTAATCATGTTCTGGCAGTTTGAGTAGCTGATGCGGCCTACCAAAATGTCCTTTCTTTGGTATTGTTCGTCGAATCGTTGAGCTCCTTAAGTTCTGAGTTGAGCTGCACGGTTACTGACAAATGCGTGCACTGACTGGACAGGTCCACTCAATATGTGTGGTTCTTTCCTCAAAAGACCATTGCAGACACCGATCTACATAGCCTTCACATGATCTGACCAAGATTTTGTCTGGACTTTAAAAGAGACTGTGACCTCTGAGTTTGTTTCGGCCTTTCTTCTCAGAGTAGTCACATAGGAAACGCCGACCTCATCTAGTTTAAAAAAAATATGATTGACGTGTAAAAGTGTTTGTTCAAACCTACTTACAGAAATAAAATCATTTATCATTTAAGTAGTATAATAAATCTTAATTAAAAAACTCGTTTCGTTTCAATTAAATCCTGAAAATAATTTACCCTACTTCATCTAATAACACTCCAAAAACAGGGGAATGCAGTTACTATGGCAACATTATACGCACACATTGACATATTATCTCTGTCTCGACTGCGGTTACAGGGTCCCTTCGTCTATTAGTTTCTCTGTCTACGTTACAATTCGAATGTCAAGAACCAAAATTAGAATGTCAAATAACATAAATTTATCTTAATTATAATGCCACAATCAAAACTCCCATTAGGAAAAGCTTTTATCATCAAAAAAATCTTTAATTGAATAGTAAGTAACATTTTTCTAATAACAATTTAGTTAACTGTTTTTTGAATACTGAGATGGGTAATACTTTTAGATTTATTGGTAATTTATTATATATGAGAGGACCCATGGAAAAAATATTTTTTTTAAGTAAGGACGTTTTGTAACCGCCTGTATAAAGTTGACTTTTATATTGAGACCTCATTGGTCCTTTGCGTATTCTCTTATCAATCATTGATGTAAACAAATTACTGTTCATCTTAACAAATAAGGCAACTTCAAGAATGTACAAAGAAGGTAGTGTTAGAATCTTCAATGATTTAAAAATTGGTTTACAGCTTTCTATGGGTTTAAGCCCTGTCATCGATCGAAGACAACGTTTTTGGGCCCTAAATATTTTATCTCTCTCACTACAGTTTCCCCAGAATATAACACCGAACCTTAGTAATGAAGCAACCAAACCATGATATGCTGTCACTAGCGTGTTCATATTTAACTTTTTTGAGAGATTGTACAGAATATATGCTGTTTTGCTCAATTTTTGGCACACAATTTCAGCATGGTCTTTCCAGGTCAATTTATCATCAATATGTACTCCCAAAAATTTTGTAACTGAAGTGGTATCTACTATTTCGTCTTTATATTTAGTTACAATATAGTTTGGCCTCAGTCGTTGGTAGAAATGCATTACTTTGGTTTTTTGTAGATTTAACACAAGATTATTTTTATTAAGCCAATCTATTTTTTTTTTAAGTGTATCATTTATCTCTCTTTCGTATTGAGTATTATTTTTACATTCAATTATAGCTGTGCTGTCGTCAGCAAATAAAGTCATAGTATGATTTATTTGACAAGGTAGGTCGTTAATATAAAGTAAAAATAACAATGGCCCAAGTACACTGCCCTGCGGGACTCCGAATTTAGTTATTCTAACATTCTGACAGCTATTTACCTACTGTTGGTGGCAAGGCAAATCAGTAATAAAAAATGTGTCAATTTCGATACTACTACCACAACCTGTCGAATGGTTGTGAATACTGCCCTAACTAAGACAACCGTAACTAGTTAGCATTTTTATGAAAAATAAGATGATACTAATTTGCAATCAGCGTGATTTGATCATTAATGTTCTCTTTAACGTTATTTTGAAACAACCTACTCTAAATGAGATAGTGTTAGTCAAAGCGGCGTAACTGCCTCCTTTTTTGTACGTTCCTTATTATGATATTATTCTAGAATCGATAGTGAAGTATACCCTACCAATGCAAAAGTACCTATGCTTATCTAGACCGCAGGCCAACACAGTAAGTTCGTTTAATCACTAATTATACTCTAGCCTCGTCCTCGATATTAGCATTTTACACTTGTAGTACCACTTATAATGTCGCCTCTTTTAATTCTCTGTGCGCCGAAATAACTAAATCTGAAATAAAAGCAGTTTTGGGGCTTTAGTTCTTAGTTAGCTGGGTTATTCCGTTCTGGTAGGCAAAACCACAATGATATATGGGCTACTAATGGCACTGCTAAAAAAAAATACACAATGCATCTAGAGATTTACTGTGGTAAACAACCCGATAGATAACAGTCCCTTTGAGGTCAGTAACAATGACCTACGACCTCGTTGGTCGTATGGTGAATTGCGTTTCTGGATCGGCAAGAAATATCACAATTGACAATTTTTGCCCTACTTTTGAAGTTATGCTACATACCTATATGTTTAAAAAAATTAAATAATAATACAAATAATAACATAAAACTAACAGTTGGTAATTTAGGAGCTATTAAAACGCATTCCGCCTTGTTCCTCACGTTTTGGTTTTCAAAAAGATATCAAATCAAATATCGAAAAAATAGAGGTAGATATCAAATATAGAGGTAGTCGATGCTGAGTCACAAAGCACCTACAGCATGCAGGTCTCCACCTGCCACGTGTTTTGGCCATGCTGTTCACGTTCTGCCTTCACCATTCGTACTTGCCGGACGAACTGATGGACGGTGTATATCAATTATTGTAAAAATAATACAGGTGATATAACAGATAATAGTAGATTATTAACCAAGGGGATAAAGCAGTGTCTTCTGTCGCGGGTGACGATTTAAATCGCGAGCGTAATGAAGGACTCGAGGTTTACTTCCGAGCGTAGCGAGGGTGTTAAAAACTTAAATCACGAGCGAAGCGAGGGATTTAAGACGAGTCCTGAGTGTAGCGAGGGATTTAAGTTCACCCAAGACTAAGACAGCTTTATCACCGAGGAAAATACTCTACTTTTCGTACCATTTGCGAAAAAATTAACACAATAATAATATGAGATAAGCATTTATTAAAAATAATGACAATTCAACGTATTTTTAGAACATTAACTTACTTTTAAAAATAAATTAAAATAAACTTAACGTTTATGTATTTGAAGAAAACAAAAACGCGGCAAATTCCTATACTAATATTTTTTTGTCGGAAAAGCAAAGGCATCAAGCTCATGCGGCCTCGTCGGTTTTCGTAATTTTATGAAATAATCATAACTGCATAATAAATGCGTATTCCTTTTTCAAAAAGATGTATAATGCTATAAATACAAACTCAATAGTGTAAACACAGAGGTAGTTCAGTATAAATTTCGGTAAGTATTCCAAATTTAAATCACATTCTCCCCCTAGAGGATGAATGAAATTCAGTACAATTTTCTTTCCCTGTTTTTAACAGATTAAAAACAATTACAGACTGACCTCATTAGCGACAGTCATCGCGAAAATATTTGACGGCATGCTTAATGCTCAATACAGTGTCGACCCTGAATTTTCAAATTGTTTCAAACTCTCAAGGACTCCACGAGACAGGCTCGACCTAGTGTGGAGTCCACTAGTAAAAAAAAAAATATTCATAAAGAAGCTGAACAAATATGCCGTTCCTGACGCTGAACAGGTGGAGGCAATTTCAATAATTTATCTTCATTAATATTATTTGTATACTCTGTTGGTTTAGGTAGTATAATAAAGGTAAACAACTTATACTTTAACGTTTTTCTATTTCCAGTACCTAGTACATTTTACATTCATTAGTAGATTTGTAAAATTGTAGCTCTATATTAGGTCGTATGTTGATCAAAATGTGATACGCAACAACAATGATAGGCTACACTGCAGTTTATACGTACTGAATAATAATGGTATAAATCATCAATACATTTGATTTAACATATTATTTATAATAATATTTTTTCAGAAACAATCAACGCAGGTCAGATCATTCGTATGCACAACCTGGATCATCACACCATGGCACAAAACCCATTCCTGGGCTATCGCGAAAATTTATGGATATCACAAATATTCACAGCAGGTAATTAATTGTTGTTATTAGCCTAAACATTGATGTGGTTATTAACACACAAATGACACTGACGGCTACAGTACATCCAATTTTGATGGATTTGGATTTGCAATTCAGACTAGATTAGCAAATCCAAATCCATCAAAATTGTATGTCTGTATATATTGTGTTTTCGTACCACTTGCTCAAAAAAGTGACATTCTATGCCACAAAAAGAGAACATAACAATAGTCATTTTTAATCTGTTAAAAACAGGGAATGAAATTTGTACTGAATTTCATTCATCCTCTAGGGGGAGAATGTGATTTAAATTTGGAATACTTACCGAAATTTATACTGAACTACATCTGTGTTTACACCATTGAGTTTGTATGTAAAGCATTATACATCTTTTTGAAAAAGGAATACGCATTTATTACGCAGTTATGATTATTAAATAAAATTACGAAAACCGACGAGGCCGTATGAGCTTGATGCCTTTGCTTTCCGACAAAAAAATATTAGTCTAGGATTTTGCCGCGTTTTTGTTTTCTTTTTTTTTTTGAGGATGGGAAATCATCAAATGACCCCTCCCGCTCTGGGTGGAGCGGAAGGGAGTGTCAGACTCTTACTGACTAAAACCCACCCGTGTTCCTTCCTTGGCCCTTTATGTTCCGGGTCAGCGGTACCCCTTTTGGATGATCCCGCTTTCCCGGCAGGCCTGGGCCCTAGTGGGCCCCCTCTTTGATGCTGACATCTCTTTGAGGCGCGCGTGGAACACGTACGCGCCGTCCAGCACGGGCCTGGTCCTGATCGGAAGGTGAGCTACCCATTACTCACCGCCCGCAGGCCCATGCCTACGGTGGCCGGGAGTCGTCACGCGGCTCCCGACGCCCGGAGCGTCCACCTCGGCGGCTTGGACGGGAGACTTTCTCCCTCTCCCGTCCCGCCACCTCCTTCGCTAGCATGACTGCTTCGCAGAAGGAGGCGACTGCCTCCCACTCCCCCTCGACCCGGACCATGGCTTCAACCAGGGCCGGGCGTGAGAGGTCGCCGCCGCTGCCGATCACCTCTACGAGGACACTGCGGTGCTCCGCCCATGCAGGGCAGGCCCCCACCGTATGCTCCACCGTGTCCTCGGGGCGATCATCGCAGTGGTGACACCCGGGCGTTTCCTCCCGCCTGATGATGTGCAGGAACCTCCCGAAACATCACAACAGTTTTTGTTTTCTTCAAATACATAAACGTTAAGTTTATTTTAATTTATTTTTATAAATAAGTTAATGTTCTAAAAATAAGTTTAATTGTCATTATTTTTAATAAATGCTTATCTCATATTATTATTGTGTTAATTTTTTCGCAAATGGTACGAAAAGTAGAGTATTTTCCTCGGTGATAAAGCTGCCTTAGTCTTGGGTGAACTTAAATCCCTCGCTACACTCAGGACTCGTCTTAATCGTCACCCGCGACAGAAGACACTGCTCTATCCCCTTGGTTAATAATCTACTATTGTATGTCCGTTATATTGTGTATCTGTGTATAACTCTTAGATGTTACTGGCGGTGAAGGGTAAAAAACAGTAACTATTAGACGACTGCTTTAATTGATATTCAGTCTTTAAAATAAGAAAAAATAACATGTTTTTACTGCCACACAGTCAGGTTTAAAGACCATGAAGGAGTTCTTTTTATTCCTGTATGTAATGATTCTAGGGTAGTAAAATAATACTTGTTGCAATTACTATGTACATTTCAATATTTTGTTTGCTTTTGTTTTAGTACAAAGTTGTCTCTGTTCCAGAAGAATCTGTGCTTATAATTCCTTTGGACACCTCCAAAGACTATGCAGCAGTATCTCAGCCTGGCCCATCAGAGGTACTCATTAGGAACACACAAAAATACCATGAAAATATACCGTTACCGATACCGCTTGGACAATTTTTTTTTTTTTTTTGTGTGTGGGAAGTCATCAAATAACTTATCCCGCTCTGGGCAGAGCAGGAGGGCGTGTCAGACTCTTACTGACTAAAACCCACCCGTGTTCCTTCAGTTGCCTGTGCCAGGGGCCACGGTAGCCCTCTCGGAATTTCCCGCAACCCTAGCAGGCATCGGCCCTAGCGGACCCCGTCATTGGTGCTGACATCTCTTTGAGGTGCGCGTGGAACACAACGCGCCGGCGACCTGGGCCTGGTCCTTATCGAACGGCGAGCTGCCCATTGCTCGCCGTTCGTAAGCCCACGCCTACGGTGGCCGGGAATCGGCCTGCGACTCCCGACGCCCAGGGCGTCTCCTGCGGCGGCTAGGGGCGTAAGGACGCGAATTTTGCCTCTCCCTCACGCGTTTCGCCTCCTCCTTCGCGAACATTACTGCTTCGCAGAAGGAGGTGACGGCTTCCCAAGCCCTCTCGCCCCGTACCATGGCCCGGACCAGGGCCGGACGTGAGAGATCGCCTCCACGAGGACACGGCGGTGCTCCGCCCAAGCCGGGCAGACCTCCACCGTATGCTCCACCGAGTCCTCCGGGCGATCCACACAAGGGTGACACCCGGGCGTTTCCTCCCGCCTTATCCGGAACAGGAACCTCCCGAAACAACCGTGTCCGGTGAGGACCTGCGTCAGGCGGAACGTGAGGACGCCGTGGCGCCTCTCTAGCCACTCCTCAAAGAGGGGACTTAAATCGCCGCAATTGTGGCGTGCCCAATACCGCTTGGTTTGAAAGATGGTTTAATAATCATCAATCCTGCTATTCAAATGTATGAAACTTCAAATGTTTTTGCTGTCAAAAATAAGTTACAATAACAAAACAGTCAATAGTCAATCAAGTTTTGTAATTTTTTTTTGTAGTGGCACAGTTTTGGATTTTTGGGAGTACCCACGAACCTAAATAATTTGTACTACTAATGTAATATATTATAGTTAAATACGTAAGATTAAATTGCAAGTCTGAGTGCCGAAGGACAATGATAAGTTTTTATACTTTATGTTTAAATTTGTTCTCATGTAAGTGAAATGTAAATTTCTTTATGAGAATTAAATGTCTCTAACCAGAATTTCAAGCAAAACATTTATTTGAACAAACATTTTGAAGAATTGCAAGTATTCTATGTTGATATGCGATTTTTTCTAAGTTGTAAAATGGATTTGTAACTATTTGCTAACATAATAAAACTATAAAAAATACCTTTTTTTATTTTAACCCTCCTCTGATCTTGAAGAAATTGGGGACTAGAAACAACTCTGTCATTTACTTTGTACTGTGTCCTATCCGAAGTAAATTGGAAGTGCCAGAATTGTTTCTAGTCTCTAAATATATTTTATATCACATGATGTGGTTCGAATTTTCCGCCAGTAATTGTTGTACTGGGGCAGATCAGAGATGGCGTTAGAGTCGAACTACGTTTCATTTTCTTTCAATGAAGTGGACATTCTTCCCGTCAGGGTAATATATGTTCTGTGGTCTCGTCCGAGCTCCGAGCAGCCGTAGCGACAGCAAGCCTAGCCTAACGCAGTAATATTGGAAACAGTGTTACATTGTACATACCTAACCTTAAACCAAGACTTAACAGCTACTTTAGATTATTATTCAAGATGAACATTTTCTAAAACTGCAACATTGAACACTAATTAACAAAAACTAACTTTACGCGCGAATATCTCGCGAATCTATACTTTCTATAGTTACGGTTGCCTTAATTTGGAGGGCAGAATGGCTACTCAGGATTCAATAAGCCGTGAGTAAGTAGGTGGTTACAGTTACCTAGTCCTGTTGAAGATGATAGATCGATCCCAGGACAATATGACTTTGCCGGCTTTTAAGAACTGGCTCGGGCACATAACCCTGTTGTACGTACAGCACATAACATTTTAGATACCTCACACCAGGCATCGGGTAATTTTTGTCATTCCCACTTACATAGTGGCGGATTTACCAGCAGGCTGAGTAGGGGTAGTAGTAGTAGTAGTATATTTAAGCCTAGGGGGGCAGAGTTTAGGGGCGGCTAATTTGAGGACCGATTATTTTTTCCCTCGGTTTTATGTCTTGCGGGAAAAGTCTACAAGTCATCTTTCCGATGACTTTCTCCTCTTCCCTTTCAATATACATTCAACGGTACCGCAAACTCCTATATTCTACGGTAAGCACCCAGCTCGCGGCCTCCAACCAGTAATCTTTTACGTTTTTTTTTTAATTTTTGAAGTAGCATACACACTGGTGGACTAAGGGGTGGGTGGCAGGGGCGGTCCGCCCTGGTATCCCGGTCCTGGGGGCTTCCCTAATCTTAAGATGTACTCTTTAATTGAATCTCAAACAAGGCCAAAATATGTTCAATAAGAAGCAGTTGGAGGCCCTTACTTAAGGTTCGAGGTGTTCTTATTTTATTATTCCGTTTATTTATTTTCTTACCTAAAATACATTTTTTAATATTTTTTATAAAAAACATTTAAAAATATAAAAATAGTAGTCCGCCGGTATCAGGAGCAGGGTCCAAGCTACCGGTGGTTAAGGCTCCAGAGACAGGAACCTCCTCACGATACGAGCCGTATCGAGTACTGCCTTCTGAATCAGGCCCTTGATCCAACCGCCTAACGAGAGCCTCGAAAGATGTTGATCGAAGCTTTCGGCCATCAGGCCACTGGCCGATACGACAATCGGCACAATGAAAGCCGAGCTCACATTCCTCATGTCAACAACCTCGTGTGCTAAGTCGAGATATTTAATTTGTTTCTCTTTCTCAGCTTTCACGAGGTTCTCGACATGTGGAATGGTAACATCGATAATCATTGTGCGGCGCGCTAATCGATGTATCACCACTATATCAGGCTTATTGGCGACAATATTCATTTCAGTGATAGACCGATCCCAGTACAACGTGACTTGGTCATTTTCGAGAACTGGGTCGGGCGCATACTTATTATTATTATTATTATATACTCACTTGAGGTAATAAGGAGTAAAATAAACATTCTGAGGATGGACGGCGTAAACCATGTAAAGAAATCCGATGGATGGGTTACTTCTCACGTGGTTGATCACGTCTGTCTGCGACGCCACCGGTGGCTTCACCTTCAGAGGGTCTGTGGTTAAATACTTTTCTGCACTGTCTTGGGACTCTTGAATCACAATTTTCTTTTTCTTTTTAACAACTAAATAAAACAAATAATTACAACTATTAATAACAAATATTTGTATGACCTGCAAGTAGCTGTTCCGGGTCTGGCTGTTTGTGTATGTGAGTATAAATTTTTGTAAACGCACCCACGATACAGGAGAAATTCCTAGTGTGGGGCATAGTTTTATCAAAAAAGAAAAAGAAGAAGAATTAGTCAATTATCTTGTTAGTTGACTAAAAAAGTAATTGCAATTAAATTGATCGCAATTAAACTTTTAATTGCACCTTGCAATTAAATTAATTTGATTAACGTATGTCAATTGTAACTCACAATTTAAATAATTGCAATTAACTTTTTTAGTTGTTTTATGAAACAATTAAAACTAATAATTAACTTCATGTAGGTATCAAAACGAAATTAGTAAAAGGTTTAGGAAAATTAAGCTTTAAGTCTCAGAAGAATAAAAAAGTGGTCAAAAGCTGTAAGTATAGCTTAATTTTTCTAAATATTTCTTTCTACATAAAAAACTGCGTATATTATATATTTATATAAACCGGCTGTATATTATACAACAGTATTTTTTTAATTGTTAGTTTTAATTATAATTTACAAAACAATTGATAATTAAATAATTGTTAATTGTAATAAATCACAATTAACAATTAATTAATTGTTAATTGCTACTACTCCAGTTAACAATGAAATAATTGTTAATTTTAATTTTCCACAATTACAATTGATTAATTGTTAGTTGTTGTGGTTACATTTATCAATTAATCAATTGTTAATCTTTAATTATTTGTCAAAAAAAACTATGTCAAAAAAGGTATTTCTGCGGCTATAACCGAAATAATCCCATATGTCATAAACTATTGACTTAAATATGTAAGTCACTTAGAAACACCATCTTCTTTCTCCCAGATTGTGTGCCCAATTTACTTCGGGTAGACCTTCCTTGTCCTACTTTGTCAGTGAGCACGATACAAACATCATAATCTTTTTAATTATGGGTTCCAACAACACCCCATACAGTAAGGCTGTGCAATTTCAAAACCTAGTATCTGACAAATTAACAAAAAAACGTGTTTTTGCATTTTTCGACCTTATAGACCACTCTCCACATACTAGGATAGCAAAAACTCCCAAAAATAAGTCAAAAACGAAGTTACACAAAGTCCAAAACCTAGTATCTACAGCAAACGTTTTCAAAATGCAAAAATTACAAGATTAAAACATAGTATCTAACATCAACCATTTTAAAAACCTAGTAAGTGCTTGTAGTTACTTGGATATAAAATGGTTCATGTAGATACTAAGTGAATGAAATGGTTGAAATAAACGTCAAAACTCCCACGCAACTTTAGTAAGTGAGAAAAAGTCGTTGCAAGTGCGTGTTTTTGTCTCTAAAAATGAGTAAAAATCAGTTTTATAGGTCGAAATTGATCTTGAGTGCTTTAAAAGAACAACATGGTGAAATGTAAGTACGCTTCAGTGTATAATGATGTCAAGATTTTTTTTTTTCAAGGTTTTTTATGAATGAAAAGCATTAAAGACTATGAAGATATCATTCAAATATCCAAAAGGCGATAAATGTGTAGATTGTGGGCTGTACCTACTGTATGAAGAAAGACTTAAAGTATATGAAGGTGCTGACATTCCAGAGGATGTTAAAACTGCTTACGAGGATCATAAAGCTAAAGCAAGTAAAGCAATACAAAAGTATCAAGAAGATGCCTCCTTAGAAAATACTTCCTCTGTGAGATACTATTCGATGGATTTACAAAAAGTTATGCTGTTACCCGACATGCCTAAAGTCAAAGAATCCTTTTTCTTGAGTAGAATGATAACTTTCAACTTGACATTTGCACCGATCAGAAAGAAAACTTATGTTAATAGTATTTGTGTTCTATGGCATGAAGCCTATTCTGGACGAGACGCTAATGACATTGTTAATGCAATTTCAGCAATGATCGAAAAAGATAGAGATATTAATCATTTGATTTTGTGGTGTGATAATTGTACAGCTCAAAATAAAAATTGGATCCTCTTTACATCACTTGTTACTATAATAAACTCTGGGTTTTGCAATTTAGAAAGTTTGACTTTGAAATACCTTACTAAAGGACACACTCATATGTCGGCTGATGCGAGTTCATGGCAATATAGAGAAGCAGATTAAAAAAAATATGCTGTGTACGATTTTGAAGACTATAAGAATGTAATTTTGGGTTGCAGATCGAATATAGAAGTTATCGAAGTCCAAAAATCGTATGAGTGGGTAAAAAAGAAACGCATACCGCGACGCGATGATGACCTTGATCCCATGAATAATATTTTGCTTAGTTCTTTGGTTGAAGTAAAATTTGTAAACGGATGCCGCAATATGTTTTATAAGAATGATTATTTTGAATCTCATTATTCCGAATTGGATTTTCTTGTGAAAAAACACAATCCCTTGACCATGCCAACCTTATAAAATATTCCAAGAGGCATTAAAGAAAGTAAAAAGGAAGGCATAATAAGAACTTTATTACAGCTTATGCCAATGAACAGAAGGGAGTTTTGGCGAAGTTTACCTACTAATAATAATTCAGTTGATTTAGTTTCTGGTGGACAATTATTAATAAGCGAATAATTTATTTTTATTTGACTGTTTTTGAAATATTTTGAATGATTATTTTTTGATTTTTTACTGTGAACAAATAGTGTTTGGTTTCCGATTATCTGTTTTTTTTATATTTTTCATCAAAACTGCTTATTACTGGGCATATATTTTATGTTGTTTTATTCTGTTGTTTCTTACTAGGTTTAATAAATTGCATTTAGTTCCTACTCAGTAAATTAAAACCTAAATGAAAACAAAGCAAGTGATCTTACTAGGCCTATTAATTTGCGTTTAGTCCCCACTCAGTATACTTAAAACCAGATGAAAACAAAGCAAGTGATCTTACTAGGTTTTGAAATTGTCACACTCACAAAGTTAGGTCTAAGAAAACAATGTTTTTATTAGTAACTGCTCCTCTACGTACATATTTTGTAATAGACGCATTAAAACTATTTTCTTTTAAAGCCTGTTATGTACCTCAAATTTTGCAACCATTCCCAAGAAGATACGACTAATATCATTGAAACGGCAAGCTGTCAAAGATATAAAATCGTTTTTCGGCTCTCCTGTAAAATTTGGTTCTATGCAGATACTGGGTTTTGATATTTCACAGCCATGTGCATTGATATTTTTATTTGGAGTGTCCCTTAATACTATTTTCGCAATTTCACTATTCTACCATTGCTTAGCGTTGCACAGAATACACCTTCTTTCCAATTATCATCCTTATAGTGGAAAAGCCTCAAAATAAAATACCTGTATGACTTCCGGACATGACAAAAAAATAATAACAGGTCCGTTTTTGCCATTTGGCTACGAAACCCTAAAAAACATTTATAAATACCTCAATTACAGATACAATTAAAATAAGAAGCCATTGTTGTTCGCGTGGATCCACGTTCCGGCTACGAAAGGTTAATACTTGAAAAGAGATTTTTGTATCCTTAATCGGTGTGACTTACTTGGTTCTTCTAATGGTTCTAGCTGCCCTGGTTTTCTCTCTCTTTTGAACCTTTCCTCCTGAGCGGCCGAAAGTCCTGTCTGTAAAGAAGAAGTTAGTACTCTAAGCTCTTCCGACCTTCGACCATGGCTAGGTTACGTCTTATTTAAATAGTACATTAGTAGGTACAACTTTCTTCATATAAGCGAATAACAAATAATAAAATGTGTATACCAGAGGCTCAGGCTCCTGTTTCACATATTCAATTTTTTCCAGCAATTTTTTGTGCGGTATATGAAAAGGTATCTCCCGCGGTTTTCTGAAATTTATTAAGAAACAGTTAAGTGATTCGGCTTTTTCAAGTCTCAAAGATACAGCAATCAAACAAGACCGGAGAGAGATGAGGCGCACGACCGACGGCATACTCGGCATAGCGTCGAAAGTGGAAAACCCAAACACTGCCCTGTTTGGGTTTTCCACTTTCTCAGTAGCAACCCAGAGTTAGGAAGTTGGTGATGTGATAGCATTATAAGTTACTTAATAAGTAGGTGAATTTGGACAAGACTACGGTCATGTTCAATTCCCCGGTCTCGCCGAGTCCAATCCGCATCCAAGGATCGATACTCAAAGTCGTGAAGGAGCCTATGTATCTGAAATAACTCATCCAGCTCGGTAGACAGAACATCGAGAAAGAGACCGACAGAAGGATACAGTGGGTTAGGCAGCGTTTCGGAAACGTCGCCAAGTCTTCTCGTAGCAATGTTAGAAGACTAAGGTCTTCAACCAGTGCGTCCTGCCCGTTATGACAGACGGTGTCGAAACGTGGACAGTGACAGACAGGTTGGTCTACAAATTCAAGGTCACTCAGCGCGCTATGGAGCGAGCTACGCTTCGGGTTTGTTTAAACGATAAGATCTGAAATGGGATTCGAAAACTGGAAATCCGAACCGAAAGTCAGAACCGGAATCATATGTGTCATTTAAACTTGCAGGGTTAGCAAGCCAGTGCCAGGCAGTGGGCCGGCCATGTTTGTCGAAGGACCGATAGCCGGTGGAGCAGAACAGTCCTTGAGTAGACGCCGACCGACGACCTTAAAAAGGTGGCTGGGACAGGCTGGATGCGGAAGGCGGAAAACCTGGTTTTGTGGCACTTGGGATTTTCAGCAGTGGACTGCGATAGGCTCAGTCGTAATTCATAGGTAGGTACTTTATATACATAGGCAGTTAGGTACTTATTCACTGACTTATTCGTCTGACCAGAGCATAGACCAGAACATAACTACGTTTACCACTTCAGCACCTCATATACGATTTCGTCTACTCATTGAGTAGGCACGATAAACTATGTTATATCCATTAAAATAATCGGTTGAAATAGTGTATGGTTACTTACCTAGCGTAGTATGTAGGTACCGACTTGACATTTTTCTGTAATGTCTCTATTGCTGGCAATGTCGTAGAGACTGTTCTGCGACTCAAACGTTTATCCATGTTTGTCGAAAATATATACCGTTTCGTACATAAATAGAAACGTTATGCTTTAAACAACTCACAACTATTTTGAGTCGATCGATGATGACAGTCGCAGACAGTCGTCAACAAGTCAACATTTTGTTTATTTCCATGGAAACCAGAATTAGAGATAAGAAAGAAATGCAATATACGCTCGTGGGTCCATGAAATTAGTAAGTAAAGTCAGCCTCAAATAGTTGGATACGTCAACAAGAATTCATTTAATTGTCTACAATCTTTGTTACATAATATTGTATCCATATGTAGCCACAACATAATTATGTTAAACATAGGTTAATTGTAGCTACGTATTGATACAGTAATATGGAACACAAATTGTAGACGATCAATTGAATTCTTGCCGATGTATACATCTTTTTAAGGCTGATTGTACGTACGGGTGTAAAAAGACTCTTATCGAAGCCGAAAGTACCTACTCCCTGTCCACAATGACGGGGAGTATCAGTGACTTTTGGGCTTCGATTAGCGTATTTTTTTTGTACCTGCTTGACCATTCCTGGGACCCTTCTGATTCCTAAAATATCGAAGGTCAACATTCCAACTTTATATTAATTATTTTCACGAAAACAAATTTCAATGTTTTATATTATATTTTTATTATTATACAAAGTGGCACGTACCTTATCACATTAAATTATACCACGTAGGTATCTATAATACATGATATACTTAGACAATATACAAAATTTGAATGAAATCCATTCACTAAAAAAAATTGCTGTTCCATACATTTTGTGAGCTACGTGTAACAAAATGTCATGCACAGCAGATTTTTTTGTGAATGGATTTCATTCAAATTTTGTATAGGTACCGTCTAAGTACCTATACCTACCATGTAGTATGCGTGATATAATTTAATGTGATAAGGTACGCGCCACTTTGTATAACACTTAACATTAAATACCCCCACAACTCCTGTACAAAATATTATTAAATGCACCACTCTAAACACAATGTTCTGCGTGCATTACATTGCGAGCTGCTTGCTGTAAACATAAATTTTCACGCAAAAAATAAAAGTAGTTTCCAGTAAAGCAATCATTTTTACGTAATTTGACCTAGTTTGTGCGTATTGCGTAAACAACGCATATGTGATCGTTGGGTACTTTGCTACTGGGTGGCCAGTAGCAAAGTACCCAACGATCATTGAACGATAATATAATCTTGATAAAAACTTAAGCACAAATTTTAAATATTAATAAATGGAAAAGACAAAAAAAACGGCTGCCATAAAACCCTACACAGTGAAAAATAACTAGTTAATTAAGTCGGTGACAAAAAATGAATCCAACAAAACAACCAAAGCCACCGACTTCCGTCCTTTAAAAAGTTATTTTGCACTTTGCAGTATTTTTTTAGAAGTCATTTTTTTTGGTATAAAATGTTTTTATGCACTGACCTCTATTAAAATATAGAGGTCAGTGTTTTTATGTAATACGTTCTTTTATTTTGATTTCATAAACTAGTTTCTGAGTGAATTTCTGTGTTGCTGTTTAAAAAAAAAAGAAACTAAATAATACTATTTAGACACTTAGGTATATAATAGTTTTGAAATAATATAAAATGATCAACAGAACTAACATTAAAAAACATAATTAAAATCTCGATTATGATTGTAAATGTAATGCTTGGTCAATCCCTAGCATCAGTGGGACGACACTGACAGCTCACTCCACGCTCACTTCATCTAAGTTTTCACTGGTTTTCACGGTGAGACGTAGACAGACTGTCTACGCGGTGAGATGGTTACAGAATCGCAATGCTGATGCTAGGAATTGGCACTATCGACAACTCACTTCAAGCTCACTTCAACTAAGTTATCACCGTGAGATTGCTATAGAATACCTCTGCAGAAAGCAATTGAATCCGAGGCCGGGCATCCCCGTGAGCGTGGCGGGGCAACGTGAGCCTACTGCGATAGCAAACTTGTTTGTGAAACGTTTCAAAGTTGAATCTCGTAGGCGCTCAGTAAACATCGCAGGCGGTCGATGCTGAGGATTGTCTGAAGGAGTTAAATGTTAGTTTCTCATCAAAATATGTTCCTACTGTTATTAAAAGTATGGTTAGGGGCAAGTCATCAGGGTATGACTACCTTAGCATCGAGCACCTGCTGCATGCAGAAGTTCACCTGCCTAGGGTACCGGCGATGTTCTTCTCGCTCTGTCTAAACCACGCTGATCTGCCCAGCGACCTAATGGAAACTGTGGTTGCACCTATTGCGAAGGATAAGAATGGGGACACATCTCGAACTATGGGCCCGTATCCCTTGCTACTGTCATTGCCAAGGTGTTGGGCAGTTTCCTTGTTAGGCATAAGGCGACCCGCATCAAACTGCATGGTGTGCAATTTGGGCCTGGTCTCTCCGCAAAAAGTGCCATACTGTCTGTCAAGCATACTGTCCAGTATCAGGTATACGTCTAGGAAAACGCCTGTAAATGCTGTTAATATTGAGGTAGTATTTATGTTAGGGGATTTTAATGCACATCCTAATGCTCCATTTTATAATGTTATACTTCTAGGTTTTTGTGTGGAAAATGAGTGGATTTGTGCTGATATAGTCAAATTGGGTATGTCATCTGAAACCTATACTTTTCAAAGTTAATAGATAAGCAACTTGATCGCTATATTAAATTACAGGATACACAGTTTGGCTTCAAAGAGTGGTTGTCAACTGAAAGTGCAATATTGTCTCTGAAACATACTGTTAATATTATTATGTGAAAAGGCAAACTCCAGTGTATGCATGCCTCTTAGATTTTGATCGGGTTTCATACACCTGTATTTCTTAGTTAAACTTCTTAACTAAGAAATACAGGTGTTCCAACCGAACTTGTGGACATCCTTGCCTACTGGTACAGTAAACAGCTAAACGTTGTAAGGTGGGGCCGAATGTACCTATTCTGATGAATACTCTTTAGAGAGTGTGGCGTAAGACAGGGTGGGCTGACCTCACCACGGCTCTTTAACATAATATATGTTAAGTTAACCATCTGAGCTCAGCAGTATGCATGTTGGATGCCACATTGACGACGTATGTGTCAATAATTTGATTTACTTGATGATGGTGCTGCTGAGCCTCTCAATTGGTGGTCTCAGACAGTTGCTAAAGGTGTGTGAGCAGTATGCTGTGGAACATGGTCTGAGGTACAACGAAAGTAAAAGTGAGTTCATGTTATTTAAAGATAACAATAAAAACAACATCCTTATACCACCAATATTACTTAACGGTGTACCCCTGGGCCGTGTTTCACAGTTTAAGTATCTTGGTCACATTATAACTGAGAATTTAAGTGATGATTCAGACATTGAGATGGAGCGCAGGGCGCTGTAGGTAAGAGCAAACATGGTTGCCCACAGGTTTGCGCGAGCGTCCAGGGACATTAAAATTAACACTTTAGAACATACTGCACCTCATTCTATACGTGTAGCCTGTGGGTAGACTTTACGCAAAAATCTTATAGCGCCATGCGTGTACAGTACAATAATGCTTTCAGGGTGCTGATGGGGCTGTCTCGCTTCTGTAGCGCATCAGGGATGTTTGCTGAAATGCGAACGGATTCGCATTGTTTCTTCGCAACAATGCGAAAGAGATGTGCATCCTTGGTGAGCAGGGTGCGGGCCAGCTCCAACAGTATTCTGGGCATGATTGCTAATAGGCTGGTCTGCTGTATCGTGAGTCATTGCTCCAGAATCCCACCTGTAATTCTGAAGCAATGACTCATTGTCTTTTATGTTGTTGTTTTCGTGTAAATACTAACATAGGCTTAAGTATTTATATTGTTACTAACACTTATGAGTCATAGATACTCGAATCAAAGAATTTATATATATATATATAATGCGTGTTTCCTAGACCTTTCCAAAGCATTTGATTTGGTGTCATACGAATTGCTGGTGCAGAAACTATTGAATTCAAACTTCAGTAGATAGAGAAGTTATATCAATTCTATGGTTTTGGTATAGCAATCAGATCAATTATGTAAGGTGGGCAGGCTGGTTATCGGATGTGTATCTACATATAGGTTGGCGTGCGGGGCTAGGCAGGGCGGCCAGACCACCCATCACCTCTACAGTCTGTCGTCGAGCTCAGCAACACCTATAAGGGTTGTTATGTAGACGGAGAATGCGCCACCCATATTAGTTATGCTGATGATATGGTGGTGCTGAGCCCTTCGATTAACACAATGATAAACCTACTTACGACATGTAAAATGTACGCGGACGCTCATAGGCGCAGAAAAGTGAGGTAGGTACCTACTAGTCTTTAAGGCAGGCACTAAAACTTACCCGGTAGAACCAGAGTTGAAACTTTGCCGAAGTTCCTTAAAGCAAATCACTAGTTTCAAGTATCTGGGCCACTTGGTTTCCGAAGACTTAAAAGACAGTCTGAATATTGAACGTGATAGCAGGGCGTTGGCAGATTTGTAAAATGCACGACTGAAGTAAAAGCTACATACACTATTTACAGCGTTAACACGCTGAGGGCATACAGCGCTCTGCGTGTACAATACAATAATACTTTCAGGGTGTTAATGGACGGGCACGCCACAATTGCGGCGATAAGTCCCTTCTTTGAGGAGTGGCTAGCGAGGCGCCACGGCGTCCTCACCTTCTGCCTGACGCAGGTCCTCACCGGACACGGTAGTTTCGGAAGGTTCCTGTTCCGGATAAGGCGGGAGGAAACGCCCGGGTGTCACCATTGTGTGGATCGCCCGGAGGACACGGCACAGGCAAGTGAAGGAACACGGGTGGGTTTTAGTCAGTAAGAGTCTGACACGCCCTCCCGCTCTGCCCAGAGCGGGAGAAGTTATTTGATGATTTCCCACCATGGAATTGCCGCGCTACTGCAGTGCTATGTTGGCATGACCGCAGAGGCGAGAATATATGACTTTCACGTGCCATCACGGCCATCGTGCGCAAGCGTTGCACTTCCATTATGCGCAGGGTACGCGCCAGCTCCAACAGCATCCTGAAAACTATATCTAATAGGTGGGACAGCCCCATACTGGGACATTGGATACGCCTACATGCCACTACGGCGTATTAATGAACAGTTTGTGTTGTTTTTCTGATAGATTTAAGTACTAACTAACACTAGTTTCTAAGTCGTGTGACTACTAACCAAATTGACTGTACCTATGGGTCTGAAATGAAACATTTTTATTACTTTTACTGTGTCTTTGACATATCTTGGGACCCTCGGGTCCCGGACCTTTGGAAGGCCTACGACGGGACGAAGCCAACTCGCAGAGGCCCGTTAGATGCTTTAAATGAAATGAGGCATCAACCGACGATTACCCCTGTATGTACTAAGAAAGTTCACCCAAGGACAAACCCCAGTTGGTGTAGAACTTTTGCAGGATATGGATACTAATTTAGTGGAATACCTATGTGTATGGATGGCTAAAGTGGACTGGTTACCTACAACTATGGAAGGGCTATGGCCCCTGCCTGACCAATGTTTTATTGTACACGGAAAAAAGGTCCCCTTGAAACTGTTCTAGCAGTTAGTGACGTAGCGACACTGAGGCAACATATCCAGAGGTATTAAGAGGAGTGGTGGAGAGGTATTCCACTCCTCTATCAAGGTTAAGATCCCTGCAAGCATCTACTGGAATACTACCTTCCTCCGAGAACGTTTGCTCTTGTGAATCTCCACTCAAGCCGGCCAATAAAGGAAAGAAAGGGGTGGGAGCTCCGTTCTTCGTAAGTGTTCACTCCAGCCGGTCAATAAAGGCAAGCTAGAGAGTAAGAACAAGACTTCTCCCGGGAGATGAGTCCGTGGGGTCGCCACTGGCCAACAGCTCGCCACTTGCTGCCGTGTGGTTTTCTGTATCTCTCTTTGTCTGGCTCCTCAACCAAGACCTGTTCCAGCAAAGTAAACTCTACCGGCACAGACCTAGAGTTCGCTGTGCGCAAGCCCCTCCACGGCGTCAATGTAGAGTTATTTTTTACGGCACGGTTGGCGCAGTTGTTAAGCGATTGACTGCTGCATTAGTGTCGCGGGTTCAATCCCCGCACGGAACCAATATTTGTATGACCTGCAAGTAGTTGTTCCGGGTCTGGCTGTTTGTGTATGTGAGTTTAAATGTTTGTAAACGCACCCACGATACAGGAGAAATTCCTAGTGTGGGGCAACGATAAAAAAAAATAAAAAAATTATGCAGACACCAGAGTATCTTTTATTGCGCTTCTGACATTCACAGTAAAATAAAAATGTGTAAGGTAGGTACAGTAGACATGGTGATATAAGCCTGTCCATCCCGCAGAAGTAGGCCTTATCCGGTCTAGGTATGTACCTACACCGTCGTGTCGATCAACCTATATGTAAATTTCATCCAAAGCTTCTTTATACCAACTACTAGACTAGGCCAAACTAATTAGTTCAGTCAATCAAAACAATAAAAGACCATCCAAGCAAAGTTTAGATGTCGCCGCATGCCGCAACCTTAGATCGATGAGGTTAAACATTCTAAGGCCGCAACAGTTTTCACATTTGATTGGAACAAGCAACCAGGGCACCAACTTTAGCTAGTAGGCTGGTGCCAACAGACTGTCCGCCAATTTAAAATTCCCGCTGAAAATTTGTTATGGTGGCGGTGACCAACGATATTTTTGTCCAATCAAATTATTTAACAGCAGAACAGTGGTGGCCCAGTGAACGGCCGCTACATACGAGTTGTAGGTCGTAGGTTCGAACCCAGTCAGGAGCTTACATAATCAAAAATAGTTATCAATAACATGATGAATTACTAAATCATAGTGAGGTATTTACATTATCGGCCTATGATGTTCCGACTGCTGGGACACAGGCCTCTCGTTGAGAGGGTGAGTCAGGCACTTTACTTTGTGTAAAATATTTCATCACCACTGCTCTCAAAGCGGTGAAGGAAAACATCGTGAGGAAACCGGCATTTCCTAGAACCAAAAATTAGAAGATGTGTGTGACATCTACCAACTGGGCCTGCGTGGTGGATTACGGCCTACTCACTCTCACTCTATGTCGGCATCACAGAACACTATTACTCCTAGCGAAGGTCGGCATTCACCGGTAAATTATGGATGCTATGTGGACGGTCACCGCTTTTCTAGGAAACCGTAGCATAAAGCCTTAAAGATCCAAACTTTTTTTTAAAGAACCATAGATATACTTATTTTGTAGACAGAACTAATTTATACCTCTGCGCATAAAAGCGGCGAATAGTTAATGATGTGAAAAGAAAAATTGTCTATGCTTTTATTGTGATTGTGTGATTGGCGCTATTTTGCGTTTTTATTTTAGATTAAAACAGTATTTATTGTGTTATGTATGAAATACTAGTTAATAATAGTTTCCGTAAGTGGGCATAAATCATTATAAAAGCTTCTTACAAGGTACGTTTCAAACAATTTCATTTAGAAAGCAACTTTCTCCTTTCGCTTCTGTCAATTTTGTCGATATGTTTTACTAGGTACAAAAAGAATCAACCACTGTATTGGAGCACAGCAAGTAATACATACTTACTTCTAACTACAGTAAAACATTTTCAAATAGTGCTTCGTTTCATAGGGTGTATCAAATTCTATTTCCTCTTTTAATCCCTTATACAAGGACTCGAACAAAATACCGAAGCCTTGATACAAGACGCAGATTGCAGGTACAGGTACCAAATCTAGTATTTTGAAAATAATAGGCATTAGTAATATTTAGTCATTGATTTATAAAATGAGGACCCTAGCAAATGAATAACAAAAATTTGTAGGTATCTGTTCACTTTCATTCAGCACTTGATTTAGACGTTTTATTTACAAGAGGTAGGCATAATTATTTACAATAAGCAAAAATAATTACTACCATTTAGCACCAGTCTCTCACAAATGAAAACCTATCCATATGCCAGTTCTAAGCACTATTAGTGTACATTTGTGAAGAGAAAAAATAAATATACTTATAATTATTGTTATGTTGACTAAAGAAATAGTTTTTTTCTTTACAATTTACAATTGTCTAAAGCAGCTAATGAAACTTAGATATTAAAAAAATATCTGACCATCAGACTATTGGTCAGTTACGATTTAGCAGTTCTATTAATGTGTTCTATGCAAGGGTGAATTGTTTAAGTTACATAAATTAATCTAATAGGTAATACGGGCTGGTGGCCGCAACTCCACGTCAATGCGCGTATTTTGCGTACGGGTGGGAAAATCGATTATTCAATCCAACCCAGCTCCTCAAGGAAGGCCAGCAATGACTTGGTGTTACTGACAACCTCACCAAGGGTACCTAGGTTACCAAAGTACTTTGTCATGTATGTGGTGGCCACCGGGCAGTCTAGAAGCATAAGAGCTGCTGCCTCGTCTCACTGCTCAGCAGACTTTCTGTGACTCCTATGCCTAACAGATGTTTATTAAATGACCTGTGGCCGGTTACAGCTGCTGCTACTGTTTGCAGCTGATGTTTAGATAGTTAGTTAGTAACAGTTTTGTGAGGTGTGCATCAATAGTCGGGAGTGCTTACTTAGCCTGCCTGCACACACCTTGTTCCACCCATAGTTTGTGATGTTGGTCCCTGGTGTGTTTCCTTACCAGAGTGCTTAAGTACCCAAAGGGGAGTGGCACAATGGGTTTAGACCCCACTGGTGCCATGCTCGACCCCTTTCTGCCAAGTTTGTTGGTTGCATCGTTAGCGTTGCATGGTTCGCTAGCGAACCGCTGTGTCTTTTGATCCATTGACCGGTTATGTTACTGATGCTACCCACCTGGTTGAGGCGCTGGTGGCACTTATATATTAGCTCGGAATCAACTGTGTGACGGTTTGGCACTTGCAGAACAGCCATGCTGTCTGAGAGTATGCGGATCAAGTGGTACTTAACATCCCTGGCTATGGTGGGTGTAGCGACTAGAGAGATACCCAGGCTTTCGGCCTGAAACACTGTGTTATGAACACCCAATGCTGTAGCTATGTGTATGTTTAAGTCCTACAAGAAGATTCCAGCACATGTGCCACTAGCTGTTGCACAGCTCCTATCCTCCAGCGATCCTCGTGAAGTCGATTTTTTTTGTTTATTATCGAAGATAAATTGTTTGGGTACCTGGTCATTTATAACTTTCGTAATGGGAAATTCCTTGTTGAATCCCACAGGCAGCGTGGTTGTGGTGTCTCTCTTACCCCACAGATTAAGAGCATTTAGACGTATCGCCGCCATAGTCGCTTCAAGCGACTATGGCGGCGGTATGGTAGTGGTAGTCCTAGTATGGCTTCAACGGCTGCAGTTGGAGTCGTCCTCAAGCAGCCCGTATTCCCCATGCAGGCTATCTTTGAATGTGTGGGGCACTAGATCACAGCCCTGTAGGTGATCTGGGGCGGATCACTATGGTGAACAGCCACAGTATAATTTTTAGGGGATAGGCCCCACTTATTACCTATAATTTTCCTGCACTGCCAGAAGGTTATGCAGGCCCTGTTTAGTTTGTTCTCCAAGTGAATTCTAACTTATTGTCTAGAATGACCCCAGGTATTTTACTACATTGGCCAACTGGAGTTTGTAATGAACTGTTCAGGTAGGCGGAATGGGCTTAATGCTCGTTTTTAGGTAAACATGATTAGTTCAGTTTTAGTGGGGTTTCTCTGCACCAACTTTCTACAATATGTAGTGCTTGCTGAATGAGGTTGCAAATTGTTAATAAAAAGCATTATATGTATTATGTAGGACTTACTCCAATGAACGGTTGATGGTACATAATTTATGCTCGCTCCCTATTACATGGAACCCAAACATAACTGGCGAAATGTGGGTGTACTATATATACAGCTCAGCCTAACACTTCGGAGGATTACAGGCGTGATGTTATGTTATGTTATTATGTCCTCCAATGTGTAGCACTGTTAAACAGAATGTAAATAACACAGAATTCTAAGAACATCATCATCATCTGCATAGCCTTTTCCCAACTATGATGGGGGCGGCTTCCAGTCTAACCGGATGCAGCTGAATACCAGTATTTTACATGGAGCGACTGCCTATCTGACCTTCACAGCCCAGTTACTGGGTAATAAGACTGGTTGTCAGAGTTTCGGGATTCTGACGACCTGTAACGACTGTCAAAGATCCACGAATGACAGCCGGGACCAACGCCTTAACGTGCTTTCCGACGCACAGAGGGGTCTTGGTATGTAAAGATGGTCACCCATCCACGGACCAACCGTGGCAAGCGTAGCTTAACCTGATCGATCAATGCGGCTGCAATTACTTAGCCACAAGCCCCACATTAGCCACAAGAACATAATATTAAGTAAATAAATAAAGGCTGTGATAATTAAAAAATGGTTAGCCTTTAAATAACACAACTAGACAATTATTGTGACCAAAATTAACTATTTGATTATATAGTAGCAAAAATTTTAGTTCAATTGAATTGCAATCAAACCCTAAAGCTAAACTTTCCTTATGACTTCACAGATTGCTCAATGGGTTCCTTAACATAAAGCCTGCCAGAAGCTTCATTTGAAGCCTTTAGTGTTAGTTGTCATTGAGGAATTGAATGGCTATGTATTATTACGCAAGTAAATTGAATGAAGCCTCGTGTAGTGGGTGCAATATGAAAGTGCCCCCCGCCCCCTCGGAACCGGCCCCTGTGCCTCCGCCACCCACCGATCTTGCTCCACTACCACCAGACCCATCTCTCCTGCACGGCACGGGCCTTTCTTATTATGATGTAAGTTTCTGTCCAAGTCTGTTGATATGCATTTTTTTTGTATTGTTTTACCACTAAGATATTATAAATTGCTTCTTTAGGTTAAAAGCATGTTTGATCAGATAAAATCTTTGTTAGTAAATGAATACATTTTTATTTTTAATCGTGTCATTTGGTTTAAATAGGCTTTGTATTGTTTTGAGTTTGAAGATAAGTCACCCCATTCTGGTTTTCTGCTAATTGGCTACAACCAACCACGAGGATTACTGGAAACTTACTGTTAGTAAGCATTTTTTTTTTTTTCAGAATGATGATTACTACTCAATGGTGAGGGGTAACAAATTTATGACAGAAAATACATGCAAACACATTGTAATGAATGGTGGAATCAACTTTGTTGCATCCCAGAAAGTAGATACACCCCAGGTATATTGTGAACCTTTCTTATACAACAAATGATTGAAAATTATCAGGTTTTTGATTTTACAATAACATTTTATTTCTGTATTTTAGTTATCAGCAGTACTACCTTCTGGGGTAAAGACAATAACGGCTTTGCCGTATGTGAACAGTCCAGCTGACAAGTCAGAGGTGGAGTACAGGGATGGGCAGGTAGTGAGTGCCACTTTAGAAGCCCTAGTAGACATGCTCCGACCCGGAGCCAGCAAAGCATTCACATTCACATTCCTATTATGTTCACGGTTGTTTGTCAAACCACATGAACTGCTAAACAAGCTCTGCAAACGCTACTTCAAAAGCTATGAGAAAATTGTAAGTAAGAATATAAATACTCAGGGTTTTATGGTATTCTTTGTAGTGTAGTGTAGACTGAATATAGTAAAATGCATTAGTCTCTTTGTATATTATTTGATGTCGTAATTATATCTTAATTGTAGGGAAAAACAGAAGTGAAGGATCTAGTAGAAAAAGAACTCAGTGATATGATTTCCCTAGTGAGGGTTTTAAGCCAGTGGACCAGTATGTTTCCATACGATTTTCGTGACGACAGGGTCATGGCTCTTGTCCGCAGTATAACCCAGAGGTAAATTAGGCATTTCTCACAATAAATTAGTTGTTTAATGTAGAATATTAAATGCAAATGCAAATGACAATAATTAAAAACACTTATAATATATAGATGTGCAGCAGATCATATGACTTCAGTGAGAGTGGAAATGTCAACTACATTGGAAAAACTGCTTGACAAACTAACAGCACTTGAACAATATGAAGAGACCTTAGTAGAGCCACCCCAGGTGGCCTCCGTGGACCAGTTGACACAGGTAACTCTATGCATAGTGCTTATGCTCTATACATACAACATGTTTTATCAACTATTCTCTTTTTGTTTGGATATTAACTAAAAAACAAATCTACAAATTGCTGCTCACAATGAACTTTCCATTATTTTAATGATAATAATAATAAAAATGTTTATTTGCTCCTTCAAAATTAACATGCAGAAACAGGTTTACAATAAAATAGACTGAAAGGTAGTTACATTGTTTTACATGTTGTAACTAATACCTAAACTAAGATAACTTAATATCTTGTAATATAGGTATCAGCGCCCACCCTCATTTGTATATTTTAGAAAATCAAAACTTTGTTTAAATTCCTAAACAAACTAGACTATAATATTATGATCATTGAGAAAACTGGTTGACCTGTTTTTTTTTTTGTTTTAGGGTGACATACTTACACTTGGTCTAACACCAGTCGAATTGGCGAATCAGTTGACAATTGTAGAGCTGCATAGGCTTTCGTTTGTTGGCCCTGAGGAGTTTGTCCAGACATTTGCGCCGACACAGCCGTCTCAATCTACTGCATCGTGTGGCAAGGCGTCTATCAGCTTACACCACATAGAAACCAAAAGCACGCGGAATTTGGAAGCATACGCCGATTGGTTTAACAGACTCAGTTATTTAGTGGCAACCGACATACTAAAGGCAGTATACTGTTTTTACTTTATTCGTGAATGTTTATTGAACATGTTTTCTTATGTATTTTTTCTTTACAGGCCGCTAAAAGCAAATACCGCGCCCGAGTTATTGAACAGTGGGTGATGACAGCCAGAGAATGCTTCAATCTTGGAAACTTCAATTCGCTCATGGCCATTATAAGCGCTTTGAATATGTCGCCAGTAACACGACTTAAAAAGACGGTATGCTGTTTCCTACGAATACTTTAGTGTTATTTATGTTTGTAGGATGAATTGTGAAGATGTTTAAAATTATTTACTATGTTTTAGTGGAGCCGCACATCAGCCGTGTGTGGTCAACAGTTGCGGCAGCTGGAGCTTTGCGTTGAACCCAGCGGGAATCACGCCAGGTATAGACTATTCCTCTATGTCACCCATTGTACCATCTAAACATCTATAAGTACCTAAAACTAAAGTGTCTGTTTGTAATTTCAAAATAACAGCTTCTAACTAAATGCATATGAAATATATACGGTACTTATAACAAAAGAAAACAATTTAAAAATGTAGTGTCTGTTTGTTCCGGCTGATCTCCGAAATGGCTGGACCGATTTTGACTTTCATTGGCAGATAGCTGATATAACATAGGCTACTTTTTGTCCCGGTAGTACGTTTTTCCGACATCCACGCGGGCGATGCGGCAGGCAGCATCTAGTCGCTAATATCATATAAAAATATGAGGGGATAGCACAGCAGTTAGGTGTTATTGTTTTGATGCATTTGGCAGTCCAGTTTGAATTGCCTCAAATTACCCAATCCGCCAAGTATCAGCACATTGACTGTTGCTGCGCATCTCGCATCTAGCGCATTCCCGCGATCTTCACCACGTCATCGCCTCACCTATGTCTAGCTGTGGACGTATTTCGGCGGAATGACGATGATCCTGACCAAAACTCTGCAGCATTTAGACGACACGGTTGGCGCAGTGGTTAAGCGATTGACTGCTGCGTTACGTGTCGCGGGTTCGATCCCCGCACGGAACAAATATTTGTATGACCTGCAAGTAGTTGTTCCGGGTCTGGCTGTTTGTGTTATGTGAGTTTAAATGTTTGTAAACGCACCCACGATACAGGAGAAATTCCTAGTGTGGGGCAACGTTTAAAAAAAAGAAAAAAAAAACATTGGTATGATTGTGTACTTGGCGCACCTCTGCTACACATTATAGCCACATAAATGGGTATGGTATGAACCGTAAAGTATAAAATAATAATGATATTCTCAGATACCGTGCTGCGTTGGCAGCTGCGCCTACTGAGACGGCCGTGCCTTTGCTGTCTGTTACATGCAGGGATCTACACTTTGCCAACCAAGGTTCGCCTTCTAAGTGAGTTCTTACTTACCTATTACTTTGTTTTTTTTTAACTACTCAATCTACTCTTGTATCACGAAACGTTGCAATTGTTGTTGTCGAATTTCTTCAAACTAATATTTGAGTTATTTTACTACTTTACAGGTTGCCGGGTAATCGGGTGAATTTCGAGAAGTGTACGCTGTTGGGCCGCCATGTCAGTACGCAGCTGGCCAGTCGACGGCTCACGAGCGAAGAAAGTCCCGTGACGTCGCACCCAACCCCCCACCTATCGGTGTGGCGGTTTCTCAACGATAGACCCACGCTCACTGAGATCGGTAAGTAAATCCTTAAGTGTTAATTTCTGTTGGGTACCAAGACCATTAATCATGATAGTTAAGTGTCTGTCATCACCTACTATTCATTGTCTGCTGGACATAGGCGTCGCCTAACCATTGCCACCACGACCGGTACCGGTACTGGAGTTCGGTTTAAAGAAATGTATTTCTCATAAGAACTTACAGTCCGCTTATAATGAGATACAAAGTAATAAGTATAGTAATACAGTACAGTACAATTTCCTCCAGAGTATTAGAAGTTATAATGTACATACATGTTTCCTAAGCTTATTTTTACATGTATTCACGTTATCGCACTCTTTTATATCGTCCGGCAATCCATTGAACAGCTGTGCTCCTTCAAATAATATGGTCTTTCTACTATAATTAGTGCGTACGCTGATGACTGCCAGTTGGTCTTATATCTATTTCTCAGGTTATATGACATTGATTTTTTCTTTCTGTTCTTCTCCATAAGAACCTACGCTTTGGACTTAACTAGCTTTATCTTTCCGACTGACCGATTTCTTGACAATTCAAAAATGCCTGTAAGGTTAAAATAAATGCTTTGAGTTTCGACTGCGTCTCGCGACTTTCACCAGGTCGTGGGTGCACTTAATGGTACTAGTAAGCCGAAACAAAGATAATGGTCGAAACATCAGTCTGCAAAACATTCGATTACAAATTGTTAAATTAATAATTTAGTATATATTTCATAGTTTTGGGCATTTAACGCATATAAGTAAATAAATAGTGTAGGTTGACGGAATGGAGGAGCGTTTAAGATTGAAGTTATACGGTCAAGCCTGTTCACACATTGCAAGTAGAATGACGTAAAGGTTACATTATATATTTAATATTTTCAGCTTTGGAAATCATATCATTCGAGCGTGAGCCACCCGTGGACCATCAGGAAAAGGAGCGCTTGAAGCGCTTACGAGGTGCTAGTTAAATTTAGTATGATACTTCGTTTTCGCGGTCGGAAGCCCGATACTCTCAACGTTTGATGGGTAAACCACCAGTCGTTATAATGTGTTCCAATTGTAATCTCATCTCATTAGTACATCTTCGTATAATAACCTATTTTCTTAGAGGAATATGTACTTATTTTGCACGTGTGTACTCACGTTATAATTTATATAAAAAGAGGAAATAAGCGAACACACATTCACAGTCCATGTTTCATGATTTACCCCAATTTGAGTAAAAATAAATGTTAAACAAACATAAGTACTTCGATCACCAATAGGCACTAGATTATGGATTAGGAACAAAAACACATTGCTCAAGTGGACGCGATTGAATATAACTTGATTAAAAACTTTAACACTCAAACAGAAAGTTTATTAACGTTTGCAATATATTTCCTACTTCCATTGAAAGCAAACGTATTTTTAAAATAAAAACATAAATATTTATGGAAAATAAAACAAAATTTCTAAGCAATAAGGTTGAAAAACTAAGTTGCTAAATAATTATTTGTGGTCTTATTTTTCCGTCCGTTTTGGATGCGCTCATGGGAAATCTAGTACTATTGTTGGTCGAAGCAAACCTTTTATGGAGGATGGGATGGTTTATTGAATCTTAAAGAACACTAAGAAAACAATTGAGTGACATTACTAAAATGTATGCTACGTTTTTTACCGTATTTTCAATTCATGGGGTAACCGACCAACGATAGTCATATCAACAAACTGCTCAATAAGTTTCACAAACATTTTACTTTTACACAATTTGCTGGCACAGAATCCTTTTTCCTCGTGTGTATGTATAGAGGTGATTATGAGAGTTCGGATAAATTGAATATCGTAATTCATAATATTACGTACATAATGAGCCGGGAGACCGGATAGAAGAAGATAATAATGTTATAAATGTAACCATGGAATTAACTACATTGACTTTAAATATAAAATACATGTGATTTTAAAATTGTTCCCATGACTTATTTGATCTTCATTTAAGAGGCCATTTAAATCCAAGTTCCTTACGCATCAGTATTTACCTGTTAAATCTCGCCATTATGATGAATCTCGTAATGTAAGTACTTAATATTTATTTTAACTTTTGCATTCTGAAAATTGATCTCATTGTGATTGAATTTATATTTTTGTGTAGTTTGTGCTCAGGTGTTAAACGTGTATTCGGATGTGTATATGTGTGACGGATAATATGTATATTATGGTGAAGTATTATGCATTTATTGTGCATAAAATATTATTGCACGCGTTCCTTTGAATTCTTTGATGGATTTAAACCGAAAGTAGCTATTTTTATGGTTTTCTATTTAGATAATTACACTATAATTTAGAGAAATAGACATTCTAATGTTTTATATTTAAAATAGGACTAAAGCACGAAGTTGTGGTGTTTAACTATGCATAAGATGTTTACTTGGCCGTTAATAATTAAATAAATGTCTACATATAGTCTCGAACCCAAGTTAACTGAATTATATTGTCAGCATGGGGGATAGATAATAACATTAAACTATTTGAAACAAAAAGATTCTTATATGCATCTATGTGTTATGTATGTAGTGACTATGTACCTATTTAAAATCTATGTGTCATATCACACATATATATATATATATAGCATTAGTATTGACGAGGCGCTAATCATTCTTTTTAACTATATTTTACGTAAAAAAATGTGTTCACGATATATCTTTAAGTAAAATTTCTACTTAATTCTTTATGTACTTAATACTCATAATTTGTAACATCGCAAACGATTTCAATAATTTAATGTGTACATGTACAAATATAAGTTGCCATGTTAGAGTTACAATTAACTTCTAATTAATTTATACTGTGACCCTTTTCTCTTATTGATTTAATAGATATGTTTCAACCTCATGTAAATTATTATATTTTACTTTAGTACACTTTGACTGGATCTAGGTTTACGAAATAGGTAACACGAACAGAGTAGTCCCCACTTCAAAATATTCGTTGATATTGTACTTAAATAACTATGACGAACTGAATTTGTATGTTTGTTACCTAATTACATTCCATTGCATTCATCCACCCTAACCCAGTGTTTTGGAGGCAATAAAAAACAGTATTGGCTTTTGCTTTAAATATTTTATGTGATCCAACCAGTAGGCGATTTAATCAATTATATTTGCAATCAGCAGCAAATTTAAGAAGGTACAACTCAAGAAGTTTATGGACAGTATTCCAGCTACTTTTGATGTTGATTGCAAATACAATTCTAAGAATCGAGCACTGCTCCAGTTTATTAATTATTATTTTAGAACCCTATGTTTAATCTCGTTGGCAATTTTATTACAAATACGCTATAGTATATTTGACTAAACTGCAATAATGAATCTTATTGCCTTCTAAATCTCTATTTTTTATATTTGGACTGAAAATTAGTAAAATACATATGCCCTGTGATATGTGATCTATCATACCTGTATTTTGCATTCCTTTTATTATATCCAGCGTTACTCAATTAATTATAATCTTCTCATACATAGGTACCTATTTCTAGTAAATGTGTACATGTATGGGCAGATTATGGTATGGATAATAACCTAATATTAATAAAAAATGTATGTAGATTCAAGTTATCTGTTTAAAAATTTACTTGTTACTATCGTAAATTATCTAAATGTCACAAAATTCTAAAATCATAAGATAAAACTTAAGAAATAAAATGTCATCATTGTAATTAACAAATATTGTGTTTTCTTATGCCCTTTCAAACTTGATAAAATTACGGAAAAGTATAAAATAACAGCCAAAAAATATAAGTGTAGTCTTTATTGATAATTTTATATTATTGTCACACTCAAGATTACAATTTTGATAATATGTTGTTGTAATATTAAAGTTATTTAGAAAGCTGGTCTAAATAACAACTTGAAATCTTCTTGAAATATGAATATTATTATTTTAAACAAAGACTAGGACAGTGAGTTATTATTTATTTTCTCTTATTAATCTATTAATTATTTATCAACAATACTATAAAGATTTTATTTTAATGTTATAATAGTATTACCTAAATCACTAACACGAATTTCACTTAACACAAGAAATTCTCTGTACATATTTAAATAGTAAGATAAGTAACTTATAGCTAATTACACCTCATAGGTGTTCCATCCGGATTGGTTGGCATTTTGGGTTTGCAAACCTTTTTCCTACCCTCTGCGCTACTGACCATGGTACACGTAAATGTAAAATAGCCACAGGATGAGGATTTTGTATAGTACGTATGAGAATATTGTTTGCGAACATTATTTTCACCATCAAAGTCACGGGTAACCGATTTAGATACTGAGACATACCTGTTGCTGTCGTCAGGTTTGGAGTTATACAAAGATCTCAGATTTTTGGGATTAACGTTTCTTGGGAAAGGGTATTTGTATTTCACTCTGCCACTTCCTGGACTAAGTGAGACTGTTTGGGCTTGCGAAGGAGATTCTTTTGAGCCGACCACGTATGTTTTCTCCTTAGACGCCACTGACTTGACACTACCTGTGAACCCGATAGGTATGGTATAGCCACCAGTGCCGGGCACACGCTCTCCAGGTTGGTAAATTCTACTTTCATCAGGGCGTTCCGAATTCCTCTGAGTAATTTCTGCATCATGGTCCGCTAAGGAGCCTAACAAAATATGTTGTGTGTTACCACCTGTCGTCTGTCTCACTTCTACACCTTTTCTTTTTGGGCTATAAAGAGATTGGTGTGTGGTTTCAGGATCTCTAGTGAATTCATTATAACCTGTACTAATGTAGCCTTGTTCGTTGTCAGCAGGATCAGCTCCTTCAGGTCCGTAGCCATCGTCATACTCTTCTGGTTGGTTATCATCTTTGTCGGGAGGATACTCGTTATAGTCGCCCTCGGTATTATATGATGGTTGAAATGAGCGTCTGCTTTCCACTGGCGGCGTACGCGTGGGTGCCAATGATGGATCATTTGATGTATGATGATCTTCGTGTTTATGAATACCGTATGTATCGTCGCCGGGCTGGTTAAGTGGTTCTTCTTTGTTTGATTCTGTTTCGACCTCTGTATCATACGACAATTCCGTGGTGGACTGATCTATCTGGGGCGCGGCAGACGTATACTCTATTGTTTCTGTGATGTTATAATTTTCTTCATTAATATTAACATCTATATTTTTATTGTTTTCATCGTTAACGTCAATTTTTTCAAATGGTAGTCTATTTGGGAAAACTGCGTCTTTGTCTAAACTAGATCCTGCCTGCGCTGCTCCGTTGTATGTTATTCCATATTTGAAGGTGCCATGAAGTTGTGATTGTGACATGCCAGTTCTACCACTTGATTGAGCCGAAGATACTCCTCCTCCGACGAACGGAGCTTTCTGTGAGTCATGTGATTTATCTCCTTCTTTATAAGGTGTGAATCCTATTTGAGCTTGAGAGGACGTGCTTCCGGGCCCTCGTGCTTGCGCGTCAGCCATGCCTCCTTTGACACTGCCTTGAACTTGCGAGTTAGACGAGTGTAGTACGCCCTCACTCTGCGATCCAGTTAAAACTGATCCAGTCTCTAAGCCGAGTTCAACATTAGCTTGTGATTTGTTATTTTTTCCACTACCTTGAGCTGTGCTGGAAGCACTTTTTTTATTTCCAGTAACTTGGCTGTTGGCGGCTTTATTTTCACCAGTAATTTCAGCTTGAGCCGAAAACGACCCGCTGCCGGTGTATGTACCATGCACATGGGTTTGAGCTCGACCTTTATCATTGCCACCTTTAGATGATGCAGACGCCACGGTGCCATTCGCAGCTTGGTTCACACTCGCTTGAGCTTCTGAGTCATCCCCATCAGCAATCGAATTGGGATCGATGAAGTTTTGTGGTGGACCTAAACATTAAAATTAATTATTGATTAACATAACATACGCCTGTAATCCCGCAACGGTTCCGATAGTGTTGACATAATTATTGATTATATTAAGTAATTATATTTATTAATTAAGTTCTCATTAAATATGTCATTTATACGCCATACATAGTCGACATGGTGCCATGCTAGATTGTGCATTAAATAGGTTCTCTAAACACTTAGCTGTGGCTAAAAGATTCAGCATATATTATTTTCATCATCTAGTAATAGGAGAGATTTAATATGACGCCAAAGATAGAATACTCTTTAGTATGTACACTATACAGGGTCAAATTAAATTAGCTAGCGAAACTCCGCAGACGTAATGGGTATCGATATCTAAACTTGATAAAACTAAAAATAAATTAATTTTATGTTTTTTTTTTGGGGTCGTTAGCCGCTTTTATTGTATTCACTAGAAATATCAGTTAAAAAAAACAGTTGTTTTTGTGTAATCTTCACAGACGTGATTGGTATTGATATCGAAACACGATAAAACATATTTTTTCAACGCATACTTCATGTAACAACACTACCAGCAGCGGTGGTTTTTTATTTTATTTTATCGTGTTTAGATATCGATACCATCACGCCTGTTGAGTTTCGCTAGCTAATTTAGTTTGATTCTGTATAAATGATAAATATACCTAAATGTAGTTTTACATAATTGGAGACACAACTAAAAGACAAGGAAAAGGAGAGAAAATCCTATTGCAGGTAGTCTGTGCAGTAATGTTCGCGAAGGAGGAGGCGGAACGCGTGAGGGAGAGGCAAAATTTGCGCCCTCACGCCCCTAGCCGCCGCAGGAGACGCCCTGGGCGTCGGGAATCGCAGGCCGATTCCCGGCCACCGTAGGCGCGGGCTTGCGAACGGCGAGCAATGGCCAGCTCGCCGTTCGATAAGGACCAGGCCCGGGTCGACGGCGCGGTGTTCCACGCGCGCCTCGATGAGATGTCAGCACCAATGACGGGGTTTGCTAGGACCGATGCCTGCTAGGGTTGCGGAAAAGTCCAAGAGGGTTACCGTGGCCCCTGGCACAGACAACTGAAGGAACACGGGTGGGTTTTAGTCAGTAAGAGTCTGACACGCCCTCCTGCTCTGCCCAGAGCGGGAGAAGTTATTTGATGATTTCCCACTAGTCTGTGCGGTACATTTACATATAAGTACCATCTCAGAACGTGGTCTACAAGGCTAATAGGTTAGACCCTTGTCCCGCATTCTGATTTAATTATTTAAGATGGAAAATTAATGACAGCAGTAGTCATTTCAGTTGGAATTAATAGTTCACTAATGAGCTTTAGCTTACACTTAAACTATTACAAAAAATTAACGTACCTATCTGATTACCGCCAGAACCCTGAAATCAAGAACACAAAATTAGTATTTGAAAAGAGAGTCGGAGGTCTCTTGAGAAATTCTTGGTCATTTCTCTACGGCGGTGGTCCCCACGTACAATCCCCAAGGTAGTTTTGTTTTCGCGACCTTCAGGCCACCCTCCTATACTACCGTTTAGTTTTACAAAAATATGTATAAGTTGGCAAATTGAACTTTAAATGCACACACAAAATTTCCCATAACTACTAAAATTTACAAAAAATTCCAACGTATAATAACAATAGTCGTAATTCTGTCATTTTAATGTAAAATCTATCGTACTCCCGCGCGCCTTCCCCGCAACGGACACTTTTGAAACTATTGCGTGCGAGCCTGGCTGATGATCATTGTAGATGCGTCGAAAAGAAAAACCACTAGAGTATCATGATGTGCAACCGCATAATTGTAAAATTGATATTTTCGGCCCTATCCATGCTTACAACATTTTATATACCATGTGCCCCACATACAATTTAAATTTGACATTTGTACTTATGGGATTATTCGTAGGGACCGTCGATTTGTTACTCGCCCTACAGTGCAGCAGCGGTACTTCTGTCAATATCACTATTAAAACTTCACTATTGTAACATAATATTATGCATAATTACTACATAAAGTTTAATATTCTTTGAACGGACTGGTAATTGAATTCAACTTGCGTATGGTACAATTATTGTTGTTATGTAATAATTAATTGAGGTAATACTGCCCAGTAGAAAACTAAAATATTTTTCAATGATTTCAACTTACCCCTTGATCAGGACCATATTGTCCACCGGTACCACCTCCCGCGCCCGTGCTACCAGGACCATATTGCCCACCGGTATCACCTCCAGTGCCAGGGCCACCCGGACCATATTGTCCGCCTGTACCACCTCCAGTACCAGGACCATATTGCCCACCGGTACCACCTCCAGTGCCAGGGCCACCCGGACCATATTGTCCGCCTGTACCACCTCCAGTACCAGGACCATATTGCCCACCGGTACCACCTCCAGTGCCAGGGCCACTCGGACCATATTGTCCGCCTGTACCACCTCCAGTACCAGGACCATACTGTCCACCAGTACCGCCACCAGTGCCTTGACCACCAGGACCATATTGCCCGCCGGTACCACCTCCAGTGCCAGTGCCACCCGGCCCATATTGTCCACCGGTACCAACTCCAGCGCCTGGACCATATTGTCCACCAGTACCGCCTCCAGTGCCTTGACCACCAGGAACATACTGCCCACCGTTGCCACTCTCTATTCCAGGACCATATTGTCTGCCGGTACCACTTCCGGTGCCAGGCCCATATTGTCCACCAGTACCGCCGCCAGTGCCAGGACCATATTGACCGCCGGTGCTAGTCCCCGTTCCAGGACCATACTGCCCACCGGATTCACTCCCAGTGCCAGGGCCGCTAGGACCATTTTGGCCGATGGTACCACCTTTAGCACCTGGACCATATTGTCCACCGGTGCCACTCCCTGCTCCAGGACCATATTGCCCACCGGTTCCACCCCCAGGGCCAGGAGCACCCGGACTATATTGCCCGTTGGTACCACCTCCAGCGCCTGGACCATATCGTTCACCAGTGCCGCCTCCAGTGCCTTGACCACCGGGACCATATTGCCCACCCGTACCACCACCCGTGCCGGGACCACCACCACCAGTACCGGTACCACCAGGACCATACTGCCTACCGGTGCCACTTCCTGTTCCAGGACCATATTGTCCGCCGGTACCACCACCTGGACCATAGTGCCCACCGGTACCACCACCCGTGCCGGTACCACCAGGACCATATTGCCCGCCTGTACCACCGCCAATACCAGGACCATATTGCCCGCCTGTACCACCGCCAATACCAGGACCATATTGTCCGCCGGTACCACCACCCGTGCCGGTTCCACCCGGCCCATATTGACCACCGGTAAGCCCTCTAGTGCCAGGGCCGTATTGCTCGCCTGTACCACCAGAGCCTGGAAAATATTGCCCACCAGTACCGCCTCCAGTGCTAGAACCACCAGGACCATATTGCCCGCCCGTACCAGCACCCGTGCCTGGACCACCACCTGTGCCGGTACCACCAGGGCCATATAGCCCGCCGGTTCCACCTCCGGTGCCAGGACCATATTGTCCACCTGTTCCTCCCCCAGTATCTTGTGTACCAGGACCATACTGTCCACCAGTGCCACTCCCAATTCCAGGACCATATTGACCACCGGTACCACCTGCAGTACCAGGACCATACTGTCCACCGGTGCCACTTCCCGTGCCCGGACCATACTGCCCGCCGGTTCCACCTCCAGTACCCGGACCATACTGCCCGCCGGTTCCACCTCCAGTACCTTGACCACCAGGGCCATACTGCCCTCCAGTATCACCACCAATGCCGGTACCACTACCCGTGCCTGGACCACCGCCTGTGCCTATACCACCAGGACCATATTGACCGCCGGTACCTCCTCCGGTGACGGGACCACCAGGACCATACTGCCCACCGGTACCACCACCTGTGCCAGGACCATATTGTCCACCTGTACCACCTCCAAGGCCTGGTCCATATTGCGCACCGGTACCACCTCCAGTACCTGGACTATATTGTCCACCAGTACCACCTCCTGAGCCAGGCCTTCCTGGACCATATTGTCCACCTGTACCTCCGGTAGTGCCTGGACTTCCTGGACCATATTGTCCACCAGTATCACCTCCTGTGCTAGAACCATTAGGACCATATGGTCTCCCTGTTCCACTTCCAGTGCCAGGACCATATTGCCCACCGGTACCACCTCCAGTGCCTGGTCCAAACTGACTTCCAGGACCGCCCGGATTATATTGACCTCCAGGGCCGTATTGTCCACCAGGCCCTTGTCCTCTTCCGGTACCTGGACCTTGGCTCCCTGTCGAACCTTGCCCACCAGTTCCATGTACTACACCACAGCAATAATAATTAACACCATCAGCACCTAGAATTGGCCCGGGTAATAATGGCCAATTTCCAGCAGGAGGTTGCCCTGATTGTCCTGTATAGCCGTTCTGGGTGCCAGTCGGATATATTCCTGTATTATCCTGTCTGCCGATTTGATTTGGACCATAACTTCCAACTCCATTTTGAGGATGAGTCAAGGAACCTGGTGGTAAATTACCCCCACCGTTTTGGCCACCTGGGCGGTATCCAAGCCCTTGATTACCTGGCAAAATGTTACCATTCCCACCTTGAGGCCCACCCGTAGAACCAGTGTATGTCCCTGGTATTGAACCACCTTGTGGCCCACCAGAAGTGCCAGTGTATGTCCCAGGTATTAAACCACCTTGTGGCCCTCCAGAAGTGCCAGTGTACGTCCCAGGTATTGAACCACCTTGTGGCCCACCAGAAGTGCCAGTGTTAGTCCCAGGTATTAAACCACCTTGTGGCCCACCAGAAGTGCCAGTGTACGTCCCAGGAATCCCAGGTATTGAACCGCCTTGTGGTCCACCAGACGTGCCAGTGTATGTCCCAGGTATTGAACCACCTTGTGGCCCTCCAGAATTGCCAGTGTACGTCCCAGGTATTGAACCACCTTGTGGCCCACCAGAAGTGCCAGTGTTAGTCCCAGGTATTAAACCACCTTGTGGCCCACCAGAAGTGCCAGTGTACGTCCCAGGAATCCCAGGTATTGAACCGCCTTGTGGTCCACCAGACGTGCCAGTGTATGTCCCAGGTATTGAACCACCTTGTGGCCCTCCAGAATTGCCAGTGTAAGTCCCAGGTATTGAACCACCTTGTGGCCCTCCAGAATTGCCAGTGTAAGTCCCAGGTATTAAACCACCTTGTGGCCCTCCAGAAGTGCCAGTGTACGTCCCAGGTATTGAACCACCTTGTGGCCCTCCAGAAGTGCCAGTGTACGTCCCAGGTATTGAACCACCTTGTGGCCCTCCAGAAGTGCCAGTGTACGTCCCAGGTATTGAACCACCTTGTGGCCCTGCAGAATTGCCAGTGTAAGTCCCAGGTATTGAACCACCTTGTGGCCCTCCAGAATTGCCAGTGTAAGTCCCAGGTATTAAACCACCTTGTGGCCCACCAGAGGTGCCAGTGTACGTCCCAGGTATTGAACCACCTTGTGGCCCTCCAGAAGTGCCAGTGTACGTCCCAGGTATTGAACCACCTTGTGGCCCTCCAGAAGTGCCAGTGTACGTCCCAGGTATTGAACCACCTTGTGGCCCTCCAGAAGTACCAGTGTAAGTCCCAGGTATTGAACCACCTTGTGGCCCTCCAGAAGTACCAGTGTAAGTCCCAAGAACCCCAGGTCTAGAACCACCATGAGTGCCATCGCCTGTGCCAGGTTGGCCTGTTCCATAAGATGGTGTACCAGGTATGCCTCCAGGTTGATTTCCCAAGTTACTCGCTTGACCTCCATTGTTATTTCCATTTTGTATTCCAGTCGAACCATGCATAATTGGTGGTCGCATTCCAAATAGCGTGCCGTCTGGATTGGTCCCAAAACCTGGCTGTCCGTTGGGTCCTAAGCCTCCATTATTGATTGTATCTTGTTGATTACCTCGTAAAGGGTATAAATTGGAACCCCCTTGCGTGCCATCTTTACCAGGACCAAAGCCCCCGGTTACACCAGTTCTGGGGTCGATTATTTGACCAGGGCCTACTCCTCCAAGCCTATTGGGCCCGTTATCGAAACCAGTGTTTCCTGGCGAGATTCCGTCATGATTGGATCTGAAATAATTATATAATATATTGACGTGACACATACTAATATTTAAAGATTTACATTTACATACACTCGTCCTACGCCCCTTACCACAAAGTTAAAGCTATCCCTAATTGTAAAAGTACTAGGGAATAAACGGCATATAAAATGTCAAATTACTCGGAAATGGTTAACATTTGCATAGGGGTTATGAGGGTAATTTGGTTGCAAATGACCTCCCCTAGATCCTCTTAATGGATTGCCGACATATTACCAATAATCCTGTATATGCTGCATGGCGGAAGTATTTTTTTATATTTAATGCAAACACACATTCAAGCCTTTTCTTTAATTCTTCCAACAAACAAATTGTTCTCTACCTATGGCCGTGGTTACCACGTGCAGAATTAGTATCATCATAGCATAGATATGAATAGTCATTAAATTGAATAAATATGATGTGCGAAACGTGTATTTCCCATAAAAAATTTAATCACTTTAACGTCACGTGATAGTTGTGAACACAACTGAGCTCATTTTTGGATCTAACTATTTCCAACATTGAAAAAAATTATGTTGGAAAACTCGCAAAAGAAGATACATACATATCACCTGGTCGACGTTTCAAAGTTTCTGCTCCTAAGTCAGTTCGACCCAGACAGTCCTCGCAGCTCGGATCATAGGTGGATTGACTCTGGGCTTGTCCCATGCCGCTGTTTCCGACTGAAATAGATATGAAATTAATGTAAATGATTGTTTTTCGTTCATCAGATCTGCAGACAAACAAATATCGCTGTGATACATTGTTTTACACGCATTCTTAGGACACTGTACTCACCAACGGTCGCCCTGGATGAATCAGCGGCTGAATGGGCCTCGGCCTTTCCTTCATCTTTGCCACCTCCACGGTCTATCGCCAGGTATTGCGACTGAGTCTGGCCTCTGTATCGTCCTCGATGGGAATACGATGCCTCTCGACGGTCCCTTTGGAATCCTTCCAATACTTTTTCATAAGTTCTCCCATCCAACATCCCCACAACTAAGGATTTACAGAACAAGCGCCTTGTTGATTCATTATCGAAAGGTGTGACCTGATTCAGAAACAATAAACTTATGTATAACGCATTGAGTGTTAGATCGCCTTGACATAATAAAACGTTTTCTTTGTCCCAATTACGATAGTGTAATTGTGAAACATAGGCCAAGGAATCACGGTCAACCTTGACAAAAAGAAGTTATCTCCTAATAAATGTGTGATAAATAAAAATACCTACGCTTAGAACTCAAGCTCGATCGTAATAAATATCATGAGTAAATGTAAGTACTTACCTAATATTTTATAACATTGGGAATACTAAATCAGTTAATGTATGGAATTATTGCAGAATTTAACTTTCATGCATCTAGTTAATAGTGTCGCTCAGTACCTAATTAATCATTCAAAGAAACAAAATATGTCTATCTACCCATTATTATACTATGTTATTAGGTCAGGGAAGGGACTAATCAACTTTTATTAAGAGAGACTGAAATATGAAAAAAAAATACATTTCTACCCCCAAAATTCTAATAACTTATGTTTTTAGTCTTAAAACTCCTTATTTATTACGTTAGACTATAATAATATCACGTGAGTTTTTTTTCTAAGTAACTATTGGTTTTTCCGAGGGGGGGGGGGGGGGGGGGGGGGGGGGCTCGTGATTTGTAATACATAACAGGCATCTTACGCCTAACTCAGACACCAGCTCCTCATACGGCTAAAAAAAAAAAAAATATGTGAAACCTAGAGTACCTAAGCTTGTCATTGTGAGGAGAAATAAAGATTTATAATGGGGAAATTGCTGAAACCATTTGGACCCAATATGGACGGACCGCTTAATATTATATTTGAGTACTACAACATACTGAGTTCTACATTATATTATTACTATATCTCTCAGTTTATTGTACTTTATGTCTTACACTTCTAGTCCGCGGTTTCACTCACATCCTAGCGGAACTACTTCATATAATCTAATGAAAGTATCCCTTTATTAGTCCCTAGCAGGGTCACCCAAGCTGTGTAATCTATTCAGTAACAAACTTCTTCATTTTAACTATAGTTAGATGACCTTAAAAGCTTATGAAAATAACGTACGGTTTTCTTAACATGATGAACATAAATCAATGCATATTTTAAGGATTAAATTATTAGTGTTACTAGTTATTATAATAAATCTCGATTAGCATACTACTGTCCATCAGCTTCGGTAAGTATGTAAGTATTTAATATACCTATAAAAGAAATACATACGAAAGAATTAAGTTAACAAAAACCTTTTGAAAACAAGTATGGACCGCTACCGTGAATTGGACAACATGTCTAGGACTGGCTCTTCACAACACCACAGAACACTAATCTACTACTACAGTATCTGTAGCACACCCATGATGGCAGTTATGCTTAAGGCCCATGTAACAGGGGCGAGGCTATTACATCAATCGGGGTAAAGATATACCGGGGGAATAACCGGGGCATTGATATTTTTTAATGTAGGACTTCCGTTACTATCGTTTTTTAATTAATCTGTTAACCTACATTTAAATTAAATATCAGCAGAAGATATGTTTTTTATACTTCCGCAGAAGTAGGTAATCTTCTCGAAGAAAAAACCGTTAGGTTTAAAACAGAATTGACAAGTTATTAGTGCCTTCCTATTTCATGTTAACTGGGTCACAAGCTAGTCGTCGCCTGACTCAGGGCAGCCGATATTATTTATTACTATTTATAACATCATTACTGCTAGATTTATTGGTTGCATAATTATCTTTATAATTTGAATTCTATTTAGAGCGCAAAGAACAATAAAATATCGCAAAGCTTTATGTGCCTTTACCGCCTTATCATAACGCACAATGAGATTATTCAATCGTTCGCAAAGCAATATTAGTTAATGAAACAAACTTATAAAATCTTTTGAAATTACCGTAATAGTTTGTTTTAATCCTGGGTGAGGTTTCGTATTGCTGATGAAGCAGTGGTTGGGTAAAGTGTCGGAATAGAGTTCTCTCGCGCCAGCCACATCGTGTTTGTATTCGGTTTGCAATGTAAAGCACCGGTGGGAATTAAAGTCTTTGCACACAATATATTGCTGAAAATAAATGGATATTAAACATCACGCTTGTTGCAATTGAATCGATCAAGTTAATCTCACCATTAGAAGAAAGTTATCACACATCACTTTTGTCTCTGGGAACAGAAATATGAAATATAAAATTCTTACTTGCGGCGACGCTGTGGTAGGAGTGGAGTACAAAAGCAGAAGAGAAGCGGCGATGAGAAAGTAGATGAGCGCGGGCCGCGGCCGGGCGAGCTGCGTGACTGGACGCATGCCTGCGATGGTGCGCGCCGACGCTCTGCCGCTCCGCCGCCGGCGCAGGCGCACTGTCCGCCATCTGACCCTTGGCCTAACTCACAACCCGCACTAGATATAAGTTCACCCACCTAATTTCGGCGATAGCAAGCGAATTTGCCACAGTTTAGATTCAAGATTGAGGAAGTATGACTCTTTACGAAAGATAATGTTACAACCTAATTATTGTGTGCTACACATTTTTTTTTGTGTTTGCTCCGTCACTACACAATAATATTTTATATAACCGGTCTTAAGAAGTATCAATCGGCTTGTATTTCTACTCTATCACATTCATAATTCATTAAATACAAAAAGTAATAAATAATACCTAATTTTAAATAACAGGTCTTGTTTTTTTCAAATAATACTTAGTATTATCTTCAAAGGGCGGGATTCATTCTTTCCACCTTCCGATGGTAATTTGTTCCAGCGATCGCTTGCCATTCGACAAGCCAATCCCATTTGAGCTCGGCAGCTTTTTCCCGACGTTGGCAATTTGCTTGAAGGATCGTAGTATAAATTTCTTACGCGGTCTGTAAGTTTGACTCCCTAAACACTGTCCTCCATACGTCCCTGACAAACCGCACCACGCGTGGACGTTTGATGATTTGACAAAGATCAAGTTTTTGCACCATACGTGTGGATGGGAAGTATATGCAAGCAAAATGATAAGGAAAGTTCCCCTTTAATTAGATGTTTCATATTTTGGAATGGTCTCGTCTGGAATTAGACTATTTGGCCCAAATATAGGTTCGTCTCTTAGGTACGTCCTAGATATAATTTTCGATTTTCGAATTTTCGACATATGAAATTCACCCACACAAACTGGGTACGCGTGGTGAATTACGATTACGGCCCATTCCCTCTCACAGAAAAGAGACCGGTGTCCCAGCTGTGGGAACATTACAGGCTGATTATGCTGTCCGATATGTATTCGTTGACGGAAGGTGGATTCTGACACCCTCAACGGTAAGATAGTGTTTTGTTACTGTTAGTCATAAGTTTGTGTCTTTGACATTTTGATCTTCAAGCATTTGTCGGAGTTCCGAGGCAGAAGAGGAGAATAAGACTATGTCGTCAGCGAAGCGAAGGTTAGTCTTCTTACTGCGACAACAATTCCCTTCTCACATCATTATCGTGATAATGGTGATATATCGTCGAACAATCAAGTATCCATCATAAAAGTCAACAAAACTTAGGTTAATAGAGCATAGTCACAAGTGTCTTCCTAACTTAGAGGATTTCTCTCCACTCCGTACTCCACCAAAAAACTTCTCGTGGTTGAATTAATCATTACATAGTATTCAAAAAAGAAGAGAGCGGTCTTAATTATATAATTAGGCAGTTATTATTATCAGGCGGAGCCTAATTCGGTCACTTATTTACTCGTACGTATGTACAATTATTAGTATTATATTCGGGTTAGGTTGACGCAACAATATTATTGTTATCACTACTTATTAATATTATAAATGCGAAAGTGTCTATTTGTTACGTTTTCATGGCTTAACTGCTGAATCAACTTTGATCGCTATAGTTATAGGTCGCTTGAACCCTTGATCCTGAGCATCAAACCTAAAATTAAAGATATTGCTCGTTTCTGTAAGAAATGTCATTGTTGATATCGATACGAAGGTATAAAAATCAATGAATTGGTTGATATTTATTTATTATTAAAAAAAACTATTAATCAGTAGATAAAAAGCGGTTAATGGCGGACTTGGTAAAATTACAGCTAACATCTACATTAAAATGACAAATTGGCTCTAAGTTATCTTTACATGTTCGTTGTTGAGCAGTGATGATTACTATTACTATAGATTATTGCTTAAATCTCACTCATTTTAAAGTCTCGTTATTTCTGAGCTTATGTTGGGGTCCTTCTTTTTGTACGAGTGCGTCGGGTAGATGAAGTGCTGCGTGTAGTACGCAGCCGAGTGCTGGTCCGCGGGGCTCTTGCTGTTGCTCACTCTACGGTAGTAGTCGATGGACTCGACGCACTCACAAGCAAGCCTGCTCTCAGAGCCGCTGCTCTCCAACTGATACTTGGGCACCATGATGAGGCTCTCCGTGGACTTGGTCGGAGGGCAGTGGCTGTGACTCCTCGTATACACGGAGCAGTGGTGCGGAGCGCTCTGTCGGTGAGCGTGTTTCTCTTGTGAGTGGTGTTGGTACTCATGGTGACTCTGCGTGCTGCGGCTGCTGTGGTTACGCCCGTGACTCTTGGACCGGTTTGATTGTTTCGTCGTAGTATCTAAATAGCCATACCCAAATCCATAACCTCCAAATGCTTTAGTCGTTAAATTATCCCATGACTTTGGTTTCACCTGTTGATGACTGCTCTGGTATTGGATTTTGGGCGATGACTTAGTTTCTGTCCTATCATTATCCCAAAAGAGTGTATCGCTACTTAAGGAAGTACTATAACTGGAAGCTGAGTTATCACACGGTACGGTGGCATTGCTCGTTGCGTATGACTGAAGGCTGCACTGGCTCGTCTGTGTGGACTCCGTTGTTAAATATCGATAGCGATTGGAGCAGTGTCCCGATTGACAAACTTTCTTAGTGCGCATGTGAGAACCACTGTCCGGCTTCTGTGTGGATTTGTCAACTTGTTGGCATTTCTCTTTCCTCTTGTGTTCTTTGGAGCATTCTCTCTTTCTTCGCATTTTCTTTCTAGTATTGGGCACACAATGCGGATCGCAGCAGGGACTGGCGAGATCGTAAGCCTCGAGACTGTTAGCATCTTGATTGTTGTAAGCAGGCATGCATGGAGGGCATCCGTGGCTATGACTGCTTCTGTGGACTTTGTTGTGTTTCCCACTACTTGTTTTGTAGTTCTCTGAGGCTCTGTGACATTCCTGGCCAGGTGTTTTCACAACATAGTGATGGCATTCGCGCCTGTTCCTCGGGGAGCCCACTGTAATGACAAAGCTCCCGGTGCGTAGGTTGGGTTGTATGATACACGCTCCGTAGCGCGGATCGAGGTACTGATACATGAACACGTTGGGCTGCGGAGGTTTAGCGGCCGTCACGTTCTCACTGGAGAGCGTTGGTCTACAGTACGTGTTGTTTATATTTTCTCCACTGTTATTCTCCTCGTTGTCTGAAATCACATCAGATTGGGACGTTTTCTTCTTTTGAGAGGGCAAACTGTGTGTTTTCCAGTTACAATCAAACATGTGTCGTTCTCGAACGGTGAGCTGTTCTAGTTCCCTCATTTTAGATTGCAGTGTTCGTTGGAGGTTGATGTATTTGAGGTGTAGCTCTACTTTTCTCACGCAGTCTTCGAAGATGACGACCATGCGCATTCTGGAATCACAGCTGTTGATGGCGTCGACGATGGCGGCATGGTCGGCACGCTCCACGTCCGTGCCGTTGATGGACAGGATGACATCACCCTCACGCATCCCCGCTGCAGCAGCTGGACCATCCGTCTCTACGTGGTCCACGTACGTAATTACTTCGATTTCTTGTTCCTGTAAATAAACAGATGCTCCATTACATTGCTTATATCGTGCTGCCTTTAGATAGTTACACTATAGCGCAAAAGTATTTTATGTAATCTGACCAAACTTAAAACTATGAAGTGTTTTAATAATTCGCAGGGAAAAATTGCTAATGCTTGGTTACAATCTAGGTAACTGAAGTTAACGCTCTATGAGCTACTTTCAGTATTGACATCAGAAAGACGTACCTTTTTGTAATGGATCCCATAGCTCTGCAGCGTGAACCCGTAGCTGCCATTTTTCTTTTCAATGATGATGGTGCGCCTTCGCCAGTCCTCCTCATTCTTACCTGGTCTCTCAGATTTTATAGATTCTCTAATCTGAAAAAATACTTGAAATTATTAACTGTTTGACGAACATCTACATCTTAGGTACAGTAGATATGAGAATATTGGAATACCTACACTATTAGAGCTTGTCTTCATTATAAAATATGCTATCAACGGTCTCAGCCTCCCAATAAGATAGGTCTCAAAATAACAAGCAAGCTGATAACGTTTATTTTGTGAGAGACTATGCACTACTACACATTTATGTATCCAATAATGACTACTTAAATTATTTTGCACCAGGTCGAACAAAGTTCATTGACCCCATCGATGTAGCTTGATGGATATTTTCATCTTCAATTCTTTATTTAATGGTTAGTTCTTCATTTGATCGCTTAATTCCTACTTTAAAACACTGGCACAGCTTTTCAAAGATATATTTTAAATAAAATTACTCACAGAATTGTCCAAGGAGTCCTCTTTAGTGTCATTGGCGAGAAGTTTTTTTCCGTTGCTCATCGTGCTGAGGCATCGTTCATTGAGTTTGGGTGAGCTCATCCCGGCGCAGCCTCACTTGTTGGTGCTATAAAGGTGATATCTGGAGCGGCATGGTTGCCTTGTGGAATTAATGTTAACGTTACCTAGCTAGTGGCAGGAACTTCGGTCGAGTTGCGACAAATCGTTAAATTTCGACCACGCATGCGTCAGATTGGCGCGTGCGTAGTTCGTGGACAAGCCCTTCCAGACTTTGTGAATTGGCTCAAAAAAGTTTCACTGAATACTTTTATGTCTTATAAATGTTAATTATTAGTATCGGTAAATTGTTTGTAGGTTGTAGGGTACAAATATTAACTTTTCAGCATATATATTGTTATTTTCTTTGTTAGAACACTTAGAAAGTTAATCCTGGTAAAATTTATTAATAAAAATTGTTATGAAGTTAATTGTTGACAAGCCAAACTGTGTGGATTAATAATAAAATGAACTACCTATACTCAACTGATAACAATATTTGTTTAACTTATTTCTAAAATATAAAATCATAAATGTTTCTAAAGTTAAGGCTTAGTCACAAGGGTGTTAATTTTAGAGTAATGCACGACGGAAGTGTTGGGTATGGGTACTGGTATGTCAGACATGTTATTGTTAAGGGTGAGTAGAGGTGGGATGCCAATGGACTGAACCCCGGCTGACTGTGGGATGACCGCTGCACCGCTGTGTATAGCCACAGGCGTGTTGCCGACAGGCACCTCCCTCTTAAATAAACTCTTATAGAATTCACTAAAAGGTGTGTCTTTATCATCCAGTATATCAATACTTCGGATTGATCTCTTTGAAGTTTTTTGCGGTTCTGAACCTGAAATAAAAAAAAAATATTTGTTGCGGTTTACCTATAAGTAGTTAAAATTCTTCGTAACGAGCGGTAATTTGTTACGTTGATCCATTGCTTTGATCAGCATACTGTAGGTTAAATATATACGTAGGTACCTATTACGATGATAGATTGTTTTTTGGAAAAAACATTATAAATAAGACTTTAACTTCAGCATGTTCATTATTTTCTGCAATAATTGCCAGTCCAACTCAAACTCAAAGCATTTATTTCAAATAAAACAATTACAGGCATTTTTGAATTGTCAAGAGGTCGGTCATTCAGAAAGATGAAGCTGGTTGCCCATTCCAAAGTGTAGTAGGTACCTATGGAGAAGAACGGGCAAGAAACTCCATGGACACACTTTTAAATCAAAATATTCTTACAAAAAGAGTGGTTACAAAAAATTTTGAAATTATACATGTAAGAACGATGTAGAAAGACGTGCACCTTATAAGCGTCCGTAATAATAAAAGATAAACAATTCATGAATTAAAATAAGCCGTGGCAGTTAAGAGATGACCAGTGCCTACTGACGGCGCCCGTTTACGAGCATGACGTATGGATCAGCACCATTCAGCTCAACCATTTTGAAGGGGACTTAATGATCCAATACACACGCCACCACCACCGACACATTTGAGTGAACATGATATACTCTCAGCCGCCAGGATACATTCAAATCAATGAAAGACGAACCCAGTAAACTTTATAGTAGGTACATAGTGCTCACACATGTGCTATGCAATTATACAATACTAAGATGGTTTTACAATCTTCATCAGCTCCAACAATATTTTCGAATGCAAATCAATTAGTTTATGCGCCCATGTGCGGCAGCTAAAGTTAGTACATATCTAAAGAGGTTGCACTAGAATAAAATGAGGAGAGTTATTTAAGTTATTTTAGGATACCTAATACCAAAGAAGAAGACGAAGATGGAGGGACGAACTTGACTCCTACCGAAAGGACTGGCCCGCAGTGGCAGTGGATAGACGAGTGTGGACAAGGGAAAAGGAAGCCTTTGCCCATTGGGACATTACGGACTAAATACCTAGGTAGATATACAACCCATTTCTTTTTAGAAATAAATCATTATTGCAATGTATGACTGACTGAGTGCCTGTAAGTTGGTAGCACAAGCGCAGCCAACCACCAGCTCAAACATAACCAGTCTTATTACAAAACACAATCTAACTTTAGCCCGAGCCTAAACCTTCAATCCAGTTTTTGTATTTCGAACTTTATTCCGACTTTAGTAAAGTTCTTAATACAAAATTGTCAACCTAAGACAGGACTAAGATGTAACTTTCGTAAAAGGAACCGTATTTCTATTTCTGTTAGGTTCCTATTTCAAAAACAGGCTCGGTGGTTTAAACCATGTCTAAAGAAAAACCTTGTTTTGTAATAAGACCGAACAAGTTTTCGTTTGGGGCATTGCCTAGGCGCTGAACCAGGGTCTAACCAACATGATGACCGCTTACGATTATCAAAAAAAAAACATTTTTCATCGCTAGTGACAATGCGGTTCAAAATCCCTTCGTTTCTGTGTCTGTTAAGCAACGCAAGGCATACCGATCGCCAACGCGTTCGTCGTGCTGGCGATCGTTCAGTTCGTGCGGTACCCACTTATCAAGTGTTTTTACCTTGCCAATTTGACGCAAATAGACAATATTGTTTTGATGCTAACGTTGAAAGCTGCTGCTAACTCAGCCGTAGATTGAGTATCGTCAGCTTCCACTATCGCCTTTAATTTGTCGTTGTTGACTTTAGTTTTCGGGCGACCACGTGGTTCATCTTTTAGATCATAATTTCTATGTCTGAAGCGTTTAATCCAATAATGAGTCATGCGTTCGTTTGTAGCGTTCACTCCGTATAATTAACGTTATTATTCTAAGTAATTAAGCGTTTCGAGCCGTTTGTGCGGCATTTCTACCGCGACGGAACTCGTATTCCATAATTACTCGTATTTTTATCGTGTCCATGTTGAATTGTTGATGATATAGATACAACTGTAGTGAAAACAAAACACTAATCAATAAACAAATGACTGAATTTGAAAATAATATTCCATATTTTTTTAATAAAATTCATTTGAATTTAGAATTTATTGCCAGCCATACTTAGATTACGTTTCAAATGGCCAGTATTGTAAAACGGCAACATCTTATGTAAAGACCTAAGAAGACTGAAGAAATTTATAACCGTCTTGCATTTCCATTTTTTATTAGTAGAATCCAAAAAGGTATTACGTCCTTTTACACATAGGCAAAAAAACAGGCTGTTTTTGTAAAAAATAATAGTTTTCTCTGTCTACGAAAATAATGCATTAGTTTCTCTGTCTACGGCATTAAAGTAATTTGTCAGAAGAAGAAAAAAACATTTAAATATTTTTTTTTTTGAATCTTTATTATTTTTGTTGTTAGTTAAAGTTAATATCAAAAGAGGTTGCATTTCTAAAATAAAAAAAGACGAAGGCTTGTCTAAGTAATTTTTCGGAAATTATTTACCGAATCCTTTATTTTTACGCTTGTGATTTAGGAACTAAATAACCAGTCTTGAAATGTCAACACGAGCACAAACATAACATCACACCTTTATTCCCAGAATGAATGGGCAGATGTGTACAGTAGGTGCACATATTTCGCTAACCTCACGGAATAGTTTCGCTTTGAAGCACGAGGTTCGTTCATGTCATGAAACCTTTATTTTCACAGTTTATTCTCTAGGTATATTGCATTTACCACGGAACAGAAAAACTGTGGCGCGGACTCGCGGACGGCGGGCAATGGGTAGCTCGCCGTCCGAGAAGGACCAGGCCCGGGTCGACAGCGCGTTGTGTTCCACGCGTGCCTCAAAGAGATGTCAGCACCAATGACGGGATCCGCTAGGGCCGATGCCTGCCAGGGTTGCGGGAAAGTCCGAAAGGGTTACCTTGGCCCCTGGCACAGGCAACTGAAGGAACACGGGTGAGTTTTAGTCAGTAAGAGTCTGACACGGACGAAGTTACGGACGTTTCCTACTCCGTATCACTTACGGACATAAGATTAGTCCGCGGCCCGACCTAAAAGTTAATGACAAAACGTTTTGCCAGTTGTACTTACTCCCGATGTCTATGTGCCCGTCCGGAAAAGTTATTTAATCGGGAGTAGGGTTCACTTTTAAGTATCGATCTACTTTCGGACTGGCCCGTATCCTCGTTGACGGACTTGGAGAGTAAGCCCACAGATTAGGCTGTAAATACGATCCAAAAAAGGTTTTATTGTTCATACATTGAATAAAATAGGCCGATTTTTTTAATAAAGCCATTTGTCACGAAATTCAAAAATCATGAAAAGTATAACTTTTATTAGATTTCTCTGTATACCACTGACCTCTATTAAAAGCGTACTCTAATAGAGGTCAGTGCTGTATACGCTTTTATGGCACTTTTTAAGTTGTTTTCTGCAATCTGCAATACATGCCAGTATATAACTATATTTAATATAGTTATACCAACTATAGTCTCAAAAGAGTTTGCACTACAAAAAGGTTGGTCATTTTTAGACATACTTATTTTTTTTTATGCGAGTAGGTCCCATGTGGTTTTCTATTACAATATTACCTGTTAATGCAGAAGGTGGTGACATATTGGTTAAATGATTCAGAGTGCTCCAAGGTAGCTGGTTTGGAGCGTTCTCCGAGTTGACAGGCATCGGTGCTACTCCCACCATACTTTGAGCAGTCACATTGGTAAGAAGAGGAGCCGGAATCTTACTCAAATCCAGTCCTTGAGAGCCATTGGAGTGGAAGAATGTCACAGCCTCTTGGTTGCCACTAAGGAGACAAAAAATGGTTAGAATATTTTGATGAATTCTCGTCCTTGCAAAAACATAAATTATGAATTATTATCACGTTCTTCCTGTCCCACCCCAACCCTACGAGATCATGTCGAATAAAGCCGCCACCATGGTGGCCATGGTTTCCATAATACAGGTAAGCCGTTTCTGCATTTCGATCCAAAATTTTATTAACCTCAAGAATAAAATCTACTCTCAAAACTATGTCACCAATATAATCTGCTCATTACCTTTAAGCGGCAATCCACGTGAAAACGATCATCATTTGAACTTAACGTTAAACACCGCTGGATGTTTAACGTAGGCAACTGGGTGTATAGCGGCAATCCACGTGAAAACGATCATGATTTGAACTTAACGTTAAATACCGCTGGATGTTTAACGTAGGCAACTGGGTGTACAGCTGCAATCCACGTGAAAACGATCATGATTTGAACTTAACGTTAAATACCGCTGGATGTTTAACGTAGGCAACTGGGTGTACACCGGCAATCCACGTGAAAACGATCATGATTTGAACTTAACGTTAAATACCGCTGGATGTTTAACGTAGGCAACTGGGTGTACAGCGGCAATCCACGTGAAAACGATCATGATTTGAACTTAACGTTAAATACCGCTGGATGTTTAACGTAGGCAACTGGGTGTACAGCGGCAATCCACGTGAAAACGATCATGATTTGAACTTAACGTTAAATACCGCTGGATGTTTAACGTAGGCAACTGGGTGTACAGCGGCAATCCACGTGAAAACGATCATGATTTGAACTTAACGTTAAATACCGCTGGATGTTTAACGTAGGCAACTGGGTGTACAGCGGCAATCCACGTGAAAACGATCATGATTTGAACTTAACGTTAAATACCGCTGGATGTTTAACGTAGGCAACTGGGTGTACAGCGGCAATCCACGTGAAAACGATCATCATTTGAACTTAACGTTAAATACCGCTGGATGTTTAACGTAGGTAACTGGGTGTTTAGCGGCAATACACGTGAAAACGATCATCATTTGAACTTAACGTTAAACTCCGCTGAATGTTTAACGTTAAGTTAGTCACATCTGTGTTGTACTTTTGTGGCTTCAATTATTACGGATGTACTTCGTCGGCCTCTATTTATATATTAAGTTAACTTGCGTCATTCTGCGATCGATACAAGTTTATATTTAGACGTTGCTTAGCTTTATCTTCACAAAAGTCCCTATCACTCTCGATCTACCTTCCTCATAAAATAGTAACTCGTGGGGAGTTACTATTTTAAGAGGAAGGTAGATCGATCCGACAGCGTTCCCTCGGCGAGAGCGTTTTGCTGTAGGTTTCTTTTGTTTTATTTTTATCTTTGACTCGAGCAATAAGAGAACAAGTAATGTGATCAAATGGTAAAATATTCGCTAGTCGGAGGTCATTCTACATCATAGGTTCTCAACGTGGGCGTTGGAGACTTTCAGGGGGTAGTTGAAGACCTAGAGAAAATTAGGGGATGTTGAGATGAGATTTTACGACTATATAATATTACACGTTTAAATATAATCGTGGCAATAGATGTTTCAGATTCGTGACAGACGGTAAGTAACAAATAATAGGGGGGGAGGCTCTAGAAAAAATATACACAAAGTGGTCGGTGGGCAAAAGAAGGTTGAGAATCTATGTTCTACATTATGTTCTAATTGTAGCTATTAGTACATGGCACTACGTCTGCAGTAGAGGACGTGCCTACCTGATAAGTCTATTATAAGCTCAATATACTCGTATCTGGCAACTTACGTAGCGTTCATGTTGGCCGTTTCATTGTCCGTTCTATTGGTCACGATGCCCACTTGATACACCATGGCGTGAATTACGTACCTGAAAAAAGTGTTAATTAACGCCTATCTTTTAGTCACAGACAAATGTAGTCGAGTTGCAATCTTGTAATGTACCGTCCTTACTAGTGTTTGCCAAGGACACAGATTATTTAATAGTTACTGGCAATGAGTTGGTAGACATTTCTGTTATCATCTGACAGGCGATTATATCTATGGTACAATTTACTGGCACTTGCTGGCACTTTGGTAGTGTAACCGCAAGGATGGAGGATCGTGAGATCATCTGGACTTTAAAAGAGACTGACTGAGTTTGTTTCGGTCTTGCTTTCTGAGTAGTCAGATAGAAAACACCGAACTCATCTAGTTTTAAAACATACGTTATTTTAGACGTGTAACAGTGTATTATTTTTTTACCAATTTACAGAAATAAATATTATTTATCATTAACATGGGCAAGAGAGATTGAGAGTTATTGTAAAAAAAAAAGTTTTATCAAATGTTCGCAGTCGCAAAAGATTAAATATTATAGTTAGGTACATGCTTTATAGGGGGTTAAGGGGCGAATCTCTAAAAGAAGAGTCCCGCTGAGGAAAAACAGGCATGCAAGAAGAGTATGGCTTTGGAAAGACAAGATGCCTTCATCATTTTAAAAGTTACCTTAACTAAAGCATTTATTTCAAGTAGGCACATAAAAGGCACTTTTGAACGTTAACATTTACATTAAAATAGAATTGATTCTAGTCGCCCCTTACAAAAGGTAGTAGAAGAATGGTCAAGAAACTCCACCGTTACTCTTTTAAAATGTGTTACAATATAGGTACATATTTTTTTTTTTACGAGACGATTCCACACAACGTCTGGTCCCGAACTAGGTAGAGCCTGTACTACGGTAACCTGATGACTGATATACATACTTATATACATAAACACACCCAGACACAGGTCAAACAGACATGTTCATGCACACAAATGTTTGACTTGTCCGGGGATCGAACCGGGACCAGCGGCTCAGAAGGCAGGGTCGCTACCTGTCGCTACCCACAGCACCAACCGGTCAGTCATTTTGTATACATTATATAATTATGTGTGAAGACGATGCACCTATATTTAAATTACCTTATAGGTAAAAATAATTAAAAATGTGCCAGTAACAAATAAGATGTGATAGATACATGGTGCTTCACATATTTACAAACATTGTAAAAGTATACGATTTTCCTAAATTTTTTAAACAAGTTTAAGATTTGAGTTAATTTCATGAATAACTTCAATCAGCAATATCTACTTACATATCTTTATTCGAATCCGTAGAGTTTACCGGCAGCTCCGTGTCATTGACAGCGTCCACAGCCATGACACACGATAGCCATGGCGACACCAACAGTATCAGCATCTGGGTGACAAAATCATTGACTATTGGAAAAGAGAAGAGAAAAACTGGCTACTCGGCGTTCTTGCCAAAGAAAAAGTTATAAAAGGATACAGGGTGGCAGGGACATCGTACAACGCACATCCTGTAAATGGCCATGGATTAAGTACATGGTTCTGAACAATGTTCTTTTTTTTTGATAACAGATCGACTGCGCTCAGAATCTTGTGCTGAAATCATGATTACAGTTTGCGCGTATATGTCGATACCAGCCTGTATTTGCAGACGTCATCTTAAATTTCTTGCGTGAATATACGTTCATGGAATGATACACAAAATGAATATATAATGCACTTACCAGTTTATCCATTTTCTTGTTACAATGAAGTGCGACCACAGTGGGAAATTTCTAGAGATCCTTCTTTATATAGCCTCTGGTAATTAGCTCCTGTGTGAGATATGAGACGCTCTTTGCGCTAATTAGAGCCGACATTAACAAGCTGACGATGTTCGCGATAGAAACAGTACCTATTTATTAATCAAGTAGCTGTACAGTAGATTCACAAGTAAAATTGGTAGGTACAGACATTACTAACCTATCTCTTGTATGCTAACCTAAGTAGCACATAACTGCATTATTGGATGTCACATATGGTCCTGATCGGTAAATTTAGCATTTATTAAGACTTATTAGAATTCACTCGAAGTGCAAATGTTGAAAATTACGCTTTCGCCTGCTTAAGTATTGACTATAATAACAACCACGGAAATGACATTGTAATGTTGCGAGCGTTAATATGGAAGTACAAGTCAGTGTTAAGGCTCCGTGCACGCAAAAAACCCTCTTTTGTCAATTTCTTATCTAATTTTGAGATAGCTGAAAATAATTAAAAAATTATATCTGTGTGACTACAAAAGTACAGTTTTCGTGGCGCTAAACCATTCGAATCAGCCACAGCACCTGATAAAAGTTTCATCACTTTTGCGCTCTCGAAAATATAGTTTATTTTGCCTGTGATTTACTTAATGAAAATATTATAATAATGATATTAGATTAATGTGTGATTTTTAAATTTCTTGAAAAAGTTTGCTCAATAGTAGGAAAAAATACATCACTGACAGGGTTTGTTTCGAAAAATAGATTTTTGCAACATTATTTTTTAGCTATATTTAGTATCAAAGTTGAAAAAAGTGGTTCAACCACGTGCAAGTAGACCATATAATGATGTTGATGATATTTTTTAATGTTCAAAATCAAACGTAGTTTCTATTAAAAAAATGATCAAACGTCAGTCTCGCGTAATTTTTTGGAAAACTTGTTGCGAATATTGGTGATTTTCCATGAATACTTAACTTATTTGAAAAATCCCTTTCAGCCACATGCAAAACAAAGAACTCAACTTTTCGAATCACACAGGATTTTGTTTAAATAATTTCTCCGTTTCCTACAAATAATGCACGAAATTGTTCAAAATCTGTCGATTTCGTGCACGGCCCCTTCAGCATTTAGCAATCAATAGTACTGTCAGCTACAATATAGCATTTTTGTGGACATAAAAATACCTATATTCTGAATTAAAGGGCACAAATGTACCCTTAAAATGCTTGCATTTTGAGAAAGAACCTGTGAACTGCTAAAATGCAATCAATTATTCTGTGACTTCAATCCGGTCCGTCCATATCGGCACCAAGTGGTGCCCGCAATTTCCTCATACCGTCACGCCATATTGAAACCGATTGATAATTGATTGATGATAAAATGCGTCTTGCTGAAGATAGTTGAACTTTTACAGCATTAATCAGCTTGTTACACGCAATCTTAAAATAGCACTTATCTCGGCCACATGATCATTATGTGTGAATTTACATGATGCAAAATTTCAGCAAACTGCTATAAATTCGATCACTTGTAACCTTTGATCATGGTTGGAGCTGAATACGTGTACCAGCATAGGCCATTAATCAACTAATGGCCAAACTCAAACTCAAAGCATTTATTTCAAATAAACCAATTACAGGCACTTTTGAATTGTCAAGGGGTCGGTCAGTCAGAAAGATGAAGCTAGTTACTCATTCCAAAGCGTAGTAGGTACCAATGGAGAAGAACGGGCAAGAAACTGCATGGACACTCTTTTAAATCAAAATAATGTTAAAAAAAAGTGGTTACTTACATTATTCATGTTGTAATTATAGTATGTGAGAACGATGTAGAAAGACGTGCACATTAAAAGCGTCCGTAATAAAAAGATAAAAACAATTATGGAATTAAAATAAGCCGTGGCAGCTAAGAAATGACCAGTGCCTACTGATGGCGCCCGTTCACGAACATGACGTATGGATCAGCACCATTCACCTCAACTATTTTGAAGGGAACTCAATGATCCAATACACACGCCACCATGTGGTGTTAAATAAGATCCTGAAAGTTGGAACACCCACATACTCCGAAATATTTTATTCCGAATTTCGTTGTTCCGATTTTCAAAAGTCCGAATTTCATAATACCTAAGAATTAGGTATATTGTCTAATAATAAAAATCACGAAATTTATTTTACCGAAAGTCGTAAATGCGATTTGTTTGTTTTCCGATTTTCACACGTTCGATGAATCAAATGCTCGATGGATTCTCGGTCCGAAAATCGACATTCCGATTTCCCATACTTCGAATAAACTGATAAAATTAGGATTTTGATTCAATTAGTCTAGTATTCAGTTTCGCATATAATTTCATAATCTTTTAGTAACGTTTAATGTACTTAATTTAAAAACGTCTACTTTGCTATTAATATTTTTTTTTGTGTTTTCTTCTTCTCCTTATGTACCAATATATATACCTGCGTCGGGTACCATCGACTGTTAATGAATCCTTTGGGTTAGGTCAGGTTAGAACAGTGGCCATTAACACCAGATCCCCTGTATTGTTGGTGAATCATTTGGTTTAGGTTAGAACTGTGACTATTAAAGCGCGAAGGCGAGCGAGCGAAGCGAGCGTGTCGCGGCTAGCGGCCGCCGAGCGCCAGACCCCTCTATGGTTGGTGAATCATTTGGGTTAGGTTAGGTTAGGACTGTGACCAGCGAAAGAAAATATTTTTATTCAAAAGTAAACAATCATAGTTTTAAACACATTTATCTATTCTGTGGTTTTAAATATGAACCAATACCACGGTAATAATGCTATTCAGTTTTACGAGGCGTTTTTATTTCGGAATTCTAATTAATCGGCACCTACTTTAATAATCGGAATTCGTATTTTTGATGTTTCGAATTATCATTAAGTCGGACTTTTTGTTAATCGATCTATTGAAACTCGGTATTTTGAGAATAGTAATTATAAACGTTAGGAATATTGAAATTTCGGAATTCTATATAAAGGATGAATGACAAATGGGAGTTGTTATACCTATTAGGAATTTTGAACCATTCGGAATTATGAAAATGGATATTTGACATTCGTATGAAAAACTTTATTCCGTGTCACAAACACGGAATTAAGTTTTTCGTGTTTATGTAGTTGTACTCCCTGAAAGTCTATCATGAGTGCCCCGTACATATTATCAGACTTTAAACGTCGCGCCGGCGCCGCCATCATTTCGGTATTGTGGTATTTTATTTAGAAATGTGGAAATCTAAACGAAGATCTGGCGGAATACGCCGAATAATTCATGCGGAATACTGAAATGACACTGGGAACCCTGAACAAGCTACAAGTTTTGTTAACAACGGTCCAAGAGTGAATAGAATTTTAGAACGGGAGGGTTCCGTATCAATGCTTCAGGATGGTATTTAACTTCAGAATTTTGGAAGAATATTCACAATCAAGATACGGTTATTTATTTGCGACTCACTTGCCAGAGGTTACATATTATATAAAAAGTAGGTATCTAATTATACAGGATAAGTTTAATTCGCTGCGGATATTACAATTAATATAATAATAATCTCGAAAAAAATAACAAAACAAAATCAATAGAATTATTATTTTCTTATAAGAATGACAAAAATAATGATATTGATGTAAAAATAACGATACCTATCATCTATATCTAATAGGAACGTTTTCTTCTAATTAAAAAATAAAACAAAATAAATAATTACTTAGATCAATTTTATTATGGCTCAATCAGTCGCTACATAGTAGAAATAATCGTTTTATTTTACAACAATTTTCGGTGCATGTTGTGTGTATGTGCGGCATGTTGTGTACATGTGTGGCATGGCGTGTGCATGGCGTATGTCTGTGTATTGGAATACGCTGGCGTAAAAAATTGCATAAGTCCATCTCTTCGTCGCTTGGTTCGTCATTGTCACCAGTTTCAGGTTGTTCTCTATTTTCACCAGCTTGAGATTCTTCCTGAAAAGAAAAAGGTGATTTTTAATCATTAATCATAAAACAACAAAAAAACATGTTTTAGTCATGTACTTGTAATGACAATCAGTAACAAGTAAACTAATTAATATGGAAACAGTTGGAAATACGAGATAGCCTAAATGGCGAGGTGTCGGCGATTGCCAATTCCAAAACGGCGATAAATCGCCTAATCTGGCGCCAGTGGCGCCAGATTAGGCGATTTAACTGAAAGACTGACTTCTGATTCTCACTATTCACTTAGGCGAAAGCGAAGATTGTGCAGGCAACCTGGTGAGCGATACATTCAAGCCTGCTTCGCAGAAAGAGTCCAATACGGTGGAGGCTCTGTATACCTGTGGGCTGGCATCTCTTCAAAAGGTCGCACAGAGCCAATGGCCATAGAAAATTGCAACCTGACTGGGGAAAGATATGCTCAAGAGATCCTTAATGAGTATGCAGTAAATATGAGTGAAAGATCGATACTGATGCATGATAACGCACGGCCACACACCGCTCGGGTCGTAGTAGAGTACATTCAGGAGGTTGATATCAACTTGATGGCTTGGCCATAAAGAAGCCAAGCATCAAGAAGAAGAAGAAGAAGGTCTTGATCTCAACCCGATCGAGCACGCCTGGGATGAGCTCGGGAGGCTGGTCCGAAACCGCAGACCTCATGTCACCCTCGGGGCCCTGATGGAAGAAAGAAACCTCGTTTTCAGTAGGTATGCCAAACCGGCTCGAAGCTGTTATATGCCTGAGGAGGCAATGTCAGTTAAGTATCAAAATGTAAATAATGCGTAAAACATACTTCTAAGGTTTTTTGAGATTTTTGCCAGTACGTTAAAAAAGGCAATTTTTTGTAAGTAAAAATAAGTCAAGTCAAAAAAAAAGTCAGTAAGTTACAAATAAAATTTCAAAGAAAGTTGATGAAATGTGCTATAATAGTGGATTATTAACCAAGGGGATAAAGCAGTGTCTTCTGTCGCGGGTGACGATTTAAATCGCGAGCGTAATGAAGGACTCGAGGTTTACTCCCGAGCGTAGCGAGGGTGTTAAAAACTTAAATCACGAGCGAAGCGAGGGATTTAAGACGAGTCCTGAGTGTAGCGAGGGATTTAAGTTCACCCAAGACTAAGACAGCTTTATCACCGAGGAAAATACTCTACTTTTCGTACCATTTGCGAAAAAATTAACACAATAATAATATGAGATAAGCATTTATTAAAAATAATGACAATTAAACGTATTTTTAGAACATTAACTTATTTATGAAAATAAATTAAAATAAACTTAAGGTTTATGTATTTGAAGAAAACAAAAACGCGGCAAATTCCTAGACTAATATTTTTTTGTCGGAAAAGCAAAGGCATCAAGCTCATACGGCCTCGTCGGTTTTCGTAATTTTATTTAATAATCATAACTGCATAATAAATGCGTATTCCTTTTTCAAAAAGATGTATAATGCTTTATATACAAACTCAATGGTGTAAACACCGATGTAGTTCAGTATACATTTCGGTAAGTATTCCAAATTTAAATCACATTCTCCCCCTAGAGGATGAATGAAATTCAGTACAATTTTCTTTCCCTGTTTCTAACAGATTAAAAATGACTATTGTTATGTTCGCTTTTTGTGGCATAGAATGTCACTTTTTTGAGCAAGTGGTACGAAAAATGTTTATTTATTTCAAATCTCTGACTTCTATGGTTTAGGAAAAAATGCAATTTTAATATTGTGGTAAGTACTAAGAGTTTTGAGGGCCAGTGAATATTATAAAGAGAAAAGATTGATTTGATGTATGTTTGTTACGCTTTCACACTAAAACGGCTGAATGGATTTGGGTGAAATTTGGCACATGGGTAGACCATGACCTGAATTAGGACATAAGATACTTTTTATCCCGATGTTCCCACGGGATTGAGACTTATCTTACGGGGGGCGTTGCTAGTTAATAATAATATTATAATAATGTTAACTAACATTATAAATGCGAAAGTAAGTTTGTTTGTTGGTTACGCTTTTACGCCAAAACTCTGAACGGATTTGAATGAAAGTCACACAAATAGACCATGACCTGGGTATGGACATAGGCTAATTTTCATCCTGGATCGAAACGAACAGGTAGTAATATTAAAATTTGTTTTAGAATAACATCCATGAGTGACGAATTTTTTTTTTTTTTTTAACTTTGCCTCACACTAGAAATTTTTCCTGTATCGTGGGTGCGTTTACAAACATTTAAACTCACATACACAAACAGCCAGACCCGGAACAACTACTTGCAGGTCATACAAATATTTGTTCCGTGCGGGGATCGCAGCAGTCAATCGCTTAACCACTGCGCCAACCGTGTCGTCAATATTCAATGATACATCCAGCGCACCATAAACAGTCAGCCCCGCAGACCCGCTACTTAGGTACCTACCACTTTGCTGACTGGCTATCATTTTATTACAATATAGTATACAACTACGAGTATATCACTGGAAATAGGGACCAATTAGTTCAACCAGGCTTCAGGCTGCCTAAAGTAGACTCATCTTTCATGAGGTACTGTTTAAAATGTTACAATAAAATGCCTCCCCACATACTTCAACTTAATGAAACGAAATTTAAATCTGGTCTAAAACGCACACAGTGCAGTCAATCCTATTATACGTTGGGGGATTACATCGCTGATAAAAATGCTTGGCTCAACGCTGGTCCTGCTCCACAAGGGCTCATAAACTAATCAATAATTGGGAGCTGCTGAACTATCTTTGCATTGTATGAATTCAATCTTTTAGTATTGTGTAATTGCATAGCACATTTGTGAGTACTATGTATATGCTATAAAGCTACCATTTACTGGGTACGTCATTTATTGACTTGAATGTGCCCTGGGTGGCTGAGAGTATGTCATGCTCACCCTAATGTCTCGAAGATGGTGGCGCATGCGTTGGATCATTTACTTAGCTGCCACGGCTTATTTTAATTTAATTTAATACCTGTTTGAATTGTGGTTATCTTTTTATTACGGACGATTTTAACGTGTTTGTTCTCACATGCTAATTTCAACATGAATGATGTAAACCAAATATTGTAACCGTATTTTGATTTAATAGATTTTCCGTGGAGTTTCTTGCCCGTTCGTCTCCATTGGTAACTACTACGCTTTGGAATGGACAACTAGCTTCATCTTTCTGACCGACCGACCCCTTGTCAGTTCAAAAGTGCCTGTAATTGGTTTATTTGAAATAAATGCTTTGAGTTTGAATATTTTTATGATACGAGAGAAGAAGAAATTACCACTGATAATCTTAAAGATGTTTGAAGACCTATAGCAATGTATTCTTGGTCAGAGGTAATAACGACCTTATCTGTGATTTCAAACTAAACGATTGAGATATGATGACGTTCGTCTATCAACGTGTAGAGTATCTTCGATATTGGTGTGTTATCACTCGAGAAAGACACGGTTTTGGGCTATCTGCCCTATCAGTGTGATGCTGGGCCGTGGCGGAGCGCGCCGACCTACATGAGGCGTCCTGCCTACCGTCTTATGTTGGACACGACCACACTCTGTTAACCTATCGAGCTTCGACTAATGAAACATAGTTAGTTAGTATCATCGTTCGTAGCTCTCTAAGGATACTTGACACCATGGCACTGAACAAAATTATGGTCACCTCCGGCATCATCACACTGGTAAGTGATTTATTTTACTTATGGTGTTTGTGCATACTTAGATGTTTGCCCAAAGGCATTGTAAGTTTTATCGATACAGCTGTGCATGCTGGCGATACGTGTATTTATATTTAATTTTGTGTAATTATATTTTTTTCGGCTGTGCGATTAAGAATGACTGCAACATAGCAGAGACATCTGAAAAGAAAAAAAAAAGGCTACAATGAATATAATTTTTAGGTAACTACTTGCGTAAATGAGGTTTAGACCATCGTGGTTTTAACAAATGTTCACAAAAAATTCATGTTTTCATCATTTTATTTATTTATTCACCTTTAACTCGGGCACATTACCCATAATGTGTTAGTACTTATGACATAAACTACGTTAGTATAATTAATTAAGATACAAACATAAATAAATCAAACACTAAAATAATAATATAAGTAACAATATTTTGTCACCTAAGTACACACGGCTACACATCAAGCTATACATTTCCAGTATAAGCTGATCTCGCATTGTATAGGATTTCCTTACAGTGAGAGGTCAGTGTAAACTGGAAATGTATAGCTTGATGTGTAGCCGTGTGTACCTACTAATGAAAGCCAATTTGCCACTGGGAGGCGACAATCCAGGATTTTAAATGTTATTGCAATTCATTATTATTATTACAGCGGATAGGTACACATTTAATCGATTATTTTAGATGTTATTGCAATTCATTATTATTATTACAGCGGATAGGTACACATTTAATCGATTATTTTTTGGACTTAGCCGTGCGCCTGACGGGATTTCCCATCGGGAAACCACTATGTAACCACTTACGGGAACGAACTTTCAAATATCCGTATTGCGCCCTTCGTTTTGTCGTACAAAATTTCGTGGGATTTTTGAGAACGTGATATATATTATAAAGGTCTAAATGAATTTCTCATAACTGTCTACCTGCGCGGCGGTTATACCTCTTAACACTAGACCACTGACTTGATTGTGGTTAGCGCGGTACAGCGCTTATTGATATTGGAAAATCCAAGCCAGGCATTTTCATATTTCCATTTTAACTTTCGTGTTAAACGTGCTCAAAACACTATCCTCATAAGTAATTATAGATACTTGGGCCTGATAAGTATGAATACTTTCTGGTCGACCGAACTTGGACATGAACCCTGAATCCTGTCTGATCTCCAATGACGTTGAAATATCAAACTGTGAAAATATGTTTGTTTATAGATTGTTTATGTGTAGGATCCTTTGTTGGTGATCCCAAATAAATAAATAAAAACCCTCTTTCTTTTTATTTATTTATTTATTTATTTCTTAAAATTAAAAACTAAGTATTGGAAACTAAGTAGATATTATTTTATATACCTATAAAACTAGAGCAGTTGAACGATAACACCCATTTTAGGAAGGAAATGTAGGTATAGAAATTAACAACGATAATGATTTTATAAACCCTGGTCAATCCAGATGGCCTAAAACTCCACAAAAAGAAAGAGAAGTACAAGTTCAAAAGATACAGGTAGATTCCGTGCCCGTGCCAGCATCGGTGGCTACTTGGTCTAGCTCATTGAGTAGATACGGTACTCTTGAAAACTTGATTAAATTAATAAAGGGTTTGTCGTTGCATCATAGTAATTATAATCCATAAACTAATAAAGTGTAAGCCACATGCTCGATTGCTCGTTGAGTCACTAGGTCTTTGTCGTTGTCATTCGTACATGAAAAGTCCCATTCATTTCCAATAAATAAAAGGAAATGGCACGCATGGCTATAGTGTCACAGATAGTGTTCCGTACCATGTTAGTAAGAATATCAGCTTATCAGTCGAGAGTTTCTGTCAGTGATAGCGATATATAGCGCCAAACGTTTGAGACAGGAGACGCCATTGCAATGCCGTGAGAAAGATAGATACTGAACCCATAGATACTGTACTTTCATAATATTTTGGTTACCTGACACAGCGTAATCATTGTTCAGGAGCCCAACAACAAAAATCTTATTTTTCAAATATTGTCAGCCTAGCCTGGAAACCGTTCGAGCTCCCACATGTACCTGCTCTAGATCCCGTGGCGCGACGGTTTTTTACAGTTGATGCACGCGCGAAATTACGTCATCGTCGCTCTAGTGTAAACAATGGGGTTTTCTAAGTATTCGATTGTTTTAATTAAAGCTGATAACAGGCCGGGCACCCAGGGTACCCAGGGGGCACTGACAGTAGTTTGCTATTGGGAACGAGAGCTTCCCGGGGGTCATTAGCGGGTATGTATTATGTGAATGATGGAGTAGGATTGTCTTCTCTACTTTTGGAAAATATAGTGTAATCATCACAAATTACAACATTGTTAAAAGAGTTACCTACTCCATAAGTACAAACTTCAGTAGGTATATCTACCTATGCAACATCCTGTTCCCAACCACGTTAGGGTCAGCTTCCAATTGATCCAATCTAAACGGATGCAGCTGAATACCAATATTTAGCATAGGTACAGCGACTGCTTATCTGACCTCTACAACCCTGTTACGGGTGACACGATACCGCTTGGTGTCTGACTTTCGGGCTTCTGTCTTCTAATAATCGGTATCACAATGAGGTAGGCTGATTGAGATATGAGAATCAGAATTCGAATTTATAGGAAATTGTTTTTACGCTGACGTATTACGTTTCTTTAAAAACTCTTTTGTTTTGTACTCAAATTATCCTCACATCGTAAATAATCATCAAAATACCATAATTTATAATCATTCATATATGCCGTAAAATATTTAAAGAATCTAAGTACTTAAGAATAGGAGAAAACATGGTCTGGCTTACGGTATCCTTAAAATCACTACGTTTAGAAGACGCCGTCTAATTGTTACCAGTGGAAAACAAATTTGGTCCAAAAGAAAAACTTCTCGAGTCCAAAATATTGCCAAAAAAAAAACATTCTGCAAACAACTAGATAAAACCCCTCTTCTAGCTAGTATGCATTGTTAGCTTCTGGAACCAGAAGTTCTGAAAAATCAGTCTTTCGCCATCCGCAGTTAGTCCACACTAAGTAGCTACCTTTTCGTCTCCGTTCCTGCTTTCCGCATCCAGCGGACTCATGCGACCTTCAACTGGTCGTCAAACTCAAACTCAAAGCATTTATTTCAATTAAACCATTTACAGGCACTCTTGAATTGTTAAGCGGTCGGTCAGTCAGAAATATGAAGCTAGTTGCCCATTCCAAAGCGTAGTAGGTACCTATGGGAAGAACGGGCAAGAAACTCCATGGACACTCTTTTAAATTATATTGTTACATAAATATTAGTTACATCATTAATGTTAAATATGGGTATAAACGTCGGTGCACCTTGCGAGGGACCGACCTTCGCTGCACCTACGTAGTAACCACTCCAGAACTTTTCACCCCATCGGTCATCCGTTCTGCGTTTTATTTTTCGGGCTGCGGCAATCCTGGGTCTCATTTAATCCTTATTTAATTTCTTCAATCTTCCGCTTGACAATATTCACTTTCCTTGGTCTTTATCAGAGCCCGTCTACACGGTTCTACAAGGCTTACTATTATTTATCCGGGTTCTATCCCCGGACAAGTCAAACATTTGTGTTCATGAACCATAGACATATATAGTAGAACATGTCTGTTTGACCTGTGTCTGGGTGTGTATATGTATATAAGTATGTATATCAGTCATCAGGTTACCGTAGTACCTACAGGCTCTGCTTAGTTCGGGACCTGAAGACATTGTGTGGATGTTGTCTCAATAAAAAAAAATACTTTTCTAACCTAAAATCAAAGCTCTCAATTGCCCAATAATTTAAAAAAATATTTACCTATTGAATAAACAATCACCTGAGTCATCCATTATTTGTGTAGTTGATAATGAATTTTAATGACTAAGATAGGTTGCATGCATTTGCGTATTTACATTCTTACACACTTATATATTCCTCGTATTCTGTGTCATTATGTTTATGTACTTACTACTTGTGAATCTAGAACACATAGGTACTTATTTAAATATACATTGATAGATATACAGATATATTTTTTAAATTCATTATTTAACCTGAGTTCTAAGAAAAATTTTCGGAAAATAATCTATTCTATCAGACTATGAAGCCCACCCACGGTCATTAGCATTTATTTATTATTTCTTCTTATTTATTTTAAGGTTCGAAAATCACACCTGCAGCCAATCACATTGTAGGTCACCTGTTCGTTTTAATATTTTAAAATACATTGTTTTAATCAGTCTATAATCAATAATACGTAGTATCGGTTCAGTCATAAAATTATTTGTTCGATGTCTTTATTACACATCCTGATTCCGTAACGCTAAGTAGATACAATACTTATTAATAATAATACTTACATTAGATAAAGAATATTTTGATAGATGTTATCTTATCGTCTTGCTCTCGTCATAACGTGGCGCGGAAATTCTCTAATAGGTACTTACCTACATCTATCTATGGCGCATACCTACCCACATTGATCGCTTTACGACATTCCCTACATACCAGTCAATGGTATCTAGATAAGTCTTAACGCGAGATTCACATGTCTCACTTTACGTGTTCCATACGAATACGAACAATATTCTTAAGCATAGGTATAATGTTCATATTCGTATAAGCGAATGTGAGCAAGCGTTTCAGTGGAATTTGAACATTAATTCCATCCAAATAATGTTCACATTCGTATGCGACGCTTTGGTTCTTTACTTAGCAAAATAAAGTTAAAGTGCGGTCTGTGAATTTTGTCTAGGTATATAGGCTTTGCACAATCATAGTGCGAAAAACACGCATGGTCTACTTACCTCCTTTGCGCTAGCTTTAGCTGTGTTAAGATAATTGTACTGCTCTCGGAGATTCCGATTCCAAGCTTTACTGAATCCTACGCTGCCGCTGCTGATTAAATTCTAAAAGAGATTATGTACATTTAATTTATAAAATAGGTTAGGAAAATATTTATTTAGAAAATATGAAATTCTATTTTCAAATTTAATCATTTCTTTATTGATTAGTGTTTTGTTTTCACTAAGTTTGTATCTTTTTCATCAATATGGACACGATCAAAATACGAGTAGATAATTTTGGAATACCTACGAGTTCCGTCGCAGTAGCATTGCCGCACAAACGGCTCGCAACATTAATTACGTTTATGGAGTGAACACTACAATCGAACGCACGGCTCGTTATTGGTTTGAACGCTTCCAACATGGAAATTGTGATCTAAAAAATGAACCCTAAAATTAATGTCAACAACGACGAATTAAAGGCGATAGTGGAAGCTGACGACACTCAATCTAAGGCCGAGTTATCAGCAGCTTTCAACGCTGGCATTTTGATGCAATATTGGTCCATTTGCGTCAAATTGGCAAGGTAAAAAAACTTGATAAGTGGGTGCCGCTCGAACTGAACTGTCGCCAGTGCGATGAACGCGTTGAGACACAGAAACGAAGGGACTTTGAACCGCATTGTCACTAGCGATTAAAAATGTAGGTATTCTTTTTGATAATCGTAAGCGGTCATCATGTTGGTTAGACCTTCGTTCAGAGCCTAGGCAATGCCCCAAACGAAAACTTACCCCTAAAAAAGTCATGGTCACTGTTTGGTGGTCTATTGCTGGTATAATTAATTCATCACAGCTTATTACCAAATGGCACCAGCATTACTGCGGATGTATACTGTGAGGAACTGGACACAATGATGGAGAAGCTCGCAAATTTCCGGCCAGCCTTGGTTAATCGCTCGTGGTTGCTGCTCCTATACGACAACGCTCGACCTCATGGCACAATAGACGGTCTCTAAGCTACAAGAGCTAGGGTTGGAAGTTTTGCGTCATCCGCCGTCCTCACCAGACCTTGCGCCGACAGTCTTCTACTTTTCCCAAAATTTGGACAACTTCTTGGCAGGGAATATTTTCAATACCCGAGAGGCAGTACAAAATGCCTTTGAAGAGACTGTTGGCTCGTGTACACCTGACTTCTTCAAGAAGGGCATTGAAAAATTACCACTACTCTAGCAGAGATGTACCTATCGATAGCATGGATGCAAATTTTGATTGATAGAAATGAAAAATATTTATATAGAAACGAGTTTAATTTTCTGTATACTAAATGGCAATTTCATGGGTAAATAATTAATATATTACTGCTTCGTCTTATTGCGAATGATATCTACTTTATTAAATGTGTTCAATGTAGGGAAAACTTTGTTTTTGTATATTACACGAATATTCTGTCTTTCAAACTGCAGCTTCAAGCAACGGGGCAGATGATCTTCACATCTCTGGGCATAGCGCAATATTTCTGCGTGATCGACTTCTTGAGAGGACTCCCCGTTCTAGTTTACATTAGAGTTCTTTATTTTCACAGTAAGTATAGCAATAACTTGTAAATTACCTACACTACAACCCATATTTTGTAGCAATCATGTAGTAATTGGTTACAAGCCAAAATCACCCTCTAAAAAATATATTGATTTACCTACCTGTCGCTTTTTAATTAGGTACGTACGCCTTCTACATACATTTTATCAATATGTATGAGTTGAAGTCTAGTCTATAATATAGTCCCATCGACTATTGCAACCTAACTAAAAGGTATTATTTTTTATTTCAATCCTCGTGTATGTAATATTTTAGGTTGGTTCTTTCAGACCCCAACAGCTGCGGCTCCACAGTTAATATCGGTGAAATCATAGACAGTATCGCCAACCAGGCATTTGTGCTGTTTAGAAATGAACCATTCACTGTATTCAGAACCTTCGTTATCAACTGTACAAGCCTCGGACTGAGCGTATTTTGGATGATAAGCAGTGTGATCATTATAAGTAAGTTTAAGTTGTTATCAGGCCAAGCATTACGGTCAGTTAAGGACCTCCTCAAATCAATCACTTTTGATCAGACGTCAGCCGAGACTAATTATATATTTTTTTTATCTTCCACCGCGGCTGCTATGTAGAATTATTTATAGTCATATCCGTTTCCGATCTCTGAGATAACATAAAGTGGCAATTTTCCTTAACATACAAATAAATCAACTCCCATCAATCATCCCCATCGGTCAATACCTACCTCGGTACCGATGGCAACACGATTTGATTTTTTTTTTAAATTGCAATGAAAGTAACGTTGAACTTCCTTAACACTAGATACCTACTTTCTTGTCGTCTACTTGATGCTGTTTAGTGAGATAAAACCTACTCATATAATATTGGTACTTATAGGTATCTCCGTTCATTCATTCTTAATCATTATTTTCGTCTTGGTGCCATTTCACTTCTTTCGTTGATTTCCATTCTCTTCTCCATATTATTTCCAAAATCAAAACAGATATATGTATTACTATGTCCAAATAATAATAAAAAAGTTTAAGCCAATTTAGACCATTCTGGAATAACTACATGGCTGAGCAGGAATTGCTGGCCTCTTAATACGAGCTATATTTTTCAGGACCCTACGTTGGCAATTGTTGCTTAACATTTTACGTAACAAATACTGTTAATTAGTTAATTTAAAGTAGGTACTAATGAGAGCTTACATTAAAGTTGAACCAGATTATTTACAAAAAAGGTGAAACCACGGAGCAGAAACATTCTGCTCCGTGGGTGAAACCAAATTAATTGATCGTTTACCTGTATTATTATTTTCTTTTTATGTGTAGTGGGTGGAGCAAGGGACAAGCAGACGAAATGCATGCGCTGGCCCTGGATAATAACCAGCGCAGCAGTGTCAGGACTGGACTTAGTAGCATCTGTAACTTATGCCAATGACTCATTTCATACAAGGGTGAGGAAACTATTATAAGGATTTATTTTCAATCATATTGTGTGTGCTACATCCGGCCGTAATATGACACCATGAGCTTTAGAAAGAGATTGTGACACAAGGACTTGTGCCCGTAGACAGACTTTTTTTCTAAAGCAAGATGTCACATGTTTACGGCCGGGTCCAGGGTACTGTGATACTGTCTATGAGTTCCTCTTAAACACTCAATTGTAGCTTGAGGATTGTTTTCCAAATTCCAGACTCTTCGCGACATGATGGACTTCGTCGGTGGCCAGGTCAACGGCCTCGGAGGTGTTGAGCTGGACACCGCGTGGACTTCCTGGATAATGGTCTTAATATACTCTCGCTTCGTCGTACTGTTCGTCGTCAATATAATACTTATAGTCATCGTTATCGTGGACTGCAATATCAAGAAGGAGCCGGAAACTGAGAGTGACGTAAGAATTGTTTGAACTTGGGTGTCATTTCAATATGATTTTTGGCATTGACAATATTTTACGCTTTTGAACTGTCTGGTAATCTCATTGAGCTAGGAAATGGGTATTCTTTATTGTACCGCATAGATAGCGCATCAGTTTCTGATGTAGTCAACTTACTAAAATTTTTGTGTCTTCGTTATGATAACGGTGCACTGTGAAATAAAGATTATCTACCCTATCATCTTATTTACAGCAGATCTCTTATAAGGAACGAATCAACTAACCTAAATCACCAAATAGGTAATCTTATCTTTCAGAACATAGAAGCTCCGGCACCAGTTCAAGCTGAAGCAGTTCCTCAAGTACCAGTTCCCGTCCAAGTGTCCACTGCCGTGCAAGCATCTCCCCCTCAAGAGCAGGGTCCTCCTACTATCATCACCACCGATGATGTCAGTGATAGGGATGAGGAACTGGCCAGCTTACCCAGCGAGAGGATCACGACCAGGATACCTCGCGCTGGACTCAGCCGTTCCTTCCGACGGATGAAAGCCTTCCTCTTCAGGAAGTCACCTTCGCCGGAGGTCCATACTAGAATAATTAGGTCCATTCCTGATTCATTGCAAGCATCACCTGAAAGGTAGGCTTTGTTTCTTTAACACAACAGTAAGTAATAGAACGAAGCCATCATCCTACTTTTTTCTTTAGAAATCTAATATATTTGTTGGAATATCAGGAACTATCTACTTAAATACTTAGAGCGATAATTGAGGGATATGATAAGACGCGTTGTTCCGGCTTTAATAATGATTAAGAATGACACCTAACAACGATTAAACATTCTTAACATTTCGTACCACAACTGAGCAGAATCACGCCACCATTCGAAGTCCTGAACGCCCAAAAGACAGTGTAAACGTAATGAAGTACCTACTCAATTGAATAATATATCTCTAAGATCTCCACGCGCCCACCACCTCGACGTGGACTTAGACAAGAAACGGACGGTGAACTTCCCGGAGAGCCTGATGTCCCTGCCTCAACGTTTAGAGAATATTATAGCCGAGCATCAGCGGCGGCTGGACCGGGCCGTCATCGACACGTCGGGCCGGGCCAGCCCGCCACGCGCGTCACAGTCCATGCCGCAGCTTGCCACCACCTCCAGCCAACCAGATGGACGAGGGTATGTCTCTACTTTAAACATTATTTAGAAAATACTTAAGAGACCATAAACACATCGAAAAAATAGAGGACAATGAAACTACCATTACAATTATTGATGGTTTTGCTCAGTGCTATGTAATCAAATCATCATGATAAATTGGCATAATCGGTGCCCTCAGTATGGGAAGTCTTTACAAAAATTGGCATAAGCGCACGTAGTTGAGATTCTGATGATGAAGGAATAGATAGGTACATAGATACATTTTGCCTTGGAGTTCACTAACTACTGACGATAGTGTGTTTACGAGAAATTAATAATACTGCCCAGGCTTAGGTACTGTAACCCTGACATAAAGAATATCGAAATCCGTTATTTTGAATCGATCATAAATATCGCAATCGTTATCATTTCAGTCTCAATGAGTGTTCTGTCTCGCTTCGAGACTTCTTTGGTAAGAATATTTACTTGTAATAACGGGTCACATACATCAGCTGTATCATCTTTCTCAATATTTTATTGAGTTTTTCATTACGCAGTGCAGTCTATTGCTTCTCTTCACCAACTTTCCAAAAAAATATGTGTTGCATTTGGATGCTCATTCCTGATTAACTTTAACTGCAACTGCAAATCTATCAACGCATATCTATTTGTTTTGTTTCCTGACATCATTCTCCAATTAAATTGCATCCTTGAACATTTGGTGTCGGGGTCATCGTTTTTTGTTATTGGTAGGTGAAATTTCGTAGGATAGGAGAATATAACCGTAATGCAACCAGACCGTGGTCGATCTACGTCGACTGTTGCCTGAAGATATGTCACCATTTATAACTTCGGTACATGTCTCGATCTTGTTGATCGACGATTAACCGCGGTCTGATTGCACACTTAGGAAACGGTGAAGTAATATACGATGGTGTAATTATCCAGAAGGCGCGGAACCACGGCCGAGCTCCAGGGGCAGCTTCCCTGGGCGTATATACCGGCGTCCTCGCACCGCATGCGGGACCAGCTCCCTTCGGACGAGGACCTCCCGCCTGTCCCCCTACCGGACTACACCGCCCTCCAGTCCGTTAGAAAAGCATGTAAGTGTTAATACCTACAACAAACACTATTCAAATGCCTGACTATAATCGACAAATGAACACCTTTTTCTTATTTTATATTTCAGCCGTCCATCGAGCCGCATCCAGTTTAAGTTCTCTAACACAAAAGAAAGATTACGTGACATCATCACGGTCTGTGCGTTGTGAGTATTACACATACAAGAAGACTTAATCATCAGTATATCTTTTGGCAAGTAAGCCCCATCAAACCTTTTGCTAACTTTCAATATACAGGTTGAAATTGAATTCATAGGCATTTTTTCCAATACGTGAAAGTTGGTTCTTAAACTACTTTTACTTTGGACACTCAGAAATCAGGGCCCGTACCATTGCAGCGTAGTTTAAGTGCATGGCTAGCTAAGATTACAGTTAAATAGTTACACCGCACACGGTACAAATCTTACATCAGATTTAGATGCTTCGATGCTCCCTTTCTTATAGTACCTACATGTTAGGTAGGTACTTATATAAGTATTTTCACCTCCTGGAAGGATGCTAGTGAGTTCAATATCAGCCGGTATACGAACGTTTTGTACTAGATCCTGTAAATTATGCTTTAAAAACAATATTACACGATAGCTCCAACTGTGGTACAAAACGGCCGATATTAATAAAAGTTACTTGGCACGTACTTAGGCTTAGTTATGTCCCCGTCTCTATCTTGCACTTGTAGTTTGTCAGTTGTGCGATAGTGACAGCCGATGATGGTGATGGTAAGCCGAGACACGTGCTCAGTAACGTTTATGCATCCTGACAACTTCAAACCAACGCCGGTGAATGGCACTCTACAAAGTTGTATCAGAAACTGGGACCAAACAGACTGTTGTCCACATAAACCCACTCTTCTCCTCCAGCTTAATATGGACCCGTAACTTTTCTCTGTTGGACCTAGCTCTCAAAATTCTTAACAGAAGTAGGGACATACCTATGTTCAGATGAGACATTTGATCGGAGTTTTGCAGTTGTATTGTTTGAAATAGAGCGCTTAAGCCCATCCTGCTGCCGCTCTTTAGATTTATAATCTTTAACTACGTCCTTGAGGAGAGATCTTTTCCGGTAACCAAACAAACAATATTAATGTCATGAAAGCCATTGTTAACATGATTGTATCTTTTTTTTTTCAGCAGCGTTAAATGAATCCGACGTTCTATACTAAGTAATTTAAGAATTGTCAACGAAGTTAATTGTTTTAATAGAACTGACCAATCTCAGATTTCTGCATTTGGAATTAAGTATTGAGTTCACCTTCAAAAATGAACAATGTTTGTATGAGTTGTGTGGTTGTTATGGCCCAAATTATTATTGTTTGAGTTCTGATTGTGACTGAATTCAGTACATTGTTTACAGTCATAGACGTAAGCTGCGCCCGTCCGCATTTCGGATTGGGTATTTTAACGATACGTACAAGAAAAATGAAAAAGTAAAACTTTAATAATTAAGTATGTTATGTTTAATTGGTAGGTAGGGTTTATTTTAATTTGATTTGTAGGTACCTACTATAAATCAAATATGGTTAAGGTACAGTCAGCGGAAGAGATAAGTACTTATAAATTACAGTTGTACGTGTGAGTGTGCTAGGTTGTTAAGTCATTTATCTACATCGTTCTGTCTTACAAAAAGGATGTATTATTTAAAAAAAAAACTTGTTTGTAACCTGAGGTACCTACCACTAGGTATAATAAAATATTTAGTTCCCTGTACCTCTACCAACAATATAAAATTTAAATAATTACAGACATTATTAGTTTACAGACATCTCGAGTTTTTCCTCCAATCAGAGGGTTACACTTCTGGTGAATTGAGTGATTCTCGGACAGTCTGGTACCTATATTTTTGATGGTGAAGCAGGAGCAGCAGCAGCCTGCCTAGTGGTAGCTTAAGTATTTGGAATTTGTAATTAGCATAGGTACCTTTAAGTACATAGTCTGTAGCCCAATCGCATAGCTGAACTTGCTGGATTGAAGATGACTTTTTGTAAATAACTCTTAGACATAAGTTATTTTAACCAACTATAAATATAATAAGAAGGTAAATGCTAGTTTAGATGCATGCTTAGTTTAATGGTAATGTTAGTTTTAGTTTTAAGTTTATTTGAATTTAGATTTTTACTATAGCTAGGTACTTACGTTTTGGACGGAAACAATGTAAAATGAAATTCGATGACACTTCGTAATATGAAATAATAACTGATCTTGAACGTTGTGCAATATCAGATTATTATAGGTAGGTAAAACTTAGATACCTAAATGACACACATCTGGGAGAGTTTTCTAATCTCAACGTATTTTGAGGTTAGATTAAGCTCTTCGTAATAATATGAGACGATTATTTGTTTATAACAATCACACTTCAGATTTGGGTAACAAACACTTGAGCTACAAAAACCAACAATGGTACGCGCTTTCTAAGTCAGATTGTTACCATGCAGATACGGACGTGCAATTGACTGTACCCACACGGTATGTTTCGTTATGTGCATACGGTGTAATTGGTAGTTTTTATAATTATAATAATACAATAAAATTCATATAAAATTGGTATAAAAATCTTTTTTTTTTGTGTTTATTTCCTGCCACCTTAACTATAAACCTATATTATCGGTTGTGACAATATGTATAGGTGTGGACATACTTTCTCACATCATGCACTGTTAAAATAAAAATGTATATAAATATCTAATCATGATTTAAGATAAGCATTACAAATTAATATCAAAGATTTTAATCCATTCTTTCGAAGTCGAGATAAAGTAAATAGACGGTTTGTATGACAGAGAGCAAAGAAAATATGTAAATTAGGATAGTGACTTTAACGCTATCCAAGGTACGGCCAACATATCGATGCAGAAAGTAAATTGAGTAAAACTGTGAAGGTGTACTGAGTATGGTATTTGCGATGCTGAGGCGAGGGTGCTCCTCTAGGGGCATTGACTGGAGGATCCCGGTGGCGACCATAAATAACAGCATGATAAAAGCTTTAACTTTAGCGCCCGCATCTTGAAAGGTCATAGTATCTGCCACTGTGTAGCAAGAGTAAAAGAAGCTTCCAAAACGCCATAACCAGTACAGAGAGAACAGACCTGTTACTATGCCAGGGTTGAGCATCGATGTTTCTGCATGGACGGACCATCGGAACATCCACCTTAAGTTGTTACCAAAGATTTAAATCTTTGGCTGTTACTGTTTTTTTTACATTAATACGGCGACACTCCATTTTTGAAGAATATTGGTACCTACTTACAACTGAGTAGGTACACGACATGACTGTAAAATATTATTTAAAAAAATGTGATTTGCGTGATAATGACACCATTTTTATCAGTTGCAACCATAGAGTACCTTTTAAATAAGTACCTACTACTGAGATTGCAACGTCAGGCCTAAAAAAAGTACTCTGTGGTCAGGCCTTAGAGCATTTCTAAGCGTCAGGCACAGTGACAGTGGCGCAATGACTACTGGCCTCAGACCGTAGACAGAGAACCTCAGACTAAGGAAAAGAAGAATAGACATGACATACCTACGAAAAAAACGTGCATACCTAAAATGTGAGTCTGGCACAAAGATGGCGGCTTGCGGTAGAGCTGCGCGCATTATAATATCAAAATTTTCTTCAAAACACTGAAAGAAACAAGTTGCTATGACAACTGATGTTACTTGTTGACTGTGACAAAACATGGCGACCGGCCGCAGTGAGATATGCTGTATACTGTTCGTTATGCCGAGTTCTTTCTTTTCCTTAGTCTGAGCTACTGGCTATGGGTATGATTATGGACCTCGGTCCTCTCTCTTTAATAATGATATTATTATTATAGTCATTCACTCTTCTAGCGCTACAAGTGAGGTTCTTTTGACGAATGGTTATAATCGGAACAAACGCCACCCTCTTTTTTTCAATACATTTTATAAAACAATTGCACAAATATTTGCGCCTCCCTGCTAACGTCATTGCGTCAAAAGATCCTTGCAGCAGTGTATGGTCCAACATTTATTTATTTATTGCCTAATAAGCTTTCCAACAATGAGTACACTGTTACTTTATAAATTTGTACATTCCAAACTTAAATCTAAGCGCCTCATCGCTTACATTCATTGCATTCAATATCCGCAATATCTCAACAACAGACAAAATGAATGGGTTGGTACCTACATAGGCTTAGGCTTAGGTTGGTATGTAATACCAAGCGAGTTGCTGTTCTTTACGCATTTCTATATTAGTTTGATGTAGTACACATAGCTACATCTAACTACACGTTTTGAGAGCGAGTAAGTTACTCGTTAAGTGACCATGTCCATGAGTATTGGAGTGATCGGAAAAACATTGAAGTGTGGAGGGAGCTCCTCCATATGTAGATAGTGGGCGTTATTATTACCGATAACAATTATCATGGTGCGATTAATACTGATATCTTGTTGAATTCCTTCACAAACGAACACTAACTCGACATGACGCGTGTTTAATAAAACGGCTGAAAAAAACGCATAATGGATATTCCGAAGCATAGAAAATTCTCTTCGCATCTTGTTCTGACTGCGGTGTTGTCAGGAGGAATTACCATAGTAAGTAAAGCTTTATACTATGTAGGTGTAGTGTTACTCACCATAATGGCGATCGATGCGTGAGTACGCGTGTGACTCATAATATTGCATAGAAAATGTTATGCGACATAGTGTGAAAAAATATGTTTTTATGTGTGTTAAATTTACAGTTCTGTCTAAATACTTATTTACTTATATTTAGAGAATATAATCCCATTAATGATATCTATGTCCGAATATTCATATTAACTGCCTTGCTACTTTTATCTCTATTGGCTATGCGAAATTCACATACATAATCCTTTGTGTTTTATTTAAAAGAGGATAACTTAACATATATTTCCCCGCCCTCCAATTGCCATAAGATTAAATATTATATATTACGTACAAATATGATGCCTATATGGTTAATATAGGTAGGTTTTTTTATTTGCGTCTTAGCTTAGCTCATCTAATAGTAGATTATGCACCAAGGGGATAAAGTAGTGTCTTATGTCACGGGACGAAGGTCTATAGTGTTTTGAGCATAGCGAGCCAGTTAAAACAATAATTCTGAGTGCAGCGAGGGATTCAAGCCCGCCCAAGACGAGAGCACGTGTATCCCCAAAGAGGATGCTCTACTTTTCACACCATATACGAGACAATAAAAAGCAATAGTAGGTACTAGAATCGACGTATTTATTATAATTATAATTACCGTTAGTAGACTTATTTAAAACAATTATAAGGTAAAGGTAATGTTTGATACATTAGACCAGTTGTGGGAAGACAGTTATGTTTTTATTCGGTACATTTATTAAAGTGAAGGTAGAGTTTATTTGCGTATTGCTGTTGAGTAATGTTTCAGGATCTTGGGTCTGCTGAGGCTCATTTTGAATCGTGAAAGTTGATGAAGGTGGTGCTTGAGGCACCGGGCTAGATGAATAGTGTTTTGACGTGGATGGTTGCGCTGACAAAGTTGTCCAAGGATCAGTTATCGACGGTGTTTTTAGTTTGATGTTGTCACCAATGCGGCAGCTTATTTTATCCTTATTCTGCATAGAATTTTCAATGTAGCCCTCCGCTACTACATTATATTTCCACCCATCGTGTCTTTTAATCTGGGTCATGTCTGCTCTTGACTCCGCCAATAGAGAAGCCGATGTTCACTGAAACAATGGCCCGTGTAGAGTTCGGCATTTGTAATTTCAGGTATTTCGCAATTTTTTCGGCATGGTGCTGATCTTATTTTTGCGAATGACTTGTCTGGTGCACTTGCCATTATTATAAGCTACGAAAAATCTGTTAGTGTTTTTATTTGAGGGGCGTAAAGCTTGGTACTTTTCTTACGTATCCTCCACGGTCTATGAATTAACGTTATTTATTTGATTTTGTATCTGGCCAATTTACCAGCAACAAATCTGAATGTTTTTCGATATCTTAAATTTTAATGTTTGTGTAACAAACATAAACAGGTAGGTTAGTAAGTAAGAAGGTAATTGGTTGTTACATATAATTGTATTATTAGACATATAAACCTAACAAAGGTTATCAATAATATTTAACTTGGACAGAGCGCAGAAATTTCGACATTTTGGCTTGTCGAAACATTACGCAACGCTTCAGTAGATCACACACAAGCGATCGATGCATGAGCGGGTCGCTAGTAAGTTTAAGTAAGTATATAGCTATTTGAGTTACGAAAAATTCAATCAATAAGTAGGTACTTACTTTTGTGTGCAAGAAAGCTGTGCTCATTTAGAGATGTTTCCACATTTTGAGCTGTGAAAACTTTTGATTTCTTTAGGCTTTCGTGTACGATTCCTAGCACTTATCTCGGAGTAGATTGTTGGCAATACCCATAGCTATGGATTTAATGTACTCCGGAGTCAAATCACTATCGACACTCATCATTTTTGTGAGAATTTGTAGTTTAATTTGTTGTTTAACAGAAAAGCGATTTGCAGTATTCGCGCCTTTTTACGCACATATAATTTGACATTGTCAAGCAGGTGGGGTGAAAATATAGTACATTACTGCAGCGGCCAGCAAAAGAGGCATTGATGCACGAACGTGTAAATGTGAGCTGAGGCACACATACGTAAGCCCATCAATGCCTAGCTGTGGCCAAGGCTTGTATAGTACTTTGTCAAATATTGCGCGGAAATTAAAATACAATTACTTTTCAAAATCAATGACGAACAACGATCAACAATAACTTTTCCCGCGGTAAAGTGTTCATTTGTTTTTTTTTGGAATAAACAGCTTTCTATTTGCAAGCCTTTGATAAGTTACAGTTGTACCTCCTTGTGTCCATGTTTCGGAGTAAAAGGTCGTTCCATTTTTAAATTACACGTTTGAGTTTACTATGTTATTTATTTGGCCGCATAACCACGACAGATATGGATTTTCATACAACTTTTGCCGGCCGCTGCTCGCATGTATTTGGCCAGTACAGCAATTTCTATTTATTTCGAAGAAGGTTGCCAAACTAATGCTCAAATTTCCAAGCATGTTTGAGATATTTTTTTCTTACTTACTTTGTTATTATACATAGGTAATGACTTGTCTGAGGACTCGTGGCTAAGTAATAACAGCCGCAGGGGTCGATCGATCAGGTTAATCTACGCTTGCCGCGGCCGGTCCGTGGATGGGTGACCATCTTTACATACCGACGTAATTTAACCATCTCCATGTCTCGGAAAGCACGTTAAGCCGTTGGTCTCAGCTGGCATTCGTAGATCTTTGACAGTTATTACGGGTCTTTCAGGAACCAGAAAGTCTGACAACCAGTCTTACCAAGGGTTAGGTATCGTATTACCCAGTAACTGGGTTGTGGAGGTCAGATAGGCAGTCGCTCCATGTAAAATACTGGTTATCTGAATGTTAACAGTTTTTACACATGTGACCAAATCTGGAATACTTATCGGAAAACAATATTTATTTCATACATTTTCATAACATAATTTTCGTCTAGAACAGCAGACAGTTTTATCGACACTTTCGTTTAGTACCTCTGTACCTATTTATTGCATTCGTTTCCTTCTTATTGTTAAGTAAGTAGTACAACATGTAACAGAATGAACGCAAGACCTCACACAGCTTATTAGAAATAATCAGATATATCTACCCAATTATGTAACAACCTGCATACTAAATAGAGGTAAAGTAGGTAGGTACAATGTTTAATATTTATTTCAATTAATTATTCTTTTATTAAGAATCTATTGCTGTTAAGGTCTTTAGTGCAAGTTGTTTAGATCTTATTACTTAGTCGTAAGGCTCTGTTTTTATAATTTTTTGTACATTTTGTATAACAAAAATCTCGGATCAAACTTATTTCAGAACTTGCGTTTATTTTATGCACTATTTTGACAAGAGTAGGTAAGTTTTCTTGCAATAAATTGCGTGCGATAATAGAAATAGGCAGTGTTTTTATTATATAATTTGAAAAGACGTTGTTTATTGAATTTGTATGTTCCAGACGTTGTCCCTAATTTACATATTGCTGAGTATAGCGGCAATTATATTTAAATTTACGGCATGCGAAGTATTATCAGTCGGCAGACAACCTTTTTGGACACTCGTCTCGGCTGCCTTTATTAAAGGTATGCATAATATGACTAAGTGTTTAATTGGTGGTCTAGTGGTTGCACGAAGTCCTGGATTCGATTCCGGGGTCGGGCAGTGTTTTTGGGTTTTTCTTACTGGAGTTTCGCATTGGTCGCCCGGAGTCTGGATTTGTGCCCAGTTGGTGACAACAGTCTCGTCCCCTATTACATGGTGTGAGTACTACATATGTACTATCGAGCTAAAGGTAATGTCTTTCATTGACTAGAATGTGCCAAGGCGGCTGATAGATGTCAAGCTCACTCAAATGTCTCGCTGAATGATGGTGGCGCGTGTGTTGGATCATTTAGCTCCCTTCAAAATGGTGGAGCTGAATGCACCGATCCATGCGTCATGTTCGTGAACGGGTGCCGTCAATTGGGACTGGCCATCTCTTATCTGCCATGGCTTATTTTAATTCTTTTAGTTTTAGATTGTTTTTTTTCTATTTGTTGTCTGGACACTGACTTAAAAAGTAACTGGCAAAATGTGGGTGTACTAATAACCCTTCCTGAAATTCAGCCGTGATTTTATGTTATTTAAGTACAGTCTCACAATTCCATCTGGCCCGGTAACGGCGCCACTGTCGGCGAACAATAAAAGTCAAACCTGGTCACTTTTCATAGTGGTGTTGTTACCACTTCCTGCCTCTGGGCCAGATAAGTTTGTGGCACTATACCCCATTTTATACATCTACTTACCTTATATAAGTACATGCATAAACTCGCGACTTTTTCCGAGGCAGAAACTACAGAACGCCACCTGCTACTGAATAAAATCATGTTTCCTTGTGTTCAAGAGAAGCTTAGTGACAATATTCCTCAACTCCCCAAGGCCTTTAGAGCAGTTGTGGCCCGAAAAATTGAAGAAATGTGACATCTACCAACCCGCACTGAGCCCGCGTGGTCGATTATAGCCAGCTCTCTCTCACGGAGAAGCCTGTGACCCAGCTGTGGGAACGTTACCGTTAGGCTTATGATGTCCCCAGGACACCATGCCTTTGAAAACCGAAACTTGACTGAAACTCAGGTGTACGTCGTGTAACATTTAAAGTTTATTAAACCCAGCAATGTTTTTTTTAGGTGAATCATGCAAACAGGATATTTTATCCTCTGTTTATAACGATATAACTCCAGCATACACTGTGTTCGTCTTAGCTGCGATCACATTGACCGTCTCCGTGCTTTGCCTAACGTCTGCTAGTATCCTCATCGCAAGTAAGTGCCTATTAGTACGGTCAGCATCAAAAGTCGATTAACACTGCTATTTATACACAATGACATCATCTGAATTGAAACAAAATGATTTGATAAGTTACTTTTTCGTATGTCATATACAAGAGAGCTGTCATGTGCTAAGAGTTGATATTCTTTAAATTTAATTCTGTTTCGGTGTTAATTAAATAATTTGCTCCATAATTTAAGACTAAGAAAACTGAAGTGTTTTACGACTTTTGTCGCTGACTACAATAAGTGTACCTAATATCACTTGTGCCCCCAGTTCTACTAATTCATACATACTAGGCGACAAAAGTAAATACCTAAGATAGCTGTCAGTTCACTAGAATTCGTAAAATATTAACACTCCATTTCGACAAATCCACGAGACAAACCCACCTACGTAAGAACGCTATATATTAGGGCAAGCGTAAGTTGCTGAAAATAGCAGCTGTGACAGACAGCCAAAGTCGCACCATATGGTTTCCTTTTTTACCATTTTGTTACAAAACCCTAAAACGACACAGTAGTTCATATTTTTTTCTTATCTTTGAAGCAAGGGTACATGCCGAGTGTCACTATAGCCAACGTATGTACAATTCATGTTTATCTTTAAAATACTGTATAAATTGTTACATGAATAACGATAATGCCACACTTACAAAACCGTGTACCTACACACACAAACATTTACGCATTCATAATACAGTTAGTCTATTCTATCAGCGGTGCTATTCTCTAAGGATACAGCCTTGCGCGCAGCGCTGCCCGCAGCGGCGAAACACGTGTAACACGGCGTTCTAATAAACCGAAGAAAAATTTCAACGCAGCGCGGGGTTCAGAATCGTGTACTGAATCCATGGGTGCGTCAATGTCCCTGCCTCCTGTATTATAAAAATCGCTTAAGGTATTGGTTGACGAACCACAGATAAGTGATGCAAACTGCCAGTGTTGAAAACAGATTCTGAAACCGTATTTATCGCCCACCAAGTCAACATAACATCACATTTCATTAATTCACTGAATACTCTATTGACTGAACTAAACAGTTGCAACAATATAACTCTCTGTGGAAACACAAATATTGACATTAAACTTAGCACTAGCGAAACACGCTCTCATGAGTACCTAATCATCTTGGCAAGCCATGAGCCGTGGTTTGCTTCCAGAGCACGACATGCCAACCCACGGTGACTCTTGCCTAGATTCCTTAATATCATCATTCATTCTTCTGCCCTTATCCCAAATTATTTGGGGGCGGCACACCAAGTCTTTTTCTTCCATACTTCTCTCGTCATCTTGGTAGTCATCTCCTTTCTAACCATATCATCATTCACACTGTCCATCAGTCGTTTCTTTGGACTTCCCCTACTCCTATAGCCATCGACATTTATAGTCAAAACTTTCCACACGACGTTTTCCTCATTCCTCCGCATCACATGTTCATACAACGACAACCGATCTCCACACAACTTTTCAGTTACCAGTGCCACTTTCAGAGTTCCTGTTTGTACTCATTTCTTATTCTATCCATTCGTGTAACACCGCACATCCCTCTTAACATTCTAATCTTAGCTGCATGCAATTGCCTTTCATTCATCCCTTTTGTGTCCCAATAATCTGATCTACACAAGACAGCAGGTCTAACCATTGTTTTATATATCTTCCCCTTAAGTTTAAGGGGAATGCGGGAGTCACGGATTGTTCCCGTGAACTGCCGCCATTTCATCCATCCAGTGTTAATTATGTGCTTAACCGTCCGCTACGTGTACTTCGCCATCGCTTTACACGAGTGAACCGAGATACCGAAAGTAGTACCAGAGCAGACTGGGAGAAGCGCGCTATCAAACGCTATGGGCTCCAGAACTGGGGAGACCGCCGAAATCGCAGATTCGGTTGCCATTTCTTCGATCTGCTCTGGATCTCAGATATCATCTTCACCGACAAGACACCAGGGTGCCTCTTGCTGTATGTCCGACGTCAGAGTGTCCATAATCAACAGGCAGAGGTAAGGACTTAAAATGCAAGCCTACAGCCACACTGAACTCGTCGGTGTTGCCAGCAGCCAATCGGACGTAGGTACGAGTTTGATTGTACATAGCATGAATTAACTCTACATACTTCCCTGGCAAACCTTTCTCTTTCCAAGCCCACCACAACATATTCCGAGGTAACCCTACCATACGCTTTCTCTTGCTTTGCCGCTTTCATGTGTGCACGTCTGTACTTCTCGCACAATAGGCGGAGTGCAAAAGTGGCATCCATTGATCCCCGACCTGGCATAAACCCAAATTGGTTTAGGGTAATCTCGCTCTCCTCTTGCAGTCTATTCTGTATTACTTACTCCCGTAGCTTCCTAATATGTGACATGAGCTTAATCAGCATTTATTCTCATCGTTCGTTAGCTTTTCAAAATAAACCTTCTATCGATATTTTATTTCGTCATCTTTGGACGTAACCTATTCATACATTTAATGTGAATTATATATCTCGTTCTGCTTTCTATTGCTATTTTTATGTAGTAGTGCTCCTTCTGGCCTCTAGGGATATCCTGTTACTCATACGACTTCTGTGCCTTAGCCCTCGAAACTGCTACCGTTTTTTTAGCCTTTCTCTTCCATTCTTTAAACGCACGTTTCTTTTCATTAAGCACCTTTTGCACTCCTTTTCTATCACACCTTTCCCTTTCGATTCTGTGAGGTTGACGTTTGGGGCGTCTGGTTGTCGTGCGCTCCCCCTTACACCCATAGATCACTTAATAGTAGTTTACAACAAAATTAAAATCCACTTGCTTTGTTATGAAGTCCTCAATAACAGACCATGAAAGTGTAGCTTTCAATCTTTACTTGAGCGCTAAGTTAGTTTGCGATAAAAAGTCTTCTAAACGTATGGACTACAAAAAAACGGATGTTGCAATGAACACTTTAGGCCTGTACGCCAATACTCTAACATCATTCTACGCACAACCATGTTAAAGAGTACCAAAACAATTAAAACCCTCTCAACAAAACGAATAAACAAGCCTTGGATAACTGATGGTTTATTGCACTGCATGAAGAATAGAGACAACCTATACAAAAAGGTTAAAAACAAACCAGATTATGAAACCATCTTAACTACCTATAAGCGGTACAGGAATTATTGCAATGTATTCTTAGAAAAGCAAAAAATACATTTTGAAAGGCAAGAGATTGCGAAGGCTAACAATGACAAAAAGAAACTGGGGGATAATCAAAACGATCTGTGACAAATCAAGCCTGCCTAACTCTTCATCCAGACTTATATCGGACAAGAACACTAAAAAGAGAGGTTAACATCTTCTTTGCTAATGTGGGAACAATACTTGCTGAAAACGTTACAAGCGAAAACGCTAGCTGTTCTGACCAAAACGGCCAAAAACTTACAAATGCGGCAGAATCACTCGTCCTGCTCCCTACGAAAAAAAATTAAGTTAAGTTGCTAGTTTCAAACCTGTGGGAGAATTGTGCAGTGGGAGTGGACGAAATCTCGGGTAAAATCATCAGAAAATACAAGCATTTACTCACTCCTCCGATTACGTATATCTGTAACCTGGCCCTTTCTACGGGCGTTTTTCCTCGGGTCTTTAAAACTCATCTTCAAGAGCAGTGGAAGACTGTGACAATAACTATAGGCCAATCTGAATACTACCAACCTTGTCTAAGATTTTAGATCATCAAACAACCGCCTAATGAGTTTCGTGGAATCAATAAACCTTCTTTCAGCGTCGCAGTTCGGTTTTCGTTACGGAAAATATACTGCTCACTCGGTGCATGAGCTTACTAATGCTATTGTTTCCAATTGAGACTCCAAAAGAAAATGCTTAACCATATTTTTGGATCTGACCAAAGCCTTTGACACGGTCTCTGTCCCACACCTTTTGAAGAAGCTAGACAAAATTGGAGTGAGAGGACTTCCTGCATTTTGAAGACTATCTCAACAACCGTACACAGAGAGTGAGAATAGACAACTAGACCTGTGATGAGGTCAATGTAATCTATGGTGTTCCGCAAGGAAGTACACTTGGGCCCTCACTGTTTTTGTTTATATCAACGACCTTTGTTAGTTAAAACTTCATAAAGGTAGAATTATTTTATGAAGTTTTAACTAACAAAGATCGCTGATGAAACTGCGATCTTGTTTTACGGAAATAGTTGGGACTCTGTTTTTCATAATGCGCAGGATGGATTTAAGACCGTTTACACATGGCTGAAGAACAATGTACTTACGCTGACCACACACACTTACACAAAACTATCGTATCATTCTCATTCATGTCACCACCCGGTGTTGACTGGTTGCGACGGTCCGCCCCTCCCAAAGAACTCCAAATAATTCTCTAAAATACTTAGGTGTCACTATAGACCAATCCCACTTGGGGGTTCTTGTTACCAGACTTCACAGGGCTATTTATATATTAAGGCACTCAGACACATTAGGTACTGGCCGTCAATCAAAATGGTATATGATGCCCTTTGCCAATTTCTTAAGAACAGGGGCCCCAAAAACTCACATTTTGGAGGTTGAAAGACAGTGGGCCATTCTCAAGGTTGGAGCTGGACTTTCTTTTCAATTCCCTAAGGCATAAGTTTACAAAACATGAGATGATGATGATGTCCTGATAGCCAGACAGACGTTTTTATCAAAAAAAAAAAATTAAACACTCCCATTGATGTACCTACATTAAGGACTTATCTAAAAGAAAACGCGGGAAGGGTACAGTATGCCGTAACCCCATATTTAAAACCAGCTTTACTCACTAATTCAATTCCTTTCTTGGTTCATTCATCTACAACAAGGCAAACACCGCTCTTTTCATCAACCAAACGCCCAAAAGGCTTCTGTGGCTGAAAACTATGCATTATGAAGCAACTGAAAAATTATTGCTTCCTTTAACTTGACATTTCTTATTTACACATTATTATCTCACATAAAACTACAAACGCTAAACCTACACAAATCAACTCACTTACACATGCACAACACACAATCAAATTTACTCTTAAAAGTTTCCATTATCGTTATGTTATTTTAACGTACGTTACGTTGTTTTTTATCGTATTTGTATTTTTTCTTTCTCATATTGTTAATTCTCTTCAGTCTCTTATAGCACCCAATGTAAGCTTTTACATACATATGAAGCGTTGTGGAGCCCGCGTGACTTGTATCATATGCGTTGTTTGCAATAGGTACCTATTTCAAGCAACAATCTCTCACAAATGTAAACTTTTCCCTAAGCTAGTTTTAAGCACAACTACTTTACAATAATTGTGAACCGCAAATAAACATACTGATATTAAACATTTTTTTTTTGCAGCTTTGCAAGATGAGATAGCTACACGCTATCTTAATATGGTCGTGTCAGCTTACGTTGCGACCGCCGTTGCCTCCTTAGTCGTAGATTTAACTACAGGCGCACATTTCGGAATAGACCATAGCACCTTATCATCTCATCTGGTAAGTGAAATCAAGGCGTTATTATTGTTACACAAGAAGAGGAATAGCACCAAAACACGCTATTTAAGTCCTTTCCTTGGTATTCTTTGTCGAGTCGTTGAGCTCTTTAACTTCTGAGTTGAGCTACACGATTATTGACAAATGCGTGCACTGACTGGACAAGTCCACTCAAGTCTGTGAGGTTCTTTCCTCAAAAGACCATCCCCGGGGCCGTACTATGACGTGTTAATTCCATTATTGTTCCAGCGTGAAAGAGAGACGGAGCTATAACAATAAGAATATAATAATACATTTATTTATTCAGATGACTTTGATCCATACATGAGACTTAAAACTAGTACAAAATAGTAAGCAGGGACTTGGTCCGCTGCACTAAAATCCATGTCAGGGGACAATCGTGCCTAGCAGCAATGGCACTCAAGATGCTGTGGCGACTTCCACGCAACCGGCTAATGAATGACGCGGTCTTTTTGCGCCATAAAGCTGCAAAGCCATCTGTGTGTGCATCAGCAAACATTGCTGATGCGCTACAGAAACGTGGAAGCCGCAACAGCGCCCTGAACGCATTATTAAATTGGACCCGCAGAGCATTGTACGCTCGTTGCGTGTAGTTAGCCCACAGACTCCCGGTGTACAGTGAGGTGCAATACGCATTAAATAAGGTAATTTTGACTGCGACTGTACACCGGGAGAATCTGCGCGCCAACATATTCGCCCGAACTGACAACGCTCTGCGTTCCCTCTCTATATCAAAATCATCTTTTAAATCATCGGTCACCCAGTGGCCGAGATATTTAAAGTTGTATACTCTGTTTAAAGATTCACCATTCATAATAAGTGGTTGTACAGGTGGAGTCTTGGGACGTGATTTAAAAACCATATAAACAGATTTATTTACATTATACATGAGACCGTGTGAAGCTACAAAAGACTCACAAACTGCGAGTAGCTTTCGGAGAGCTCCGATTGAGGGGGCCAGCAGCACTACCCTACCCTACCCTACCCTACTACCCTAAAACTACTAATCGCTTGGAAACATTTAAATCTAAACTTTTAAATAAATTACCACTTCTGTTGACTAATGATGACCCTAACCAACAATATAATGATTTTTTTAAAATATATTGCACACAATTCAATACCACATTCATTCCAAAGACGTTCTCAGTTAATAGTAACGCTTCCTTCAGTGACTGGGCTACCATTGGTATACATACAAGTAGGAAAAGACTTCATGAATTGTATGATGAACGGGCATGTATAAACACTGCTGAATTTAATTTATATGTCAAGAATTATTCTAAATTATTTAAAAAAGTTTGTAGTATAGCCAAGTCACGTTATTTGAGTTCAAAAATTAAAAATAGTGGTAATGTAATTAAAATGACATGGAGTATCATTAATAGCGAAACGGGAAGGTCATGCAACCGATGTAGTGACTACAGCCTAGCTATTGATGACAATATAATTAAATAAGATTCTCAAGTCGCCGCGGTCTTTGAAAATTTCTTTGCAGAGATTCCCGTATCGACTACTAAATCTCTTAACTCTTCACCCACTGCTTCAGAGTCTTTACTTAAAGAAAACGTTCCAGTTTGTGATTCTGAATTTTATTTCCAATATGTCACGTGTAAAGATATAATTAAAACCTTTCACACGTTAAATGTTAAAAAGACCGCAGATCTATGGGGTAATTCTGTGGACGTTGTTAAGTCGATTATAAACATTGTAGCACCAACTTTAGCTGTTATTTTTAATAATTGTATTGACCGTGGTGAGTTTCCTGATCTTATGAAAAACAGTAAAATAATACCGTTGTTTAAATCGGGTAGTACATCAGACCCTACTAATTATAGACCTATATCAGTGCTACCTACCTTTAGTAAAATTTTTGAAAAGCTTATTCTAAATCAAATGCAAAGATTTTTTAACGTACAGACGCCAGCAGGTCAAGCTACCCGAAACTGTCAAATTTTCCCAATCAACCTTGAACCTTAATGCTTTAGCGATAAAATTGAAAATCTATTAAAGAAATTTGACAGATTGTAGTAGCTTGATGTGCTGGCGTCTGTACATAAATTACTGCATAACAAACAGTTCGGTTTTACAAGGGGTCGTTCAACTACCGATGCCGGAGTTGAACTTTTAGGGCATGTGTATAATGCATGGGAGGACAAATGCGATGCGTTGGGTATCTTTTGCGATTTGTCCAAGGCATTCGATTGTGTTCTTCATGAAACATTAATCAGGAAACTGCACCACTACGGAATCCGTGGCACCTCTCTGGATCTTCTTACTTCTTACTTAAGTGATAGGATTCAGAGAGTTGATGTTAACGGAAAAAGATCACCCGGATCGGTAGTAAGAATGGGGGTCCCTCAAGGCTCAATTCTTGGTCCATTTTTATTTCTTATTTATATAAATGACTTGCCTTACCTCATAAAAGATAAACATGATATAGTGTTGTTTGCAGACGACACTTCACTTTTATTTAAACTCAAACGTCAGCAGCTGGTTACTGACAATGTAAATAGCGCCCTCGCAAAAGTAGTTAACTGGTTTAACGTTAATAACCTTCTTCTTAACGAGAAAAAAACTAAATGTATTAAGTTTACGTTACCACATGTTAGACAGGTAGAAACAAGTGTTCTCATAAAGGGGGAAGAGTTGAAACCCGAAAATACCACAGTATTCTTAGGCATAACTTTAGACGCCAAGCTGCAATGGGGCCCCCATATAGATAAAATGTCAAAAAAGCTTAGCTCTGCAGCATACGCTGTTAGAAAAATTCGTGGTTTAACAGATTTAGAGACAGCCCGTTTAGTATACTTTAGTTATTTTCATAGTGTAATGTCGTACGGTATTCTGCTGTGGGGAAATGCCGCCGATATTCAGACGATTTTTGTTTTACAAAAAAGGGCAATTCGTTCAATTTATAAATTAAGTCCCAGACACTCCCTCAGAGAAAAATTTAAAGAGATTAATATAATGACTGTGCCTTCTCAGTATATTTATGAAAATCTTTTGTATGCACATAAAAATATTAATCTGTTTAAAAAATACAGTGATGTCCATAGTATAAATACTAGGAACAAACACAAATTTGTTGTTCCTACAACCAGGCTCAAGAAAATAGGTGGCTCGTTTAGATGTCAATGTATACATTTTTATAATAAACTTCCTAGCCACATTCAAGAACTAAGCCTTAATAAATTCAAATCTTTTATAAAAAGGAAACTATGCCAGAAAGCCTATTATACTGTCAAATACTTTATTGAGGACAAAAAGGCTTGGGAGTGAGCTGTTCCAATAAATTTACACAGGGAACGTTGATTTATTTTTTTTGCTAACTATTGTACTTTTAATCTTTGCTATAAGTATCTATAACGTTTTACATATACAATGACATGAATATTTACTGTATAAAGTATTATATTATTTTAATTGTTGTGAATGGGAGGACTATGTGGGTCATTGTTCCAGTTTGAATCAGGTTCTGGCAGTTTGAGTAACTTGTGCGGCCTACTCAAATGTCCTTTCTTTGGTATTGTTCGTCGAATCGTTGAGCTCCTTAAGTTCTGAGTTGTGCTGCACGATTGCTGACAATTGCGTGCACTGACTGGACTGGTCCACTCAATCTGTGTGGTTCTTTCCTCAAAAGACCATTTCAGACACCGATCTACATAGCCTTCACATGATCTGACCAAGATTCTGTCTGGACTTTAAAAGAGACTGTGACCTCTGAGTTTGTTTCGGCCTTTCTTCTCAGAGTAGTCAGATAGGAAACGCCGACCTCATCTAGTTTAAAAAAAAAATATGATTGACGTGTAAAAGTGTTTGTAAAAACCTACTTACAGAAATAAAGTCATTTATCATTTATCATTAGCACCATGTCGTCCGCGTAACTGAAATTGTTGCAACAAAAACCGTCCACATAGCATCCGACATGCATGCCACTGAGCTCCTCAATCAAGGCGTTTACGTACAGGTTGAAGAGCAAGGGTGAGCTCAACCCTCCCTGTCGCACCCCACACTCCAACCTGCTCGTATCCGAAAGTTCACCCGCCCATTTCACACGGTTCTCCTGGTTGAAATACCAATACCTACCTCAGGAGTGATGATAACTCCGATGGCACCCCGGTCCCTGCTAACTTCTGCCACAGAACGTCATATGCCACTAGATCAAAGGCCTTACTGAGATCCAGGAAACAAGCATACACAGGAGTATGTCTATCCGTATAATACTTGACAGTGTGCTTCAAACTAAATATTGCAGTTTCTGTGGACAACCCAGGCCGGAACCCGAACTGGGCGTCGTGCAAATTAATATGTTTGGAGAAATGTGCGTTGAGCACACTGTCAAGTACCATGGCAGTAATTGTCGCCAAGGATATTGGCCTATAATTGGTCTTGTCCGCCATATCTCCTGTCCTGTTCTTGGGTATATGCACCACCAGAGTCTGCATCAGTCCATGAGGAAGGTATGTGTGGCTTACGCACAGATTAAAAATCATGGCAAGCACTCGAGGTAGATGAATACCAGCATTTCTCAGATGTTCGACACTGAGTCCGTCATGGCCGGGAGATTTTCCACCTGTCATATTTCTTAAAGCAATTTTGACATCTTTTGCAAGAATGATCGTTGAAATATCTGTATGACAAGCATCAAACTCCCGACATGGCGGACCCAGCGGAGACTTAATGGAGTAATATTCCCTAAACATGTTGGCTATCCCTTTTGCACTAGAGATACCCTCGATACCTACAGGAATACTAGGCTTAGTATTGGCATTATTGGTACATTACATTGCTATACATGACCGATAGCACTATCTCTTTTTCGCAACGGAATCATGATGGTGTTAACACGTCATAGTACGGCCCCAGGCTTTAATCTGCATGGTCCTCATATGGCCTGACCAAGATTTTGTATGGGCTTTAAAAGAGACGGTGGCCTCCGAGTTTGTCGAATAGGAAACATCGAACTCATCTACGAGTAGTTATAAAACATAAGTCATTTTTGACGTGCAAAAGTGTTGTTAAGAACAAATTTACAGACATAAATATCATTTAACATCATTTATTATTGGGCTATTTTAACATATTAGCATGTCTGCGTGAAAGAATTTCACAAAGCCAATGCCTGTGTAGTTTAGTATGTGTGTATACCTAACGATACTTACTAGTTACTGGCGTATTCTATAATAATAATAATAATAGACTTTTATTTCGGACCATAGAATCCATAGAGTGTTAGTAAAATTAACAAAAAGCTTATCACCTAGTGTTAGTACCCATCACCCTTTGCACAAACTGTTTAATTATAGGAGAGTTGGACCTCTCCCCTACCGTTCTCAGGATGCTGTTGTGACTGTCTCTCACTCTTCTCAACAGCGAAGCTGTTTTTTTGCGCAAGATGGCGTGAAAACCATCAGTGCGAGCTTGCGCAAACATCTCCGAGGCACTACAGTATCGAGGCAGTCTCAAGAGCATCCTGAAAGCATTATTGTACTGTACTCGCAATATATCTAGCGATTTCTTGGTGTAACTGACCCATAGACTGCCCGTGTACATACTCTGACAGTAAGCCTTAAACAGCATAATCTTGACTAGGTCAGTACACCGAGCAAATCTACGGGCCAGCATATTGCTCCGAACCGCCAGAGCCCTCCGCTCCCTCTCAATGTCAGTGTATTCTATGGTTCAAACGGTTAATAAAGTACGATTCGTTTCAACGTATGTACATTGTACATTATGATAGATATCGCACACATTTGTTAACCTGCTGTAGAGTTTTCATGGGGGATGAATCCGACGTACTTTGACTTTTTTTACCTTATTAAAATTAATATACGCTATTTTTTTCCTCAATGTCCAATATCTTTTTCGCTTTTAGATTTCCTGCCAGAATAATTAATTCTGTGTTAAGCTCACCTGTGTGCCTACTACTTAAATAAAATATTACCTATGTTATTTTTGTACTTTCGCCATATTTGCTATGTGAAACTTGATTGTTTATAGGACTCTTCATCAAATACTACTACCATTGAAGAAATCTATGTAACCGAGGTTTTACGTCAGGGAGCGTTTCTATTGATGACCATAGGACTGAAAGGCTACGTCGCTCTACTAATTAACTGGATACTGATAATATTACTGATTGTTTACGCTCTGGAGCATCGCAAAGTGTTGAAGAGTGCTGAGGTAAGTTTTACCACCTACTTTATTACAAAGGAGATTGGGAAAAATTTATGGGCTTTGGTGCAAATGTCTATTAAATGTCAATTAGTCTATTAAATAAGGAACAACTTTCACTCAGACACCCAAAAGAAAATCTGTTATTAAAAAGTTGTAGCTACTCGTAAACAAAAATTATAGTTTTTTGCCGTTTTTTATTCTACAAAAGCTTTTATTCATAAACGGCTTGATTGATTTTTACCCGACTACGGCAAAACCAGAGGCTGGTTATGATTTTAACAGGCTATGTATGTATGTTAGTATGTATGTTCATCTGTTCCCTCATATCTCCTAAAGTACTCTTCGCATTTTGGCTATTCGTCGTATATCGCTTTATTTAAAAGACTATTCAGTTACATTGGTCTGGACATTTGGACCATTTTTGCACATTGTCTTTTATTAATAAACATTGTTAAACAGAGGAACGCCTTCAGTTTAATGCGAGTTTAGTCTTTACGTGCGTTTGGCGTAACTTATTACACAATTTTTGAAATCTACATGCTTAGGTATTTTAATTTAATTTAATTTAATTTACAGCATTCTATCCATAAGATGGGGATTCTGAATGCATTCGAGTAAGTGTACTTTTCATTACCTAAATTCTTAAAAAAAAAACATAAATTGATAGATGTATTGTACCTACACACCCGTTGGGCTAATGGTCGCAAGCGCGACTGCTCAGCGTGAGGTCGTCAGTTCGAGTCGGACAAGGTCGTGTTATTACATTTTTCCAATAGAAATATCTCAACAATAACCTGTTGTCTGGATTTTTTCCTGGATTCTAGCAATTGGATCGCCCCTTTAACTAACTGGCAAAATATACCTGCCTTGCTCGATGCTATGTGACTTTTATCACATAACTTATTTTAACTTATTACTATTAACAGCCAGCCGAGGAAGCCCGATGAGAACCACTGGACAACGAACACGAACGCACGCGAACCAGAAGTATTTTCACCGATTGCGAGAGGGTAAGACTTGGTTGTGATACCTTTGTCCATTTATTACCTCGTAGTTATTATAATAGACTATTTGACTGTTTCTATTTTTATTTGAATTTTTGAATCCTTGAAAAATATTAAGACATAGTAAAACAAATTGCTAACATATCTCAAAAAAGGCGAAGTTCTATGCGTTTTAAAGACAATGCTAGACCGAGACACTATTATTGGCATCTCACGTCACAACACAGGAATGCCATAGTAAAAGTGGTAGACAAGGGTAGAAGAATAATTTCAAAAATGGATAACTTCTCAATTTGTTAACAAAGTTATTAATTTTTTGCAAAACTTATATTTATGTAACAACTTAAAAATAAGTATTATTTAATTAATAGTAGTCAAATACTCTATTGTTAATCCTGCAACAATACCGTATACTCACCTCATAAATACAAAACCTCCAAAACATATTTTTCATTCTAAATGTTGGCCAAGCGTACGATACGGCTCATAGATCATGGTTGGTCTAACAGGCTCTCCGAACTTTCACGCATGTTCTCTCACTCACACTCGCCTCATGTCACCATTTAGTTCCTCGAAAATGTAATTGCGCAGTTTAGTTCGGACCGGCCATTATTCATCGACGTATTGTAGCTACTTTATAATAAGTGCAAGCAAATATAGATCTTAATGTGCTTACTGCTTAAGGACCTTATAATTCTTTCACTGTACTGTACATATAGACCGTCTAAGTTCTTTCACTTCTTTCACAGTTATTTTACCTCTGACAACATCGTATTATGAACCTTATAGCAGCGACAATAAAGATCACTGTGGTGCAAAATCAGAGGTAAATTAACTGTGTCAGGACTGTAAAATTACGCGTCCGTCCATGTACACTCCAAGTTCCACGTACTTCCTCGCATGTGTACCAACTTATCAAAATCGACCCTGAGATGACATTAAGCATTTTTTGGAATTAATAAAACTTTCTGATGTGGCCGCCCATGCCCACTTGGAAAGATATTTGTACATAATATAAGTTTTCTCAAACATGCTTGGAAATTTGAGCATTATTTTGACAACCTTCTTCGAGATAAATCGAAATAGCTGTACTGGCCAAATACATGCGAGCAGCGGCCGGCAAAAGTTGTATGAAAATCCATATCTGTCGTGGTTTTATCGGCCAAATAAATTACATAGTAAACTCATATCTATCGTGTAATTTAAAAATGGAACGATCGTTTAGTCCAGAACACGCCAACCAAGGAGGTAACTTATCAAAGGTTTTATTTAAATTTCAAACTGGCTTGCAAATATATTATAGCTGTTAATTGAAAAAAAAAACAAATGAACACTTTAACGCAGGAAAAATTATTGTTGTTCGTTGTTCGTCATAGATTTTGAAAAGTAATTGTATTTTAATTTCCGAGCATTATTTGAGAAAAGTACTATACAAGCCTTGGCCACAACTAGGCTTTGATGGACTTACGTATGTGTGCCTCGGCTTCGCCTCGGCCCACATTTACACGTTCTTCCATCAATGCCTCTTTTGCTGGCCGCTGCAGTAATGTACTATTACAGGAAAGCCTAGTTAAACTAGTTATGAACATTGTTTTACAGAGCTCAGGTGAACCATGGTTTCCACGAAGATGGACCCGATCGTGGGCCAAGACGCAGCCCGTTGCGGTCTGATACCAACTATTCCAAGTTTGTAGTTTTAATTATTTTATTAATTTTTAATCATTCTTTGTCCAAAAGTACAAACTGCGCAAAGGTAGACTTATAGGCATTCTCTACCAGATGCAGTGATGCACAGACAAAATATACAGGGTGCAACAAAATATAGTCCTTGGGAGAACAGCTGATTGCTAATGGTCATACTAGAAGAGGAAATAATGAAACCGTCTATGTATCTTCATTTTCCCCACTATAATATTTCTGATTGTATAGCTACTAGCTATTCAAATTCAATCGACCTAATGAAAAAAGATCGAACTCGCTCCTGATGAATCTGAGGACAACCTTTCAGTTTCATTGAGTCTACGTCTGATATTATCATAGTCTACGTATCCTCTTATATTAATCGTGACTAACAAAAATATTAGATTGTAATTAGAGTTACTAATAAGAGACTCACCACCATTTATATTTCCCAATTTACAGCCGTTCCTACGATCCTTCGGATTCGTGGCATCGTGGTCAGCCGAACCGTCCTTTCTCGTACCTAGAGGATAACAAGCGGCCGGCGTTGGTGCCGGCTAGGCCTCCGCCCTCGCCTGCAGTGGAGGCTCCGTGGTCTCACCGCGATCCATGGCTGCAGCCACAAGGGCCGCCCATGCCCGCGCCAGACTACAGTCCGCAACCCCGCCGACTCAAGTCTGCACTAAAACCAGGAGGGTACATGTAACATGTAAAATGTGTTACGAATCAATGACGGTAATTGATGAATTGACTTATTATTGTGAAGATACCCATAAATTGTACTTATTTTATTAAAATTATTCTTTGTATCTTGTTCTTATTTTGCTTGCGAAAAATTATAGGCAGGCTTTCCCTTCCGAACTTTTTGTTCATGATTCAATCCTTTATCACCCGACCCAGTTGCGACGGTCCAGCGTTAAGTTCTATAAAGTGATTTGCAGAATTATAATAAAAGAAAACAAAAACTTAAAAGTAACATGAATTTATTTAAAATCTTTAAAAACGAAGTAAAAACTGTAATAAAAATTATATAATTATAGTCTTTTTATTTTATACTAAAACAGTGAATACTCTTGTTGCCGTAAGCTATTTTTAATTTATAAAAGATAAGGATATATTTTTTATTTTTGAATGGTGTGACCATCAATTATACCAGGACAAAACATTAAAGTTATAAAATAAGTGGTAGATATTGAAAAGGCACGAAAATTCTTAATAATTATAATTTTATAAAATATCATTTATCAATATGTACAGAATTTTTATACATACTACTGTTTTGTACGTAGATGTTGTTTGTAGTACAATTTTAAACTATTTATATTTACACAACATTGATTTGTATTAAATGTAATATACAAGTTCGTGCACGTGTATATTTACAATAATTATTGTACAGTCAGTGTCATTGTGGACAGTCGCCAATAAACTAATAAAATTCTACTATGAAATAATTAATTAATTAACAAACTAACATTAGCTGTCTGTGTGGACTAACGCCGTATAAACTTGCAGGCTCTGCTTTGTTACTTTGCTTGCACAATGGCACGCAAGTATGTTACATGCTTTGAGTTTGGTCTTGAAACCCTTATTTTGTTCCTAGGGATACATAATTTACTTAAGTAAGTAATGTTTATTATATTATGCTAACTAAACTGACCATAAAGACAATTCGAAGCAATCTATAACAGTGGTTTTACATTACTAAGTACTACTACTCCCTGAGTGAAGAAAAATATTTTAATTCAAAATACTTAGCTTAGTTTCACAGTTGTTCACTTATTAACACATTCATTATGTTCTTTATTGTGTACGAAAAAATATAACTATAAATATTGAATTACAATTGAATTATAAATAACATTGATTTATTTTCGAAATCTAACCTATGATACTCGGAGACATCACACATTGCCATTGCGAATTGCCCATTGAAAAACGAAATCGCATAATGGCCCTAACGATCCTGTAACTCGAGTTATGCGTTATGGTAAGTTAGTGACTGAACCCGTTATTGTATATACAGTTTTTCACACACATACGTAAGTACCAGACTTTCCAACTTATAAAATAATCTGTAAACAGACGGCCTCACAAACAAATAAGCACAAATTCAATGTCAAAGTCTTCTTTACATCCATGTATCACTAAATACCGTCACAAAACTCAAGGCAAGGTGTAAATCATTTCCGGATCCTTTATTCAACACATTTTACGTATTGGAATGGTCAAAACCTGTCCTGTTCCTTCTTCGACTCGGCCTCCTCAGTAACGTCTTCGACAGTGCCTACGATTCCTTCATTGGTTGTTTTAGCGTCAGTCTTAGTAGTGCAAGCATCGGGTGGACCTTCTAAGTTACCATCCTCACTTATATATTTACTTTTCGATATAATGACGTTCTCTGACTCCTCACTAATTGTCGGTTCCTCGTGGGATAGTGACAACTCAAACTGCGCTGCCAGCTGGCTAAGTACTTTTTTCAGGTGTTCGAAAGATTCCTTATCATTAGAAACGTTCGGAGTGTCCAGAACAGTTTCACAATTACCATCGTCGCAACTGTTTTCAAAATGCGCTTTCATTGCTTTTAGCTCGCCGACGGTCACCTGCAAATCTGGCGTTGCCAAGAAGGTATCTGTTAACAAGCGACCTTCTTGGGAGAATAGGAACACGGCTGGTATGTCAATATCATCCTTACCGTCACCAGACATCGCAAACAAGGCCGTACTCTCGTGAGTGGAGTCTGGTATGTTATCGAGGATAATTGCCAATGAAATGCCAGCTGTTTGCATATGGCGTACTTTCTGAGCAAACGTGCACTGACCTCGTTTGGCTATGCCGAACTTGCCTTCGACATCGTTTTTATTTTCGATGGGTGTGCAAGCGTCTAGCGGGATGACAAAGGCGACAGTGTTGGTGTACTGGTTGGTCGCAGAGATCTCCTTGCCGAAGTGTCCAGGGCCAGCTGGGAAGATCTTGTCATTGACCTTCACTCCGGCCGGTACCACACCGTTTTCCATATCACTTAGCGAATTCCACTTGGACATTTCACGCATGAAGGTGAGGCCTTCCGCAGCGTCTTTTGCTGATTTGGCCTGTAATTGCCAAAATACGTATACATTAACATGATTGACCACGTAACGTGAAGACTAATAATTCTCGTACTTATTTAAAAACGTTCATTATTTAGTCACGATCTCGTCTCAGCGACACACATTGGTGCCGATTCTCTTGTCACAAATGTCTAACTAGACTAAAAATCTCCAAAATTTTGTTTATTCCTGTCAATCGTCGATTTCCCATTTTGAAATTGACTAAAGTGACACAACTTAACTATATTTTAGTTTGACAGCACTATGATGGCACTGAGTTATTAATCTATTGAAAATGGCAATTTTATTATTCTGAATTAGACGTTTTTCACCAAAAATTTTGATTGTATAACTGCATCTGACTATTTTTACTAGTTGTCATGAACACACCATCACCTCGACTTCAGGTGCGAAAACAAAACTATCTTTTTTTCTTTTCTTTTGATTAAGTATACCTATATCTCGAAAATTGTGTTTAATCGCAAAAATAATGAAAATTTCGACCCCCTTTGTAAAACTCGTAAAACCCCTAAAACTCACCATGTAGGTAATCATTTTTCATATTTTACATACAAAAAGTGAAAAACTCCATATAAAATACGTCGAGGCTACAATCACTGCGCGCCTCCGGCTCTAAAAAAATTCACGGGAAACAAGTGCCACGTGGAGTCGCGATTGACAAATTCGATTTTAACTGTGTCAAAATTATTTTTAAATTTAGAGTTTTTTTTTGCAGAATAACTAAGATTCTCCAAAGAGATAAGATTCTCCAGCCAAAAGTATGGAACTTTAGTGATAGTTTAGTGTACAAGAGAATCGGCACCGGCATAAATTATAGATATTTTTGACAGATCGAGACAGATTACGAGAATTGCCCCTATACTATCGACCAAAAAAGACTTACCGTGGAGGTAGTGTAGAGCAGTTGCACCCTGCCATCGGGTAGCGTGAGCACAGAGATGCCCATGTCAGACAGCGTGTGTATCTGGCGCGGGTCGTTGAGCGGGCGAAGCCGCGCGGGTGGCCGCGCCGACGTCGCGCCGAGCAGCGCGCGCATCGGGCGCCGCACCTTCTCGGCCACCAACGACGCCGTATTCGGACATGTCCTGCAGCCACATTAATGCTCCTGTTATTATACACACATACATACATAAACTCACGTCTTCTGCTCATGGGGTAGGCAGACACTACAGAACTCCACTTGCTATGATCCTCATCCTTTTGCTTCCTTTTCGTTCATACATCTGGTCATACACGCACGTCGGTTACGAGTACCTACTACGCACCGGACCTTTCTGAAGAACATCACCAATAAGGTCACTATAAGTACCTTTTTTTTTTTTTTGTTTTCGTGGGGAAACCTTCTAAAGGCACCCGACCTCCGGGGAGGGAGGTCGGGGAGTGTGGGATTTTTACCTCACTAAAACTACCCCGGTGATCACCATCAGCACATAGGGGCGGTCCCGGTTCCTCTTAAAAGACCAATTCCGGAACCACCCCTGTGCCACACCTGTAAGGCACATCCCTGGGGAGACTGTAAAGGGGCCTCCCCTGAGCCTCGCTATGTTCGGCAGCACGTGACCACTGTGCCACCGTCCTCCCTGGGCACTATAAGTACCTATGTCCTTCTAGGGCACGGATATCGAGGGACATGGCTTGGAGACGTGGCACATGTCGCCTCCATGCGGTCAAACTGACCCAAATTATGCGCGGCGGCGATGAGCACCGTTTAGTCATATTATGTTTGCATCGGAACGTGTAGTGTCATTTCGTATTTTTACAGAATGCCGAATTGTTCCGTCCTTATTTGCAAAAATACACAACAAATAGGTGTTACAGCAAAGCTTAGTACCAGTGGCATGTCCTACCACCGATAATTAAAAAATCACTGCATTCATTACAATAGTTATGGATTTTACCTACAAATTATCTAATCTAGTTGTACATATATTTGACATGCGCTTATTGACTGACGCAAGTCAAAACGATTCAGAAGTGGTGCGCAGCGCTGAGATATGGATATCGATAAATCAGAAATTATATTAAATTCGAAACAAGAAATTATATTAAGAACCTGTTTTACAAGAATTAATACATTTTATTTCAGTTTCCCGAAAGATCCAGAAATTAACAATAAATGGATAGATGCAACAGACAGAGAAAATAATTGGTTTTCCTCAAACGAAAGTATTAACTACGTATGTTCAAAAAAAGGTTGTACAGTCCTCAAAAATGCTTTGATAGAAAATACACATAATATGGACCTCTCTCAACATCATAAATCCCTTAAAGATGCACAGAAAGAAAGCCGCAAAGAGAAAGACACACTCTATGACGAACTCTTCGATACCGTCTTTGTCAAACTCAGCCTTATCAAGAGAAGAGCGATCGAACGATCAATTTCGACAAAAATGAAAACAAAATCCTCCAACTGACTATCTATCATACCGACTAAGAAATACCATTTCGATTTATCCCAATTAGAGCTCAGAGACGCACTAGCATTACGTTACCACCGATTACCAGTCTGTATGCCGAAATCATGTGATGGCTGTGGCTGCGATCAATTCAACGTTGATGACGAACTGAGAAGACGTCGATTGCAATAAATAGCCATGGATAAATGAGCTTATTTATATCATTTAATGAATCAATCATTTGACAGTATTGTAGTTAAATATTATTTTGTATTGAGTAAGAGAAAAGCTGATGAAACTGATTTACTTAAATGTCATTTGCAAACAAATACTTAAGTATATTATATTTTTACTTAATTTGGTTTTTATAATATTCCACAACGAAAAGTAGAAAAAACAAACGATACAAAGTACGTCCAAAAAACGCTTCTCTTTTTGCAGTCGGTTTTCATCGATATTTTTATCGATTAAATATTTATACCAACCCCTCTTCTCTAGTTGAGGCTAGAGTTGCATGTGAGCGTTCAGTGACTGTGTCTATACTGTTTAGTGCCCGCCCCCTTTGAGCATAATGTGCAATAAGATAGTACAAAGGTGTTACGCATATTTTCTTGTGTGCGTGCGAAGAAAGCATCATGTCGGATATTTATGTTAGTCGCCTAGTAAATACCTTTTGTAATTCGCCTATCATTTGTTCTCTTGATATGTCCAAACTATCTAAGCTCTTTAATTTTTGTTGGTCTCTACATCGAAAAAAATTTACTGGCGAAACATCAAAGAGAAACTTACCGGTATTATGGTGTTATTTAATAGCAAGATATCAATAACTTACTTCCTATACTTGTCTTCGTCTTCATCGTCAAGTTTCAGTGTAAAATATGTAGTATTTTTACCATCGGTGGCCAATGAGAGTGGCAAGAAATGCGCTTCGGTGGTTAACACATAGTCTTCTAACTTTATTGGCACATCCTTATCTTCACCAAAGAGCATGTAGAGGTACTTGAAGGTCTCGGCCAGTACGAACGAATCCATTCTGTCTTCGTGAATGCGTGTCCTCACATCGTTAACGGCTGCGTATCCGCAAGGTACCCGAGTATACTGCTGCAATGCTTTGAGTACCGCTTTCCCAACTTGCAGATAATGATCGTCCTCTGTCGCACGATGAAGGAAATAGGTGGATTCTAGGAACTCTGGCCGCAATGGATGTTGACCCCAATGAACCTAAAAATTCATTAAAAAATTTATTTCATCCAAGTGCAATTGCCGAACCTTATCAGGAATTTAAATTTACCTGAAAATCAGAAGTGAAAGCTTCTGGAATGAATGTGTGTCGCTGCATAACTTGGTAAAGCATCTCATGTGTCTCGACCGCAGGCCGCACGTCACCCAACAATACTTGAAGGCCGGGCCAGAAGGCAAGCAGCGCGTCCATGAAGTTACGGGACTGCAAATGTGGCCTAAAACATAAGAGCATACATGACATAAACGTAGGTACATAACATAACGTTTTTTTTTTTTGAGGTTGGGAAATCATCAAATAACTTGAGCGTGTCAGACTCTTACTGACTAAACCCACCCGTGTTCCTCTTCAGTTGTGTGTGCTAGGGGCCACGGTAACCCTTTCGGACTTTCCCGCAACCCTGGCAGGTATCGGCCGTAGCGGACCCCGTCATTGGTGCTGACGTCTCTTTGAGGCGCGCGTGGAACACAACGCGTCGTCGACCCGGGCCTGGTCCTTATCGGACGGCGTGCTGCCCATTGCTCGCGGTCTGCAAGCCCGCGCCTACGGTGGCCGGGAATCGGCTTGTGATTCCCGATGCCCAGGGCGACTCCTGCGGCGGCTAGGGGCGTGAGGGCGCGAATTTTGCCTCTCCCTTACGCGTTCCGCCTCCTCCTTAGCTAGCATTACTGCTTCGCAGAAGGAGGTGACGGCTTCTCAAGCCCTCTCGCTCCGTACCATGGCCTGGACCAGGGCCGGATGCGAGAGATCGCCACCGCCAATCGCCTCCACGAGGCCACGGCGCACAGTGGAACGAATGTATGGGAGAGGTTGGACGTAGACATCTCCGAAAAAAAAGAGTTAAATTATGCCAAACGAATGATGCCATCTTATTCGATTACCTAATGCCTTCATAACTTGTGCTGATAAATTTCTTCATAACTCCCATATTTCGGAAGTAATTTGAGAAAATGTGATATTTTACTATGAAAATGAGTGTATCGAGCTCTCTCCCTCCTGATTCCGGCGTTGTTTCAAGTAGCGGTCTCTAATATCATAATGCTAATACTAAGAGCTATATTTAATACTAAGACACATGGTGCGCCAAATGTGCACTTTCTGGGATAATAGGAAATGAAAATTTAAAAAAAATTAAAATGGTTTTTCCTCATTTGTATTTATTTTAAACAGACAGACGTATGTAGAGGTCATATATAAATATATGAAATATTGTTTTTTTAAATCTTGTGTATTATTTACGAAAATATTCATAAGAACAGATGAGAGTATGACTTTTTTCACATAATATTTTATTTATATATGAAGACATGAGTGGATGAAGGTGATATGTCACATTTTTAGATTTTCGCTGTTCTATGCATGGATGATGGTGTTATGTACATACAAACAATTTAAAACCTTAAAACAACCACATTTGTGGCTATTTTAGAAATTCACTACTGGATGAAGGTGTCATGTACACTATTATTTTTAATCAATATTGGAAGAATGTGGTATGGGCACTTAACATTTTTATGGATGCCTAAAAAGTAAAAAGTTAACTTTTCTGCAGTGGATGAAGGAGCTATGTGCTGCACATATCACTTTCATTCATAATACGGCGTCAACATTCCGTTCCGTTCATTCCCGCTCTTTTGTCAATCGGACGCACGAGCACGCACGAGTCGCTTGTTGTTGTCAAAAATACTTTAACGGTGTTAATAAATCGATATTGATAACTCACAAAAACAAACAAACTTCTGCTCCAAATCCAGACTGCAGGGGCAAGCACCAGAATCGTCCTCACAAAATGGATGAAGACGTTGTGAACCGTATTAAAGCAAATATATCGAGTTTGCCCGCCGAACAGTCCCACTATTCTCGTAATAAAAATAAACACAAGTTATATCTTTCGCCCCTTTTGAATATGACCAAGATGCATAGTCTATATCTGAAAATGTGTGAAAAAGAAAATTTAACTGCGAAATATAAAATCAAGAAGATAACATACTTACAACAAAATCTTTGTCACAGAATTTAATTTATCTTTTGGATACCCAAAGAGTGATACCTGTGCAACATGTGATGCTGGGGACTCAAATGAAGAACATAAAGCAAATTACTATGCAGCTGTGGAAGCGATGCAAGCCGACCGAAAGAAACCTAAACCGGCTGATGGTGTGCTTTACATTACAGTAGATTTACAGCAAACGATGCCTTTGCCAAAATTAACTACATCCAAGGCATTCTATCTACGACAAATCTGGCTTTATAACTTTGGTATTCATGTTATAGACGGCACATCCAAAGAAAAAGCTGTTTGTTGTACATGGACTGAAGATATAGCGGATCGTAGAAGTTCAGAAGTCGCAAGTGCACTCTTGAGGTTTGTGGAGGTAGATCCAAGTTGCCAAGGTAAAGATCATTTGATAATTTGGTCGGATTCATGTGCCGAACAGAACAAAAATTTCAATTTAATATGTCTTTACCAATACTTGATCTAAGAGGATAATATATTTTAAAATCATAGACCACAAATTTCCCGAAGTGGGACATTCATATTTGGATTCGGATCGAGATTTCGGGAGGATCGAAAAAGTGCTTCGAAAAAATGATACAATCTATGCACCTGAACAATACCGAACCATTATAAGCAAAGCTTCACGAAACAACATAGTTATTGATATGACTGACCATTTCAGGAAAATAAACGATTTGCAAGTGAATTTAAATTTGATTAACAGGAAAAAAATACTAATAATGGCAAAATTAGTTTTAGGGATGGCGTGAAATGGATCAGAATTGATGAATACGGTTCATATTTATACAAAGAGTCATACGACGAAACGACACCTTTCCAAAAAGTTGATATTTAAAAAAAAAGGGGTCAAATTAATCCAAATTTTGAGGTGCCACGTGTGAATGGCAAATATGGTACTGTGTCAGTTAAAAAAAAAGCTAATATTTAAGGACCAACTAAAATTTGTTAAACCGGAATATCGATATTATTAACAATCCATTCTTGGAGAAGAATAACGTTTCTTTTTTATTTTTTTTCTAATTTCTTAAGTAACTTGTCTCCTTCAGACTTAATTTTCTTAAATTGATTAAAATATTGTTTTGCGGAAGAAGGAGTTATGTTCAGTTTTTCTTAAAATAAAGTAATAAAAATACATTTTATTCTTTAATTTCTTCCCTATTTTAAAAATACTAAACGGTTGGCGCCGCCAGACACCCTTTTTAGATAAATACATTAAAGGCGTTTTGAAATATCCTAAAATGTTTATGCGAAACTTTGAACTCAATTTTCTCGAAATTAGAATTTTGCGACATATCACCTTCATCCACTCATGTCTTCATATGTTTTACAATAACGATAAAAACACGGTATTTTAGATAATAAAATAATAAATTACCTAGTTTAATTAATATATTATACAATACATACAAACAAAACAACAGGTAACAATCACAGTATGTCAATGTCAGTAGATTCACGTTATAGGTTTCGACCTGGTTTCGAATTAAGATGTAAGCTCTAATTTACTAAGTTACACATTTTAAAACAATATCAACATTTAATTATCATCGTCATCATCATCATCATTAATTAATTCAAATTCAGAATCGATATCCGCCAAATCATTTATGCTAACAAATTCGATATCACTTTTCTCAGAATCCGTAAGCTCATAAAATTCCTTAAAAGAAGATTTTTTTACAAACTTATTTACTTTTGGACGAATGCTTGTAACAAGTGGATCAGAAGACAGTAAAAGATTGTGCATAATATCTTCATTGCATGAGATACTGCTATGCTTTCGAGAATGCCCCTCTCTATATTTTCGAAAATCTTTATTTCTAGCCTCAGATGCTTCTTCGGATAGAAAACCAATGGGCACAATTGACAAGTTCTGAACTATGTCTGGCCCATGCATTAAAATTTTATGAAGTGAAGAAGGCATATAATACCATGGGTATAACTCCACGTAAAGCTTAGCAGTATCAAAGCAGAACTCTCGGAATTTAGTTACGTTGATCTTCTCTCCTGATGAAATACACTGCAAGATCACACAGATTTTTCTTAAAAGCATAGCGTCTATTCCGGTCAGTTCAGTAGATTTAGTGTAGTTTTCAAAAAATCTCCTTGCCGAGTTGCCATTGTTGGTGGGTCCACTGCCTTGTTTCACAACATCGAGAAGTAAGCCCGTTTCTCTTCTTACAGCCTCTTGAACTCTTTTCTTCCTGTCATCAACTTGCCTTTTTGCTATATCACCCTTTGCTTGCCATGACTTTATGTCTAATTTGTAGGAAATGTGTAATAAGCATTCCATTGAGCGAATCCAAGCGTGAAGGGAGCTTAAGCTGTATTTATACATGTCCTCGTTTGCGTGTTTATCTTTGATTAACTCTAAATTATTCATCTCTTTAGGACTAGCCTTGCATATGTCACACACTGAAGCTGCTGTATCGGATATAATGGAATGAATTTTACCATCAATCATTGTCAACAGCAGTTAGTGTTTGACACTAATTCCATCAGTGATGGTGGATGGAGTTAAGGCTTCAATCTCGGCTTCGATTTCAGCCATCTCTCTCTGCACATTTTCTTTGGTTTCCTTTATAAACTTAAACAATATTGGCCGGCAAAATGAGGTGGAAGATGGTCGCTCGTTTTCCCAAATGGTTACACCTTTTGAGACGAGCCGCAGTGGTACAAGACTAATCATAAAATTACTAGCAAGATCGATTTGCTCATCTTCACTCGTCCTTTGATGATAAATGCTTTGGCTAGATGATCCGTCAAAACCCCATTTGCTGGTCAAAATGAGCTGTTGATTGGGATCAACAGGGGTTTCTAACGACCTAATAAGTCTTCTTGAGGTTAAATCCATCAAGGCTTGTAATTTGATTTTTGCAGAGCTCTCTGTAACTGTGAGATCGTCTTAGGCCGGATAGCACTTAATTTTTTCTTTAACCAACATGTAGTAACTCGGGTATTTAAAAGCTCCTTCTTGGGTGTTGAAATTTCGAAGAGTGTTGTAGCGCCATTTCGATAAATTCATCGATACATAAAGAGCCAATGCCTTCAAAGTTGATATTTCCCGTACCTGAATCGATTTACCTTCAATGAAGGCTTTGATTAGTGAGGCCTCTTCTGGATTCTCCATCAAGTATTTCATTACATCAGCTGTATCGCTTTCTCCTGCCTTTCGAAGCGCCCTTTCGGCCGAAAACACAATTTCAGCGCTGCTTCTGCTGCATGGAAGAGTATCTTCAGTGCGTCTTCTTTTTTGCCGGTTACTAAGGTCCTCAAAAGATTTACGAGGACTAGGATGTGTACAAGTTGAAGCATCAGATTTAGCAGGAGAAATTATGGGCTCGATGACGTCACTTACATTTTCTGTAGGAGATTCAATATTTTCATTCAGAAATTCCGGCCACTGTATTGCAGACTGTAGCCAAATCTCATGTTTCTTCCGAAACTTTTCTGTGCTTCTTCCAGACTGTGTCCATTTTGCATAAATGCGGTAGTAAACTCGACGACACCAGTCTTTTAAACTTGTTTCAGAACTTTCACATAACTGAACACAACAGTTATCTTTTAAAACACTGAACAAATAGTTATAGTCGCGTAAATCTTTATGTGCGCGTGCGCATAAAGCAACGTGAAGATCAAGATTTGTATTAAAATTTGGAAAATACATTGCGACATTAGTGTGGCTACAACGAGGTGTAAATCAACACTGATTTTAAAATTACTAATAGTGACCTATTTATATTTGATCCAGGTACCCTTATTTGTTAAATATTGCAAGGTAATTAGTTTGAAAATGATGCATGCTTAATTAGTGTATTAAGAGCCATTTAGTAATTAAATAATAGCAATCTTCTTATCAGTAATCATTAGTGCATCAGTTTTACATGTAAACCTTAAGTCCCTAATCACATATCCAAATTCTCTAATATCTTCTCTAATTGGCTGCTCAGAAATGTTATTGTAATAAGGTGAAACAACCACAAAACAAAAAAATATATTTTTGTGTTATAAAATAAACATCACTCTTTATCCCAGAAAGTGCACATTTGGCGCACCATGTGTCTTAGTATTAAATATAGCTCTTAGTATTAGCATTATGATATTAGAGACCGCTACTTGAAACAACGCCGGAATCAGGAGGGAGAGAGCTCGATACACTCATTTTCATAGTAAAATATCACATTTTCTCAAATTACTTCCGAAATATGGGAGTTATGAAGAAATTTATCAGCACAAGTTATGAAGGCATTAGGTAATCGAATAAGATGGCATCATTCGTTTGGCATAATTTAACTCTTTTTTTTCGGAGATGTCTACGTCCAACCTCTCCCATACATTCGTTCCACTGTGCGGCGGTGCTCCACCCAAGCCGGGCAGACCTCCACCGTATGCTCCACCGTGTCCTCCGGGCGATCCACACAATGGTGACATCCGGGCGTTTCCTCCCGCTTTATCTGAAACAGGAATCTCCCGAAACAACCGTGTCCGGGGAGGACCTGCGTCAGGCGGAAGGTGAGGACGCCGTGGCGCCTTTCTAGCCACTCGTCAAAGAGGGGACTTATCGCCGCAATTGTTTCTTAATTGTGGCGTGGCCAGCGCTGGGTTGCGACAATCGCACTCTCCATGCCGCCCTGAGATCCCGCCGGAGCTCTGTCGTAGCAAACCACGCTGACGCCGCTAGGGAGGTCGGCACGCAGCACCCAGTCATAGCCGATGTCCCACAGATGCGGCCCCAGGACCGATCACTGTGGGACACCGCACGATATCTCTTGCCGGTTCCATTCTCCCTGGTGACCGGGGTAGATGACGGCCCTGTCCGTCAAATAGGCCTCGACCACACGACAGAGGTAGGTCGGCATCCAGTGATACCGTAGTGCCTCCCTGATGCAACTCCAGGGCAGGGTATTGAAGGCATTGGCGATGTCTAGAGACACCGCCAAGACGACCCCACCCCGGGCCACAGCATCTCCCGTCGTGAGGGCCCGCACGCGCATGATGGCGTCCACCGTAGAGCGCCCCCTGCGGAAGCCAAACTGGCTCTCCGACAAATCCGGCCCCACCCGCACCAGCCGCCCGACGAGGCGGTCTGCAATGACTCTTTCAAAGAGCTTGCCCACCTCGTCGAGCACCAGCACTATGATATCATAACGCTTGTATACACAAATCGTCTTATTACAAAACAAGGTTTCTTTTTAGACATGGTTTAAAGCATCAAAGCCTGTTTTTGAAATAAGAACCTAACAAAAATCGAAATACAGTTCCTTTTACAAAACTGACAACTTAGTCCAGTCAACTCACTCCAGCCAGGTTGTTAATTTTGTATTAAGAAATTGACGAAATGAGTTCGAAATACAAAAACTGGCTCGAAGGTGTAGGGTATGAACACAACCAGCATTTCGCTAGTAATGTCTAAGCCCCATGTAATAGTGTGCGAGCCTATTGCCGTGAAATGACCAATTAGCATGACCCCGGGCTGCTACAGACAAATTCGTAAAACGTGTTGAATTGCTCAACACATTTTGCCAAAATTTAACCATTCGTGACTATTTTTAACTATTGGCTGAGTTAACTACGGATCAAAAAACCGGCCCTAAATGATGATAAACACCGCATCAAATTCCTTTGCGTGGCTTATAAGAACAACGCGGTGATACAGACAGTCTCAGGAATGGAAGGTTTATGTGTGTAACACATTATTATTAAGCTTGCATTAATAAAGAAATCTTGTTTTTTTTCAGGTCGGTGCGATGCCGGGTCGTATGAACTCACCGATGCATATGAACTGCTAACATAACTGGACCTCTGCTGATGTACTTCATGACGGCGTTGTAGTGTCTGTTGAACCTGGCCAGATACTTCTCATCACCGAGTAGAATGTAGGCCTTGAGGCAGTATTCGTAGTAGGAGTCGATTCCAGCGCCGACGCCGGCGTCCTTGCGTACCCAATCACCCGAATGAATGTTGATAACTGTGCCCATCAGATCCGACGTCCTGTAATCAATGATTTTGTTTAAATCTTTATTTTCTTCAAGAGGTGGAATTTTAATTACTTAAATGGTGCATTATGTCCGTTTAGAGGTTGCTCCTGTTATGTTAATGCAACCTGTAAAGATGCATACCAAAAAAGAAGCATGTTGCGAAGTATAGAATGAGCTGAAGCAGACTGGCTTCTTGATAAGTACATACATATACATTTAGCGCCAAAAGAGTTTAACTCATCTTTCTATTTTTCTGAATCGTTTGAAGTTGACAGAGGTAGAATGATGTTTTAAGGAGGTGACCAACTCTACTACGGACGCTTGCCCCATTTATGAAATACCATGTACACAAAAACTAATTACCTCATGTGAAAGCGATTACTCTCTAACCCTAGTTTAGAGCTAATCGTGATTAGTAATTTGTGGTCAAAGCAGGCGTAAGAGCCGTTGAACGTCACAATCTTTATATTTCATGACCGCCTTATTACACTTACCTATGTCTTATCTTCCAGAGCCTGTCCATAGCCTTGTGCGCCTTCTGTTCGTAGACGGGGTGGCCAGTGAGGCGGGACAGTGCTGCCATCTCGAGGATCATAGTGCCGGCGCAGGCCGTGCAAGTCTCGCGAGACTCTGACATACCCCGCATGCCGTGACGCAGGTTTATCTGTACGGCGTTAAAAATGTTTGTACAATAATTACACCTCTGCCTAACCCCAGGCGTGGAAAGACAGGGAAACACGATAAGCCGATTATGGATGGATCGAATTGTTATAAAGTCGGGACTTTCAAATATATGGAGCTATAACAAAATCATGCGGCGCCCTTCGCTTTCAATACAATAACGCAATCAGGGTGGTGCTGGTGGGGTTGCCTCGATACTGCAGCGCATCAGGGATGTTGATGCTACGCTGTGATGAAGAAGCGGTGCGCATCCCTGGTTAGTACTGTGCGGGGCAGCAGCAATAGCTTCCTGTCTATATTCTGTCTGCTGTCTGTGTTCTGTGTGTGTGTGTAGCAAGCAGGCTAGATTGTAAGAAGGTGAGCAACTGCTGAAAGGTTTAAAAAAAAAGAATGTTTCGGCTGGGCCTGTCACCTTGCAGCAGAGATGTCACAAATTGTTTCTGTGTTAATGTTTTACTAACATAGTTTGTAAGTATTTTTTTTTCTAACACTATGAGTCCTGTTGCTTGAATTAAATTATTAATAATTATATTGTTTAGAATAATAGCTTTTGTGATAAGTGAGTCTTAGGCATTGTGGTTTAGGCGGGTGATGAACACTTTGCTCTATTTATAGGTTCTGTTTTTGCCCTGAAGTCCCACTACAAATCTCAAATCCATCAAATATAACTCAAAAACTACAGACTTAATATAAGTAGTAAACTTACCCTTCCGTGGGGTATTCCAGTTGAAGTATTGAATGCAGGCAGCAATCTCTTGCCCAGGTTTTCCGCCATTGTGAGCAGTTCTCCATTATACCACTGCAAAGCTGGTACGTCATTCTTCAGGTTTGTAGCCAACACATGGGCTGATAGCAGACCCCTGTAACAATGCAGTGCTATGAGAATGCTCTGACCATCCAGATTGTACACAAATCGCGAGAAGTATGCATAGAACGATGTGAAAACGATCAATTTAAGTAAGTAGTTATTCAGTTTTTGGTTGTGTGCATTATTTATAAAGATTTACAAGTCTTGACCAGTTATGGGCCGTACACAGACCAGTGGGGCCATACCCAACATATATATAAGGTACTTTTAGCGTATGCATCGGATATTACGCGAATTCATCAATCGCGTTTTAACAACTTTTTGTGTTCGGTCACGAACTAAATCGCGCATTTCAGGTTTATTTTACTTTAATTATTGTGAATGTGAGGACTGTGTGGGTCATGTTATTCTTTTCTTTTTCATTCTCTGATGCTTTAATGATGGTTTGGGTCTGGTATTACTCGCCGAGTCGTTGAGCATTTTATGTTGCGAGTTGAGCTACACGATTATTGACAAACGCTTGCACTGACTGGGCTGGTCCTTTCAAATTTGTGTGATTCTTTTCATAAAATACCATTTCAGACACTAATCTACATGGTCCTCACATGATCTGACCATGAAGTGTCGACTCCATCTCGATTATTAAAAAAAAACATGTCTTGTAAAAGTGATTCCTATATCCTATTTACAGAATAGCTATTTCTTCGATGCTGCATAGCATAGTAAAACTCCTATCTGCTATGTCGCTGGTGCTATGGCTCTATTATAATGCAACAAATTCCTTTTATATGCATACATAAAAGCCTCTGTGTATAACACGACTTCTATGACGTACATTTCCTGCGTTCGAATCAAATGTAACGAAGTTTGATTACAATATCCGGCGCTTTGAACCAGTTCAGTTTGTGGTGAGCAATTTAGATCTATCTTAAGGAGGAATTGCTAAAGGAAATGTTTACACGTTGTTTGTTATTTATGTATATTTAGTTGGTGTATAAACTGCTTCTTAAAAAAAAACTGTTAATACGATTGGATTTGTATTAACAGTTTATGTCAACTGCTGAGAAAAGATTTAGGCTTGTGAGTAATGAAAGCGAGACAAATATGTATTCATATTCATATTTATTTGCATTCCATAATGTTTAAGAGATGTTACAATGGCTTAAAGCTAAGGTACAGTTATGGACCCTGTAGGGCACAGCAAAAAGTATAGGTAATTTTTAAAATAAAAATTAAATTCAAAACATAAATTAACATTAGGCAATTTTTAAACTAATTTATGTTATCAACATTAAATAAGTAAATGTAACATTTTATTTTATTGAGATCAGTCTGTTATAGTTTTAGGTACATTTAATTATTTGGTAAGGTCAATTAAACATATATCTATCTTATTATAATATTTATCTATGTATGTATGAATGTCTATGTCTATACTACTAACTGTGTGTGGTGTCTGTGTTCAATAGATTTTTTTTGTATGAATTAGATGTATGTACATGACTTAAATTGTTTTGATGATAGTTGGATCCCAAATCACAACCAACTAGGTCATCTTCTAACAAGATAAAATTTATGTTGGTATATATGAGATTGATAAACTTGAGCATCGTTTGAGCGATCATCATGGAAGTTGGCACAAATATGTATTTATGCATGGAAAGGTTTTTAAAAGATTTTTGCCGACCAATACGCGGACGAAGACTCGGCCAGAAGTTAGTACATTATAAAACTTGCGTGATTAAAATTTTATTAATTTCATATAAGTACGTGGTGGGGCACTTATGCACTTTGGGGCATGCTCTCAAAACGGCAAAGGAAAACATCGTGAGGAAACCGGCATATCTTAGCACCAAAAATTCGAAGATATGATTGTGACATCCACCAACACGCACTGGACCCGCGTGGTGGATTATGGCTCACTCTCTCTCATAGGAAGGAGACCATTGTCCCAGCAGTGGGAACATTATAGGCTGGTTATGCTAAGTACGTGGTCGCCTAGTTCGATAATGCAACATATAGTTTCCGAGTACACTAGTTGTAGGAAAACTATTGTAAAATTGAATTAGTACGTACTATGTTTTGTGAATTAATTATCCTTATTTCATGTTGATGGAGGTTGTGGTTGCCATAATGAATCATACCAATTTTATTAAATAAGATCATTGGTAATTACTTGTTTTGCGTAACTATTTATGATATTATTCTACAAGAGCCTGCATACGGCTCTTGTACAATTAATTACGTTACTATTACTCCTAAAACGGTGAAAAAAACACCGTAAGGAAACCTGAAGGTCCTAGAACCAAAAATGCAATGTGACATTCACCACCCTGCACTGGGTCGTCGTGTTGGATTAGGGACGGCACATTCCCACTCAAAGAGAGGAGGCCTGAGTCCCTGTAGTTAGAGCCTTACAGTCTCTTTAATTGTTTAAGTATTAGGTCATGACGGAATCTTACCCGAGCATTCGTATATTGGTTTCAAAGACGGAGACCACAATGTCGTGGTCGAAAGTGACATCTCTGATGACCAGCTTGATGGCGCGGCTGAACTCTGAGAAGTCTCCCAGGACCGCCAACGTGTCCAGGCTGTCCACTAAAGTTAGCGAGAAGCTGAAAACATGATACACCATTAGGACCAAATATCGCAGTATCAACATGCCCGTTTTCCTTAAATATATAAGGTTAGCGACGCAATGGCAAAATTACTTTCTACGAAAATTCAAATAATTGTTCTTTTAAAATTCTGGTTAAAAAAATCTTTCTTCCGTCCTTAAACATCATCATTACATAGTATCCTTGCTCTTGTTTCATGTTTTTTATTGTACATACATTTACATATGTTTTATGTGTACTACCTGCAAAATGCAAAGAAGGCGTTGTCTAACCGCCCTTCCAAAGTTTACGCTAACGCCAAAACGCGAGCTAATAAACGCCTGATGCAATTATGCACTGTCGGTAATTTAATGAGATTTATTTTCTGTAAGGATCGCAGGTTGCGTTCTGTAGTTTCTACCGCCATGGGAAGGCGTGAGGTTATGTGTGTATGTATGTTAATGAGGTTACAGGCGTAACACACCGACTTTCATCGTGTATTTTCCGAAAATACTTCGTTACACTAGTATGTAAGTACAGTCAGCGTCACAATGCGGGGGGTACCCGCATTGTGACGCTGACTGTACTTACATACTTCAAAGTTAATTTTAATACAACTGGGGTACCCAATTGATGCAGCCTAAATGTACGTGGCTGCAAAATTCCAGTTGTCTTCTAAAAAAGTTATCGGAAATAAGTACGTTCGTCGTTTCTATCGATTCTTCGATTCCGCATTACTTATTCTAGAATGTAGGTCAAGCTGTTCAGAGTTTTTTATTTAATATACTTTCATTTCTGCACTCAATTTTGTTTCAAACTTGCCTTGGCTTACTTCATTAAAGGCTATATTTTAAATACCAGTCGTTTCTTGTCGATTATACATCCAACATGTAACAGAAAGGGTAGGTATAAGGTGTAAAATATATAATTATATAGATATAGGTAAAATTACCTAAAAACCTCAATATCTTTTTCTACTAAACATTTAGCTGGCCTATTTTCATGGCAACATATTTTTGGTGACATATTGCACAATTAAAATAACAACACTTAAGTTTTGAATGTAATGGTGTCTGAAATATCTAAGTGTGTCACACATCAATTATTTTTGTTGCAAGTTTGTGTCTTAGATGTGAAATTCAGGACGTACCTTTGTGTTTTGATTTGTGCTATTTGAGTGGACTCTACGGTAAGTCTGATTGTTTGATGAATAAGTTAAATGAATTTGCTAACGAATTAACTTGAAATTTTGAACAATTTTATCATAATAGTATTTTTTTCAAATGTGACATCTATGGGTAGCTAAAAATTCCTACTTGACATAGAACTCGTTATTTTAAGTACTTTGGTGACGATTACTGGGACACAGTTGCCTCTAAACTCGTCATATTGTAGATATTTATGTATTTTATTCCGCAAAATGCAAATAATAACTATTTTCGGGACCGCTACCTAATTGTTAACTCTCTTGTACAAACATATATAAGGTTTGGACTAAATTTGACGAAAAAACTGGGTTTTGTCTTAAGCTATTTTCGCTTCACTCGCTCATTGCTTGAATAAGCGCGCTCTGCTCAGTCGTATTGTCATTGAGATCGCTTCGCACAAAACTGTGGTGAATTAGCTTTTCTTGATAAATCTCGCTTCGCTCGCTCTTGTCATGAGTAACCACGCTCGGCTCACTAGTGTCGAAGATGGGCTCGCTTCGCTTGCTGGGTCTTAAAAGCTTGCTCTTCGTGTAATTAAGCGTGCTCTGCTCAGTCGTGTCAAGAGTGGACTCGCTTCACTTGCTGTATCGTGTGAGCGCTCGTACCAAGTATTCTCAGTTCTAATCTAACCTGCCTTACCAAGGAAGGTATAACCGAGCTGCAATAATCCCTGGATAATTAGTGCTAGATTTTCACCAGTAACTACCGCGGTATGCTCGCTGCTCTCACTCAGATGTTAGAGTTACAATCAAACCCTCACCTACCACAAGACGATACACAAGAAGATACCTCTATAGGTATCTTCTATCTAAGTTTTCTGCGGGTGACACCTCGTAATCTTTACGCTGCCACCCCGTCGGCGCACCACATATACGCGTGATTGGATAACGTTGATGGCGGAAAGGCGCGAGGTGTCAGGGTAACAAACCCATACGCGACAGTACGTAGGCTGCGCGCCCACTACACCACTCAGCTCACAAACGCGCTTCACTACGGGCATATATTGTACCTACTGCCTTCAATATACGTAACTAATGTTCTTTATGGTACCTATTACACCTATTTTAATACAGTCTACTAGTTATTTTATTTATTATGATGTCCCAATTGAGCCCATTCAACGCATACTTGCACGATGACACGTTGCCGCCGATTGATAACATGACGATTATTGATGATTTTTAGGATTGAAGGTTTTCAGGATTACCCTAGCTTTGGTATTCGCTTATACCAATTTTTTTAGGTTTATTGTGTTCTTTATGATGTAAACTTTCTTCGATTGTCGTATTTTTTTACAATTTTGAGCAGAATTACAGACGATATGAGGCGAAAACTTTTTTTTATTTTACAGGCTTTATTAAAAAACGAGGATACTACCGCAGCCATTGTATTTACTCAAGACTGGATTTAGTAGACTCATTGAATTCCTTATGAAGTAACCTTTCACCCTCTGTGATATTTTTCAGTTCTGAGCAGATTTACGGACGATATGAGACAAAATCTGAAATTATTTTGCTATTGTCAAGTTCAAATGTATCTTCAACACTATTTTGGGCAATATTTCTATTGTTTCTCTTTAGGTTCTGGTGGAGTTTTGTAAACTCTTGATAATGGCACCTGAATCAGCGTTCTAGCTAAACATGCTTTTGCGCTATACGAATTGGTATTTTAACACATAGTGAAAAATAGAGGGTTGCGCGCATGCGCCTGCACTCGCAATGTGACGTCATAGGCAAATTATATCCTACTTCAAAATTGGTACAAATATGAGCTATCTTTTGAATGCTTCACTTCTCGTAGTTATTACCGGTTAAAAATTTACATATTTTTGTAGATCAGAAAGATTGAACTTACCATTATTAGTACACAGAGCAAAAAGACGTTTCCAAGTCAAAATTGATTTTGATAAAAACTGTTTCTGTGATTTTAATCTCTTATTTTTTTTAAGCTAAAATGTATTAGAATTTAATTGACTTATCTTGCTGTTTTTATTACCTCCCTGCTCCGCTAACAGCTTTAAACTTTTAATTATTTCTCGGGCTTTGGTATTCTACCTACCATTTGTTTCTTAGACATGCCATTCACATCAAAGACATTCACAATTTTTTAAATGTGCTTGATGTAATGTATGAATAGGTATGTGTGCAATGTATGAGAGTTCATACTAGCACCAAAAAATCACAACTCCTGGGTCCTTTTGATGAGTAACCGTACAAATGTGACGACTATTGGTACAAATAACCCTTTATTTACATTATTTTGCTTGAAAAAGTATTAACTATAAGTAGCTACATTTTCTATATTGTTTTGCAAAAAGTACCTATAACAAAATGTGTTGAAGAACAAAATTTTGCTGCGTAGTTATTTTTCTTATCATCATCTAAAGAATCCAATCCGTGCATGGCATAGGTACCCTTTCCTATACATGTTGAATATTAGCGTTACATAACATTCGGCGATAAAACTTGTTACGCTTTAGCATTTAACAATATCAAAACATAACCTAACTGTATAAAAAAAATATTTAAAAAATATATTTCGTAATAATAATTTTAATTTCGTTTCATGTATGTGTCTCTTTCTATAACTATCTAAACGGTACATAAACAGCATTAAATTCAATAAGTCATAAATTGTAAAAAGAATGTCCGGAACATTTCTATTACTTTCCTTATCAGGGACTTGAAAATGTTCAATAATGTTCAACTTGTCAATTACCTAAGTAACTACTTTTCTTGGACTTAACGAAGCGGGGGAGAGGGAAGGGAAGATGTTTCCCCTGGACCCGGACTACATTTAGCTGGTAAATTATGCATAGTCTGTTCCAAAAGTATCTGATTTGATTTTTGAATACTTAAACCCTAGATTTTATTTTAAGTCACACATGTTTTTCATTTACCTACCAATTTAAAAAAAGAAAATAAAAAAATATTTAAAAATTAATTAATAAGTACGTAACGTAGTTTTTAATAACATCTTAACAAATTGATATTAAAACAATAATTGTTGGAAAAACGAAAAAGTAGTGAGATGCAATGTGGAAACCTTGTAAGTAAATACTTTAATAAGATTAAATACTAGTATATTTATTCAACTTTAAATTATAACTTAACTTTAAATTAATTACTTTGTAAAGTATTATATTTTTTTAATTATTGTGAATGTGATGATTATGTGGTTTATTACTTTTTTTATTTTATTTCTTAGTTAGTTTCACGATCTGGCAGCTTGAGTAATTTATGCGGCCTACCCAAATGTCCTTTCTTTGGTATTGTTCGTCGAATCGTTGTGCTCCTTAAGTTCTCAGTTGAGCGGCAAGATTACTGACAAATGCGTGCACTGACTGGACAGGTCCGCTCAATCTGTATGGTTTTTCCTCAAAATACCGTTTCAGACACCAATCTACATGGCCTTCACATGATCTGACCAAGATTATGTCTGGACTTTAAAAGAGACAGTGACCTCTGAGTTTGTTTCGGCGATTCTTCTCAGAGTAGTCAGATAGGAAACGCCGACCTCATCTAGTTTTTAAAATACGATTGACGTGTAAAAGTGTTTGTAGAAACCTACTTACAGAAATAAAATCATTTATCATTTATAATATAAGTACTAGCTGACCCCGCGAACTTCGTACCGCCTATATATTTTTTTTTAATTTTTCTCTCCGTATGAACCATCCTCGTACTTCAAGGAATATTCTAAAAAAAGAATTAGCAAAGGATAATGCTAACAGACTTAAAATAATATGTACCTGCTTGTATACCACGTGTAACATAATTGACGCAAGACCTCAACACCCCAATTAGAGTATTGAGTTAAATGCATTATACAATGACCAAAACAATGTTTTTTAAAGCTAACTATTATTATTAATTATTTTATAATAATAGTTAGCTTTAAAGATTCAGTAGTCAATTATGAGCAAACTACTTTCAGGACTTGCGTTTATTCTGTTACACATATAAAAAAGAAGGAAAAGAATCATAAGGCATCAAAAAATTCGTCCGCATCGCTGTCAACAGGAAAAGTGTCCAAAAGGCAGACAGCATTGCCACGTTGTATGGCGATGCTGACTTTTTGGCAAAAAATAGGCCAGCCCTGTGGTCACGTGAAGAGTCGACTAACCGCTTGGCGATAAAAGTGATTGCGCAACAATTTAACCTGTACAGGGTTTGTTTACGTTTACGTTTACGGATACGTTTTGAACAGACACCTATATTTTCTGCAAATAAATTATTCTTATTCTACTAGAACATAGGTACCTATGCCGCTCCCAGATTCCCCCGACCCCTCTATTAGGCCAAAGGCTGTATATGGCCAAGATGATTGTGTAAATATCGCTTACTTTCCCAGCGCGTCATCCATGTCACCACGACTCGGTGTGATGCCTTTCCACCGGCCCTTACAGCTGAGCGGCATCAGCTCATCAGCAGGATACGCGTTCTCCATGTATGCATTATATGCATGATAAAACATTTTTCTAGCCTCCTCCCTGAAAGAAATACTGTCATTTAATTAAGCTCACCAGGCTCGAACACCTAATTTCCTTCAATATAATAACCATGCTTCCACATTAGCCAAATCAAACTTTATCGTTCTCCTGCCCTTATCCCATTGGAATCGGCGCAAAGTGCTAGAGACCAAGCACGGTTTTGCTAGTTGTTTTATTATATTTCTTGCAACTCATTATGGATACTTTTTCGTAAATTTCGTCATTTGAAAAGGTTTTTGAATTTTACTCAAAAGATGAAAATTTTCTGTCAAGTCGTATTCCTATATTATAACCCTACGATCCAGCGACGGGTTTGAGGCCAAATCAGTAAAATATTTGACATTCTTCTGAGTGGAATCAATACAAAAGAACGTTATTATGGAGAGAAGACGTCATTTGAGCCTACTTTGGCAGCGTTGCAGAGCGACTTGGAGTAGGTACGAGCTCGCATCACCACACGCAGACAAGATCGTTACATACCAATTACTGCTCGACGAAATCGTACATCAGGGATGTTATTAAGCGATCAAACCATAAGAAATCGCTTGCATGAAGTCAATCTCCGTTCCCGATGGCCGCTACGTGCACCACCTATTGACCCCGCAATCGCAGAGTCCGTTTACAAAGGGCTCGTGAACACAGAGATTGGGCAGAAGAGCGGCGTTTTGTGTCTTTTTCTGACGTATGTCGCTATGGTATGAGGCCAGATACTAGACGTACACGGTATTGGAGGACCCCTGGACGCCAAGAACGTGATATAGACGGGTATTTGGATCGGTCGAAGAACCGAACTGATTTGGATCCGAGGCAATCTCTATGCACAGATTTACGCTAAACGATTGTATCAGATGTTGTCATTCCTTCGCTGACCCAATTTGTTGCTTAATTTCTGCTTATGTATGATAATGCACGACCACACACCGTCAGAGTCGTTGCAAACACACTTTCCGCAGCTAATACCAACGTCCTACCATGGCCTGCTCAATGGCTAAACTTGCATCCCATTGAGCACGCATGGGATATGCTTCAAAGGAGAGTTCTGCCCAATATGGATTGCCGTACACATACCAGATAATGTTTTTCGCCTGTTACAACGGACGTGATTTGCATGAACGCATATTGAGAATGCCGAATCGCTGCAATTGTGTCATACGCGTTAACGGCGGAAATACAGACTACTACCCAATTGTTTATTTTTCGCAATAAAAACATTAAAATATTTATTTTTTATCTTTTTGTTACATCTTCATAATGTCAGGATTAAGGTTTCAAATATATAAAATAAATCTCAAGGTGAAAAATCCAGCTTGAGCAAAAATCGGGAAGTGTTTATTAATGCAAAAGCAGAGAGTTCTTCGTCGATATACACATACGAAAACATTTTATTTAATCCATCGAAATATACAGTTTTATTTAATTTCAATATGGCAATAAAATATTTTTAAAACATACGAGTACCTTGATCCCTAGACACTTTTGATGTGTATATTTTAGTAAAAGTCAAGGCATTTCTAGTTAACTTTTATGCCTGTTGTCATTATATGGTTATATTTGATCAGCAGCTACAATATTGTGAAAATGATTTTAAATTCTATTTTGATTATCTACTTAAACTTTCTGATCCCTGATACTTTAAACCTAAACAACCTTGATTAAAATGTTGTACCTACTGTGTTTTTTTCTTATTGAGCCCGCGAGATAGAAATTTACAATAATTATTGTGTTTGTGTGGTGAGCAGTAGGAAGTAAAAAACTGTCTGCTACTCACGGTTATATTGTTCATACACAAAACACAGACTTTCACGTAGAACATGCCGCGAAAATACACAGAAATCGCTACCAGTGTCGAATTTACACCTATATAAAAACAATGGTAAATTTATATAGGTGTATATATATGATTTGTTGTTTTTAGTGTATAATTGTGTATGTATAATGTATCATTATTGATATACCTAATGTAGTTTTGTGTAAGATAAATGTTAATGATCGCCACTTACACATAGACCTTCCGGAATAAATGCTCCTAATGATGGTGAAAACCACATAAAATTCTTGTAGTTTAGAAGGTTTAAGCAGTCAGACAGACAGACACGATAAAGCTTTCTTTTATAATATGTTAGATTAGATTAGAAGTTTTTATCTAAACAATAAATCCAGAAGTTCACAGAAGACTTGTTTACAATGGATCAAGAAAATTAAGCAAAATAATAGGTAGGTATTCTAAAAAAAAAATATAAAAACATCTGTTTCTTATCAAATCAAAATGAGTATAAGCTTACAATGGTCATACTCATTATGTAGATAAAAAAATGAAGTACTTAGCTATGATATACAGTATCACGATGTTTGTTATCAACAAATGTATAAGAAAGTGCCTGGTCATTCCAGTGTTGTGTGACAGACTGCACGGCCACGTACATTAATTAATTATCTTAGTTTCACCCGCAGTTTTCCAGTTATTTTTACTGTGTTTACTTTTTGAGACTACCTCCTTGGTCTAGTGGTCGCAAGAGCTACTGCTAAGCATGAGGTTGTGGGTTCTATTCCAAGTTCGGGGAAAGTGTTATTAGGTTTTTCCATTAGAAATTTCTCTCTCTGGACTTGTCCCTGATTGATGGCAATAGGCTCGCCCCCTTTGGCGAAGGTACAGCTCTGCCTAACCGGGAGGATTACCGGCGTGATGTTATGTTATGTATATTTGCTTTTAGTACAACTTACAAAGATCTTCGTGACTAGTAGAAGAAGATCTTTGAAGAACGTTGAATATTGAATAATTCAAAAACCGAAGCAGCAGGGCATAGTTTGTGCCCAGAATCAATAATTTAGAAAGCCAAGCAAGCTCTACACAAGTCACTGTGAATGCCACTACAAGGGCCATCGTGGCAAAGGGCCGCCCTTAAGGGGGCGTTCTCTTGCCATGGAGTTTCTTGCCCGTTCTTCTCCTTAGGTACCTTTGGAATGGGCAACTAGCTTCATATTTCTGACTGACCGACCACTTGACAATTCAAAAGTGCCTGTAAATGGTTTAATTGAAATAAATGCTTTGAGTTTGAGCTTCTGTGGAACCTGGTTGTAGATAGCCTCATCAAAATACTCAATGACAAAGGTTACTTCACCGTAGGCTACGCCGATGACATAACCGTAATAATAAATGGCAACCACGAAAATACCCTATGCAACATCATGCGCCAAACCTTGAAAATAGTAGAGGACTGGTGCAAACACCAACTATCAGTGAACCCTACAAAAACCGAACTGAATCTATTCACAAAAAAGAGGAAATTGACTTTTTGGAGCTATCCTAAGCACATAAACGGAAGCCAAAAACCTGGGCATAGTTTTGGACAAACCGCTGAATTGGGCAGAACATCCCAACTACATCAAGAAACAAACAAAAGCCAGCATATCCCTGTGGCAGTGAAAGTGGCTGCTTGGCAGGAATTGGGGCACTAGCCCCAAGCTCACTTACTGGTTATACACCACAGTCATCCGACTAATTATCACATACGGCTCACTAGTCTGATGGCCCAGGACAGACCTGCAGAGCCCAAGGAGATCTCGAAAAACTGCAGCAATTCGCTTGTTTAGCAATCACTAGCAGGATGAGAACTACAGCCACTGCAGCCCTACAGGCAATGCTTGGACTGCCACCTCTACTCCTCAACGTGCGGGAGGAGGCCACATTGGCCGCCTTTAAGCTCAATAAAACCCTAAGCAAATACTCTAGCTAAACAGACCAGTATACATAATCAACTTCTGGAGGGATGTGGGCTGGTTGGAATAACCACCGACTGCCGCCATGGGCCACCTGAAGGACTAAGTGCGGAAACCTAACCTTCTAACATAGAAAATAGAAGCCACGCTAATTTAAACAAGATTTTGTTTGCGAATATGTAATAAAGGTTAAGAGGTACATTGGATATATTAATTAAACAACAATCAGTCATTGCAAGCCTTGACTTGGTTGCTTGGTTGTGCTTGGTTAGCTTACTGTAAAACTAGAAAACAAAAAAAGGGCCATGTCAACATCAGTACAACAACAGTAGCGAACTAGCATCCTACATGAAATATATTTTGGATTATGAAATGTTTTATTTATCAATTTTGGCATAACTGGCTCCTATAAGAACACCACTTCTGTGGTCTCAAAGTAAGGTATACAGAAATGTTTAGGTCTTAAAAGTATATTGACGCTGCTATGTGTTTGCAAATTTTTCTGAGTAAATTGGACAAAAACAAACAACAAAACATCACCGATAAACATGATTATTTACTGTCTTTACATTACCTTCGTGATTACAAATTATCATCCCGATATCATATTTCACCAATCACCTGCATGAAACACCGATAACCCTACCCAACAGATTCAAACGAATATGATAAATATCCTCATGACCCCTGCTTTATATTCTACTGCATACATTGGAAAGGTCAAGCTCTAGATCTAGGTACTAGATGAACCAAATAAAAATATTCCTATGTTTGTAAATTAGTAGCTACACAACAAAACAAATTTCTCTGGTATTTCATTAGGTATAGCTTTATAATCAACTAGCTTCTTCCCGCGACTTCGTCCATGTGAAATTTCTTGTTCCCTCGTCCCACCTCGTCCCATGGTATCACCCACCCGCACTGTTACTTCCTTTTTGTTTAGCATTCTTTATGACTTTTTTCTTTCTGGTCAGCTTCTATTGGTCATAGCGTAATGTTAAAAAGCCTATAACCTCCCTCAAGAATTGGGCTATCAAATGCTGAAAGAATTTTCAAAACCGGTATTATGTAGATCCAGAGATTACCCCCTACAACCTCACAAACTCATACACTTTACCTCTTTATAATTATTAGTATTAGTATAGCTAAAGACTAGCAGTGCCAAGCGGTTTAAATACCAGTTCCTTTTTTTTAATCAGTTTATTTTTATATAATGTAGTGGGGCTATTCATTCGTTTTCGGTTAGCGTTCATTCAACTTTTTTTTTATGCTTGGCATTTGTGGTGCATATCGTTATGTTAAAAAGATATCCTACAACCTTCCTCAAGAATCAGGTTATCAAGTGCAAAAGGAATATTTTAAATCTGACCGCTAGTTCTAGAGGTTAGCGAATTCCAACAAAAAAAAACTCTTCAGCTTTATTATATCAGTATACCTGTGTACCAGTCTGTGTATCAGTGTAACTTTATTATATCTGTGTGCCTGCAACTCCACGCACATATTTTGCCTACCGTACACACCTTGTTGATATAAGTATAGATGTGTACCATGTGACCTAGATAAAGATGTTAGAGTTGAAAAGCTAGAATTTCTGTGGTTCAAATAGTTGATGCATTCAATAGGTTAATATGATAAATTGCGGACAAGGATCCAAATATCAAGATAAATCTTGGGTGTGTAACGCAGCCTCTCCCTCGGTTTCCAACAGCCTATTGAAATTAAGCTTTTGTCAACTCTCACGCAAAATGACCAGATTGGCTGATGTCATTTCCGTCAACCATGGTTGATTTGAAACTTTACAGCTTGTTAATTTAGTTACAGAAAATTGGTGTAAGGATATCAGCATATGAATTTCACAAAAGCTGAGTAACACAAACTCAAAGTTGAAGCAGCCCGTGCCTTTGCTCTATGTTTAAATCCAAATAGTTTGTTTTTTTGACAAATAATGTGAAACAATCTTTTGTGAAAATGATTGCCTCTTTCACTAACATTTTAATGTGATGCCATCATTATCTGCATCTAATTTACTGGCTGCACATTCTCAAAATCTAACACCTTCCAAAACATCATAAACCTGAAAGGTATCTTTGATTACAACAGCTGATAAAGAAAATGTAGCCCAATATCCCACTGCAACTTTAATTTTTTTTCATCTAGCTAATAATCGAGATTTGTTGTGAATCCTGTATGCATAACTTTCTAATATTCGTCCTCGATGATTGAATTATTAAGATTTCTACAAACCACAATGAAATGAAGCTACTTAAATAGAGTTGTCTATTTCATTTAGCACAAGTATGTTATTTTAATAATTTACCTTAAACTCTGCCGTTCTGCTTTTGACATACGTGATGCAGCTTCTTCTTCGGTATTTACACATATTATTGCTAAAATAAAGACTAATAAAACACGATATGCCATTATCACCATAATCACAATATTTTTAAATGACTAGTACTTTTACTTACAAGTAAACTAAATATCAATCAGTATACGAGAAAAAGTTAAATTAAATTGTTCAGAAACCACTGTGACTGTAATTATTATAGGGACTAAAACTTCTAAAAGGAGAAGTCCTAACAGATTTTTGTGAGCTGTACCTACTACCTAAAAACTCCTAGCAGTACACCACTCAACACTCAGTACCCTCAGTACACAGTACAGTGTACACCTACTATTAAATCGTCCATGACAGTTGTCAATGTTGTCAAGTAAGCTTTGTAGGTGCGTGGATAAAGTGTGGTCCAGATCAGCTGTTCATATTTTTAGCTTTTTGAGAAAACATGTCCCTTTTTGGCATATTTGATTATTTTCTACTGAGCTTCCATTTAATTTCTGAAGCCTTCATTTCGTTCATAAAACCTTACCAACCAATTAAATCAATGTTCCTCAACATAGGTACATCCAATAAAGCCTAACTTTTGCAAACGGAATCAAGTAAAAAATATGTTCATTTCTACTATATCCACTACTCGTTTATATTAAATTATGGAACGCAATTTGTCTTTTCATCGCTGGGATAAGACCACGTAATCTTATTGCAAATAACTGAAATAATGTTGATCTTATTCCAAGAATAGGTGGATCGTTTATGTACACTGGACTGGTGACAGAGGCCCGACAGGTAACCAGGTTCTGCATAATAACGATTTTATCCATGTTTTATCTCGCTCGAAACTCAACTAGAATAAAGGGACGAAAAATCTTCAACCGGGCTCCGACAAACGGAAACCAAGCAGAGTAAACTAGAGAAACCTTCTAATCTTCAAAAATATTTAGAATCTACTTTGGAAAAACTTCCTGACGGACTGACTGAAGCTGGAAACATGTTTGGAGGGAAGGTTTCTTTTGAGACGCAGCTAATTATTCACTGCCTACCGCCTGTAAAAGGATATTTCAGTAATTCTACCTCTAATTGGGCATGAAACATTATTTGTTTTGGGGTAAAAAATATAAATAATATATTAAAAACTCTTAAAAACTGCACACTTTCGACTTTTATTTTGAAATCGCTTTCAAAATCCAAGTGTTGCCGCGAGATTTTGAAATCGCCAGTGAATCACTTCGTGTATACTTGGTGTGTACATGAGAATTAAAAGTCGCTGTGTGTGTATCAAGCATTACAAATATTACATTTTATTGGGGCCTGTAAGCCTTAAACACTATCAATACCGTACTTATAGATAATAATATCCTTCAATAACGCATCAATGGCAAATAGTTTGGCCCAAAATTCAGCTACGCAAATTCCTGGTATCATGATTTATGACAGTACTGGCTGGGACTGGGGCAGTCTGGGTGGGGTTGAGACGGGTGCTCGAATCTCCAGGCTTGCCCAAGATAGGCAAGAGTGTAGTACCACCTTTATAATACTTTCTTTCGAAATGTAGTTCTTCGCAATTTATACAGAGTACGCCACTGGCGAAGTCACGTGATTGACTCTACTCCGCCATATTGCATTTGTACGGTGGTGAGGGATCATTTACTAATGCCCAATTTTTTATTTTATAAATGCTTAAAATAATAATGTACTCAGAACTGTTGGTGGCTGTTTATTCCTGAGTCTGTTTTATGTTTTAAGTTTGGTTTCAATTCATATAAAGTGTATAGTGTGCATATAATTATAAAAAATTGTTCTGGGTTCCACCATTGAAATAACCAAGTAGTGACCGAGTACCAGAAAAGGTTCACCGACAGCGCATTGCAGACTGGACTAGGTAATGTAAAAAATTATTATATTTGGAAACACAGCATCTAGGCACCATAATTTAATGTTTTTGTTGATATTTTTAAGGTATATTGAATACCGGCACCAGTTGTTTACTTCAAAACGTTTCTTTAAGTGTAGAAAACTTTTCATATACGAATGAGATGCACTTTTTCCTTGTATCAATAATACAGATTTGAGATAATTGTGGTCATTCAATGGTTAAAATTACATTAGGGTATTTGGAGCGAAAGTTCCGAGTGTACCTACGCTGACAATTTATTGTGTGTATATCAACAGTAATGTAGGTCTTGGAAAATATAGGTAACTGCTTTTCAGCCTTGATGTGATTTGAAGATATGTGACCTTTATAATCGTTGTGCATTATGTACACGTAGCTTTAGACAGCTATACCATGGAACGGCGCCATTTTGATTGCTAGCGCCTTGCCAGGGGGGGAGAAGGGCGGGTAGGAGGGGCGCCACTCACTACATAAAATGTGACGCTCAGACACTTGGTGTCTCTCTCTCATGATCATCACAAAACTAGTCCTCTATGTTGATGGGCACAACTTTTACATGATTATTCCCAATTGTTGATACAACCCCTAAAACAAAACAAACAACCTCATGTTGAATGTTGTTTTGATTTGACAGGTGTTTTCACATGGAATGTAGATTCATATCAACATGAATGGCAAAGTAAATGGCACTATGGAAAATCCCATTGATACGTCTGCTCCAAATCCACCTGACAGTTTGCAAAATGAAAAGGAAGCTGCCTCAGAAGGCTGTGAGAATGCAACTAATCTCAGTGAAAATAGCAATAACACTGAGGACAGTAATCACTTAGACAGTGAAAGTAGTGCAGGAGATACGGCTCACAGTACTACAGAGGATTTGGAAAATGATATTAGTAATGGCAGTGACAGTCAAGAAAATCGCATACAATTGTCAACTGAAGACTCAGAACTACCTGAAAATGAAAATAGCAACATAATATTTTTGGAAAATAACTGTGGCAACAGTAATGAATCATACCCAGAGTCTATGACCGGTTGCCAGGTTAAATCTGATGCTAATGATGAAACGCTGCACAAGATTATGGTTGAAAAGAATCAAGAAGCAGAACAAGCAAGGGCACTCGGTAAAGGTACCACTACCATTACCCGCATCACAGAAATCACACAGGAAGAGGTATGTATTGATATTTTTTTCAAATAAAATAAACTTTTCATTGATATATTCATTATTTTATAAATAATAAAAACCTGAAAATATCAATGAAAACTTTAGTTATTAGGATTTCTTTATGTAGACTTTTATCACTTTACTGTATGTTATATGTTGACGTAATATGTTGACGAAAAATTCCATATTTCAATCTATCAACCAAAGTCCAGCCCACTTCAACTGCCTGTTTGCAAATCCGTTATCTGATTATTGAAGGAGAAGGAACATGTTTTGATTAATTAAGAGAATCCTTTGTCCAGCTGTTTTAGTTAAAGAAGACACAATTTTTCTATAAAATAGGATATTATTATAAAGGCTTGTCAAATCTGGTTGTACCTAGATAGGTTACACCTCTTTTTACCCCTTCAAGAAATGCTATGTTACTATAAAAAAGTAGTGACATGCTAATTTTAAGTTAAAAAGACAGTTGGTCTTATTACAAAACAAGGTTTTTCTTTTGACATGGTTTAAACCATCGAACCTGTTTTTGAAATAAGAACCTAACAGAAATCGAAATACAGTTCTTATTACAAAACTGACAACTTGGTCTGGTCTTAGATTGTCTATTTTGTATTAAGAACTTTACTAAAGTCGGCACAAAGTTCCAAATACAAAAACTAAGTAACAGCTCTGAATAACAAAGTTAGAAAGGGCTTACATTTGTATTTCCTTATCAATTTTTCTTTTAGACTATAAAAATCACTGGCATCAGATAAGTGGTTTTCGAATACATAAACAGATATGCTGAGAAATGGTGTATTATAACATCATGTAGCATTAAGCATGAATAAATTTTCTTCAATGGTTGCTCATTTTCAAATAAATTCTTCAAACCTGATACCAATAAATGAGTAAGGAGTATCCTATAAGGCACCTTCAATTTAGCCGCAAACAATCGCGCGACTGCTGCACAGTTGCGGGTTTGAAACCTTTGTTAAAATATTGGTTGTACTTGCGCAATTAGTGTTCCATTCCATATTACTTTTTGTTGGCGGTACTGGTAGGGAGATCCTTAAGTAAACTACATTATATTATGGTACTGAAGTTAACATTAACAATTAATTTTGGAGCAATTAATTTTGGAGCAATCTTCAATCTACAATAATTATTCGTTTACTTCTTTGAGCGCGAATTATACCGGGATCCGATCCCAACATACATACACTGGTAACATTAGAGGAACACAAAATAAATACATAAGTTTTTTAGATTTAATGTCTTTTATCTATTGTTTTCGATTCATTTTACATTGTTTGTTTATTTTATGTAAGAATTTAGGGTTTATTGGGATTTATTTAAAAATAAACAATAAAAGTGGTGTCAAGTGAAAAATTTTGATGTTTTCTAATGCATAAGGACAGAGCAAAATTAAAAGAAAAAAAGTAAAATTAAAATAATTAATAGCGCGTGTTGCCTCCTCTTGCCCTTATAAGGGCTTGGATACGTCTACCCATGCTCCTTAAACACCTTCAATCATTTCCTTAGGCAAAGTGTCCCATTCTTCAACCAGCGCCAATTTCAGCTCTTCAACATTTCTAGGGGCTGGATTTCTTGCCCGGACCCTTCGTCCAATCATGTCCCAGACATGTTCTAATGGATTCATGTGTGGCGATCGTGCTGGCCAGTCCATCTGGGTTATACCGATCTCATTAAGGTAGTCACACTATGTGCGCAGTGTGGGGCCGTGCGTTATCGTGCATAAACACAAAATCTGATCCTGTGAATGGAGCAAAAGGCTTAACATGGGGCTCTAGGATCTCAGTTATGTACCTGTGTGCACTCAGAGAACCGCCATCGATGATGACTAGAGCGATGCGTGCCGTCAAACTTATACCACCCCACAACATAAGATCCTCCACCGTAAGACGTTGTTTCGGAAAAATTTGCTTGATGGTAACGTTCTCCTCGATATCTCCACATCTTCTCCCTCCCGTCGATGAAATTTACACAAAAATGGTTTTCGTCACGGAATAAAACTCGACTCCACTCATTGGACCAATTTTGATGCTGACGAGCGAACGCTAATCTTGCTACCCTATGGCTCACCTCAAGTTTAGGCGCTTTTGCTGGCACGTATGACTTCAAACCAACTTCATTTAACCTTCTCCTCACTGTTCGTTCACTAACACGTACGTTACGCACTTCTTCCAAAAGATTTCGGGTCTGAACAGCCGTTTGACGACGATTTCTCAAAATTTGCACTTTTATAAAACGGTCGTCTACGGCACTGGTTGCACGATTTCTGCCTAGGCCTCGCCTGCGCACGTAGGATCCTCTGTCTGTATTGTTGCACATTACTGTGGATCACGGATACTGATACACCCAACGTTCGACTGACTGAACGGTAGGTGTGACCTTCCTCAATCATTATTACAGCCCTGGCGACTTCTGTTGCTGGCAAATCACTCATCCTGTATGCAATACAATGTTAACTCTCCAAACAAAACAAACAAAATGAGCTAGGGCCACCATTGACTGCTTAAACCAACTTTCTTATCAAAAACACTCAGAAGCGTTAATTCTAAACAAACGCATATGAGGGTTTAATTTATGTTAGAAGGTTGAAAATTGTCAAAAATCCCCTAATTTTGTATGAAAAAAGGGTAGGTAATCATTCAAATAACAGAACCACGTATTAAAATAGCTACATGTTTAAAAAAAAAAGCGGCTATGTGCGAATCGGACTCGCCCATGAAGAGTTCCGTAGCAGCAAGTAATTGTTTTATTTTTATGTAAGGTAAATTGCGGTTTACGAGGTGTTAAAAAAAAACTACTCACTAGATCTCGTTCAAACCAATTTTCTGTGAAAGTTTACATGGTAAATGGTACATCATATATATTTTTTAGTTTTATCATTCTCATATTTTAGAAGTTACAGGGGGGGGGACACATTTTACCACTTTGGAAGTGTCTCTCGCGCAAACTATTCAGTATAGAAAAAAATTATATTAGAAACCTCAATATCATTTTTGTAGACCTATCCATAGATACTCCACAAGTATGGGTTTGAAGAAAAAAAAAATTGAGTTTCATTTCTAAGTATGGGGAACCCCCAAAATTTATTGTTTTTTTCTATTTTTGTGTGTAAATCTTAAAGCGGTTCACAGAATACATCTACTCACCAAGTTTCAACAGCATAGTTCTTATAGTTTCGGAAAAAGTGCCTGTGACATACGGACGGACAGACAGACATGACGAATCCATAAGGGTTCCGTTTTTTGCCATTTGGCAACGGAACCCTAAAAAGGCACTTTTTTGTGTTCCTCTGCCGCCGCTGTTGGTGCCGGTGTGTGTAGTTTGGAATAGGCTAGGTAGATGATGATGACTTTAAGCGCGAATTCCGGTAGTCATTTGGATATCTGTATGCGGGCTTACAGATTTTTTGTTGAATTATTTTAAATAATAGGTATTGTAATAGTGATTGTTCAGTGTATTAAATCGATTTATATTGTGTAAAATAAATTTACCTAAGCATAGTCTTATTTAAAACAATTAGTATTACCATAATTTTACGAAGTGTCAGCTGGATCGTGTCATATTTTTCAGTGAATTAATAATACAACTTAAATTGGCCGTCTTATTAGGGTGCGCTTCCATTGCCGGTGGAATGTGAGCAGAAGCTCTTTATCCGCCCGCGGGAGGGCGCATAACGTCTCTGGCCCCCATACGACGTGGCCAGCAGGTGTCAGACTTGGGGAGTCTGTCGGCTGAACAAACACAGGCCCAAAACGGCGGTGAGCCGTGTTCCGCGCGCGCCTCTCTATAGTAACTGCTGACGTAGAGTGACAAGCGCCCCGGGCAAAGGTAGTTGAAGAACACTGTGTGGTTTAAGTCACTAAGAGTCTGACAATTCTCCTCAAAGGGGAAGGCATCCATGAGGAATTCAACTCCAAAAAAAAAAATGCTTATCCACCGTGGCGGAGACGAGACGAGCGGAAGCGGCGTGCAGGAATTGACCAATCACGTTGGTTGAAGTGCGTATCGCGTATCTTGTCTCGTCTGTGATTGGTCAATTTCTGCATGTCTCCGCTCCGCTCGTCGCCGCCTACTAAAGTTGTATTATTAATAAACTGGTAAAATGTTGAACTCAATGAATTGCGCAAAATTCAAAACTTGAACTTCTTACTAGCCCACTAAATGCCTCCAGTGCAGCGCCCTCAATCTGGCGTTATTATCGCCGTAATTTAATTAGTAGAATATGTAAAACGAAAAGTGCTAAATACACGTTGCTTAAATACTTGTAAACACCTACCTCAAACTTTTGTTGCAATCATCAGGTCTCATAAATTAATAAATATGATTCTTAAATTGCATTTTTTTTCAGAATTCTGAGATGGATTCAGATATTGGATCTTCTGATGACGAAATTTCCGAAGGTGAACCCAGGGGAGTAGATACATTAAGTATCAATTCAGATAGTGATCCAGAAGTAGCAGATGACCAATCACAAGGCGTCATAAAAGATAGTAATATAATAATATTAGAAAATGAAGATGGGTCTCTCAGTCAAAATGGAAATTCTCATGATTCTCCAAGTCCAGAAGTTCAAGAAATTGTAAGTGATAATGATGACTGTGTAGTGGCCGAAGAAAATGAAAAAGCTAATAGTGATAACAAAGTACAATTGCGCCGTAGCAGTAGAGCAATAAAGCGCAAACGGTATAACGACGATATGGAAAATGGTAGTCGTGATTCCGATTTAGAAGTGGCATCAGTAGCATTTCAACGTAAAAATAAGCCGATTGTTATTAATGACACTAAAGCTTTAGTTGAAATGGCAGCTAGGCAGATAAAATCCAATCAGAACCATACCCAGAAAAAAGAGCCGACGGTTGTTATCATAAACACCAATAAATTGTCTTCTGAAAAATCTGCAGTTTCAAACAAACCTTCTGGGCTGCCAATAAGCTCTAGTTTAAGTGCACAGAGTCTATATCAAAGCATTGTGGCTCGTGGGACCACGGTCACGCCAGTTAGCAGCAAGTCGAATGTGGCCACTCAGAGCTTGTCACAAGCTGCCCAGCCTTCTATACTACCTTCATTAACAGATGATATGTTTGTAGTTGAAGCTCCTTCGTTTATAGTGCCCTATGTTTACGAAAAACCCTCAGTTAAGCCCTTCAGGGAATTTGTTGACCTGCTGGGTAAAGAGCTGGATGAACAGAAAGCCAAAGAAGAAAAAGAGTTACAAGAAAAAGAAAACAAAGAGAAAGAAAATAAAGAAAAGGAAAAGCAGGAGAAAAAAGATAAAGGCGAAGATGTAGAGTCTGAAGAGGAAGCGCAACCACCACCGCCTGCAACCACGGACACGGAGCAGGGCGAACTAGTGGACGACAAGAAAAAGAAAAAAAAAGGTAGGCTTTTCTATATTTCACATCATGATAGCATACCGTCGACGAGCGCACTGTTCGAGAATTGCTTTCTTTTAGGGTATCATTTAAGCTATTACCAATTTAATTAGTTTTGTGTTTCTTAAATAATAGGGTTTGTCCTCCAAATAGTAGATCTGTCACCAAAATGTAGTCACCAAACAATGCAAAATCAGTTCCACAATAAATCACCTAAAATCCTGAGATATAAAGTCTAGTACCAAATAAATGTTTTTGTATGTATTTTAATAGGTGTGTCCTAATAAGTATTTAAGCAAACTAATTTAAAGAGATCACCAATAGTAGTAGTTTTCTTATTCACCACAGATCGATTGATATACATAATATGTCGACGGTAGGGCTTGGTCGACGGAGCCCCGCTTCGCGGGGCACCTACTTCTGGGTGGTTTATAAAAAAATAACCACGAAGGGGATGGCGGGGTCTCTCGACCCCGCCATCCCCTTCTAACCTAACCTGTCCGAGTCGGGGTGCCCTAAAGTCCAGATTGCATCCAGTTTCTCCTGGTAATTTGTCTCGGGTATCATTTAAGCTATTACCAATTTAATTAGTTTTGTGTTTCTTAAATAATAGGGTTTGTCCTCCAAATAGTAGATCTGTCACCAAAATGTAGTCACCAAACAATGCAAAATCAGTTCCACAATAAATCACCTAAAATCCTGAGATATCAACCTGAGAACAATTTTTGTTTATCTGAGAACGAAAATATTTCGTGGCGATAGATCTATTTATTAGGTGATACAACTTGATGACAAATATAAATTTTGGTGATAGAAAATATAGTTCCCTTTCTTTTACAACAGGCAAAGCGAGAAAGAGACGGATGATTTAACTATACTCTGATTGTTAATATGCTTGACCAAAATGACAGCTGTGACCAACCTTTTTTCTATTCTATCTATTCGATATATCACTTGCTAGCTTTTGCCCCCGGCTTCGCTCGCGATGATTAAAGGTTTCAAGCAAACAAACTTACTTTCGCATCTATAATGTTATAATTAGGAGGATGAAAAATCGGACTCGCAAAATGTATGAGGAAATTAAGTTAAAAAAAAAACTAACACTTGCACGTGGCGCCATCTATTATCATAACAACGTTGTTGTGGTTTTCCTAGGGAGTAGTACTTTTTTTCGGTATGAAAGGTACCCTATGTCCATTTCTGTACACCTGACCACGTAAATGCAAAATTTCAGGTTTACGGTTCAGTGGTTTAGGCGTGAATAGGTAACAAAGAAACAAACAAACTACTACTACTATCGCCGCATTTATAACAACAACACTGCTCCACGAAAGCATTATTTAAAAAAAAAGGCGATTGCAGCTGTCATTTTGGTCAAGCAAATTAAAAATCATCAATCATAGTTTAGAACCAACTAGTTACCATGATATGATACTCGTTTCAAGCCCGTATAGGCTGGAAACGACGATTGTTGCTCAATGTTGAGCAACAATCGTGAAACATTTGATGTTATGCGATGTTATTTTGTTTTGTGCCATGAATATGGAACATCAGCATGTTGCCAGCAACACTGGCAAGCAACATTGTTACCCGCATCACAGTAATATATTGCTAAAACAGTGATGTGCAACATTGTTTCCTTTGTTTCTTTATAATCCATAAAAAAAGACCATTTTTTTTTTATTTAGAAGAATAGGGTATTCACAGAAAGTAATAGGTTTCCTTTAGCTCAGTACTGCCACTGATTAATGCAAATTCAGTTGCCCAATAAGCGGATGATGCGGTTGTTGCCAAATTGTTGTATTATAATATTGATAAATATTTTAGAGAAAAAGAAACGTGGCGCCGAAGAAGACGATGTGTCTTGGGATGGTTCAACCAGCACAGATTCAGAGGATGAAATCCTAATGAGTGATGAAGAAAATAAGACTATTATTATTAAAGATAAAGTGGACTCTATGGAAGAGATAAAAGATGTTACAGCCTTAAATGCAGATAAGGTGGTATCTACAACCAAATCAGACAATTATTTTGACTGTTCCCTTGGAAAGTTTTTTATTAATATTGGTTTAAGTCTTGTGCAGGAATATGTACAGAGTGATTTATTAAAACAACAGACCCGAAAGTTAAATAGAGAAAAGAAATCGGGACATAGCACGAAAAGTACTGAAACTTCTATTGCTTCGCTTATAAAAAATATTGAATTCAGCAAAGAAAATAATGCACCATATTCATTTCCTCAGAAGAAATGCGAATTTTGTAGTTTTAAGACGGAATCTAACTTGGCAATGTCTCATCACTTGGAAACGCCACATATGAAGAATAATGTTTATAAATGTAACTTTTGTGCGTTTGAAATACGAAGTCCTCATGATATTTTATATCACATGGAAGCTGAGCATAATATCAGAGGCAAGTTAGAGAGAGCCCCTGCGTATCACCAGTGCGCCAACTGTCTCTTTGAGGACAACGGCAAGGGTAAATTGGCACGCCACCTCATACCTTGTGCTAAGAAATTCAAACCTGAAACGAATTTGGCTCCAGCACTTGAATGGGAGCCTCCTGCTAAAATACCAAAGGTAAATGCATGAAACATTATTGTTGTGATATTTTCAGTAAAACATGTTTAGTTTAAATAACAAATAATAATAACTTTAACATACTTTCATTTTCAGATAACTAGATCCCGCAATAATATGATGAGTTCTTACCAAAACACATTCAGTCGAAGTAGTACTGTCGGTGCCAGCCAGGGTCGGCAGTCGGCGAGCGTGTCGAGCATCATGCCGGGTGTCAGTTCCTCATACCGTCCGCGGGGCCGCACCGCCATGTCCGTGCCGGCGCGCGCCATGCCTGTCCACGGTGTGCCGATCTTACGCGGCGGCGTCATGGTCAGACACAATGCTCCCGCCCTCATGTCCTCTAATTATCCAGTTGCAGTGAGTACAACCATTTGTGTTACAAAATCGAAATTGTATAAAGATAATAATACTGCAACTTTGGCAATTTTCAAATGAAATGCTTAAATTGTTTGATTGTTCTATAAAAATAAACGTTTCACTCTTTATTTTAGAATAACGCAAAACCAAAATCGTCGCATCAACCATCGATTTCTATTACGCCGTTGCCTCGGCAACCACCGCCTGTGCAGCTGCCGCCGCCAGCCGCCAACTCGAAGAGTGCGTTCGTGATCTGTGAGATTTGTGACGGTTATATAAAAGACCTCGAACAATTACGGAATCACATGCAGTGGATACACAAAGTGAAGATACACCCTAAGATGATCTATAACAGGCCTCCGCTTAACTGCCAAAAATGCCAATTTAGGTAACTAGTACATCGAATGCTTCTATTTTGGTGCTTATTTGCAAAACTCTGATTCAACAAAACTCGGATTCGACGTATAAAAAATTCGATCCATATTTTAATGCAACTGTTTCTTGGTCTATTATAGGTTTTTCACCGATCAAGGTCTAGAGCGACATTTGCTCGGTTCACACGGGCTCGTCACCAGCTCAATGCAAGAGGCCGCCAACAAGGGCAAGGACGCCGGCAGGTGTCCCGTATGTGGCAGGGTAAGTAATTATTTACTATTCACAAATTTCTTTGCATTTATATCTTAAGAGGGCTATCTCAATATTTCTTGTATTTGAGTGTTTGGAGAGTCCACGGAGCAGAAACAAAGAGGAGGTGTTGCAATCAAAGTAGTCCATCAGCCACCAATGTAGTCGTTACGTCACACGGTAGTTGCACTACTTGCGACCAGGCGGCGCTTTCGTCAGTACAACTGTCGTTGTAAAGCGGATAGGTTGTCATGTATTTGTTTAGTCTTTTAAACGATTAAAAGTATTCCCGACCCATACTCATTGCATTAACATGAAGTGCTGTGTTTTATCTTGCTGAAGTTATACGGATCAATCAAATTCAAATGGAATAAAGATATCTTTCCACTCGTAAGTAAAATTAAAATTAAATTTGTAATTTATTTCTTCTCGAATGTTCGGTAATTGCCGCCCCCTATCGGCAAGTAGCGGAAGTACTGACAAATTGCAGGTCCGGACTCAGACTTTTTTGATAACCACATACCTACATAATATAATATGCTATATGAAAAGTGAAGTCTAATAGATGTTTAGTTTCGGCAAAAAACGGAATTCGGTTTAGTTTCGGTAAATAAGTTCAGAAGAAAAATTTAGAAGAGGAGAGGATTTAAAGATAAAAAAAATAAAATTATGATCATAAAAACGTTTTCTTTATTTTTCCCTCACACTTGTTAATGTCTGGAAGATTCGGTTTCGGCCGAGTCTGAAACCGCTGCCGAAATTCGGTTTCGGTTTCAGACAAAAAATGTATTTCGGTCGGACATAATAGAAATAAAACTATACCGGTATATTATAAAACTATTAAACCTGAATCCGGCTCCTTACAATAAAAGCGACACTTAATGAAACATAGCAGAACTCTTACGACATCTTTCTAATTTGCCTATGAGTTGATTTTGCTACTAGCCACTAGATGGCTTTCTGCTGTTTGGGCTCCCCCCGCACCCCGCGAGGCTGCGACACTACTTTTGTATGAAGAATGACTTTACAACACCTCCTCTTTGTTTCTGCTCCGTGGGAGTCTCACACTCAAATACAAGAAAAATGTGATATTTATTTAGAACACTCCCGAGAGAAATAATCAAACTTTCTCGGGCATATATCTTTTTTAATTTTGTGGCCATAACTAAACCATAATCACACACCAAAACTTAGTTTAGATGTGTGATTATGGTTTAGATATGGATCAAATACAAGAAAAACTGTGATAGCCCTCTTAAGAAATGAAGATTAAAGTGTATAATAATCACGAAAGCGTATGCTCTACTTGAAGACGCTGCGTATAGGTACGCGTCGACTGGTTTGTTTACTTGGCTTGATTTTCGATAGCACTGCGTCCACTATCCGTACCGCCCGCAGCGATTAACGAACAACAATTTTGTGCAATTTAAATCGTTACAACATTATTTCTTAAATCAACACAATCTTTAAATCAAGTAACATGAAATTTATATAAATTACAGGTATACCAGTGGAAGCTACTGAATCACGTGGCAAGAGACCACAACCTGACGCTGAAGCCAGCTCATCTTTCGTACAAATGCACCGTGTGCACGGCGACCTTCGGAATGTATAAGCAGTTCGAGAACCACGTTTACTCGGCCCACAGCGTGGTTGCCAAGCGAGTTATGGACAAGAGCAAGAGTGCGGCGCCTGCCAAGCCTGCTAGTGATTCTCTTCTGAAGCCATTGAAAATTAACGATGAGATTACTATAATACCACAGCCGGTGAAAGCGGCGTCCGCTTCGGCTGAAGACGACGATTAAGGTATTTTTTTTATAATATATTCATGAAGCTAGCTAAATAGTTTCCGCAAATCTTCATTTTTGACAGCTTCCCTGTTTTCTTTTTCCGCATCTTTTTTATTGTACACCATTAAATATTACAAATAAGAACTATTGATGGTTCGATGATTCGCAACTAGCTCCGCCCATGTTTATGATGCAACAAATTTTCCTTAATGCGATTTGCAACGCGAGTAATTATCAAAGCGAGTTGTAACGGGAGCAGTGGTGGCCCAGTGGTATTAGCCCTGACTTACGAGTTGTAGGTCGTGAGTTCGAACCCCGGCAGGCAGTTTACTCTGTGTATTTAATTCACCACTCACCACTGCACTCAAAACGGTGAAGGAAAACATCGTGAGGAAACCGGTATGTCCTAGAACCAATGAAATCGAAGACATGTGACATCCACCAACCCGCACTGGGCCCGCGTAGTGGATCCTAGCCCACTCCCTCTCACAGAGAGAAGGCATGTGGCCCAGCAGTTGGAACATTATCAGCTGATTATGCTAAGTTGTAACCAATAATTCGCAGAACAAATTAATGTGGTTTGATATTAAGATCTTAATTATTAGATTGTTAATTATTTAGTTATAAAGTTATTAATTCAATACTTCGAAACCTTTTTTGTAATCAATGTACAATAGCTTTAAAATCACCCATACAAAGATGATTCAAATTCAGATTTTCCTTGAAGAGCGGCTACTGCATTGTCATATTAATATTTGCGAATTTATGTTCTTGTTTCGATCGAGCTAAAAATAACTGCTAAAGCGCGCAGTGCGCCTGAAAGTATCTACTCGAAGGTGAATATTTGCGAATTTATGTTCTTGTTTCGATCGATCGAGTTAAAAATAACTGCTATAGCGCGCAGTGCGCCTGAAAGTAATCTACTCGAAGGTTGTTAGTCGCAAGCGATACGTTTCCAATACCTAATAGCTGTACTTTGAGCATAAGTCGACGGATTTTTTTTTGCTTTGCCGTACTTCTTATTTTAGAATGCGAATTGTTATACTATATTGGTAAATATTTGCCGTATTAACCGTATACATAAAAAATATTCATGCTGTTAAAAAAGTCCTAATCTGCTCCATAGCTTGCGTTGTCATTTTGCGATTTTATTTTACTGAAAAGGTGACACAGGCCTTACTTTAATTTTTGAATTACTTTACTTTGCCCTCAACTGCTCGCTAGCTTACTGAGCTGTGAGATCGAATAAAACTAAATTAACGTAGGATATGGTCAATTGTGGCGTGCGTTGGCCTCGCCAGTCGAGCTATCGATAATATGCTAGTTCTCAGATGATGTATGTTTAGAAGTGAAAGTATACGCTATGCGATTTAAACGAAACCAAAGGGCAACTATTCGCCAGTGGTGTCTGCATACGAACTTTATGTTGAATTAAATATCATTTTAAAACAATAATGGTGCCGATTCTGTTGTACACCGAACTAAACTATCACTAAAATTCCTTACTTTTGGCTATGAGTATCTTAACGCTATTCTGCAAAATAATATCTCTAAATTTAAAAATAATTTTGACACATCTAAAATCAAATTTGGCAATTGCGACTCCACGTGGTACTTGTTTGCCGTACCACGTGTTTTTTTTTTAGAGCCGGAGGCGCGCATTATTTTGCAACCTTGACATGTTTTGTATGGAATTTTTCACTTTTTGTATGGAAAATATGAAAAAAAAAAATATACCAACACGTTTGATTTAGAGGTTTAGGCGTTTTATAAAGGGTGTCGAATTTTTCATTAATTTTGCGATAGGACACACCGTTTTCGAGATATAAGCAAACGAAAAGAAAAAAAGATACAGTACTGTTTTTGCATCTGAAGTCGAGGTGTTGGTGTGAATTTTAGTTCATGACAACTAATTTTATTCCAGACCTTTTTAATCGCGATTAAAAACAGGCAGATTTAGTTACGACAATCAAAATTTTTGGTGAAAAACGTAAAATACAGAATAGCAAAATTGCCATTTTCATTAAATTATGATCTCAGTGCCATCTTAGTGCTGTCAAACTAAAATTTGGTTAAGTTGTGTCACTTTAGTCAATTTCAGAATGGGAAATCGTCGTTTGACAGGAATAAACTAAATTTTGGTGATTTTTAGTCTAGTTTAGAGAAATTTGTGACAAGAGAATCGGCACCATTGTCTACTTCTAATTATCAAGTAATTTTTGGGCATGACTGAGAGGCCCCGAAGGTAGTTAACCGAGTTTAGAGACCTACAATAATGGTAATCTAGCTGAAGAAAAAAATATCTGCGAGTGAGACAGTTGGTCAATAACTGCGATTTTAGAGTGCCTCATTATTATGATCACGTTTCATTATTATTTATACGTAATGTACGTACCATTATCCTCATGGCTGTAAAATCTATATGTATCATTGTTATATAAACCTACAAGTAACTTACTTACAGTATCCGGTCGTTAATACGACAGATCGAGTTTTAGAAAGTCTTTCACACAGCTATGATTAACAGAGACAATTCTTAAGAACCAGTAATTCTTCAACAACCGATGTGCCAGAATTATGAACGGTTACTGAATAAAATTTAATGATTTTTTAGTTGCCGCTAGCGTGCCTAAGCGAAGTATTTATTTTTTGTCATTTATGTGATTATGATCTATTATTTTTCAAATTTAATAATTACTATATCTTGATAGCCTAGTGTATGTTATTGCTGTGTTCTCAAACTCCACGGAAACTGCTCGAGCAACATGTGACTACATGACACTTGACACTTGTTCCAGAAGGGATGGCGCCGGAGCTCGCCACATCTTCGGGCTGCAAGCTTGCCGTCGCCGTCGTGCACAAGGTCACGGGGGTAGGGCCATCACCTGGCTTGGTGGACCTTCACTTTACACTCCATTGTTAGTGTACATTCCAACTCAGGCAATAGCTTGATTAAACGCGACATAGTATTAGGCGTACAAATGTTTCAAACACAATAAGAGAACTACAAGTATTGAGCGATTTTCGTAGCTACCCCTTGTTACGGTGATGTAGGTATTTAGAGGTCTAAAGGAGTATCATACACTGCCTAGGCTTTAAAAGCCAGTGATATATTGTTTATATCATAATTCGATACGGAAGTAGATTTCAGTTTTGGTTTTCGATACAAGCAATGATGCACGGCAGTCATTTGTAATTTTATGTGTTGTAAATTTGGTAACAAGTAACGTTATTTTGTATAATAATATAAATTGGAATGTACACTGATCACGTGGAGTAACAAACTCACGTAAATGCTAAACATACCTCAGCGAATCTTAGATGTATTGTAATTTGTTGTAAGATATTATAATGTCAGTTTCCGTGATGGAAGGCCTGGTTCCCATGGAGAGATATCCGACGCGCGTTAACGTGCGCTACATACGGTATACGGACATTTTCTAATTTTCAAAGCGTGCGTGAATTTCCGTTAACGTGCGGTCACGTGAAAGGTTTTATAACATATAATAAGGATCTCTAGACGTCAGATTTTTTTTCATGGGAACTGGGTCCGTAGTAAAATAAATTAACGTATGAAGGTTGTGTTATTGCGTTGGTATATTGATTGAGTCCGTCTTTTATAATATTGTTTTACGAAAAGACCATAATTGGCAATAATAATAACAATAAGTTCGATACTTGCGCCATGGTCAAACTAATAGCAATTCACCGTTTGAGAATTCGATATATGTTGGTTTGTAGTCAAAAGCGTTGTACATTTTCGAAGCACAGCTACATTAGTAATTGGTAACAAGTGTTAAGTAAACTGTATGATCTACATACTATGTAAGTAGATTATGCCCAATCTGGTTGAGTGTATGTATGATCAAAAGGTATTTGGTGTATCCGGATTGTGCGCTGAGTTGAATGGCTTAAATTAGGAGTCGAGAAACCCTGGGAAAACATACTTCAAAAGGTGTAATATTGGAAGTCCTGTCATAGGTTTTTGCAGCATGATAAAAACTGGTGCAAGATATTGCACGACGCCCACTAGTAAGTTTGATTGCGCAAGTTTACGCCTGCGACCAAACTCGGCCCTATTTCTGTAACATTACTGATTCACAGGTCTACAAACTACAAAAAATAAAATGTTTTATCCAGTAGATTCTTTACTAAGAGCGGCCGATTTTATTTGTTTTTTGTCGCATATTTTTGGCCATTGCCTGTTGCTACTATTACCAACATTCGATGTATATCTTAAATCAATTTTAATATTGACAAGACAAGTAGTAGCTATTTATCTTATTGGTTACGGAAGTTAACTTCTGCAAGTTATTTTGCTATTCTAAACTTCGCTAAACAATCAACTTTCATAATCAAAATCGCTAGTGGATGATAGGTTGCCGATTTATAATTGGGTTTCTAAAGTTAGATAGGAAGTAGACGCAACAAAATGAAAAAATAAAAGTTTGAATAAATAGGTTATAAATCATTTGAACCCCGAATCACAACGTACGACGACCCACGAATAGATTTAATTAAATTTTATTTAATTAAATTATGGGACTAAAATAATCTGACAGATAAGTTAACTTATTATCTTATCAGGAGGTGCTGAAATAGGCCATAACACTTTTCTATTCGCCTTAAAAGCGTTAAAATGTTGCACTGGAAATAATTACTTTTAAAATGTATCTTCGTAATAAATATTGTAGATAAAGTAATTTTTCGCTCGGTATGATTATCTTCCTCGTGATTCACACAAGTTATGAATGCATTGCGACCAAAGCTATATTTTTCAGGGTAAAATATATATTAAATCGGATATCATAAGTAAAACACATAGAAGACGTTTCCTATCACTTTGATGCGGAATTGTCGTAGGTATAAATGACTCAAACTGATACTTGGACACCGACTTGAATGTTGCGAATCGTTCGCTTGAGATAAGTTAAATGGTGTGCTGGAAGGTAAACAGTGAGACACGTATTTATTGAATAGCATAGGAAGATTGTCTATGTGGCATTCATTAAATGATTATGCTGGAAACAGCTTATCTGTATTGTTGTTCATAGATATTATAATTATTGAAATATTTTATTTACATAAAACATTAATTCTTTACTTGTATATCGTACTAAACAACCATATTTCAGTTGGGTGCAATATATATATTTTGTAGAATGCCATCTAGGTAAAGGTCTTATTTGCGAAACCGCTAGCCTAATGTGACGATGCGAAGATGACCTTATTTGAGAGGAGCCTATGATTGTCTTGCCACTGGTTGTTCGATGACGCTAATGACGCTAGTTTGGTTTCAAATAGCGTTGGGATCTTATTTACGAAATTGTAGTTTGCCAATCCCTTAGAGTTGAACAAAATAATAATATTGTACAAAACACATAATTATATCAATACTTATTTGTGATTTCAGTTTTACCTTTAGAATTCTTTTAGTGATAAAGTGTGGACAGAAAATATCTCAATGCTGATCATGATCCACTCTCAAAGTTGTAAAATTATTGTTTAATTGTTTAATAATACTAAAAAAATAAGATAAATACTATTTCCACATCTTGCTAGTGTTACCCATAATTGCAAAGTACCTGCTTTTATAAAATTGTAGCCGATTGATGAATTGATTTGCATGATTGATTGACATAAATTACTAGTTGTATTACGTAATTATTGTAAACAAGCAGGCCAGGTGTCGGGCGATTTATTTAAACAAAACCGATACCTTGTAATTTTAAAGTTGGCATAACTGCATGTACAGCTGGCGTGTAGTTCAAATGCAATCCGTCTGTTTATAGTAACAGCTTAATATCCGGTCATTGGTTTAATAAAAATTAACATAATTTTTATTATTGCAACAATAATTGATGCCAATTGTATTCTAACATTCGGCTTATGAATATTAATTTTATGTCCTGAGGCCAATAAGGTTTTAACTTTGATTTATTATTATTATTATGTAAAAGTCAACATGACTATGTAAGGATCCGCCCATATAAACAATAGCGCCGCGAAGAGGCCTGCTTTTAATAGGCAACGCAAGCATCTCGCCGTGCACTACGTATCGTGATCTGTAGGTACGCAGCTCGTGCGTACTCGCGTTTGGTTTGACATGCGCCAGAGACCCTTGCTAACTGTTGGTACTATGGTTACACAATAACAGTAATAATTCCTATAGTTATAAATACTTGAGCTTATTCAGCACATTCGCGGCGCACTCACTTATGTGGATGCAGCTTACCGCTGTTTGTCCACCGGTACGTCAACGGGACAACAACGAGTTAAGTTCGAGATGACGGCGCCGAGGTAGCGCTACATACATTTACTATGGCCACGTGTCCACCGCACGCTGTTCCCGGGACGTCATGTTCGGTTCGAATAATCACCACACAACGTCAACGAGAAACGATATGTATATATCGCAACTTCTGCGCCGCCGTCTCGTTCTCGTTGACGTGGCCGTGGGCAAACGGCCTTAGGATAGTGAGCGGGGAAGTCATAGATATTACAAGTCCCAATTTCCATAATATTTTATTTAACGTGAGTAGCTGTGTTTTTACATATGGTCGTTTATCGAAGTGGGCGTTTAATTAATACGTATATTTGTCCCGCTGTGTCATTTTATCATTTTTGACATTTCATTTTAATAGCAATAGCTGCTGTGTTAATACATATAAGTTTAGACACATAGCGTTAATTAATATATTATACGATGCCCAAATTTCTCTCTAATGGGCTACCTTTGATGTCTGAATGAGTGCGTCGAAATACTACATGATTGTGTTTAGGATGGCACATTCCTGTCGAATTAAGAATTCTTTCATTGTAGTGATACCGGAGGTGCGTGGTTAATATTTATTATTTAAACTTAGGTTGTTAAATTAGCTTTTAGTTAAATTGAGAGTAAAAAAATAACTTAAAGATTTATTTTCTGCTACTGTGTACTTCTTTCGACAATTGTGTTTCAAACTTGAGTGATTGCGATTAGCAGAACCTGATTTATTTAGGTTTTGAAGATCATAATATATACCTAAACGAACACGATTCAAAAGTTTTGTATCATTTTGTTATCTTGTAAATAACAGGTATCATTAAGTATTTGTAATAAAGATACCTTACCATTATGGATGTTTTATTTTTAGCGTAGATAATGAACATTCTGAAGAAGAAAGAGTACCTACTCGTACGCGGGATTTTTGTTCAATAGTTGTCGACGATGTTTATTTGTCTAATGTACTTAAATAATGAAAGTTTTGTCTTGAGCGAATACATTGTCGATAGCCAGTCGCGTCTTCGTTTGGCGGTGGGACGCGGAAATAATGTTAAGTAGGTAGGTACCTTGGTATTTTCAAAAGTGGGATGCCTACCATGTAGCGGTGGCGCATCACTGCACGTCTTGTTGTAGATACCTACGTAGGAATTGACGTTTTTCTTGCTGACTATCATTTGATATATAATGTGAAATGCAGATGGAAATAAGTTGAAAGGTTTCGCTAAGACCGTTCGCTTGAGGGTTTCTTAGAGCTACACTGGTGGATATATTCTTCTTGCTCCATCTCAAACCACCAACTTGTTTAGCGATGTAATCCTGAAGAACCTATGAAAAAGAATAAGATGGAAGCCATCTTTACCTGCCTTACCTTTGTCGCTAACAAAGGTAAGCTGAAGAAAGAAAATGAAACTCAGATGACGCTGATATGCATTGATACCCTACGTAGGTACGTGTACGGACGGTTGTTAGATAAATGTATCCTACGACCTACGAAGACATCCCACGAAGCCACGCTATGAAGCAGACTTGGTTACGTGGATAGGTTCTTATCTTGCTACGACTATACATAGGTATATACACAAGTGTCAGTGACCACCAAGTAAGTCCACCTGTAAGTCTACCATTGCTAATCACAGAGATCAAGTTGTATGTATCATGTATCTGTTTAAACCGAATCACAGGAGTATACTGCTGACAGCAGTTATAGGTACCTATAGTAAATAAAGTCGAAAAACGCCATCAGTGCTTTTGGCGCCAAACCGTTTTTAGAGCAATTTGTTACCAATATGTCAGCAGACTACGCATCAGTGGCCAACGTGATACAACATCAAGGGCGTCGCCAGCCGATGGCCCAGGGCGGCCGGGGTAGGGTGATATAGGTAATATGAAGGATGGGAAAAGTATGAATTGTAAGTATAGTCAAGAGTGTGTGTGTGTGTGTTTACACTTGTAGTGCGAGTCTTACATCTACGGCGATTGTAATAAGAACGGTACAAAGTCCAATGTGTAAAGTTTCACGAGCTCTTGGCTTTACAATAAATAAAAGTTGTTAACTAAGTTATTATATTTATTAGAAAAATGGAATAAAAAGAATTTGCCTCAAGTGGTGTGGCCATGCTGAACGAATGTACAGATTATTTTTTGGAGATAACAAGATTTTACTATTAGACCGAGCGAGACCATTTTTACAAGCTTTTATTTAACTTGCCTTGATCTGCTTGGTGGTTAGTATTTATGGCTCAAATCTTCCAAGCTGAATTAAAACCACTTCCTCTTATCCTACGGAGTTAAAATTTTACACGTTGGTTCAGTTTCATTTTTATTATGCATGACCTGATTTTGCACCCAGGATTGGCTCCAGACGAAGAATCTCCTAATTAGTAGATTATTAATTAAGGGGATAAAGCAGTGTCTTCTGTCGCGGGTGACGATTTAAATCGCGAGCGTAATGAAGGACTCGAGGTTTACTCCCGAGCGTAGCGAGGGTGTTAAAAACTTAAATCACGAGCGAAGCGAGGGATTTAAGACGAGTCCTGAGTGTAGCGAGAGATTAAAGTCACCCAAGACTAAGACAGCTTCATCACCGAGGAAAATACTCTACTTTTCGTACCATTTGCGAAAAAATTAACACAATAATAATATGAGATAAGCATTGATTAAAAATAATGACAATTAAACGTATTTTTAGAACATTAACTTATTTATAAAAATAAATTAAAATAAACTTAACGTTTATGTATTTGAAGAAAACAAAAACGCGGCAAATTCCTACACTAATATTTTTTTGTCGGAAAAGCAAAGGCATCAAGCTCATACGGCCTCGTCGGTTTTCGTAATTTTATTTTAATAATCATAACTGCATAATAAATGTGTATTCCTTTTTCAAAAAGATGTACCTATAATGCTTTATATACAAACTCAATGGTGTAAACACAGATGTAGTTCAGTATAAATTTCGGTAAGTATTCCAAATTTATTAGTTATTTGTTATACAAGAGTGCAAAGTTGCTTTTTAACCGCGTGTTCAATTTTGATGACCGAGCAAGCGAAGGATTCTAAAATTGAATCACGAGCGCAGCGAGTGATTCAAAATTAGAATCCTGAGCGTTAGCGAGGGAATCAAAAGAGCACGAGGTGAAAAATCTTTGCACACGAGTGCAACACGTAACTTTTCATTCCACCTCAGCGAGGAAATGACTAAATGCAAAAAAAAAACGTTTACAATCACAAGATATGTACACTTTTATTTCAGTTTAGGTATTAATTACTACATTATGACAGGTAAGTATTACAGAATAATCTTTAAATTATAACAAAATAATACTAAGGTATAATTAAGAAAATTTTAAAGTAACGTTGCTACAGTTATTTAAATTGAGTGTAATATTTTTGTTTGGTACTGTAATATTGGTGTTAGTCACTTGTGTACTGTTTTTCGGTAAACTATCTGTCATACTTAATAGTTGTACCGATTCATCGGATTCCCTTGGCGTGAATGTTGGAGAGAGAGGGAGATGGTTAGGTGTTTCATAACGGCTTATTTTTGATGTAGAAGGGCCAGTCCAAGGATCCGATTGAGGCTCTTTCAGTGTAATGGCTCCTACGATGCCTTCACATATTTTAGACTTATTTTGGATGGAATCCTCTATGTATCCCTCTACAACTGCATTGGACTTCCAGCCTCCGTGGCGCTTAAGGGACAGGAGATCAGCTCCGGAATCAGCCAAAAGTGTGGCTGAAGTTCGTCGGAAACAATGACCCGTGTACAACAGGGGTTCTGGAAGTTCAAGAAATGTTGCTATTTCTCGTGGGATACTGCCAATTTTATTAGTACCCATAGGCTGTCTAACACACTTTCCATTGCGATACTGTAGAAAAAATCGATTGATTGGAGTGTTAGGCGGGCGTAAGGCTTGATATTTCTCAACAATCGTTACGTATTCCTTGCGAATGACGAAGTTGCGGTCTCTTTTTGTCTTTGTATTAGGTAAATTAATTAATAGTAAGTCATCTGAATGTTTCTCAATGTTTTTGACATTAAGTTGTGTTAGTTCATTAGTTCGACATGCTCCGTTTATTCCAATAATAAGAACAACCTGTAACGTAAAGAGTATTGTAGTAGATAAATGAATAAAATTGATATGAACGCATAATTATGCCTATCAACATCTACTAAGTATACTATTTAATTGAGATTAATATACTTAAGTAGATACTGAATGTGCAACTGACTTACTTTTGCCGCCAAATATACGGAATCGGGTGCTTCGTTAAGAAACTTTTCAATATCAGATACTGTGAAAACCTTCGATTTTTTTGGTTGATGACCAGATGAGGCTCTTTTTAAAAATGCCACTAATTTAGGATAGGTATCGATATGTTTGTCTTTTTTCATCTTTATTGTTGCTTTTAGCATCGAATACGTACTCCATAGAGTGCTTGCTTTCTTGTTCTCGGATAATTCTATAAAATATGCCAGCAAAACGTTTTCTGAGAAAGTTTTGGCTCCTTTTGCTAGTCGCCACGTGTTGAACATATCGTACTGTTTTAAATACTTCTCGCGTGATTGTTGAGGGAGAAAGCTCATTTGCGCATTATTAACAGTTTCAGTCAATTCTGTTGGCGTCAAGCAAACTTCCTCAAGTTTCTTGTTTTTAATATAAGGTTTAACAATGACGTGAAAAAATGCCGCGTAAAGAACCGCGTACAAAGCAAATTGAAAAAAGAACACCAAGAAGGTTCCGAGTCTGAGTTTTTAACAAATTAAAAAAAAGTTGTATGATATATTCGGCACCATAGAGGTAGCAGTAAATAGGTTTAATGTTTTTTTTAATTCACAAACTTAGTGCACACGATGTTCTAAATTCAATTTACTTTATCCTCTAGAGAATAAAAACGGCTTTTCCACTCAGATATTGAAGATTAAAAATACTCTTTCCGAGATGGTGGGATGAAAATCACATTCTCCCCCTAGAGGATGAATGAAATTCAGTACAATTTTCTTTCCCTGTTTTTATCAGATTAAAAATAAAATTATGTACCTATACCTACGCATTTAATTATAACAGGCCGTTTTAAAGTCCACCATGACCTAGGGACTGCGCCTATTAGGGATGGCTCCAGAAGACGGAACTCTTAAACCAAAGAGTATAGTAATATTGTCTTAAACGGTCAACAGCACAGACACAAAATTTTATATAACTACACATTCATACTTACACCATGACCTGGACCCAAGATTGGCTCCGTACGAGAGATCTCAGCAGGCACAGGCACGAAATTTTGTACACGCGTTTGATAGCCCGTTCTAAAGTATGGCATGGGTAGGATAGTGCAACTCGGTTGGCTTCACACCATGACTTGTGTAAAGGCATGTTTGGGCTCGTTGGATTTGTCTTTACAAGTACCTTTTAAGTGAAGGTGATAGAACAGATAATTAGGTATACAAATTTTAATGCTATATGCGTACAAAAAAAGTAACACCTTTTAAAAAAAAACAAGCATTTAATTAACTAAAAGCCGGCCACTCACACTCGCACTTGGCTTTTGGCCACGCACGCCCATGTACAACATACATGCAGTAGCTAAGTTGCCCATCACCGATGGATGCTAGCTAAAAGTATCATGTTTGATATGGCTTTTACGAGTACCTATGTAGTAAATAAGTAGGTAGCTAGATAGGTAACACAGATAACTCCTGAAAGTAGGTACGTTCCGCCTGAATGTAGGTACCTACTTAGGTATAATGCATTCGCAACAGGATACATTTTCTCTTTGCTGTAGACGTAGGAGCCTCGACGTTCCGTGTGATGATAGGCACTGACACAGGTAGTAGGTACATAAGTGAGTAGGAACCTACGTCCGGCGTAAATAGACCTACTTACGCTGGGCATATTTTTTACCACGGCTAAACATGAAGCCATCGTCATCATCGACTGGCTGGTCTCCTTAAAGACACGCTCTCATTTAACTGCTCCCAGTTAGTCCGATGAAACATAATTTAGTTCTCCATTACCGTCATACTTAAATAATTGTAAGTACCTACTATTGTTAGCATTCGTTACTGCGAGGAAAAGTATTGAGCCGGCGTAGTCTCCCCAGCAGCGTAAGTGGTGGGGTCGAGCACAAACCTGGCGCTGGCAGTCAGTGGCAGTAACATGTGGTGGCTGGTAGTGTTGGGGCAAGTCTTGCTCTTAGCCGAGGGCATGCACCTCGTGCCCGAGCGGTATTACGGGCCTACAACTGAGGTACGTAATTTAGTTATTTCTAATTATTTAGCATAGGTATGCGTGCAGTGACTTATAGTATAGTTAAAATCTCGCTGCAGACTCGGTCATAAATCATTCGAGTATTTCGCTCTCTTTCCCACTCACGGGCCTTATGGGCAGCCACGCCCACACGTAGTCCTGTGTATTACTGCAGTCGATGAGTGATATCGATAGTTTTATATATTTATAAATGGGTGATAGAAATAAATATACATTTGTTTTATTTTATTACCAAATTTACTACAAAGCATATTAAATATATAAACAAAAGAACGTACATATAAAACTAAAAATAGAAAATTAAAATTCTTCGTCTGAGTCATCGTCATCATCATCCACATGAATGATGAACTCTTCGCATAAATGTGCTTTTCTTAAGTCTTCATCTTGCAGCAATTCTGCATGTTCCACACATTTTTGCCAATTTTCAATGGAGACATTGGAAATGGCTTCATCGACTAACTTCTCGACATCAGCTATCTTGAAGGTTTTGTTTTTCGGTGCAACTTCATTTTTTACTTGAGCCCACACCAACTCGATGGGATTGTACTGACAGTGCAGGATTCTGTTATCGATAATGGCCTTGAGCGCGCGCAACTAGCGCACATCCCTACTCCGATTATGATTTATGACCAAGTCTGCAGCGTGATTTTAACTATACTATAGTAAAGTGCATTGTAAGGAATATACTAAGCTTTACACTTTCTGTAGGCCAATTCTCGTACTTAAAAAACATTAAAATTCAAGTCGCAATCTCATCTCAGCGACAATCAATGTCAAAAACCTGTCAAAAATGTATGTAAATTGATTGTAATTTTGACAGATTGAGACTGAGATTAGAATGCGAACGGTCTTAAAAATACGGGAATTGCCCCTCTGATCCAGTCCCAAAACTAGAAGTGTTCCTAGCTATCATTGATATACCTACTAAACAATGGTACCTATCATTGTGCGCGCTGCCCCATTGGCAGGGCTATTAGAGTAGAACCCTATAGTCGGATTGATAAACGCTCCCGCAGACAGGTGTGACGCGACAGCGTGACTACCCTATATAAAAATTTACGATGATACGAAAGGTGTGGACCGCATTCTTAATTTTGTACCTATCCTACCTCGTGTATCGTCAGAACATACAATGAATTTGAGTTTTTTTATAGCCTATGCGATAATACAGGTTTTTTATTGACCTTTATTACACTACAAAAACCTAGCAATGTTAAATGCTAATTTGTGCAATATAATGCTTAGACCAAAAACAGATATAAGTAGGTACCCACCCACTCACTCTCACTGCAAACATTGCTAATATTGGACATAAAAAGTTCCTTATTCAAAAATCAGTGTACCGCTTAATTGACCAACTAGGTATGCTATGACCACGATAATTATTACCGACAAGTAAAATTTACGATCACTTTTCATGTTTACCACGCTAAACCGTAAATGTTATCGATGCATAACTACGTACGTATAATTACCGTTGTATTATATTAGTAATAAATCTAGGTTGTTGTACAACCTAGCTACAAATCTACAATATTCAAAATATGTCATACAATATTTAAATATCCTATGTAGATATAGGATATTTAAATATTGTAAGAAAACTAGGTAGGTAGGTACCTACCTCAGAAGATACCTATACTTACCTTTGTTCGACGACGGTTATCCTGAAGAGGTTTTATTTATTAAATGTTTCATGCCTTTTCTCATTGGTTTTCAACGAGTTTTGTACAATTGGAACTACTTAGATACCCATACAATTACAATTCGATACCTACTTATTTCAAATTCTGTTTGTTGGGTCATAAAATATGTGATGTGAGCGAACTGTTTCTCTGCTTATTCAAAGCGAAAATGCATTATATTACGCCTAAAGCGAATTATTGAACATCAAGTGTATTGAATGATTGATAATACATTCCGATGTTATTGTACCTATCACCCAAATACTAGTTTTTTCTATCAATGCTAGACACTGTTTATCATAAATTAATTTCGTTTCAGGTGAGCTGCATCGAATATGCAACACTCAATCGAGATAGAATCGGAAGAATGCTCAAAGAAGGTAAAGCTATACATAGTTCATAACGAGTAAAACCTAATTTTTATAATTTGTAATTGTTTTGGTAATTTGTTCATTATGTTACGTAGGATGGCGTTCCCAGAACCCAATGTTCAGAAGGATGTTCAGCAAGCGTTCGGCCACACTACCTGTTCAGTTTTCACTCAATATGGAGCCGATGTCGCGACGAATGGACAATATTATTGACAATATAATACCAAGAAGTGATCATTTGCTAAACGAACACGCAAAATTAGTTCAGGATATAAACAGTTTGCGGCAGGTGGTCTTTATTGCACCTTTTATCGAAGAAAACAAGGACTACGACGAATCAATTTTTCATGAAATTATTGAGACTGCGCCTACTTCAACATCCATGCCGCCATCGCTGAGACCATTTATAAGTTCAACGAGATCACCGACGAGTTCCACCAAAGGAAGTTCCATACCGATTATATTGTTGGGGGGTGCGAGTCAGCGGCAGGTGGTCAAGAGCCAGCCCATTAACTTCGCCAAGCCCACCGTGAGCTTGGTGGGGACGACCGTGTCTCCCCTCATCAGACATCCCTATCCTTTCGTGATGCATACAGCACAGCGGAAGCCGATTAAAATATGTATGTCGTCTGTTCCCTCAATGTTTTCTTCAACAAAACGACCGCCCACTTTTTGGGACAGACTAATAGATTATTTTATACCCAGTCGTAGTTTAGGTAGGTAGTTTACCTAGATTCATTATTGTTTAAGGGTTCAGAACTGTTGCATAATTTCTTAAAGTAGTGATATTAATATAATGTGCTGTTCATTTCTTTCGTTATTTATTAACATATTTATTTCTGATTTTTTAAGCATCATTCGAATAATCAATGTTTTTGACATAACATCATTAGTTTATGTTTAATTTAATATGTTTTAGAAACGTCTTTAGTTTTTGTCAACCATGCTAGACGGAAGGCGTGTTTCCTGACGTTATTGCATTACCGTGTACCTACATAATACGAGTAGGTATCTACCTCACTCTAGATGCATGAACGTATCACTTTGTGTCTGTGCACATTATAATGCGTGCGTTGATGCCGCAAATCGCGTGTGTTACCTCTAATTACGAATGCCGATTATGTATTGTCTTCTTTTTTACACTTTTACGCGTCGGAATGGAAAAGTTGAACGTCTTATGTGTTATGACAAAATAATTATTTTTCATTGTGTCTTATGTCATTAGTTCTTGTTGTGTTCTGGTAGATATCTAGTGGGAACTTTCAATCACCATGTGCGGCGTTATGTTACGTCAACTTTTTAACTCACAATTTCGCCTAGTGAGGTGGGGGCTACGTTTCTTTTGAGGTGTGTATCGATTAATGCACTGTAAACCCTCGAGCACCCCTTAGCTACACTGTGCTCCTCGCGCTGCAGCTGACTCTGCTCATCACGCTGCCGTGATGCAAGTTACCGTGCGAGCCAATTCGATAACTAGCGGCGCGCGGCTGCCGCGCATAATCAATACCTACAACTGCTTTACAGCTAAACGTGTAACAAATAATATTTTGTTGCAATTCATGTAGCAACACGTAACTGTATTAATTAATAACGTACGCGGGACAGAAGAAAGAAATTATCGAGCCTGAGATGTTTTGTTACCAATTAAAATGTTTTATTTGCGGTACAAGGCAGTTTTATTTCTTTACGATTCCTAATTGACTGTTAACTTTGATGAATAGGTAAAATAAGTGGCACGTCACACAAAAGTCGGGAGAAAATAGATACTTAACAATAACTGCTAAAATACGGTCAAAGGCAATGACCTCTGCTTTAATTCAACTTTGTGCCTGCCTATGTTCTCATTGTGTACAATATCATTGTTAGTTCGTTAACACCATACGATCATGGCGCAATCTTTAAGGCACTGTTAAAACGTAGGACACCGTAAAACGGTCAGTTAGGCGTATTTCTACATATTACAAGCCAGAAAAAAATTGAGTCTATTGTGAAATGTTCAAAGAAAAGACTATTACTTACATAAAAATAAAATATGTAAATAAAAATCGTCGCGTAATTCTCATAATTATGAGCGTAAACTATCATATATTTTATGTAATTATAATAAAGATAAATCCATTAACTAAACAAATAAGTACTTAAAAATTATTCCACTGAGCCGTACATTAATTATTTTATTTGATTATGGGCTGATTTTTCGATAGGCAGATAACTTCAACCTGAAGAATAAATTTTACCTACAGTTTGACATATCCTTATCTATAAAAATCAATGCCACTTTTCGTTGTAATTTTATAACTCAAGAACGGATGGACCGATTTTGCTAATTCTTTTTTTAGAATATTCCTTGAAGTACGAGGATGGTTCATACGGAGAGAAAACTTAAAAAAAAATGTTAGGTGGTACGAAGTTCGCGGGGTCAGCTAGTTTCCTATACAAAAGCTGTCAAACCACCAAATTTATTCCTTTCCTCAAATAAAAATAATCTGACTATTGAAAAATCAGACCTAAAACTGCAAAATTTGGTGGTCATTCGATTCAACTAACCTTTTTGAACCTTATTTGTGGCCGCGTTGCGCTATTGTCAATTACCAAAAAAATTGCTTCTCACCGAACGAGTTTTTCTCTGTAGAGGAGAATCTTCGCACATAGGTGCTTTCGGTAAAGCGACACTACGTAGGCACAACATGCGTAGTCCTACTTACCTATACTTAGGAACATCTAGTTTGAATCGAAACTCTATTTCTGATCACATTTTTATATTTAAGAATACATATATTTATAACAAATAAAAGTAAATAATCAAATAATGTTAAAATACGTTTATGCAGGTTTACGTGTTTTAATATTATTTACACTAAGACATGATCTGGAGATCCATCTAAGAGATGGAAAAAATGCAACAACATAATATATTATAAATAAGTTGGTACCTACAGGCAGATAGGTAATATTATAGCGGCTAGGAAGTTGGTTCACCGCAGAGCTAATTTTCAGTATTACATAGTACCTATGGTGCCTATATTCGGTAACGACTTTGGAGCTTGGCGGCTATTCAATAACCTTAAACTTGACAGAAACAATTGAACTTAATTAAAGTAAGTACATTATGTATTATATCGATACATAATAATTATTGTTTACTTCACGTCTAGCGAACATGACTAATACTGAAATCAGAAGCACAAAATACCTAGGTAGGTACCTAACAGGTAATTCGTAATAGAACTGAATCCTTATAACTATTAAGGTAATTATAAAAGGGTTTCATAATGATCAAAGTTTTGGAAAAAACAAGCTTATCTAATAAAATTGTGCCAAAATAAGTGGGTTTTCAGCACGTTTTCAGTTACCTGTAACACAGAGTATAAAATAGTACAATTTTATCAAGCTATGGTATAAGTTGAATACCTACATACTTTTTCGTTATCGACTTACTGTAAATAGTTACTTAATTCTCACTTAATTAACGGGTTGCCATACGTAGGCACATTTGCGCGAAACAATGGTTCGTGCGTAAATTAGACAAAGAAAACCGTTTGATAAAAAATATTCATTGATATCTTTAATTAAGTACAGGAAGTGTTATGTTATTGTAACCTTCTGACCTACTTATTATTTGCCTTGAAGAAAGATAATGTTATCGAAGTACTTTAATCTATATGCGCAGCTAACGAAAAATTGGCACAGTCCTTCAGTTTTCTGTAATAAAAAAAATCTAAAGTGAACATTAAAACTAATGGGATTCAAATGCGTAACTGACTACTTATGTAGCAAAATAAAATGGTGAAATCTAGAGTATCGAATATTGTGTCAATTTAGAAATGTATTATTTAGGTAAAAATACAAAATAATTGACAGTGATAACCCGCTTTCTTTGCTGACCTACCATAGAGCAAAGTTGTATTACCTACTCTATAACAATACATTCATTTTATATTTTTATATGAAACTGTGACCCTCCGTCTAATTGTTCTAAAATATCTTAGATTTGTTAGTAGGTACTTATTTCTCCGATTAAACATTTTCTGTGACTGACCGACGCCTGAGTACCTAACAGACAACGTGCTGTCAAATCAAACAACTGAAGATAGTAGGTTAGGTAAGTACATGAAAATGGGGAAATCATATGATTCTGATGAGGATTTGTGGCAAAAAACTAAGTAATTAAATTATCAATTCTTCTAATTCTACTGATTAAATAAAAATATTATGGGATATACCTAGTTCTTTCTCAAAAACCCTTTTTATTTAATCTCACTGGCCTTATGATGGCGATCATCTGTAGGATGGAGTTATCGATTTTCCACGACATCTGATCTTTTTTCGTGGTTCAGATAGCATGCCAAGCAACCCGGTGGGTGCAGCCGAGTAGTTTCAAAACGGGTCACTTAGCTTCAACACGCTTTGTTGAACCTGTGCAAGGCAACCGGTTCAAGGACAAAGGCCCGAAGGTCTAATTATACTATGTCGTTTCTATTTTTAGTTTTAAGGGAAATACTTTGTTTTAATTTAATTTTTATAATTACTCTAACGTAGATATAAGTAAAGAATATGTGTTTTGTATGGATTAAAGGAAGACTCAATTAACTAAAATTGTAAAAAGTACTACTTGTAGTCACAGTCAGTAACTTTATTTACTAGCGTGTAACTGTTATGTACCATGTCCCCATGGACATGGTACTCAACAGATATTAAGAATTAATTAAGTGTTTGAAAAATCATGCACAATTTGCTTTGTAATATTGTCACAACAATATTGATAAAGGACACATAATATTCGAGAAACGTGTATGTACCTTAAATTACTGACTTAAGTACTAACATACTTATTAGTATTTATTATTCCTTAGCTTGGAACATAATAAAATAATGATACCTATTACTTATTAAGTATGTACATAGAATTAAAGAATTTCGCGGACATCTAGAAAGAGACTTTATCGATCTGTACCACATTTTCTTTAAGGATTTCTATGTCTTATCTAATAATACAAAAATACCTTGGATAATTTCTGATACAAAAAAAAACAAAGCTCTTCGTTTTAGTGCGCGCATATTGGTAGGTTGACATCGAAGAAGACGTTCAGTTCTATCAGAGCCGCCAGCACGAGGTAGCCGAAGTAGATGAGGCCGCAGGTGATGCCGATCTTCCAGTCCAGCTGGAACTTGTTGAGCAGTAAGCAGCCGTACAGCGCGAACAGCGTCGATAGCAATGATATGGCGCTGTACGATAACCCCTTTGAGTTTATTGACACCTGAAATATTGAAATACATAGTAGATTAACGCAACCCTAATCTGTTGGTTTCTGAAAACCTTTTGAATTTGTTGTCAAACCCCATTTCAAGTTATTTGGTGGCTGTTTTCCAATTCGGTTTTCCAATCATTGTAGTTAACATGAGTTTGCCAGTCTGTTAGAGAAGCCTCTCAGAAACCGAGTGTTCTAAGTAACACTTGGTCCAACTGGTTATTTTGGGGAAATTTTTAGGCATAGAACTAGGAAAGAACACAACAGAACATCTACTTTGGAACTTATAAATTGTGAAACATACTATTTAGGGTCGATAGTATCTGTTTACTTGTACCTACGGACGAAAAACTTTTGAGGGATAAGGGGAGGGTAAGAAAGATAACACGTGAGATGTCATGAACCTACCCAATGGTGGTCGGGAACTGTAGGATAGGCAAGCGATTTGATCAGCCAAGGCAGACCCAGACACAGTAGGATGTCGAATGTGTTCGACCCAATGGAGTTGCTGAGCCCCATGGTGCCGTGGCCTGAAAATAAAATACGTTAATTTTGTTGCTTTATTTAAGCCTTTATTTGACCAGGCTACCTGTACCTGCTTCGTTTTTAAACATCGAGATTTCTTTATTATATGTGAGTGTTATATTAATATATTAAGTAAACACATTAACAACGTGTTAACAAAGCAAACAGACTCGAAAAGCGAGTTTGTTTTATAGGCAATGTATGTACTTAGATATACACATCATAAGTGTCTAGGGATGTGACATGTTTCAAAAATATTTTATTGCCCTATTGAAATAAATAAAAATGGCTATTCAGATTGATTAAATAAAATATTTTCGTATAAGTAGAGCGACGAAATACTCTCTAGTTTTGCATAACCTAATAAAGTCTTTTCGCGATTTTTGCGAATGCTCGTTTTTTCACCTTTTAATTAATCCTGGCATCAAAATTAATGGTAAAAAGAGAAAAATATGTATAAGTTTTTAAAGGTTTATTGCGTTAATTTTGTTAAAGAAACAATTAGTAGTCTGTATTTCCTCCGTTAACGTGCATATCCTAATCGCAGCAATTTGGCGTTCTCACTAGAAGTTCATCCAAATCACAGAGCAGAGCTCTTCTTTGAAACATATCCCATGCGTGCTCAATGCGATTCAAGTCTGGCGATTGAGGAGGCCATGTTAGGGTGTTGATATTCGCTGCGGCAAGTGTATTGTCAACGACTCTGGCAGTGTATGATCGTGAATTATCAAATACAAACAGAAATTAAACACCAAATTGGGTCCGCAAAGGAATTGGGACCCAATTTGGTGTCAATTTGGGTCAACATCTGATACAATAGTTTCAGCGTAAATCTGTGTATTGAGATTGCCTCTGATCCAAATCAGTTCGGCTCTTCCGCCGATCTGAATACCCGCCCATATCATGATTGATCCATCATTTTATGCATGGACTTCTTGGCATGATTTTAAACGTTCATGGCGTCCAGGGTCTTCCAGTACCGTGCACGTCTAGTATCTGGCCTCATATCAAAGCGAGATTCGTCAGAAAAACACACGTTGCACGCGGCCTTCGGGATCTTCATGCAACCGATTCCTTATGGTTTGATCGCTTATTAACATCCCTGAACAGCTATGATAAACCTCGTAACTGTTAGTTACGAGGCTTATCATAGCTGTTCATCGCGGTCATTGTACGATTTCATCGAGCAGAATTTTTTATGTAACGATCTTGTCTGCGTGTGTTGATGCAAGCTCGTCCTCCATGTCACTCTGCCACGCTGCCTGTGATGCGGAAACGTGTCGAAAGTCGACTTATAACACTTTGCGTAGTACCCAGAGCGATTGCCACAGCACGTTGGCGAGAACCAGCTTCCAACGTTCCCACGGCACTGATAATTTCTTCTCGGCTCAAATTACGTCTTGTCTCCATAATAACGTTCTTTTGTATTGATTCCACTCAGAAGTAACGCAGAAATTTTACTGATTTGGCCTCAAACCCATTGCAGGATTATATAGGAATACGACTTGAAAAAGGATTTTCATCTTTTGACTAAAATCAAAAAACGATTCCGTTTTCAAATGACTAAATGTACTAAAAAAGTATTGATAGGAGTTACAAAAAATATAATTAAAACCTGATTTTTAGTAACTAGCAAAAACGTGCTTGATCCGAAGACACTTTTGATATGTGTAGATTAGGTAAGAATTTGGAAGACTGTTGCGCCTCAAAGTAGAATCTAAGAGATTAAATATAAAGATTATCTTTGAAGAACTGTTCCACTCCATTTCAATGAATTTCTTTTAAAATCGTGTTATTTTTTTCCAAAAAGCAAAAAGCAATTTTTCTATTAGAATATTGTACCAAAACGATAATTCCTACTGCGATATATATGGGGACTATGGGGTGAAAAAAGACCTATCACATAGTCGTCAACTACGCAGTCTGTACATAAAACTAAGTAACATTGCACAAAAACAATTGCTGGGAAAAGATTAAAAAAAAAATACATTAAAAACTTGTTTTCGTAAAAACTCGTCAGTAGATGTTGGAATTTTAACCTTCATTATCTCTGTAACCAGAAAGTTCTAGGTATACTCATTACAATGACTCCCGGCTTCGTTAAGTATGTTTTTACACCCGAGAAGTATACATCTATTACTAATATTATTGTAAGTTTGTATGTAGGGGGCAATCTTTGGAACTACCGATCGGATTTGAAGAATTCTCTTAGCATTTGATAGCCCAATTCTTAAGGAAGGCTATAGACTATTTAACATCACGCTATGACCTTTAAGAGCTAAGCAAAAAGAAAAAGTCATAAAGAACGTGTTACTTAAGTGTGCGAGCGCTATGCGGGTGAGCAGCCCTGCCATTGCCTGCGCCGGGGATTTACTTATAAGAATAAAGAGTGTGAAACAGGCTAGCGAGTTTGATTAACGAGTGCCACCGTCCTTCCGCATACTACTTACCTACCTATCTAACAGAACGTCATGCGAAAACGAAGTGATAGCGCGGGCAGGTGATGCTTGGTTGGGGGAAGAAGGAATTTCACGCGGATGAAATCGAGAACAGAAGTTAGCAATTACATATAAGTGTCTGATCGAGTGTTTGGTTCCTTACCTTGCACAGTCACTAACACACTGGACACTGCTTCAGGCAGGCTGGTACCTGCGGCGAGTATCGTCAACCCGGTTATACTGTCCGGCACATTCAGAGTATCACCTATGGAATTAAATAAAATTAAATAACGAATCCAGGCTGTGGGAACTGCCAGGGTTGCGGGAATGGCCGAAAGAGTTACCGTGGCTCCTGGCACAGGCAACTGAAGGAACAAGGATGGGTTTTAGTCAGTAAGAGGCTGACACGCCCTCCCGCTCCGCCTAGAGCGGGAAAAGTTATTTGATGAATTCCCACCCACAAAAAAAAAGGCTGTGTGTTCAATTCTGCATAAGTACCTAGGTGATTTCTTCAATATATACAGGGTGTTCGGCAGAACGTTGAACATACGGAAATGGCAGATAGGTGGGGTCGGCTGCTATCTACCCAGCTCAAATGATTCGACCTAGGCCCCAGAGATTTTTTTATTTTGTTTTTCTTTTAATAACAGTGTTTCATGAGTTTGTTTGATTTTTCTACACGTGGGGCTTTTACCAATCAGGTACTTACCCAATACACTATCGATTTTTAATTTTTACGAAGATTACATGATGAATTTTGCAAAACATTTTACATTTCACAAAAATCGAATTGCATCAAAATCCCCCTTTTGAACTAAAATTGGTCAATAACTCCTAAGTTTTTTTTTTATTAAACAAATTATATACCGTTCAAAAGGCCTTACACCAAGGATGTTTCGATGAAATCCTAAGTCTTCAATCACTTTTAGTTATTGTTTTATTGCACTGTAAAGAAAAGCTTAAAATTGTGTTTTACCCCTTTTTGTAATGTTTGAATGCTCATAACTTTTTGTCTAGCTGTTATCTGCACCAAACAATAGTTTTAGAGGAATCTACCAACAGTCGAGACAAAAACAAAAAAAAAAACAAAGGGTGTTGCCAGTTTTGTCTATCCTACATAAGGTAATCTTACTTGAAAGTTTTAAAACTCATAAAAATGGGTTATAATAAAAATAAAAAATCTATGGGGTCTAGGTCAAATCATTTGGGCTAGGTAGATAGCAGATGACCCCCACCTATCTGCCATTTTCGTATGTTCAACGTTCTGCCGAACACCCTGTATATGTACTTTCTGAGTTTATCTTTTCATTACGGACTTCAGTGAAGGAAAAAGCATCGTGAAGAAAACTGGACTTAATAGTTAATATATAAGTGTGTATTAGATAACCCGTCTTGAGCAAGCGTCGTGATCAATGCTCGTGACTTATCTGTAGGAGAAGAGGCCTTTGTGCTGCAGTGGGACAATAACAGGCTGGTGATAATTATAAGGAAAAGAGGCATCCGCGATATTATTGCTTTATGCCACATATACCATAAGTCGTCGCTTTAGAGTCCTCGGGAATGCATTTTTGCTCAAATTTATTTTATTGCGTTTTTAGTAAAAAATCCACACAGGAAACATCCTGATCCGACTAATTTGTTCGTTGATAAAAGCGGGTTAAATTCCCATATTAATTAACAAAAAAAAACATAAAAGACGCCGTACAAAAATTTTACAGCACGCAGTTTTTTCTTCCTCCTGAAATGTTACTTCTTTTACACTTAGGTACCTACGAGGTTTTCTCTCTAAGGCGACGAATTGCACATGCACAAATTAAGTAAGATCATAAGGGTATATGCACGACCATATTTCACCATTATAATATCGAGCGAGCCTTTGCCTCTAATCGGGCAGGAATTCAGATCAGGAATGACTTCCTGAGAGATTTCGAATAGAACATCTATACTTAACACCTTTCACGACTTGAGAATCGAACCCAGGACCAGCCGGTCGATTCTGTAACCATCTCACCGTGATAACTTAGGTGAAGTAAGCTATCATTCCACCTGATGCTAGAGGGATGGACGCTTTTGACAACTCACTTCACCTAAGTTTTCACGGTGAGATTGTTACAGAATGGCTCGGCAGGGCGCTCAGCACCACAGCACTTGCAACCATAAACATATTTACAATGTTACCTACTGTAAAAATACCAGTAGGCAAAATTATAATTCGCTTTTGGTTTTAGCAGTGCTGTTTTTTGCTGAGGTATTGAATTTGCATTAGCAGAGATTTTTTTGTAGGCGTTATGAAACAAATAGGTATCAATAAAATTAAAAGAAATAAACATTTTGAGGATTGAATTGCCACTAGTTGAGAAAACCCACAATAACTAGGAACTCGTGGTGGAAACCATTATAAAAAATGCCCAAAAAAGAATGAAACGCATCCAAGAGCATATTTTGATGAACATATACATAAGTAACTTCTATGTAGGTACACGAAATAAATATCGCAAATGCGCATAAAATTTATTAACTAAGACACTCGACTACTCTTAGCGAAAAACAATAAGCAATACCATTACATTATTAATGAACTGCATCTACTCGTAAGTACCTAAGTCTTCCTAACATGCATCAGGTATCATAGACCTATTTGTTTTGTGTTGTATGGTGTTTCGTACCGAACGAAAATTAAGTCCCTCCATTTCAAGCTGTCTAAATTAAATACCTAGTACGGTGATCATCCAGGCGACCAGATAGGACACTCCTCCGATCCAGGTGACGCACATCAGGAAGGTCAAAGGGTACAAATTTGGCCGGCGGTTGCAGTCGGGGATGGTCAGCCATAGCACCAGGTTGATGGGCCACGAGAACACCCACAATAACTTCTTCCAAAACGACACCTTTTCACCCGGCCACGACCACATAGAGTAGGTACTTAGCGTATCTGTAAAAGAGGAACAACGATTATGGAATAGTTTTTTTTTCTAAACATAGTACATTTTTATTTCTTTTAATTTCTTAAATAGTCTCGTTTTTTGCTGTGAGAAAATCTGGATTTCTGGGCTGCCTAGGGAGGGACTAGGTTCCCGAAGGCTGGCTGCTTTCGGATTACCGGATCTGCGGTAAAAGCCGGTTATGCTACGTCATAATATGGAAAATAAAGTAGTCCCTACCTAATTCAATACATTATCAGCTTTCCACAATCTACCACGAGGTCTTGGAGTAAATAGCAGCTCTATAAACCTCTGTGGCAGACGGACCTAAAAGTAAGGTTTTCCTTTTTAGGTCGGAACCTTAAAAAGTATCGTATACAGCACACCATAAGTAATCACCAGTTGATAACATTTACTGGTTATCAAAACCATCATGCCTAGATCGAGCTGAGGATTGGCCGTTGGGTGGAAGAGACCGATGCCCAGCCACGGCAGTAGACTAATTGGTTTAAACAACAGCGTGAAATATATTTTTACCAGAAAATGTGCTGTGATGTTCTGCCGTTCTTTCAAGAGTTTATTACAACTCTGCTCTTCTTCCTGAACGTGTTAAGTTAGGTATCATTATGAAACGAAACAAGCTCTTCGACAAACTTTGCACTAACTTTCGCTTTGTGATATTTTATCCGATAGTTATTATAAAATCTAAACATATTTCTTGCCACCATTAACGCACCCGTGAGACCATACCAAATATCTTCTCTAATAATGCTTTGTGTTGGCGGTGAAAATTCCCGCGTGCATCACTCGGTTGGCAGTCATTGTTCAAAATAGGCAATTAATTGCTCTAAAGAGGTATACCGTGTTTACCAATAAATCGTTTATAATTTCATACGCTTCTTTAAGCAATATGCTCAGATCATATGTGTTTATATGATCTGTGACAATATGCATACCTTTAAAAATGTATTAATCAGAAGAATCACGACTTTGAACGACATAATCATCACACAGCTCATGAATTTTACGCGATATTACCTATATTATTTTTATCACCTACTTTATTACGACTGCTATGTAAGACGACAAAGTTAGCACTAAAACAATCAGAAATCTTTAGAATGTATGAACGAATCAATCATCATCAATCAAGTTCAATTTCAAATGGCCACAATTTTAATGACAAAGCGGCTGTAGACAGGCGAGCGGTCAATTTACCGAGAAGTAAGCGATAATTTCCGCTTGTTTTGAATGAAAACTGGCTGAATTACCTGAGTCGGTGGAATCGTGCCTCTTCGCATGCACTGCTGACTCCACGTCGGTGCTTTGAACACGTAGGCTCATGTGCCGAGCGTCCAGAGTATGGGGTTTTTCTTAAAGATTAAAAACAAAATTAATGCTAAAACTATTTATCTAAGTAGGCATTCGTGATCTGCAGGTATTATTAATCAGAGGATTATACCAACAGCTACATGAATTCCATCACAAAAAAAAAAAAACGATCCAGTAGTCCTATGGTCTTATCATCTGGGAGATGCCCCAAGCCATTTTAATTATTTGTAAATTACTCTATTGTACACCACAACACAACACGGTCCATTTAAATTAAGAAGTAAAAATCAAAATAAGCAACTAAGGTATCATTTTAAAGGTATGGCACGTAAAAAGAAATGAGAAAGAAAATGAGCCCAGTCTCACCAAGTCTGCACGATGAAAGTATGACATAAAAGCATTTTCACTATTGTGCCCCTCCCATGTACCCGCTCTGTTCTAAAATACATAGGTCACTTGACTTACCATTTGCAAGAAGTGGTGTGATTTCTGTGTACGCTTTAGGCTTTTTGAAGGTACAGCACCCACTCTTGAAGAATGCTCCCAAACAGCCATTAAACACCATCGCTGAAAAAAACATAGAATGTAATCATAATTATGTCGGTAATTACTTTAAAAACCTTTGCAAATTGTCAGCGAGTCGTGTCTAGTGTTCATTCATTCGGTTTTGACAATTGATCAACAAAACATACAAACATTGCAAAGATACTGAACCCAATAAGAATACCCAACATTAATGTTTACTTTCATAGCTGTAGCTGTTTGCCAAATTACGAAAGATAGAAGACTGAAGATCTTTCTACTTAAACATTAGCAGAAGCGTTAATAGATGTAAAACTACTCAATTGTATTAGGAACAATAAATTAAAAAAGAAATCCGCGGTCTTGAACATATCACACAAGCATACAAAAAAAAAAGCTGTGAATCAAATCAAACAGATAATAGTTCTTTTTTATCGTTGGAGTGTTTGCAAACAAATGTTTAAACCATTTACCGGGAGCTCACGAAGTAAGTAAACTTTATTATACCAGACAACAAATATGACACTTTTTATAATCTATTTACAGTAGTCTTTTTTTATCTGAGCCGGGTTTTGAAACCGTCAGCTTCTCACGATTACCTACAACAGAACGTCGCGCGTCGGTAGTAGATTCTGCTCTGTTGTTCGTAAACATATCTACTTGTTACCAAAACCTATTAATATCTATCTGAAAGACCACAGATACAGATAAATCTGTTCCGTGTGAAAGACCAGGTGAACTTCGTTTATAATTTTATCGATATTTCGGCTGCTCAATTGGGTTTTTACAAATTTTCTTTTTTCAGCAACCACCCCAGTATTGAGGCGATCATAAAAAAAAGACAGATCGGCCGAGCCATTTCAAGTTTTTGCGAGACTAAGGCACGGCAATTGATTTTCATGTAGATAGATTGATTGATTTTGGTATTTCTATCGCTTGAAGAAATATACATATTTGCAGGAGATATGAGATGCCCTTTTGAAGGTGAGATTCATGCAATAGGTATATATTAAGGTGACCTATACATGAACCTCACCTTCAAAAGGGCATGCTAAAAATCCAGTACGTTCCAACAAAATTTGTCTAGAGTTGAAATATTCTTTGCTCATGTAAGTACAAAACATTTTCGATCACTCCACATCCGTGTAGCGGAGTGTTAGTTAAGTCAAGGTAATTAGTGGTGCATTCCATATAATTTACCTAATATGTAGAAAATGTACATGAGTACGAGCAGTAGAGCTTCGTGCCAGTAAATTACGTCGTCGAGTAGCGTGAGGATGAGAGCCACTACCGCCACCGCATACATCACGCAATCCCGTGACACCGACCACCAGTCCAAGTCCACCACCTGCAAACCAATCACACTATATCAATCAGGAAATCAAATCAATCATTACGTTAATCTAAGGATTCATTTTTTTGCGGAAGGATCGTACGTTCCCGCGACCCCCGGCGTAGGTGTGAGATGGAACACCGGGGTGGTTTTTAGTCAGTAAGAGTCTGACAGACCCCGCCGCCTGCCCCAGGGCGGCGGACATCCATGAGGATTTTCCACCCCGGAAACAAAAAAAAAAAAAAAAAAGGATTCATTTTTACTTTGACCTCGTAAGGAAAATATGGATTTGAAGTGCACGGATTCTATTTGCTATTTCATAACAATGAATTCCATTTTTCATTACATAATATCACGCCTGTATTCCGCTAAGGGAAGGGCAGAGTTAATAGGTTCGAGCCATCCAGACTCTGGGCTGCTATTGGGAATCGAACCTCAGACCAACGAGACAGATTTTTCATCACGGTAAACGCGAAATCTTAAACGTCATTTAATCAAAAATTATATCGAAAAAATACTGAAAACGGAAAATACGTACGAAACATTGAATTGACTGTTAAATTATACATCATGCAAAATGATTTTGTACAAGCGAGTCGCATAAAGCAAAGATTCCAACGTTTTCTGGGTACACGATTGTCTATTTTACTATTAATATAAGGTGTGTACCTATTCAAATAGATAACTAATTATCTAGCACAGATATTCATATCAGCCAGAAGGTTTATGGAGATAAATGATATGAGATGACGTTACCTATAAGACAAGATACCTACGTATGATACGCGTATGAAAATGCATTACAAATATAGAACATTATTGCTAAACAATGCTAAAGAGAACATGAGAGAAGTTAGGTGCATGCTTCCTCCGTGTTTGATAGCAAATGATAATATACAGGGCGGCAGGGACATCGAGGCGCTAATTGAAACCAAGAATTCAGCACATCATTCTAGACCGCTAGCGTAGAAATTTTTCGTCGCTTATCAATAAAATGATCTGCTGTTTCTTAGAAAAGTACGCGGTCAAAATGTATGGAAAAGCAAATATTTTTTTTAAAATAATCCACGCAATATGCGACGATATATTTCAACGCAGGGGGTTCTGGATCATGTGTTGAATCCATGGTAACAGGATGTCCATGCCACCGTGTTTAAAAAAGAAAATATTATGTAAAATGTAGACCGTACTCGTAGTTCCTATATAGCTTTTCATTCCCGGCTCGTCATGGACGCCAGATTAAAAATCAAATGAAAATCGTTTATTTTCATAAAATGTGGTAGGTACAAAAGATGTTACATACGATTTCAGTGCAAAGACACAATCCGCCACGGAATGGTGGTATGCAAATTTTAATATATAAAGTAGGTAGGTATGTTGTTACATACAGTTATAGACAAAAAAAATGGCATTCATAAATTTTTAGGTTTTAGCGTTATGAAGTCTATGAACGAAAAGAACAATTTATTGAATTAAATACCAATTTAAATTGAAATGTTACACACACATTGAGTAGATATTAAGGTAAGTAGTTAACTAAAGTAACATAAATAACTAAAAAATTACTACGATGCATTTCTAAAGTGGTAGTAGTGACATGATTTTTTGTTGAGAATGTAACCGATTTTTGTAAGTGTACGACTAAACGCCGACAGACTGAAAACCGACAAGACTTTACTTCGACGGGACTCTTCGCCGACAGGTCTGTGGTCGTGTGTTTGATTTACTGTTGATTTTGTATACCTATGTGAAAACATTTCTGTGAGCAACTTGGAAGCAGTGCTCGCCGGCTGCTGCCGCGGCACCGCTCGCTTCGCTCGCTCGGCTCGCGCGCGGTTGGTCACAGTTCTAACCTAACCTAAACTACGAGTATTTCGCATAATCGATTTCCAAAGTAAGTATCTGATTATGTATGTATATTATATTATGCCCTGTCGGCGAAGTGTCCTGTCGGCGAAGAGTCCCGTCGAAGTAAAGTCTTGTCGGTGTTCAGTCTGTCGGCGTAGTGTCTGTCGGCGTTTAGTCGTATACTGGATTATTGTAAGGTAGTTTGTGATTCATTTAGGTGAAGAGTTATATATAGCTGTCAAAGTAGAGTCAATATTGTCGGAAAAGGAAGAAAGGGTAAGGATATACAAGTGATTCTATTACAGTCCTTCCACAGATTTTTACCTTGATGTTGCATCACTATCGTCACTATCATCACTACTTATATTATTTTGTTTTTTTTGGCTGCGATAAGGTTCATTGGTTGTTGCTTGGATTGCTTCAGAGGTAAAATATCTGTGAAAGGACGGTAGTGATTTTTATTACATTGAATGCAGGTTCTAACACCCGTTTTCAGTAATGCTGATCAGCACAAAGGTTAGCTGATAGTTTACCCAATTCGTGTCACGTGATTTGATTCGCTGTTATTATTTCAGTCAGCTAATCACAGCAGTTAACAAGAATTTGAAAGTCAGTCAGTTTGTTTTAGAACTAAGGGGAAGAATTCGTTTTGGCGAATTGATTGTGTTGATAGATCACAGATATCACTGTGTGTGAGCAAATACTTAAAATTATTCTAGTGATTTTTGTGTAATCCTTTCTTAGGCCAATTTTAAGAGAAAAATAACACACATATACATGAATAAATCAGTTCAATATATTCCTAACGACACCGCGACATGTTCGTAATTATCAGTAGGTACTTACTTTCCCTGCGATGAGAGCGCAGAAAGCGGGCACAGCCAACACGTTGAACACTGCTGACCCGACCACGGTGCCAACACCGATGTCACCTTCAGTCACAAACGTGCCCACACAGTTGATGAACAGCTCTGGACTTGAGCTCGCTGCAGCCATGAACGTCGCACCAGCTACGTCCATCCCTATATTGAGACCTAGAATAACATAATTATGTTTGGATTAATTGTCAAATAAACGTCGCACCAGCTACATCGAAATACGGTAGGTATATATTTAGGTCTAAGAAGACAAGCTTAATTAACTACTAGCTTCTACCTTCGACTTCGTCCGAATTAAATCCCCCCCCCCCCCCCCCCCCCCCCCCCGATCAACAGCGTCGCACAGCTTCCGCCAGCGCTATTACTTCGTTTTCACTTACGAGTTCTTTCTGGCTTTCTTCCGTCGTAGCGTGATGTTAGATGACCTTTCACCTTGAATTGGTCTATCAAATGCAAAAATTATTTTCCGATTCCGACTAGTAGTTCCATACATTACCTCGTTCAAACAAACATAGGTACTCTTCAGCTTTAATATGTTAGTATATAGATTTAATTAGTTCCAAAATAACGTTTAGCTGCCGAAAAGTTTCGTAGCTTCCGAAAAAGAAGGCTGTAGCAAAGGCTTCGTAGCAAAATGCTACGGCGTAGCTCAATGCTACGTAAACCTACGAATTTTTTTGAAAGGTAATTTTTTTTCTAAATCTAATTGTTGAAAGTTTTCGTATTTCTATAACTAAAAAATATTATTAAACTAAATTTGAAGACATTCGCATTGACTAGTGCTTTAGTAATTAGCCACGAAACCTTTTCACTCAACTTTATTACTTGCCGGTAATACCTCTAACTAAATCTGCCTTCAAAGACTGTCTGCATTTTTCCAATATCAATAAATAAGGCTTCTATTTCACCTGCCCTCTTTGATAGCAATTTAGTTTGTGCATTTTCGAAAAGGTTTCTAGGCGGTCTGTATAGGGCGAGGGAGAATTTATTTCCGGCAAAACTAATTTAACTTGCTTTAACTCGGGCTTGTACGTAGCATGCCTGCTAGACACTGTACGAAGTGACGTCAATGAAGTCTTGAGATAGATTTTAACGATTCTATCAATCTTAATTATACAGTTTGGATAAAAAATATATGTATGTAGTTATGCTGCATTGGGTTATAGACTGGAAGCTGACCTCAATATACACTGGCCTTCAAAACTTAGTACCACACTTTTAAAATTGCAATAGCTTTTTAAAGTAAGTACACAACATATATTTTCGAATTAAAAACTTTTTAGACGATAACCTTCTTTTAAGGAATGGCTGAAAAAAGCTTTATAAACAAAAACACTCCTTTTCAAATTGCTGTCTTACTTTTGACTTTATTACATTTATTTCTTGATCCATGCATTGAGCTAGGAAGTCAATGGATCCATGCATGTTGATTCAAAAGCACAGAGTAATTTTTTTAGATTTCAAAAGCTAAGGTGTCAACAGCACGTAAACCTTACTTATCATGCCTCTTTGACCTGAAGAATGTGCAAGAATTATAGCTTTTCTGGAACTAGGCATCATCAAGTAGGCAACTTGGCATGCGTCGTAGTCAAGCGTCTGCAAGAATGGTGGATGTAACATTAAGAACGGTCCGGCAGGTAAAGCGAAGGTACGAAGAAACTGGAAACCATCGGAGGAGACTTTGTAATGGCAGACCCAGGTGCACCGCGAGAAGACCGCTATATTGTCTCCACTGTGTTGAGAAATCGGCACCTCAATGCAGTTGAAGTCCAGCAATGGCTTCTTCAGATCCGAAGAGACTACATTAGTGCCAGTACATTGACGACTTGCTGTAGCAAACCTGAAGCTCCAAAGGCCAGCAAGTGGCCTCAAACTGCAAGACTGCGCTACGCCTATGAACACATCCAGTGGAGTGACGAAGAATGGGCAAGAATCTTGTTCACTGATGAGTCTCATTTCTCAGTATTCATTTCCGATGGAAGGCGAAGAGTATACAGGCGACCTGGTGAGCGATACATTCAAGCCTGATTTACAGAAAAAGTCCAATATGGTCTGGCATCTCTTCAGAAGGTCTTGCAGAGCTAGTAGCCATAGAAAATGGCACCATGACTGTGGAAAGATATGCTTAAAAGATCCTTTATGAGTATACACGGCCATAATTAGTAAATATGGGTGAGGGATCGATACACATGCATGATAACGCCGGGCCACACACCGCTCGGGTCGTACAAGAGTATATTCAGGAGGTTGGTATCACCTTGATTGCTTGGCCATCAAGAAGTCCTGATCTCAACCCGATCGAGCACGTCTGGGATGACCTCGGGAGGCTGGTTAGAAGCCGCAGACCACCTCATATCACCCATAGGGCCCTAAAATAGGCCCTGATGGAAGAATGGGAGAATATTCCCCAACATTGCCTCCGAAACCTCGACTTCAGTAAGCCAAAACGACTCGAAGCTGTCATCAGAGCCCGAGGTGGCAATACCAGTGTAAAAAAGTAAATAAGGCGTAAAACATACTTAAAAAATAAATGTTGTTGAGTTTTTTGCCAGTAAGTTAAAAATGTAAATTTTATGGTTTTTTATCTTTTTTTAGGTTATAAACGTGACTAGTGTATAATAAACTATAATTCTAAAGACATTGGATGAAATTTGCTATAGGTAAAACTTTTTTTTATTTCAAAACTGACTTCTTTGATTTAGGAAAAATTGCAATTTTGAAAGTGTGGTACTAAGTTTTGAAGTCTAGTGTAGTTGGGATTGGGACAGGCTAGGCAGATTGATTGTAGTAATGCTCATAACCTTCCTTATTAGACCAGCTTGCTACATTTCGAAATAGTAAAAGTATGAGTATTTAGCCACTCTTTATTATTATTTAATATTACATAATATATATATTCAGATTGTAATCATATAATGACTCGGTTAAATCGTCAGATTTGTCCCTACGATCCATCGCCAGAGTTTGCTGCTGATAGAGGGGCGACTGCACGGATTCATATTTAATATTTCCATGAAGTGGGGACGAGGGTGGTAGTCTAGACTCTGAGTCGCATCGTATCGATCCAAATGGCTCATTTTTTATTTATTGCGACACCGCATTGAATTCACCTTTATGCTGACACGAACGGGAAAGAGCTGCAAGAGTAGATAGGGGAATTTAATGGATGTCACATAATGTGTGTGCAATGTCGATCTTGTCCTATTCATAGGGTCTCATATCTGCCCGGAAACGTCCGTGACTAATTACGGGATATATAGATCTTTACCTATGAAGTTGCCGTTTTACAATTCTGGCCATTTCTAACGTAATTTATGTATGGCTAGCAATAAATTCAATTAAATTTTATTAAAAAAATATAGAATTCTATTTTCAAATTCAGTCATTTGTTTATTAATTTGTTTTGTTTTCACTACATTTGTATCTTTATCATCAATATGGACATGATAAAAATACGAGTAATTATGGAATACGAGTTCCGTCGCGGTAGCAATGCCGCACAAACGGCTCGCAACATTAATTACGTTTACAGAGTGAACACTACAAACATTATTGGTTTGAACGATTTCGGCATAGAAATTTTGATCTAAAAAATAAACCCCGTGGTCGCCCGAAAACTAAAGTCAACATCGACGAATTAAAGGCGATAGTGGATGTTGACGATACTTAATCTACGGTTGAGTTAGCAGCAGTTTTCAAGTTAGCATCAAAACAATATTGGTTCATTTGCGTCAAATTGGCAAGGTGGAAAAACTTGATAAATGGGTACCGCACTAAATGAACGATCGCCATCCCGACGAACGCGTTGAGGTATGCCTTGCGTTGCTTAACCTTTTGACCACCACAGCCGTGTATAGACGACAAACCAAAATGTGCCCAGCACGCCACGGTCGCGACAGCGTGACCGAATTTTATACGTAAATAAATGTCATAAAACAGCATTTTTTGTTCATTTCCCTCGTTAACAGACACAGAAGGAATTTTGAACCGCATGGCCACTTGCGATGAAAAATGGATTCTTATTGATAATCGTAAGCGGTCATCATGTTGGTTAGACCCTGGTTCAGCGCCTAGGCAATGCCCCAAACGAAAACTTACCCCTTCAAAAGTCATGGTCACTGTATGGTGGTCTAGTGCTGGTATAATTCATCACAGCTTCTTACCAAATGGCACCAGCATTACTGCGGATGTGCACTGTGAGGAACTGGACACAATAATGGAGAAACTCGCAAACCTCCGGCTAGGCTAGCTGGTTAATCGCTCGTCCCCGCTGCCCCTACACGACAACGCTCGACCTCATACGGCACAACAGACGGTCTCTAAGATACAAGAGCTAGGGTTGGAAGTTTAGCGTCATCCAACGTATTCACCAGACCTTGTGCCGACAGACTTCTACTTTTTCCAAAATTTGGACAACTCCTTTGCAGGATAAAAAATCAATACCCGAGAGGCAGTACAAAATGCCTTTGAAGAGTTTGTTGGCACCCGTACACCTGACTTCTTCAAGAAGGGCATTGAAAAATTACCCCTGCGGTGGCATAGATGCATCGAAAGCATGGGCGGTTATTTAGATTGATAGAAATAGAAAATATTTATATAAAACGACATTAAATCTCTGTATACTAAACGGTAATTTCATAGGTAAAGACCTAATATTTTGAATTTTGAACAAATTCTATCCTGAGCTTTGACGGTTACAAGGTGCATTCGACGATAAAAAAACTAACTATTAGCCACAACACTGTGTCAGAAACAACGCATGTTCGTATTCTAGAACACCCGACAAACACCTTGACCTGTAGGACTTCAATGAAAAAATTGACACCATCGTGTACCTAACGTAACGATTTGACTTGTTATTTGAACATGACACGTTAAGGCGGCACGTTTCTGAGCCTGATTAACCTCTTCCACCTTTGATATGGAAGCTACGTGACAATGTGAAGCACGCAAGGAAGCACCAAATATACTCATCTACAGCATGCAGCAACGAGGAAGTTATGATTGGCTACTTTGAAGAGTTGCCTGTTATCTGATTCTTTAATTTTTAAATTTCATGAAATGATGGCGGATCAAAACGTGTTAGGATCGTAGGACAGGATGCGCTGTTATTACTTAACTTGCCTGAGATCTATGATCAATTTTGCTGTCAACAATACAATTATTCCTAATCATAGGTATTTGAAACGGAAACTGAAAAGATTACTATATTCCAGAATGACTTAGACAGGTACGAGGATTGATTTCATTCGCATATGCCCACAATATCATTATTAGCATGCAATATTATCACAAAAAACTAGCATATTTATGCAGTAGTAGGTAACTAGTAATGTAAACTCACGATCGCATATCATCTCGATGGCCGGCACGAAGTACTGCTCGCAGACAGTTCCTAGTAGAAAGAAGCAATATATCGCCACAGTGCAATGTACGGCAATGTACCCCTGTAAATGAACAGCTTTAATTATGTATGTGAATCGACCCTAGGAACAGCGACAGTCTGCCGATTCATATCACGATAACTTTCGATACGGTTACGGACACCTATAATTCCCAGTAGTCGTATAGTTTTCAACTAACAATTTTGTTGTCATAACTGAACCTATATAGGTAGGTATACGATAGGTCACCTCTACCAAACTCTCGGGAAAACAGGCGTGATGTAATTGTTATGTCAATTTGTTAACAAATTGAAACTTGATTGCTGTTAAAAATTTATGAATCCATTCATCATATAATTAATATAAAATATGTCACAAGTAGGTTGGACTTCCAGTGTAGTGTTTGGGAGAATGTTTGTAGCATTTATTCAGCTAATGCTAGGTTTAGAACAAAAGCATTTTTATAAAATATTCTATGTTTAGTCAAAACAAACGACAAACAATGAAATATCAATTAATCAATAATGTTTCATAGTGTAAAATATTGATGTCGATTATGTTTCAAATAAGTGGGTAGACATTAAAATATTGCTGAGTTTGGATTGCGGAGTAAAAAGTAATATTATTATTAAACATGCTTTCAGCTTCTAACATAATAAAACATAGCACAACGCTAGCGAATGCTTCAATAGCTACCTAGGAAAGTTAATAATTGTAAGTACCCACTAATCGGCATAAAAGTTGTTTACTTTGCACAGGTAGTAAAAATATTATTGATTCCTGCTTACATGTTTCCTCTGGTAGCGAGTGAGACCATCGGGAGGGAACTCGAGAATCGCCGCGGGAGTGCAGTTCTTCTCTGCCGTCTCAACGATGGCAAGCAGTTTACGCGACTGGTGGGCCGCATCATTACCTGAATACCACAAATGTTTTACATTATACCCAGCACAACACACTATTTCTGTAGTCAAGACAGCACAAATAACTTTACCTGAACCTAAAGCAGATTCTAATATTTCCTGTTCCGAATGATCACTGCCAAGCAACAAATACACTAAGGGTATCGCCAAAACCAAAATCACTCTAATGACCGTCGCAATTCTATAACACTTGTACCGTCTAGTCCTTATTAACATGTTTGCCATTTAAAAAAAAATCAAGTAACAGTTATTATTAAAAAAAACTATTACAAGTTTTAATTACTAAGTAACAGAAGAATTTATGGCACTGTCAAATGAAATTGTAACGTTTAGTGAGACGCAATTCTAAAGTAGTTAGTTCAGAAATCATTTACAGGTACTTATACAAATACAAACATAGACGTGTAGCTGCAACAGTACTCGGAAAGTTACTGCACACCGTGGTTTCTTACAGTCCTTGATGAAAATAAATGATTTATCAATAAATATTATTATTAATAACAGTGTACTCAGTACACATTCGTATCACTGTTATCGACGGTAATGTAAATAAAATAGGCTCTTTTGATGGCTGTACATAATCTTTATAAGATTATTTTAAATTTCTTAGCTCACATGTGGAAACGATTATTAGATAACTTTATATATGTAGTAGATAATACTGCAAATAGAATACTGTCAATATTAGAATAGAATCGTTACACGTTTTAAGTTGTACTGCTACAATGTAACACACGAGGGTGACAATAATACGAACTGATGTTCCGTTAACAACATATTTTAATGATTTATGATCATCATCATCTAACATTTTATGATTTTACGTGTTTGTGATATGTACTATTATTATGTAACTTATATGGAGATTCTCTGAAATAAATTAACAAAAATAATAATAGGTTAGGTAAAATACTAACTTTTTTGCTAATAATTTATCAATTCCACAATGAAGGCCTACCTACAATTTGATTTAAAACATTCTTCATTTAAATAATACTTGAAGATTTAAGAAAGCGATTCATTAATTAAATATTTGAAATTAGGAAAAGAAATTAGGAACATATGCATTTTCGAGGATCTAATAATTTATGTAACGAATAGATCCAAAAAATATAAGTAGACAACTGTTTAGAGAAAGCTTTGTTTCAGTTGAAACAAGACAATCTTATCTAGCTTTATTTTTTTCCTTATATAGTCACAATTAGTGTTGTTAGTGTCACATTTAGTGATACTTTATTCACATTACAATCTAGCCTATTCGCTAATAAGGAATTTAAATATAACACAAACTGCTAAGTAACTATAACATTAAGAAATCGCCCAATAACGTCTTTCTTATTCACTTTATATTACGAGGAAGTCAATGAATTTACGTGTTCTATAATCAGCACTTGCACTGCAGTTTAAGTTCACGCAAACTGCACTAGACTAACTCAAAAAGTTTTTAGTCTTCGCACTAATTCAGTGATGTCAAGGAGTTGGATAACCTACTAGCATATATACAACTTCCCGACATCAATCTTCGGGCAGTTGCCCACCAGACACGACACCCGTCTGGTCGGAGGACCCTCCCTTTTATATGGAGGTATGAGTGACTTTACACCCTGTTCCTCGTACCTCTATAACCTCGACATTCACTCGATGAAGAAGTCTGTGTTCATGAGCTTCTGATAGACATTCATTAAGTTTGATACGCCATGTTGCAGTCCACTCATAAACACGATTTATGGACTCCATCCTGAACCTTTTCTACGGCTTCCTCGTGACTATTTCTAACAGCCATGATAGCTGTGTCGTCAGCAAAGGTTGCAATTCAATTATTTTCTAGGTCAGGAATATCGCAGGTGTATAGTAGGTACAGGACCGGACCAAGTACACTCCCTTGTGGTACTCCAGCTTTTATATGCCTTTTTTTTATTTTGAGGATGGGAAATCATCAAATGACTCCTCCCGCTCTGGGTGGAGCGGAAGGGAGTGTCAGACTCTTACTGATGACTAAAACCCACTCGTGTTCCTTCCTTGGCCCTTTATGTTCCGGGTCAGCGGTACCCCTTTCGGATGATCCCGCTTTCCCGGCAAGCTTGGGCCCTAGTGGGCCCCCTCTTCGATGCTGACATCTCTTTGAGGCGCGCGTGGAACACGTACGCGCCGTCCAGCACGGGCCTGGTCCTGATCGGACGGTGAGCTACCCATTACTCACCGCCCGCAGGCCCGCGCCTACGGTGGCCGGGAGTCGTCACGCGGCTCCCGACGCCCGGTGCGCCACCGCGGCGGCTTGGACGAGAGACTCTCTCCCTCTCCCGTCCCGCCACCTCCTTCGCTAGCATGACTGCTTCGCAGAAGGAGGTGACTGCCTCCCACTCCCCCTCGCCCCGGACCATGGCTTGAACCAGGGCCGGGCGTGAGAGGAGCTTTTATATGCCTAAGGTCTGAATAAGCATTTCTTTGTCTTATCCTAAACGATCTGTTTGATATATAGGACTCTATGCTGTCTAAAAACTGTTGAGGCACCATTGTTCTTAGTTTATAAATGAGGCCATCATGACATACTTTATCGAAAGCCTGTGCAACATCGATGAAAACCGTGGAGCACACCTTCGTTTCCTCTAGTATCCTTCAAATAATATTAGTAATTCTGTGTACTTGGTCGAGCGTAGAGTTTTGTTCTCTAAATCCAAACTGGTAATCGGGGATTACATTTTCAGTTTCATAAGAGGCTTCAATCTCTTTAGAAGTAATTTCTCAAATAGTTTTGACAACACAGGCAACCGTGGGATTGGTCTGTTAGATGTTGTTTCGTGAGGTGGTTTCCCAGGTTTGGCTAATTTAATGACTTCAGCTACTTTCCACATGTCAGGAAGTTCAGGGACGTGTTTTAACCGACATTCAGCATTGTAAACTTGACTATGGCTTTGCGTGGGAGATTTTGTAATACTTCTCCTGTAATTAGGTCGTAACCAGGGTATTTTCTTTGATTAAAGCATTTCTCATTTCTCTAGATACTTCTTTTGGGGTAACCAACCTTATATCTGAACTAATTTGTACACCCTGAATTCTCGAAATGTGAGTCTCGGCTTCATTTGGATGGAATATTTGTTGTCAGTTTACATTTTTGCAGTATACGTTTTACTATGGCAAATAATAGTGAAAATAAAAAGATCTTAACCCAAGAGGTATGTACAAGAACCCTTGAAAAATAATAATTTTTACACGCTCTTTATTCCAGCTCCTAAAACACACAAGCGTCCTATTTTATTTATTCTAGTGCAGTTGTGCAGGCTCTCAGAAATAAGATCAGTTTTTTCACAGATATGTGAAAATGGTGGAGGAACACTTATGTGTAAGTCCGAGTCGCATTTAGCTGGTGTTCCTCATAACAGCCAGCCATCCAACTGTTAAGATATTATCAATATCAATCATCGTAAAAAAAACATACCTTGTTTATTGCTTTTTTATATGTGCTGTTAATTTAGTGATGTATTCAGGGAATATGCAGTATGCACTCGATAATGTGTAAGATGTGGTTACCTGTAATTGAGTGTGCATTACAGGATAGTGTATATTATACAAGTTTTATTCTTGTAAAAGATAATTGTAATGTATCTCGCTGGTAGTCCTTAAATAAATAAATATATCAATCCTCCAGAAATATTTACAAATATCTTCAGACTTTGATATGCTTCACCTAAGTTTAGAAGCTACCCACCAGTTTACATAATATGACGAACGATTCTACCTTAACTTTTTTAAAGGTCTGATGTTGATTATGACGTAAGCTGCTGTTACGACATACCAAAATCAACACTACTTAAAGTTTTCTGATTTCTTCAAACTCTGCTAAGTTTAGAACCATTTGATTTGACGTCAAAGCGAACCGGAGGGTAGATCGTTGCGCAACTCAAGTAAATTCGAAATGAAAACCATAATTACCAAAATAACATTTCTGATTTAAATTGTTTATAGGTCTATACGTAACTTAACATAGCTTTTGATTTTTTTTTTGATGTCTTAAGACTTCGATACGCTTCAGCTCAGTTTAGAAGCATTCGTGACATCAAAACGAACTCGCTAGAAGGGTGTTTGTGCAACTCAACTCTATTATAAAAAAAAACGGCCAGGTGTGTGACGGACCACGCACAAATTAGGGTTCCGTATTTGGGATGAATTTAATTCCAAGAACAAACTTAACTTTGTAGTTGAACAAATGTTCTCCCATACATCGATAAACGTCACGGTCAATTCTCCAACAGGAAATGCAAGTTTATAATCGCAAAAAAATCGAATAAATGACAGTACTTTTGTATTGCGTTGATATAGAAGCTTGACTTTTTTAGAGCTCCAATGGACAGTAGACCTACATATCTGACATTAATTTTCCAATTAACACCCCCACGCGCTCTTGAGAAAATGATCGAATGATGAAGTGATCCTTTAAGGGTTTAGTTTTTCATTTTGATTGAGGTACGGAACCCTAAAACACCCAAAACCCTGACGCAAAAATCTTTCCCACACAGATGAATTAAATCAAAATAATCGATATTAACATTCCAGATAAACATAACGTTTTCGATCCAAACAAGAACATTTTCTAACTGCACACACTGATAAACCAAATAATCTCTTTCAAGGCTGAGCAATTATGTCGTAAACAATAATACTGCTGAATCTGCTTGCTAGCTGTATCTACTTCAATAAAAATATTCCATTAAAATAATAATCTGTGGATTAAAGGGCCACTTGAAGCGGCTGAGAAACTTTCCACTGTTTGTGAGTAGACACATCGTGTAGTTGCACGTAATGCCTCTATCAATAACAAACATTATCGATATTTGATAGGTACACGTGAGACAGGCAGTCAGTTTGTCCTTCCGACACAAAAATCCAACGATAAAATAAATTCAAAAAATATTCATCCGCATCGCTGTCAACGGAAAACATGACCCTATTAAAAAATATTGGATTCGGAGAATATAATTTTCCTTACATTCATTGCTTTATCTTTCAGTTCAAATCTGGACCTCAGAGAAATCAAATTTTCAATCATGAAAGTTCAATTTTATTGTAGTAGCAAATATTGTTTCGTTTACAATAATAATAGCCATAGTCCTTCCATAGGTCTAGGTAACCAATCCACAGTAGCCACCCAAACCCATAGCCCAATATGTTTTGTCCCTATATTCTGCAATAGTCCTGCACCAACCAGGGTTGTCCTTGGGTGCACTTGCATAATGCATACAGGTATAATCGTCGGTTGGTGTCTCAATGCTTCAAATTGTCTAAGAGACCTCTGCGAGTTGGCTTCGGTCCCTCTTACGCCTTCCAAAAGTCCGGGATCCTTGGGTCCCGAGATATTTCAAAGACATTTAAATAATAATAATAATGTTTGATAAATAATTAATTTTATTTTTTGATTCATTAAAAAGTTTTCAACAACAAAAACCCTATTTTGGGCACATAGTAAAAGTGATTACTATCAACAACAACAAGTAATGTTTGGTTCTTGTTTATAAATAGCACGCAATTTTTTTTTGTCGATTTTTTACCTAGAGTAATATACCATTTTGGAATCTTGATTAGTTGTGTTAATTTTTTTTAAACATGCCATAGTGTGTCCATACTTTTTTATACACCAAGGTGAGTGAAAGTGGACAGATAGTAAAAAAACTTTGAAAATTTTAAGGAAAATAATAATTTTGATTGGTTTTTGTGTAAAAACTACAGGCATTCTGGGATTTTTAAGGTTTGTGGTGGATAGAAGTGCTACTTAGGTTGCCCATACAAAAAAAAAGAAATTTTAGAAAAATTGTGGTCATGGTAGTCAAACATATCTTAAAAAAAAAGGGTGTCCATTTTCGAAGAATTTTAATGTATTTTTTTAATTTCCAAAAAAATTGATTTTTGTTTCATTATTTTTTCTCGGGTAGCATGAGCAGGTCCACCCTCTGGTGCCCGCTTATCGTTGAATTTTGGGACACGTTGTATATTACTTTCCCAAGAAAACGTACAAGAGAATAGTGGAAATAATTTTAAGAGCAAACTAAGCACCAAGCAATCCATACTAATAATAATATTAACCTCACCGCCGTATCTCTACGTTAACGACGTGGTGGGGCTTGTGCGCGCGCTCCTTTGTACTCTAGTTGCCGGTAGAGTTTACTTTGCCGAAACCAGTCTGGGGTGAGGAGCCAGACCAAAAGAGATACATAAACCCGCAGGGCAGCATGGGGCGAGCTGGTGGGATGTAGCGACCCCACGGACCCATCTCCAGGTAGAAGTCTCGTCCCTCATCTCTGGCTAGCCTTTATTGACCGGCTGGAGTGAACACCGATGAGGTAGATAGCTTCCACCTCATTCTTGGCTTTGTTGGCCGGTTTGGGTGGAGATTCGCAAGAGCAAACGTGCTCGGAGGAAGGAAGCATTCCAGTGAGATGCTGATAGTGATCTTGACTGTACCTCCGGGATTGTCCTGATAGCCGTGGAATTCCTCTTCACTCCTCATAAGCACCTCAGGACATGTTGCCCCCTGTCGCTACAACACTATATGCTAGCGACGGTTTTCAGGGGCCCATAATTGAGTGTGCAAGTCACTTTATGCGTGCACTTTATCAGTGTCATTTTATCTGTGTATTTTATACAAATCATAGGTCAGACAGGGGCCATAGTCTTTTTATAGTCCTAGATAAGCAGTGCACTTAAGCTACCTAAATCCATAGTTATATCAGCAATTACTTTACCCAAATCCATACTCATATCAGTTATGTAGTAATAACTTTGTTTCCATAACCTGCAAAAGTCCTACACAAACCGCGGGTTGTTCTTGGGTGTCCTTGAGGTCCTTGCACAGTCCGCACAGGGATAATCGTCGGTTTGTGTCACATTTAATTAAAATCGTCTAATGGGCCTCTGCGAGTTGATTTCGGCACCTCGTACGCCTTAAAGGTTCCAAAGATACGATAAGAGACATAATGCTAATATATTTTAATATTATAAACGCGAAAGTAACTATCTGTCTTTAATCTTTTCACGCCTAAACCGATCGTTATGAGACTGAAAGGTAGCCTAGGATGGTGAAGGATATAGGCTACTTTTTATCCTGGAAATACACACAGAAGTCGCAGGGAACAGGTAGTTAACTATAATATCAATATCACCGTATCGTAGCCATCAAGAATAAACGCAGGATTTTCTAAAAGACCTCGGAAAATGCCATGTAAATATTAGATTGTATATCACGCCTGAAATACAAAGTGTTCGGCAGAACGTTGAACATACAAAAATTGCAGATAGGTGCGGTCGTCTACTATATACCCAGCCCAAGTGATTTGACCTAAGCCCAAATAAAAATGTAATAAATAAATTGTTAATTTGATTTTAAGTGTTTAATTTTAACTGGTGTAGGTCTCCTTAGTACCCCCATTCACTATCGTTCCTTTAATTTTTACGAAGATTACATGATGGATTTTGCAAAACATTATACATTTCACAAAAATCGAATTGCATCAAAATTCCATTTTTGAACTAAAATTGGTCCATAACTCTTAAGTATTTTTTTTTAATTATTCAAATTACATACCGTTCGAAAGGCGATACACCAAGGATGTTTCGATGAAATCCTGTCTTCAATCACTTTTAGTTTTTTTTATGCAATGCAAAGTAATCTTAAAATCATGTTTTACCCCTTTTTGTAATGTTTGAAGGCTCATAACTTTTTGTCTAGCTGTTATCTGCACCAAACAATAGTTTTAGAGGAATCTACCAACAGTCGAGACAAAACAAGAAAAATGTGTTGCCTGTTTCGTCTATCCTACATAAAGTAATCTTACTTCAAAGTTTTCAAACTCATGAAAATCGGTTATTTAAGAAAAAAACAAAATAAAAGATCTATGGGGTCTAGGTCAAATCATTTGGACTGGGTAGATAGCAGACGAACCCACCTATCTGCCATTTTCGTATGTTCAACGTTCTGCCGAACAACCTGTATAATGGTGCCGATTCTGTTGTACACCGAACTAAACTAACTAAACTATCACTAAAATTCCTTACTTTTGGCTATGAGAATCTTAACGCTATTCTGCAAAATAAAATCTCTAAATTTAAAAATAATTTTGACACATCTAAAATCAAATTTGACAATTATTGCGACTCCACGTGGTACTTGTTTGCCGTACCACGTGATCTTTTTTTAGAGCCGTAGGCGCGCATTATGTGCGGCCTCGACTTGTTTTGTATGGAATTTTTTACTTTTTGTATGGAAAATATAAAAAAATATTACCAACACGTTGAGTTTAATAGGTTTACGGGTTGCAAAGGGGGTCGAAATTTTCATTATTTTTGCGATAGGACACACCGTTTTCGAGATATAAGCAAAAGAAAAGAAAAAAAGATACAGTACTGTTTTTGCATCTGAAGTCGAGGTGTTGGTGTGAATTTTAGTTCATGACAACTAATTTTATTCCACACCTTTTTAATCGCGATTAAAAATAGTCAGATTTAGTTAAGACAATCAAAATTTTTGGTGAAAAACGTAAAATTCAGAATAGCAAAATTGCCATTTTCACTAAATTATAATCTCAGTGCCATCTTAGTGCTGTCAAACTAAAATTTAGTTAAGTTGTGTCACTTTAGTCAATTTCAGAATGGGAAATCGTCGTTTGACAGGAATAAACTAAATTTTGGTGATTTTTAGTCTAGTTTAGAGAATTTTGTGACAAGAGAATCGGCACCATTATACCAAAGGAATAGGCAGAGATGGACAGCAACCACATTACACCCTATTGCCATAATCCGGGCACAAATCCGGATTCCTGATTAAAAAGGTCCTAATGCAACAACACAATATTTTTCAGAACCAGGGAATCGAACACAGGACCTCACACTCGTTAGCTGCGATTGCAATGAGTTACTGCGAATGAAAAACAAGCGGCAATGAAACGAGGTGGCAAAGTGAACATTCGGAAAGACCACGTCGAAATCAATGAAATCACTTATTTCAAAACTCCCGGAACATTTTCTAAGTAATACTAACAAATGACTGGTACTGAATGACTGGCTGTATGGTATACATACAAACGGCTAAAAACATAACCTTTCCTTTTGACTTCGACGTAGTCGGGTAAAAAGAAAAACTGGTTAGATACTAAACAAAACTGTTCCAAGACAAAACTTTTAACTTTGATCAGACAAAACTATTCTAGGACAAAACATTAAGTTTTATTTTGAATATTACTTCAAATTACCTTACCATCATCTTTAGACAAGACGACAGACACGACGAACATACAGAAAAGGAAAGAACATTGATCAACAGACTAAAGTTCATGTTAAGTTCACTTTCCACATGATAATGCTTCCATTCAGTTTAATACTATAGGTACAGTCATCGGCACGTCTGTGGTCACACAATTAGACATTGACAGTGCCTTTATATCACAGCAGTACCTAAACGAAGTACTTTTAGCTAGTTTTCGTAGTACAAGTGTTTACACCGACCAACGACGTTCGGTTTACTGCAGGTCCAAGCCAACTTTCCAATGAACTGTTTCAAACTCAGTAATTTCTTCCCATACGAAAATGTATCAACGATATTGTCTCATTCAGCGGTTTCATATTAGTTTCGGAGTCAAATAATATTTGCCACCGATGTTTTACACTTCAACTTAGGCGCATTAAAATGCAATAGAGCGTTTTCCCTTTTCGTATCTTTTACGACAAACATTTAATATTGACATAAGCGCTGACGTTGATTACAGTAGTAGTGTAGTGTGTAGATGTACGTACCTACTGAGGTAATATGCTCCTTCTCATTATATTTGCTTTCTCCTATCTGAACACGTATGTGAAATGGCAGTTGTAGTTGAGGATGGGGATTGTAAAATGTTGCTCAGCGTTGATAATTTTTTTAACGATCTTTGTTTCCTTTACACCTACATAGGAGCAATATTGTCTTGTGAGTCAGATCCATGATAGTTGGTTTACTACAAATGTTCGTGCTCAAATCTGTTAATTAAGCCTAATTGTAAAAAGACGCGTGCCGCCGCGCGCCGACTCGGGAAGGGCTTGTAAATTGACGTTTGACCCCACGGATTATTAAAATCAGAGCTCACTGCGCCCGGACACTTCCCAAATGTTGTAGGTGTGCGTTTTCTTTGTTCTTAATAAATATGTTCCGATTAAGTCAATGCTCTGCAAAAGACACGTTACTTGCTCCAAGGTGGACGCTGCTATTGAATGTAGTATTGATAGGGAATTCCATCAAAGTAGATCGTATTAACCTGGCTGGTTCAAGCTTGCATGAATGACTTTGATTGAGTGTATCTTCATTTTCAAGAAATGGAACTCTCTATTGATACGACAAGCAAATTTTGGTGTAATAAGATGTTCATTAGAATACAATAAGAGCGTGTGTAGTTGTAGTGGTCGCGTGGAGACGTCGGCCGAGCTCGATGCTCGCGCCGGGAGTCACTCCCGCACTGCGCCCGAGCGCCGGCCGACGTACGTGTATTGTATGGAAATAAATAATTGGCCCCCGTATTCTTCTTTTGACGAGCTCTCCGGCGGGTCCATTATGTCCGTTTGAGCGTGAGCGGTGGCATTCGGACGCCAGTGGCGACGTCCTCGGTCGCCTGCGTCGCGCTCTACACGATACTACTCCAATATGAATACCTCCGATCGAGGTACGAGTCCTATGTCTTACTTTTACCGGGGTCTGGATCGAGAGGATCCACACATTTCTAGCAGCCTGGAGATTCAGCCGTCGGGCCTTCGATCCTGGTGAAGTGCGCGTACCAACACTGCAAGGTTATGTAGAAGGAGGTCGGAAATGCGTCCAATTCCTGTTCAGCAGCTAGGTCACTCACGAAGTGATTCAAATGGAATGGCGAAGAAGATTACATCAACGATTCAAGTGTTGAAAGTGAATGTAGTGTCGGTGGAAGCTGCGCCAGCGCACCGGCGGGTACCGGCGCTGCACATCGTCGTAAGTATGGAAGACTGAGCGACGCTGCCATGGCTACTGCATCACCAGGTACGAACATTCGTTTTGCCATACCGTTATCATACGCAATTATTTACAAAGACAACTGCCCGGTTGTCTATAGGCGTAGGCATGATATGTAAATAAAAACAAATACACTGCTATGTCCAGTCGTCAATGAAAATGAATTAAAAGGTGGATTGTAAAACGAACACGATGCTGAAACAAGATATTGTTAGAAATGGAACTATTGTCGGTTAACATTTGACGGAAGCTATTGACGAAATTGTCGAAACACGGGCGTGGCTCGATGCTCACCCGATGGCTATTAGTCTTTCTGTAAACGAATTAGTGTTGATTATAGCTCAACAGTACCTAGCCACCGCACCTTGTTTCACTGGATGCCAGCGTCCATTGTAACGACTTCACCAAACGAGGACTGACCTGCCTCACTATTGACAACATTCACAACAAAAAACTGCTTCAAGAGCCTGAGAAATGTAACGTAATCCCACTCAATTTGTAAGACTTTTTGATATAGTAATGCTCCAAGGACAAGGATGTTTTCTCATGTTTTTTCGCTCCTTGAACTGGAATCGGGAAACGAAGGATATTGCGAGAGTTAATCAATCGTGGGCAGTAAATAATTGGATCTGATTGATATCCATTTTTAGAAGGTCTTATATTGCTTGATCTTAGGGCGATTATAATTGCTTCAGAAGTTACCCACTTGTCATAATACGGACACTAATAACGGACGCGGTGCTGACAAAGACTTGTTGATCGCTATGATGAATGATACAAAACGAGCTATTACATCTTGTCGTATGATTTGATTAGGTAAATTTGATATTATAGCTATTTGCCGCAGTTAGGCCATCGTTCTTAAAGTTAGAAGGGGAGGCAGACTCCGACTCGGCGCCTCATCCGGTCGCTCCTCGCGCAAATTGTCAATTGGTCGTCGTCCACTCAGGGCTGTCAGCGTGCAAGGTTGAGCACCGGCTGTCTTCACGTGATCTTTTTCTGGTAGCGTCCAAAATCAACTGCCTGATTTTAGGTCACTTTCCTCGAATACAGCCACAGCCTCAAAACTTCATAAGCTAGAATTCACAAATTAAGCTCTACAAAACCCAAATGAAGACAAAACACCTATTTGTCGGTTGTAACCTAATTCATCCTGATTTAAAAAAAAAACTTATTTGCTAGTAATAGGAGAAAGACGCTGTTTATTCGAGAAAGCCATTATGTCCCTTAGGCCGTTGGGCAATAGAGACACCAACGGATCGAAAGACGACTTATGCGTCGCTAATGCGTACTTCCTGCCATCTTTGATCTGTCAATTTCCTTCATAGTGCACTCGCTGTAAGCGAGTGTCTAAACTATAATAACGAGAGGTAACATGCACAATTTGGCACGAAGACGGCTGTGGCTCGGGTACTTAACAAGTAAACGACACGTATTTTCTAAAATCAGTTAATTCGGTTAAACAAGTTAGTGCAGCAGTAATTTGAGACAATTTGCTCACGATTGGCTTGTTGACTTTGCTATTTGAAGGAGTCGTTTTTAGTGTGCCACAGGATGTGCGTTTGTTAAACAAGCACGCCATAACACGCGGCCCGCCTCACCGCCTCGCGCCTCGCCGCCTCGAGCATGTCCGTGGTCCGCGCGACTCAGTGGTCACTACTCTCATACGACTATTGAATTGGCTGTATGTAGGAACAGTCAAGTTTAGCAGAACTTCAAATAACTATTTACATAACGTCTTAAGTGGTAAGGATGCACAATTCCAAAGGCGTCGTTACGTTGGTTATTAGTGAAAGAGGCGTATCTGAAGGTTTAGTTAAATAAAACGGTGGGCACTGCACGAATATGAGTAAATATTTCGCGTCTTATCTTAAGCAGCTTTGTTTTATTGACAAAAAATACTTGTGAGTGCAAAACACTTCTACTTAAATACTCACTAATTAATGTCTTGAATTTAAAGCACGGGAAGCACTTTAGCGAAATCAATTAACGCATTAAGGAGACAACAATAGTTTTAATTCAATGTTCGAAACCAACTATGTATATAATATAATAATCATAATAATACTTGGCATAGAAAAGAGCTAGAATAGATTCTAAGAACTGGACGCATGATCATGTACAGACCGCATGCAAGTTGAATGGCGTGTAATGAAGAAGAAAGAGATATAAGTTGAAGGAGAACAAAAGAAGTAAGTAGGAACACTTTTGAATTAACGTTCGATTTTAAAACGAAGGAAGCTATAAATAACGTGCCATGTTTTGTCACAAGTGCGATAACGAGTTTCACAATATTTTGGATCTTATAAAACTCGTTTCACGAAAATTAAAGAATGAAAGCATTAGTCACTATTTACTCACCAGCATTCTGCCTACGCTTGCAAGAGTTCGCAGAGCATCTTACCTACGTAGATTTATGCAATACAACTGTATTTGGATATAGCGTATGGTTAGTAAATAGTTTACGTACTATGAAATGTATTTTATATCGGATATATATTTTGTATCGGATCTGATTTTAGACTTTCAAAGTACATTTTATATTATAATATAGTATGTAAATATAATATAGTACAATTTTATAGTTTTCTTTTTTTGGATGAGGCACGAGGTCCCGAGTATTAACATTATTTGACGGCAATGGAACATGTAAAATATTGTATACGGCCTTGTTGATATATAACGGCTATTGCATATGTATAATATTTTGGATACGGCTAGCACGGTATTATGGCTGATGGCTATGTTAAGAAAAAAACATCAAAAGTTGCCTAACAGGTGCCGAAAAGATTGCAAGAAGGTATTAATAATTTTGGTAACTCAATGGCTTGCAGAGCGGCTTCTTGTTGCGTGTGCCGGAGGGTAGGCCTCATCATGCGGATTTTCTCAGCTCGAAAATTGTTATTTAGGGTGCTTTGGACAAGCCTGTGATCGCTTTCGGTATTAAACCTACTGATACGGAGACATCTCTAAACATGTGCTTCTTATCCGTCATGATGATGTCTATCTCGTTCCTTGTCACGTTATTGGGGCTCTGCCAGGTCCACATTCTTGCCGGTTTCTTTTCGAAGAACGAATTCATTAAGAAAAGCCCCTGCGACTCTAAAAAGTTGATCAGCATTTGCCTCCTGTGATGCCTGCGTCCCACAAGGAACGGTCCTGGTTAAAGCACTACGCGACGTGTCGCGCAGACTTTTTCCGTCGCAGCGAATAGATAGTAAGGTATCGAAACTTTCGTCGGAGACTCTCAGACTTATTAGGGAAAGACGATAGTAGCTATTCACGCAGTAGTCTTTGTCAGATAAGAGGGCCTTAAACCTAAAGATCAGAAATCTGACGCGATACGACCATACCTATGTTCTCCAACAACCGCGACATTAAGGTCACGCTTGAGCAGAACCGAGGGCCAAAAGTGTATGCTCAGCAATTACGGGAAAATTATATAAATAAATGGGACCTCCATTTGACGAAACTAAGAACTGCGGATGGCAGAATCGTGGCTTCGAAGTGCGACATACTCGAGGAAGTCGAGGATTTTTACGAGTAGCTTTACTCAACGCGGACGGCAAACCCGCGGGGCATCGTGCAGATGACCATCGAGCCGAATTAACGCGCCACTAGACTGAGGACATCCCGGCTAGCGACCAGTGCGAGATTAGGGCGGCTTTCGAGCAGCTAGAGAACGACAAGGCACCTGGGGATGACGGAATAATGACAGAGTTCCTTAAAATGGGCGGGGTCTTCAGTCCTGAGAGAGCTAGCAAGTCATGCCGACAATTCCAAGATCATCAATTGTATTTACATTATAAAGTTTCACATGAATTTCTACGTTGATGTTGTATTTTCTTGTTTAGATATGATTTTAATTTCATTTGATAAAGTTTTCCACTTGGTTTAGGAGAGTCGCGTATCTGTACTAAACTGTAGGTTATAATTTGAAATATGTTACCAAAGATTTGGATCCAAAACATACTAAACTGCTTATTTTTGTTACGATGCCATTATTTTCCCTTACCTATACTGCTTCATTAGGCTATTATTGTCTCCTTATTGATTGGTAACTAAGGAAAATTTGTGGAGAGATCTCGTTAGGTAGGTAGATGATTAAGTATCATATAAAACATTATTTACCTTCTGCCTCAGTGATGATCATTGATCGTAGGTTCAATATTAAAACGGCAATGATCATGACCTTCAAGATGACTGCCAAAATCGTAGATTTAATTTAGCCATTCCTTGATTCCGTCATCAAGTTTCCAAGACCAAGTTATAGATTTACCACCAGAACTGTAAGTTTCTATATGTAATCCTAATGACTGAACAATGAAGGTTGTGAAATTTCCAAGGTAAGCCTAATAAAAAAGAACAAAGATAGCTGCCAAAATCATCCATCCAATCACATTCCATTTTGTAAGTAAAAAAAAAAAAAATACTAAAACTAGTTCCAGGTTGAACAACAGAATTCTAAGTAGGTAGGTACCCATATTTTATTTTTATAACTGGTAAAGTTTGTGTAAAATATACCTACCAATATTTTCAACTTTACAAAATAGCCAAGATGGTTGCCAAAATCATTTTGTAATTTCTTTTGATTGTAACATCAAGCTCCAGCTCCGCCATGAACAGTTCCAGATTCAACATCAGAACTGTACGTACGTACCTATTAAAATTTTTAGTGTCATTATACTGATCATGTTAGATATGGTGGTCTTTTCTGCAAGCGCTTTAAAAGCGTTTCGTATTTCTACAACAACTCTCAACAGGATTAACACAAGCTTTACGGTGTATTTCAATTCACCACATTTTTGTCTTTTCCATCGTCGTTATGGCTGATAACAGAATGTTACTTTGTCTACGCCCTGTCTGGTTTCGCATGAATCATTAATTGCAGATTTCAGTACACTGACTAACTATCAGATCTAACAAAAGTCGGTATTAGTACGAAATCTGTTAGTTTTGATGCATGAGTCGAGATGCATGCTTGACCACCTTGCTGGTCATAATATATCCTTGTGAAACTCAGCATATTCTACAAAGACCCGCCCAATAGAAGACTTGGGTCGTGGTTTTTATTATTCCAATATCTATCAGTGTCCATTAGTTTCAGAGGGTCACCTCCGCAACTGTACGCCGCCGGCCATCGACGACTTCCCGGCGGGTGTGTTCACGGAGCTGCAGAGGCAGCACGGGGCCATCGTCATCCATGCCTTCATCTCCATTTACCTTTTCCTGGCCCTCGCTGTCGTGTGCGACAAGTTCTTCGTTCCTGCTGTTGAAAAAATATGCCATGGTACGTACCCACTTGAGAATATTTGTGTGGGACATATTTTACCGTGTTATCATGTAGGTATGTACCTATATTCTGACAAATAAATGAATAAATTTCACACTGGCGATTTGCGAGCGTGTTTTCTTCGAGCGATTTTTTAACATGCCTGCGCATGTCATAAGCGAGTACGTCACGTGTGTGCAACGTGTTTGCCGCGTTTGCGTAACGACAACGATTGAAGGTAGTGTATAAGAGTTAACAAGACAAGTTTAGATAAACTTAAGAGGGGAAGATACGTTACTTGATCACAACGCGCGGTCCTACTGAACAAAAGTTAATGGATACAGTGACACTAAGTCACACGCGGACCATCATCTAAACAGCGCATTTCGATGTAGCTCAATTATTTCAGTGTTTGTATATATGTAAATACGCAACAAAATGCCTTCTTTTGTATTTAATAAGTATTCTAATAACTCAATAAAGAAAAGTAAGACACACGGATTACTTTTCACGCGTAAGTACAGACAATTGTCTGCTTCGCCACTTTTGTGAGAGCGAAATAGATAATACAAAACTGGCGTGAGAGTCGCGTGATGCGTCAAACCGTGTCTGGTTTGACGCATCACGCGACTCTCGCTAACGCTATTTCAATGTCATTCATAATCGTAAACATTCGGCAGCTAACGCCTGAATTCGATTGCGCTCGCACGACTGTGTTGGGTCTTATCACTATCCTCGTCTATCGGTATCGGTAACTGTAAGTATGCAACTGTGATCACAGATGGGTGAGTTTCATTGCATTTAGTTGTTCACCGAGCCCAGGTTTTGTGATTGCGGTGTTACAGCGTAACATATCTTCCCCTTTTTAGTTTATCTAACGAGACAAGCATGAGAAAAAGTGGAGAACACGTCGCGTAGTCGCTTCGAACCCGCGGCGGTGGCGGGCATATTTACAAGTCCTCACTGGAAACACGCTGGCAAATCGTCAGTGTCCCCTCTAAGGGTTGTTGGTCTGATTGGACTTGCTTTCAAATAAAAGCTATCAGGACCCTGAGAAGATGAGTGCTTAGAGGGTTGATTGTCATGATATTATTTGCAACTTTCCGTAGGAAAGTGCAAACAAATAATTCAATTATTGTAATTTTTAGACTTACTGAAAAAATTAGGTACGTCAAAGTTCTGACGATATTCGAAATTTGCTTTGACGACATTCGAAACTTTGAATCATGTTTACAGCTGAAAATATTCTAACCTACATAATACCAATTACATAATTTCATTTATTTACTTATGCAACCTGAAATCATATTGACGTCGTAAGGAACCTTTCCCAACGGCTTTGAAAACATTTAAATGCGTCACAGTTATTTTCGAAATCTTCATTTCTGACTAGGTAGGTATTGCTTTGTAATCCTTTGGCTTAACTGTGTTAGCACAGAAACGTTGACTAACGCAGTTGTTTTTCGAAAACAAATATTTTTGTTTATTTCTATTACAGCACTAAACATGACGAACGATGTGGCTGGTGCCACTTTCATGGCGGCCGCTACGTCGGCTCCTGAGCTGTTCGTCAACGTCATCGGCACCTTCATCACGGAGGGTGACATCGGGGTGGGCACTATTGTGGGCTCAGCGGTCTTCAATATCCTCGCTGTGGCTGCATGTTGCGGTATCGGCGCAGGAATGGTACCTATACCCCTTTCAGCTACAGTTATAAAAAATACAGAAGAGCGTCATTAAATGTGTCATTGCTTCCAGGTTGTGCCCTTAGACTGGTGGCCACTGACCAGGGACTGCCTGGCCTACGGAATCACTGTATCGATACTAATTTGTATAATGCACGATGAGTACGTTCAGTGGTACGAGGCATTACTTCTTGTCATGCTGTACGGAGTCTACATCTGTATCATGTACTACGACAAATCTATTCAGAATTTTGCTAAAGGTTGGTATTTCATAAAGTGATGAACCAAATAAAATTGATTCATGCGTAATTTTATCACAGAAATGTGTTGTTACACAGGTAATTGGAACTGTGTGTCGGACATGTTGAAGAAAACTGAAAAGCATGATAACACTGTCGCTGCTGAAAATGGTACGTACCTACAGTAACGTTTTTTTGGAAGATCCTTAAAATTATTAACACCTTTGACAGCAATAAGATATCTCTTGTGCTATTATTTAACTTTCCAGAACTTAAAGATGCTAAACCCGTAAACAAAAATGATTTGTCTGTGGATCGCCACCAACACAATGGGAATATAAAAAGTGCGTTATCTCTTTGCCCAGATAAAAATGAAAAAAATTGTGAAATTGACACAACAAATTCTGTGAACTTACCAGCCGCTGACGGCGACAATGCTAAAAATATCTGTATTGATATTGAAAGTAAGGCTAATGACGTGGAAATTGCAAATCCTGAGGAGAATGCAGCTGTAGCGACCGTCGATGAGAATAACAAAGACGCAGAGGATAAATATGTACACTCTCTATGGAAGTGGCCTACTGGTAGAAGCTGGCTTACTAAGGTAACTATTACAACAGATACAGTACTCAAACTGTCGTAAAACTGAATGTTCTATTTCCTACTTCTTGTTACAGAGTACATGGATAGTGACGTGGCCTATCCACCTGGTGTTCTTGTTCACTATCCCGGACTGTGAGAAGCCTCGGTTCAAGAACTGGTTCCCTCTGACATTCATGATGTGCATTGTCTGGATAGGATCGTTATCGTACATCGTAGCTTGGATGATCACTATCATTGGTAAGACGGGCATATGAACGTGACATATATTATATGAAGTGTTTCCGAATGTAATTTATGATTTCACTACATTGTTGCATTACAGGGGACACACTAATGATACCGGACTCGGTGATGGGCATTACTTTCCTTGCTGCCGGTACATCAGTGCCGGAAGCTGTATCCAGTGTAATAGTAGCAAAACAAGGTGCAGTGCATTTCATAATTTTGTCTTCTACGATCGTCTGGATTTTTCGTCCTGTCTTCATAATACTCGAGAATGTTGACTGCTCAATATAATTAACAATTTGCTAACTTACACAGGGTTACTTGTAATTCGACGTATCTCCGTCAGGAACTTATTTTGTTGACTTAAGTACATTTAATCATGTTCATAGCATAATTGAAGTGCCAGCTACAATATCATTTTTTAATGGTACCCATTCAATATGTAGATTTTTTTTTATTTGGAATTAAATTTCAAATTTTGAGTAAATGTCATAAAACCTTTAAAACTCAAATATCTCGAAAGCTATTGAATTTCGACCATACGTATGAGGGGTTCAATTTGTTGCATTTTGGTCCTCCTATCTGCTCCTGGCGGATATACGTCAAATTACAAGTAACCCTGTATATGTTAATTTTTTATTTAATGTACTGTTTCTGAAACAGGCCATGGATCTATGGGTATCAGTAATTCGATCGGATCGAACACGTTTGACATTCTGCTGTGCCTCGGGCTGCCATGGCTCATCAAGGCATCGCTCACTCCAGCGGAGCCGGGTCACTACTGGGTTAGAAAATAACTATTTAATACATCAATATTATTATTTAATTCTCCTGCGATAAAATTAAATACATACATAAGGTTAATTCTACAATAAAATATTACTGATTTGCATATAGCGAAAGGAGCTTAAATACTTACTTAGAAATACTATATACTATACTTAGAAATGCTCTAGCACTGCGAAATTGCGACACTGAAATGTAATTTGCTCAGCGACTTAACTTTGTTTCGTGATTTTCGTGGGGAAGGTCGGGATAAATACCTACAGTTAAATGTTAACAGGTGAAGATCAACTCCATGGGGCTGGAGTACTCCGCCATTTCGTTGTTGTCGACGCTGCTGCTGCTGTACTTGACGTTCTGGTTCAACAAGTTCAAGCTGGACGCGGCGGTGGGGCGCGCCTGTCTCGCAATGTACGCTATGTTCCTGGTCCTCGCCACGCTTATCGAACTGAACGTGTTCTTCCCGGTCAATGTACGCACGTGCAAGAGAAGTGAACTAAAGTCTTAAGCTAGCTGAGTGTTCTGGACATAATGACAAGACGAAGTGTAAAAATGGTAGTCGTGATGTCTCTTGCAACTGTTTCAGTTTCATGCTCATGTGTGCTGAAACTTTACGTGTACTTTTTAAGCGCTCGGTTACATTTTTATTAAAAAAAAAACTCTCCGAATATGTCTCTATTACCTACACTATTTCTTTGATGAAGACCAGAGAGCAAGCGCCATTTTCATTAGTTGAGTTCTTATTTAATGTTATAATAAGTAATTTAAAAGATATGCGAATACGCATGTTTGTGCAAGGTGGGATCATCCCTGATACAATGTAGCTTCCGTTGCCATTCGACGTAGATTAAATAAATGTCAGTATTGAAGTACCCCTCAACGACGTGTCAGGAGCATTACTATCCACTTGAGTAGTTGCTGTAGTCCGAACAGTATTATTATACGTCTGGTAGTGTATCATATGTCCCTCATTTGATAGAAAAAGCAGGGCAAAATGCGAATATATTGACATACATTTTAATACACCTTCACTTTATTTTAATTTTAATAAATCTTTTGTTTTTGAAATCGGTTGTCACAGTAACGGAATCTCAAGAAGATAATCCCTCGATTCGAAGAACGATTTGTTTATTTTTCCTGTTCATATTGCCCTACTTTGTTTCGAATGTGCTTCTACTTTAAGAGTAATTTAGGTATATTGAGTGTTTGGTACGAAGCACCGTCTACAATCAACGTTCTCTCTCTATGAGTAATCTCGATACAGATAAGTTGATGTAAATACATAATATACGATGTAATGTAACTTTCTTAAACTAATTAAATATATCAATAGATATTTATTTTCTTTTATTTTGTTTATTAGCGGCCACTGGACCGCATGAATAAAGGGAAATGGGGTACGTGTATACAAGAATCCTGTATGTGCTGAATCATTTGAAAGAAATGTCCCAGGGGACTGATGGGAGGCTGTGTTTTAGTTAAATTGCATAGCGAACTTATTATATTTTGCAAACGCACACACAGATATTTGTCAAATCAAGTACTTATACCTAACATAGCAGGTATCTAATGACAAAAAAACCTGATTAGGTAGATAATGATGAATGTAACTCCTCGTTGCTGCAGAGTTGGAGCCAGAAGAGAAACGTGGTCAGGGAGCTTCCTAAGTTAGTAAATAATAGCAGTACGCGTGGCATGACCACTGTAGAAACGGAAAAATCGATAAACAAAATTACAGCTGGTACAAAAGTATAACGGCGCGATGTCAAAAATTAAGAAGAGATACGTAACTCTGTATAGAAATAAATGTTTATTCTTCTTAGAGGTGATAATGCTACGCATTCAGATTTTCGGCCGAATAAGAATGATCTTGAAGAATGCGTAACCCCGCTAAAGCATTCTTCGCCTACTATAATTGAAGTTTAGCTTACATGTCGTTAAATAGCCACAAAACTACACAACTAAATACATAATTTACATACTATTCTGAATGGTAATAGTACATTGTTACCTAAGGGGTGAAAGTAACTTATTTAGTCCCGAGAGGACTAAATAAGTCTTTAACCCGAGGTAAACACTGTGCTTTTCATTACGAATACAAGGAAAGTAAAAATAAAAACATGAATTAGTTAAAGAAAAAATGAGCCTCTTCTGTTATGATATCTGAATCAGATGAACTCATTGTGTTTATACAAATCTGCTATACGGAAGTATAAACAAAACTCTACAACTCGAAACAACAAATGAAGATCGGATTGCCGCTTTCCCGCCAATTTTTATTTTTTCTGTTGCCGGCTACTATCTATTCAGCCATTATTTTTTTTTCCATCGTTCAAAAAATGGTAAATAATTTGCCTTTGCCCAAATCTATGTTATTTTAAAGAAATAGTTGAAAGCAAATTATAATAAAGGCATTTAGAAAAATATATTCTTAAATTAATATTTAACTTTATGTTATTTCAATTTTACATCGCACTATAATTGAGTGGCTGTATAGGAAGTTGGAACATGGTTCAATAGAAATGTGAAAATAGAACTAAGTAGTTTTTTTTTAATAATTTGACAGCTGTCAGTAGAAAACGATTCTCTCTAGGGCTGAAAAGTATTACTTTCAACCCGCTCCTCAGGCAACTTCAGTCCTACTTTCTGAGTACGAAAAATAACTATAAAAGAACGTTAGCTTGTTCTGGAATGTTAACGTTCTTTTATAATTAGATATTTTATAGCACAAGTGTTCCACTATACCAAAATTTTATTGTTTCTAAAGTCTGCTTTAGAAATAATAAAATCATCAATATAAATATTGGTTCAGTAATTATCATGTTTCAAAAGATTGGAATCATGATCCTGAAATGATACAGACTTTACAAATCAAGCTCTTTCAGGCCACATCATGCCCTTAAATAACTAAATCGACCGTTCAATAAAGTACTTCGTTTGGAGTATCTACTGCGCAGCTTTTAATTGAAATATGCATTAGACGACCGATCAATAATCGTCGACTGACGTTGGTACATCAACCCTGCCCGTACTTACAAACTACAAGTACTCCTTCGAGATTTTTTATTATGTTTAATATGACAGTATTATAAATAAAAATAAAATCTTTTTATTTCGGACACATTGGGCCCATAATTGGTGCCGATTCTGTTGTACACCGAACTAAACTAACTAAACTATCACTAAAATTCCTTACTTTTGGCTATGAGAATCTTAACGCTATTCTGCAAAATAAAATCTCTAAATTTAAAAATAGTTTGACACATCTAAAATCAAATTTGACAATTATTGCGACTCCACGTGGTACTTGTTTGCCGTACCACGTGATCTTTTTTTAGAGCCGTAGGCGCGCATTATGTGCGGCCTCGACTTGTTTTTTAAGGAATTTTTTAGTTTTTGTATGGAAAATATAAAAAAATATTACCAACACGTTGAGTTTTATAGGTTTACGGGTTGCAAAGGGGGTCGAAATTTTCATTATTTTTGCGATAGGACACACCGTTTTCGAGATATAAGCAAAAGAAAAGAAAAAAAGATACAGTACCGTTTTTGCATCTGAAGTCGAGGTGTTGGTGTGAATTTTAGTTCATGACAACTAATTTTATTCCACACCTTTTTAATCGCGATTAAAAATAGTCAGATTTAGTTAAGACAATCAAAATTTTTGGTGAAAAACGTAAAATTCAGAATAGCAAAATTGCCATTTTCACTAAATTATAATCTCAGTGCCATCTTAGTGCTGTCAAACTAAAATTTAGTTAAGTTGTGTCACTTTAGTCAATTTCAGAATGGGAAATCGTCGTTTGACAGGAATAAACTAAATTTTGGTGATTTTTAGTCTAGTTTAGAGAATTTTGTGACAAGAGAATCGGCACCATTGTTAGTAGCAGGACTTAAAAACTATGTTACGTTTAAACATTAAAATATTAATTTCAGTATTTGCCGCCCTCTGGGGCCCCGGGCACACGCACTTGTGCTTGAACCCAGTGCCCCAGCAGGGGGCTGTCCAGCTTGTGGCTGAGCACGCTCAGGATGGTGTTGGCGCGCCCACGCGTGCGGAACATCAAATTATACACATACCTAAATCTTCCTATTACGGAATAAATTCTCTAATTTTTGGTGAAAACCACATCAAAATCTATTCTGTAGTTTAGTATTCCGAGTATGTCTACAAATTACCTACACGGAAAGGGATTTTATTTTATGTACAAAATATTATAATTTACAAGTGTTAATCAAAAGTACCAAAATCATCACGAACTAATGAATGTTTGGGGAGAGAAATAATACGAAGTCAAAATGAGTATTAATTGGTTTTTAATCTACAAATTATAAACTATCAATTAAACTTTTCACAAATTATGATCAGTAGTTATCGTCATTATTGTTATTTTTCTTCCTCGCAATTAAAGGACTGTCGCCCATTTTCTGAAACAAAATCAAGAACCATTTAAATGGAAAAATATATCTCAGTCTTGATCTAGGTTGATTGGTAGATTGCATTTTGTTATGTTAGGTCAGTTACGCCAATTGCAGATAGAGTGACAGATCCTGTTTTCAATACATGTTAAATTTATTCATTGGACTATGAACAAGGACTAGCCTTGGCACCAATTAAGAGCATGTTGAGGTTGTTGGAATGATTAGGCCGATATTGATTATTAAATAAATCAACACAAAAAAAAGGTCCATAGTTTATACGTCTTCCATATTCTTGTGGCGCCAAATTACCCTTGCTGGGAAAGAATCATCAATTTGTTATCATCCGCCTACAGCAGTCAACTGCTCTGCTAGATACAAACTTGTTCCATCGCACGCCATGATGACCACCAATGATTACCACATTACAATTGCCTGCATTGATTAATTAATTAACTGTTACCCTTATTACATAAGTATGATTATAGATATACCAGGACTACATACATCGTAAGTAGAGTGCGCTCTCAACTGGTCGAGCTCCCTCGCGTGTAGCTCGATGTCGTGCTGCGTGAGGCGCGGGCGACGGCAGTGCGGGTGCTGTGCGGGCAGCCAGCGGTGCACAATCGGCGTCAGCAAGTCCCGATGCACCTAAACAGTGACCCAAATAACCCTAACAGCCAATCTGTTCACACGCCTTGAGCACCAATTTGGCTAATCGGCTCTCAAGGGACGGATGGCAATCTTGCACGTTACATCTTTATAGGCACGTCATCTCGACCAGCGGAACATGCAATAGATTTAACGTATTTTATATGCGGGTTGGTAGGTCGAGTTGATTAGAAGTCGTTGGTCTTCATTGGCTTGGTTTTGAATGAATGGATCATTCGTGTAGGTACTGTGGATCTGACTTTGAAGTAGACTAGGTTTTTTATTTGTAATGAATGAAATCTGGGCCTACATTTAACAAGTGCTCGTTGATACGTTTTATTTGGTGAAGCACAAACTAAATTACAATGACTTTGATTAGCGACCGCTGCTTCGTCACATTCCTGTCTTTATTATGGTAAGACAAAAGGATTAGCTATCGCAATGTGATATTAGTAGCTTACAGAAACCCTAGTAGATACCCATTACTTTTCTAATCATTCCTGTAACAAGTTTTATGACGTAACTGTAATATGGTCTATAATGGGCCACAGACACTTTTATTATAGCAATTAATATAATATGATACTACAAATATAGATTGCAAACGAAGAATTTTCGTAGTAAAATTTAGCACATTTTCCTAAACGTGATAGCAAAGAAATCAATACCCAATCACAAGAACTAGACCCAGCTACGCAAGAACATCACGTGGAAAATGTATTTTTAGCAAACCTGTGGGCGTAACAACAATAATTCTTAATAAAATGGCTTGTTCCAAAACGTTTAAAACCACTTACCATAGCGGGATCATTGGGTTCGGTGAAATATGAGACGATGGAGCCCACGACGATGCACACAGTCATACCGACCAACGTGTAATACAAGTAGCTCAGCCTGTACATGAAGAATGTTCCCGACCTGTTGAGTAACACTCTGTTTATGAATCCGCACTAAACATTAAACGATGACGTATTTGACAGATATGGAAATAGAAATTAATACGTAAGGTTCTTCTGACGTTGATTGTTGTTACCTGATTTCGAAATCAACTAAATAGGGGAAGAAAATTGTTTTGCGAATTCTTTTGAAGAAAGACCTGTTGAGTAACACCCTTTTTATGAATCCGCACTAAAAATATATAACTTTGACGTAAATGACAGATATGGAAATAGAAATGAAATACATAGGTACACCTACTCATAATAATTAATTAATAAGTAGGGTAGACTAGTCACTTAGTTAACGACTGCTGCGCCAGTCCAATATATGAGCTTGATCGTATCGGTTGCATTATTTCATCTCCACCCCGCCCTTCGGTTATAACAGTTGGCGACGAGATCAAAAGTACAAGCTACGCGTATAAAGTATTTTAAAAATTGTGGCAAAAGTATCTGCTACAGTTTCGGTGGGCACATTAACAGTGTTTAACCATGAACATAAAGAATGGCAATTGTACAGAGAACGATTAGAACAGTGGTTTCTTGCAAACAAAATTGGGGTAGATGTGGATAAAGCCGGTACTAAACGTCGAGCTATTCTGCTGAGCGACAGCTCGGAATCAAGCTACAAATTGATTCGCGATTTGGCTTTACCGCAGCAGGTTGGTACCTTGAGCTATGATGAAGTAGTTGCTTTATTGGATGGACATTTCAAGCTAAAGAGGTGCACGTTCGCGGAAAGATACATATTCCACAGTGCCACGCAACATGTCGGCGAAGGATTGTCCGAGTGGGCGGCACGAGTACGTGGCTTAGCAATACACTGCGGGTTCGTGGCATCAGTTCTAGATGAACAGCTTCGCGAACGATTTGTGCTAGGCATGGCACCAGGTCCAGAGAGAGATAAATTATTTACCAAGGCGATGTCGGAATTGTCGCTAAGCAAGGCCATGGAAATATCTGAAGGCGTACGGACTGCGCGTATGGGGGCACAAGAAACAACTCGGCAAGCAGACATGGGTACAATACTTCAAGTGATGAAGATGGACACGGCAGCACAGCTTGGCGCAGCACGCGGCAGCAGCGCGCAGCGGCGCGTGAAAGGGGCAGCAATACCTACAGCTGGCGGCGAGCACGCTCGAGACGGCGGCGGTGGCAGCGGCTGCACAGCCTGCGGCTACGCAGGCCATCAGGCAACAACGTGCCGGTTTGTGCGGTATAAGTGCAAAAAGTGCGGCGTTCATGGACATCTTAAGCGAATGTGTAAACTGACTGTGAATAACAACATTATGTCGAGTGCTGTGAGGATGAAGACGATGATGGTAAGCATGTGTGCTAAAATATCCGCACCATTCGCGGTGAGCCGATGCGGGAACCTGTTTGTGTCAATGAAGTCAAACTAACTTTTGAAATAGACACTGGTTCACCATTTACCGTTATTTCTGAGCAAATGTATATTAAAATCCTTTGGGAACATTAAGTTGGAAGCCAGTGATGTTATTTTGCATAGTTACAACGGCGATAAATTAATCATTGTAGGTAAAATTAATCTCATGTTCACATATAACAACAAATCACTCACAATAGGGGTATATGTTGTACGGAATGGAGGGCCACCCTTGTTAGGCAGAGATTTCTTTTCTCGTTTTAACTTACAAATATGTTCTGTGAATAAATGCAATGATTTTTTATCAGGTAATTCATCAAAATACCCACAGTTGTTTGGAAGTAAATTAGGTTGTTTTAAAGGGGTCAAGGTAGATTTACCATTAAAACCGATTTTTTTAAGGCTAGACCGTTACCTTCTGTTGTTCGGGAAAAAGTCGAAAAAGAACTTAACCGTCTTGAAGGTTTAGGTGTTTAGTACCTGTTTTAAAGCGAGATGGTTCTATACGCCTCTGTGCCGACTACTCCGTGACCATCAATAAGCAGTTACTTGTCGATAAATATCCATTACCTAGGTATGACGAGCTATTTACTAAACTGCATGGCGGCAAATATTTCAGTAAATTAGACCTTTCTCATGCATATAATCAGTTATGTCTTAGTGAGAAGTCGCAAATGCTCACTTGCATAAACACACATAAAGGGCTATATATGTTTACTCGCTTAGTGTTTGGTCTGGCTAGTGCGCCAGCCATTTTTCAGCGTAACATGGATGCGCTTTTATCAGGACTAGGTGGAACTCTTCTATTTCTTGATTATATTTTAGTGTGCGGGGTGGACAGAGGTCAGATGATGAGTAGGTTAAATGAAGTTTTCCGTAGGTTACAAGAAGCGGGCTTAGTTTTAAACATAGAGAAATGCACTTTCTTCCAAGAATCCGTTTCCTACCTGGGGTTTGTTATCGACCGTAATTGTATACATAAATCACAGGAGAAAATTAAAGCAATACTTACTGCAAAGTCAAATACCTACCAATACATCAGAATTAAAATCATTTCTAGGTATGGTTAATTATTACCGAAACTTTATTAAAAACGCATCATCAATTTTAAGTCCACTGCATGATTTGCTAAAAATCATGAGCCCTGGTCATGGACCAAGAACATGACGAAGCAGTGTCGTTCATTAAACGCGAATTCGGAACCCACCTTAGCACATTTTAATCCGGAAACTTTGTTAATTGTAACGGTCGATGGATGCGTCACCGAGCGGGTTAGGCGCCGTTTTGTCACAGGTCGAAGGTGGTGTAGAAAGACCTATCTCGTATATATGTCCCGTTCACTTAATGCAGCAGAGAAACCCTACAGCCATTTCATTTCTGCATTTCATTCTGCATTACTGCATTTCACCAGGTTTTATAACAAGTCTTTTACAGTTCAAGCAGTACAATTATGGAATGCCTTGCCCGTGTCGATAACTCATGCTCAATCTTTGTCCACTTTTAAAATTCTGGTTAAAAAAACAGTTCCTCTCTCCTTAAACATCATCGTTACATATGGTTTCCTTGCTCTTGTTTCATGTTTATTATCCACACGATGTTGTACACGCTAACGACAGATATGGAAATATAAATGATTATGAAAGGTTCTTCTTTGTTGTTACCTGATTTCGAAATCAAATGGTACCCTACAACAGACATGGAAATAGAAGTTATTATGGAACGTTCATGTGATGTTGATTGCGTTAAACTGATTTCGAATTGTATATTGAGAACTAAAACTCGAAATAGAACTAAAATTATGCTCCTATTCATTAAAGGTACCAGCGATTGCCATCTTATGCTACAGAATACATGCTTATAATGTGAAAGTAAGCGGGTGAAGTAAGGTCATGAAAAATACCGTCACCTGTCGAATTCGACTGTACTCAGTGTCGTAGATATGGTGGGCAAGGTCGTGTTGTCGGGACAGCCTGCCACCGACACGGATTTGGGAGTGACCACTATATCTCCTCTAATCATCGCTGCTTGAGTCCCCAGTGAGATCCATCCTACCAGCATCGTTGACGTCAGTCCTCCTGTCAATGCACCCTGTGTGACCAAAACCAAAGAAGTAGTCAGTAGGAGTATTTGATAAAACATTAGAGATTCAGCATGAGGAATTTCCTCTTAATGCTGACTAGGTCGCATACTGTTCTGTACTTCTGTGTCTCAAGATATTGCTCGCAGCTCTTGCTATTAAATCATTAACTCTTCTGAATAACATTTTGTAGACAATTAGTTCCACAAGCTGGACCTAATATTAGAGCCCAACAAAATACTGAGGTCGTGTCGTAAAAAAAAACAACGATTTTGAATAATTCTACAGTGACAAAGGTATTATAAATATGTAGGTACTCTTAGGTTTAATGATATATGTAGGTATACAGTTTACCGTAGAATTAATCCAGGGAAGGAACAGGCCCATTGAGAACAGTCCCAACAGACTTCCTGCAGTAATTCCCGCCAAGCTTTTCCCTGCTTGAATCAGAGCACCCATATGTTCCACTAAGAAAACCAAGGCTACACATGCGAATCCTGTAAAAACACCATGTGTTAGCAACTCATACATAGTTATTACAGCATAATACATAATAAACAACATGTCGAACAAGACAGTTTTACGATTATTGGCTATTATGCTAGTAAACATGCATGTCTAATAAACATTGCATAGGTACTTTAAACGGCTAGTCATGCAGGAAAATGGCGAATTAATTTAAAAGGGAAGTTCGTCGCCTGTCATTTTCGTAAACCGTATTAATTAACCAGATGCCCCAGGGTTCCAATTATAATTACGCTTTATTTCCCAATTCTACTTTAGTTTATTATTGCGATACAAAGGCCGATTATTTTATTTAAACCGTTAAAGTACACAAAAACATAGAAAAAGATTAAGCTTGTTTTTCATAACGCTTTTCACTAATTTGTTTATGTACTTTTCAATTCCCTCGAAATTGAAAATATAAGTGATAGTATCTATTTATATTTATTTATTTTTTATTTATTTTTTGATCGATGAATTTTCACTCAAAAGCCAAGGTGTATATAGCGCGTAAACTTTACTTATCAAGCCTCTTCCACCACAAGAATGTGCAAGAATCATGGCTTTTCTGGAACAAGGCATCAGTAGATATGCGTCGTACTGCAAGTATGGTGGTTATAACATTAAGAACGGTCCGGCAGGTGAAGCGAAGGTACGAATAAACTGGAAACCATCTGAGGAGACCTTGTAATATATTGTCTTCACTGTGTTGAGAAATCTCCACCTGAAGTAGAATGCAGATGAAGTCCAGCAACATTTTCAGCAGACCCGAAAAGACTACGTTAGTGACAGTACAGTGAGAAGAAGACATGCTGAAGCAAACCTGAAGCCCCAAAGGCCAGCAAGTGGCCCCAAACTCGAGAGAGGGCAACGAGTAGCAAGACTGCGCTACGCCCGTGAACAATACAGTGGAGTGAAGAAGAATGGGCAAGAGTTTTGTTCATTGATGAGTCTCAATTCTCACTATTCACTTCTGATGGAAGGCGAAATGTGTACAGGCGACCTGGTGAGCGATACACTCAAGCTTGCTTCACAGAAAGAGTTCAATACGGTGGAGGCTCTGTACACCTAGGGATGGCATCTCTTCAGAAGGTCCCACGGAGCTACTGGCCATAGAAAATAGCACCCTGACTGGGGAAAGATATGCTCAAGAGATCCTTAATAAGTATGCAGGGCCCTATTCAGTAAATATGGGTGATGGATTGATACTGATGCAGGATAACTCTCGGCCACACACTGCTCGGGTCGTACAAGAGTACATTCAGGAAGTTGGTCTCAACTTAATGGCTTTGGCAAGAAGTCTTGATCTCAACCCGATCGAGCACGCTTGGGATGAGCTTGGGAGGCTGGCCAGAAGCCTCACCATCTCCTATCACCCTCAGGGCCCTAAAACAGGCCCTGATGGAAATGGGAGAATATCATCAACATTGCATCCGAAACCTCGTCTTCAGTGTGCCAAACCGGCTCGAAGCTGTAAACAGAGCCCGAGGAGGCAATACTAATATATTAAAATGTAAATAAGGCGTAAAACATACTAATAAATGTATTTTGAGCTTTTTGACAGTAAGTTAAAATTGCTATTTCATAGTTTTTAACTTTTTTTAAAGTTAAAAACTTGACTAATGTATATACTATACAATGTATATAAACTATAATTTCAATGAAAGTTGATGAAATTTGCTATAAAACGTTTTTTATTTCAAAACTCTGACTCTATAATTTAGAAAAATAAAAAAATTGTGGTACTAAGTAGTGAAGGCCAGTGTAGTTCGTTTCGTTATTGTGAATACGTTAAACAGTTTGTGCTGTTTTAATTACACGTAATTGCAGAACTTAGTCTTTATTACATAGGTGAGTATTTATGGCTGAGCATTTTCCTACGGATTTTCCCGCGTGACTATCAACTTCGGCGCTCTAAATAACGTGTTTACGACGTGAAATTAGCATTTTAAAATGGCTTAACTATGGTTATAACTTGTAATTTATTATAAATATTTAACATGAATCCGGCTTGCGATTCTGTGTTTAAAATTAAATGAAAACTTATGAGCGACCTCTTTTCAAAAGAAAATTACCTACGTAGAAATGTATGAAAAGGACTGATAAATTAATTATTATTAGTTGAAAAGCCATTCCGCAGAAACCGAAGAGGATTACCTATCGGAAAATTTTAATGAGTTATTCGAACTCGAAGAAGCCGGAGATATTACCATGATAAATTAAAAATCAAAGCTCAAGCAGACAAGAAATTAAAAAGAAATATCAAAGAGCTCCCCCGACGCTAATCTTTTTTACTAGCTACGTCTGAGTTTGTAAAGGGAGGCCAGATTTGATGGACGGACATACAGTAGTAGCTAGGTGGAGGCGGAAAACTGGCTGCAATAAAGGAGGAAATACGAGCATATAGCTACGTAAACTTAGCCACCACTCAGTTAATGCAAAAGACTGGACGTATTGTCAACGTAACTGCACGGATTCGCACTTCCACGTAATTTTTATATCCCAGTTTAATACAATTTATAGATTGAGTCATAATTATAATGATCTGCGACGATTATTATGAAAATAGTTAAGACAATATTTATGCTGTATACATTAAAAACAACTTTTCTCTACGTGAGTAATAAAATAACACATTTCTTTTCTTTTTTTTTAAAAAAACGTTGCCCCACACTAGGAATTTCTCCTGTATCGTGGGTGCGTTTACAAACATTTAAACTCACATACACAAACAGCCAGACCCGGAACAACCTACTTGCAGGTCATACAAATATTTGTTCCGTGCGGGAATCGAACCCGCGACACGCAGAGCAGCAGTCAATCGCTTAACCACTGCGCCAACCGTGCCGTCACATTAATAAAACATATTTTTAAATATTGTTGGTTCGGTCCCTAACCGTAATACATCCACCCTCCGGCTCCCTCTAAGTACCTACTAATGAATGTCAAGCGGTGTACAATCCATCCACAGCTATTGAAACCTCTGATTTTGCATCAAAGTGATCTTTATAGTCATTATTGTAAGGTTGCTGTCAGAGGTAAAATAACTGTGAAGGGTGGGATTCCTATTCAAATAAGTATGTTAAAAGCAAGAATAAAGAATGGTACCCATAGATAGAAGAACCCTCGTTTTTATTATTGATGCCCCGGGGCAGCTACTCTACCTATAGCTATCTACTCTATGTAGCTATGGACAGTTGGACACCTGCACTAATTGGTCATCCCCTTTTCTCAGATAATTGGATGCGTGAGGGTTATCTAATTAATGCAGGTGTTTATTTGAAAGTACTGTTTCACTGATATTATTACAGATTCATTATGAATGCTTTCGTTTTGTCTTTGAAAAGAATCTATATATATATATATATTATGCAAGTTTCGATGGTTAGACTTTTATACCTACCCCTTTAAAAAAAGAGTGTTCATGTGTTCATACATGTCTCCTGGGATGATAGTCGTAGGTAATTGGTATGACTACAGAACAATCTCCAAATGCTTCGAATTTCGAACGGTATCGAGGTGAAAACAAACAAGTGGATTCCCTTTTCACTTGAACGAGGTTCAAAGTGAATTTAATTATTAAATAAAAACACGTGAATACATTTTCCACTCGAGTGCGGTTCGAAGTAAACTCCACAGATATAAGCGTAAGGTTATTGATTGCGTGTATGACCAGAGGGGTAATTCTCGTAATTTTAAGAACGTTCGCAGTCTATAATCAGTCTCAACATGTCAAAAATACCTCTAATTTCCCTACTTGACCAGTTTTTGACATTTATTGTCGCTGAGATGAGATTGCGACTAGCTTTTGAACGTTTTTAATTAAGTAGGGGAATTGGCCTCCTGATGTATGCAAGTAAGCGAGGCAAAAGGAACTTAACCTAGCTGTACCTAAGGATTGTAGCAGGTGGCGTTCTGTTCATGTTTGCCTATCGCGATGAGAAAAAGCGTGAGTTTGTATTTATGTATTATTTGTAATTCAGCATAGCATAGCAATTACTATAAGTCCGTAGAGCGAAGGTATCTGAATATCTGTGATTTTCACGGTCATGAATCTTGGTAACCATGGATTATTTTTTTAAAACAGGACTAATTTGATCCAATTAATTAGGTCTAACATCTACAGAAAGTGTTTTTAAACTACTCTTTCTTTGAAAAACTATTGAGGAAAAATTAATATACGGAACGCAAAAAACTGCGGTGAAAATTAGACAATAACTATAATTCGTTTAAGCTGTTTATCAAGGCGTTAATGAGTAATGATGCTATAGTAACATTTCTACCGGAAAAGGAAACTAGGTAGAGTGTAACTCACACAGGTAATTAACATCACGATGTGTCCATCAAGATAAAGAAACGGTAGTAGACTTACTACAATAATTATGTTTTAACTAGTTTATTTTAGTGTTTATAATATAATACTCACTTCAACTTGATTTGATCTACATCATTATAATTATATTGTTTCCAATTAACATATCATAATCTGTCTATGACAATTTTACTGCCAAGACTTAGGTTTTCTCTCTGTGCAAGGGAGAGGACTGAACTTGAACGTCATCGTGAATAGATATTTTCAATCATAATTATCTTCGCCTAACTAAATTAAATTTTTCTCTCCCAATAGTTTCGAATTTCTTTATATGGGTCTTTTTTTCTTAATTTTATTCTTTATAAAAAAATGCAAGACATACGTACCAACGACCACCACAATCATCTTCATAATGAAGCTGGCAGCCCTTTCCGAAATAGGTTTATTGTAAGCAGGCCGAATGAGATCCTCGAAAATCACTCCACACATCGAATTAAGTCCGGTAGACATAGAACTAAAAGAAAAGAAAAACATTTAAACAGATGACAATCGTAATAACATAATACCTATCAACACCCCCGGAATCCTCAAATCAGGCCACCGAGCATTTCCATGAACTGTATAAAAGTCTAGTAGATCAAAATGATGAGTCAAAGAAAAAGTTTTTATGCAGTTTTGAAGCTGACATACCAGTTTTCATTTTGGTGTCATTATTGTTCCGAATTGCAATCCACGCATATACAGGGTTACTGGTAAAACACCATCAACCTCTTAAGGGTACATTGTACTCATCATTGTGAAAAACTTTTACTATAGGACCAAATATGAAATCGCGAAAAAAAAAAAATCAGCAGTTCTCTACTTTTATGTTTGTAGAACTCGTCAAAATGTAGGGACCAGCTGAATTTTTTTGTGGCTCGATAGAGTATCCGGGAGTATAATATCTGCGGATATCTTTTTGATGTGTTTCAATTATGAGTTCAAATTAGCTTTCATATTTTGTTGTTATAAGAATTAGAACCTCTTCCTATCAAACTATTCAAGCATGCAAACTCAGAGATACACATACACCAACAAACATACTTACGTTGTTTATTTGTAATTATTGGTTAATATTTTTTTTTAAAGTAGAAAGACTCTTTTGTTGTTTTATTATTAATTTTACGTGTTGTCTTAAACAACAACAAAAAAATATTACGGTAGGACAACTAGTTCTTGCAACACAGTATAGTTAGCGCAGGAGTCAGAGAATTCCATGATTTCTGTACATCTTATTTGACGTCAATAACAAATTTTATTGTTTATTTATTGACAAATTGATTATTAAATTATCCATTGAGTTTTTTGCCGGTTATTCTCCATAGGTACCACCTACTACGCTTTGGAATGGGCAACTAACTAGCTTCATATTTCTGACTGACCGACCACTTGACAATTCAAAAGTGCCTGTAAATGATTGAATTAAAATAAATGCTTTGAGTTTGAGTTTGATTTTTATGATGATAAATTGATGAGATATATCAACATAAGACGTTCAGTTCTGGAAATAGCACTCATCCAATTAGTGCCACAGCGAGCGGTCATCCCGCAACCGTCACCAGCCGAGCTATTCTGTGACAATCTCACCGTGATAACTTAAGTGAAGTGAGCTTGAAGTGAGTTGTCGATAGTGTCACTCCCTAGCATCAGGTGGAATGATAGCTCACTTCACCTAAGTTATCACGGTTAGATTGTTACAGAATCAACCGGCAGGTCGCAGGTCTATCTTGCTGGCAGCCTACCTACTGTAGCGGTAATCCACTACATTTAAACCTTTTTGATTTGTATTCGACGTATTTTAAGCTTTTCTTAACTTGATTAATGTTTTTCTCGATTTTTTTGGAATATAGAACTCTTCGTTTTGATAAGCAATATTTTCTTACAATGTTTGTCATTGCAGAAATTTTATTTAACCTGAGCGGCCGTCATGATTTTTTAATTTATTTATTTATTGGTAAGGCATCTCAACGACTTACTCACTAAAATATACGCATACAAAAATCACACACTTACAGTTTTAGGTATTGTGAATACGTCACTTTGATTTAGTTACAAAATAAAAAGAAAAAAATAAATATGTTCACAAATAAGATGGAAAGTACAAAAATATTTAATTAAATAACAAACAAGACCTAAAAAGAAGGAAATGGAAGTGTGCTTATACAATCTTAATTTTATTAATAGGCGGCTTGTGTCGCACAGAGGTTTAGAGATTCCGAGCTGGTTAAAAGTCTCGTATGGAATTGACGAAAAGGGCTAGAGAAGATGTCGATGCTATTGATTTGTGTGGAGATTTTATTATAATTGCCCAATATACGGTTCATGGATGCGGTGCTGCCAAGGTTAGTACGACTTGCGTCTCGCGACCAGTACGAATAGTTTTCTGTCGAGGTACAGCTATACTTAATTCCGCCAAAAGATCGGGAACATTTAGTAAACCGTTAGCGATTTTGTAAAGAAGGACCTGGTCTGTCACGTCTCTTCGGTGTTCAAGAGGCCTTTGACTATAAGAAGAATCTCGTGGACAGCTAGAGCGTCTAAAACGAAGGTATCTGGTGAAGCTTCTTTGGATACGTTCAATCCTGTTTACGTGAACACGGTAAGTAGGGTTCCAAACTGGAGATGCATAGTTCAGTAGTCCATGCATAATCCAAAATTCCCTCCAGTAATATACAAAGTTTATGTGAATTTAACCGTAATTGGTCGGAAAATCAGCAGTTATTAGATATTCCGTGTAAAACTGGGTATATATTTTTTATTTCGTTCAAACTATTGAAAACCCTGTCTGTTTGTTTATAGTGTAGTAGTACCTATATGTTGACAGATACTTTATTTCTTTGTCATAGGAACGTTCGCTGAACACATTCCTTCGACTGATCAATAAGGATTTATCTTCAGCAAAACGGTATGTTTTTCTTATGTTTTCAATCTCTCAATGTTCTTCTTTATTATTAAATATCCTGCTTGTACTCACGGTCCTCATCTCCTATTGTTTGTCTTAGGTATTGACCGTGTTTATCATGCCGAATTTCGGCTTCACCCTATGGGCTAATGGTTTAGCCTTTTTTTTTAGCTTGGGCAAATATCAACTCCCGCACTGGGCGGAGTGGGAGAACTCTTTCTGACCAAAACCCACCCGTGTTCCTTCAGTTGCCTGTGCCAGGGGCCACGGTAACCCTTTCGGACTTTCCAGCAACCCTGGCAGGCATCGGCCCTAGCGGACCCCGTCATTGGTGCTAACATCTCTTTGAGGCGCGCGTGGAACACAACGCGCCGTCGACCCGGCCCAGCCGGTCAATTCTGTAAAAATCTCACCGTGACGTGAACACTTAGGTGAAGTGAGCGTGGAGTGAGTTGCCAGTGTCATCCCACTGATGCTAGGGATTGTCCAAGCATTACATTTACAATAGGTCTGTTGATTACTTTATATTATTTCAAAGCTAGTATTTAAGTGGTCAATCCCTAGCATCAGTGGGACTACACTGACAGCTTACTCCACGCTCACTTCACCTAAGTTTTCACGGTGAGATGGTTACAGAATCGCAATGCTGGTCCTTATCGGATGGCGAGCTGCCCATTGCTCGCCGTCCGCAAGCCCGCGCCTACGGTGGCCGGGAATCGGCTTGTGATTCTCGACGCCCAGGGCGTCTCCTGCGGCGGCTAGGGGCGTGAGGGCGCGAATTTTGCCTCTACCTCACGCGTTCCGCCTCCTCCTTCGCGAGCATTACTTCTTTCGCAGAAGGAGGTGACGGCCTCCCAAGCCCTCTCGCTCCGTACCATGGTCTGGACCAGGGCCGGACGCGAGTGATCGCCACCGCCAAGCGCCTCCACGAGGACACGGCGGTGCTCCGCCCAAGCAGCAGACCTCCAACGTATGCTCCACCGTGTCCTCCGGGCGATCCACACAATGGTGACACCCGGCCATTTCCTCCCGCCTTATCCTACATATTACAACTACACCATGTCACCATATACACTCTCAACATATGCTTGCGTTCATCCCTATTATTTTTTACCTAGCTACTTTAATACCATAAAAAACCTGCTTCAAAATTTTCTGCCCCCTATCACAATCCGCTACAAACATGTTCCTAGAACAAATACCACCCTTTTTCCTTGTAACCCTCAAACCACCATAACTTTACCGCAAAAATGACTAACATAAACAATTTAATTGACAACATTGACGAACATGCTGTATCAACTATCTATACATGCTCACCTGAGGAAACACTCTCCATTGTGAAGTGTCTTAATAACTTTTTTAAAATCCTGACACAAAACATTCGCTCTATAAACCGTAACTTTTTAAGCTTGCAAACCCTTCTTCACAGAATTTCTATCGATTGCGATCTGGTCGTTTTAACTGAATGTTGGTTGCCATGCTCTAGCAATAGCACTATCCCCATTCTGGATAATTACTCCGCGTTCATGACCACCAAACATTTGAATCAAAGTGATGGAGTAGTGGTGTATTCAAGATCAGACCTGTCTATTACGTGCGAGGAGCCTGATTTCCAAGGATCTGCATCTGGACTTATTATTAAAATTAACCTTGACTTGGCGATAATTTGTATTTATCGATCGCCCTCAATAGACAATGTAAACAATTTTCTCACAGTTCTTAACAACATTCTTCCGTCACTGCATAGATTTAAATCGGTGGTTATAACAGGTGACCTGAATGTGGATATCAAACCTACCACATCTGACTTGCGCTCTCACGAATATCTAAATTGTCTTGCCTTTCACGGCTATCTTCCTGCCCACACCCTCCCGACCAGGGATGGAAATTGTTTGGACCACACGTTCCTCAAAACAACTGCTCCCACCCACACATTCGTGTTAAGCTCCACAATAACCGATCACTCCTCCTCCTTACTGTGCTTACAAGTTAAATGTTTACGAACGATCGTAAGCTCCTTTTTGGCAAAAGTTGACTATGAAGGGCTTGACAAATCAATGTCAGAACTGGATTTCTCCCCTATTCTAAATATGAAAGATGCAAATATGGCTACTTACCGATAAATTACTGAATTTAATGACTACGGCCATTTCTGCAAATACAAAAGTTAAAAAAGTATCTTCAAAAAAGAGAATCCTCAAACCGTGGATCACACCTGGTTTATTACGGTGCATAAGAAACAGGGATGCTCTACACAAGAAAGTTAAAAAATCCCCAGGAAATGATATTCTAAAATTTACCTACCTTCGTTACAGAAATTTTTGTATTAAAATCTTAAAGAAAGCAAAGCGAATTTATGACACAGAGGAACTACAAAAAGCTAGTAAAAATCCAAAAAAAATATGGGACACTATTAAAAGGGTAACCAACACTACTAAAACTAAAAATACATGTACACAATTACTGACTTTATCATCTTCACCTACGGAGTCCTGCAACACTGTAAACTCATTCTTCGTTAACATTGGCGAGAGGCTTGCAAATGACATAGTTCATACTACTACGCACCCATTAACAGTCACTCAACCCACTTCGGATACGGCATCGATTTCATCTTTCGTCCTCGACCCTACTGACATCGATGAAATTATAACAGTAATTCGTTCATTGCGGTCTGATGCTGCAACTGGCTGGGATGGTATATCACCCTACATCCTGAAGAGGTACTCAACCTCCCTGGCACCCATACTATGCCATATTTTTAACCTCTGTTTCGAGACTGCCGTCTTTCCCTCTTCTTTTAAAAAGGCTATCATTCACCCAATCTTCAAGGGAGGCGACGGGAGCTTACCGAATAACTACCGTCCTATCGCGGTCCTAACTGCCCTATCCAAGGTACTAGAACGCCTTATCAATAAAAGACTTGTACACTACCTAGAACATTACCAACTAATATCACCACACCAATTTGGATTTCGTAAAAACAAGTCGATCTGTGATGCTGTTCAGGAATTAACTGATAACATCGTGCAAAGTCTAAACAATAATAAAAAGGTCTTAACAATATTTCTAGACCTTGCGAAGGCGTTCGACACCGTCCCCGTTCGTTCTCTTTTACTCAAACTTGAGAGGATGGGTGTCAGGGGGTTACAACTCGACCTCTTTCAAAGCTACCTCACAAATCGATCGCAAATAGTTAAAATTGATTGTCATAGCAGCAGTGAGCTTCCCATCTACTACGGCGTTCCGCAAGGAAGCATTTTGGGTCCCACCTTATTTCTCATTTTTATAAACGACTTATGCAACTTAAATATCCCAAATGCCAAGATAACTTCTTACGCTGATGACACCGCTATAACTTTCGTCGCCAACACGTGGTCTGAGCTCGAAGAAAAAGCACAGCACGGATTTGATGTGGTGTTAAACTGGCTTTATTACCATACGCTTACACTCAATGCCTCCAAAACCAAGCTTATTACCTACTCAATCAGTTCTGCTACCCAACCAAACCTACCGATATCACTTAAAGCTCACACATGCAATCTTCGAACTCAGGCTTCATGCAACTGTGCACCTATATCCTCTACGGATGAAATTAAATACCTAGGTATACTCATAGATAAAAATCTTAAATTTAAATCTCAAATTAATGTCCTTACTGGCAGAGTTCGCAAACTTATTTATATATTTAAAACCTTAAGAAATATTGCAAATCCTATAATTATACGTAATGTCTATTTTGCCCTATGCCTATCTATTATTACATAATTATTGTATTCCCTGCTGGGGCGGTGCTGCAAAAACTTTCCTTAAACCTTTGGAAGTGGCACATCGGGCCATACTGAAAGTGGCGACCTTCCGGCCACTAATGTATCCAACAAATCAGTTATACCAAAACTGGAACGTCCTCAACGTCCGGCAACTTTTTATCTTACAATCAGTTCTGTTGCAACACCGCATAACCCCCTATATTGAAATTACCAAACGCCGAAAAGATATTATTTGTATTCCCCCAAAAACCCGCTTGCCGTTTACTAAAAGATTCTTTTATTATCTAGGGCCGACTCTATACAATAAAATAAACAAAAAATGTCCAATATATAAATTACCTTATCAAAATTGTAAAAAGTCTGTCCGTACATTTCTACAAGATAACTCCTACGAGGAAACAGAAAAATACCTAATTTAATGAAGATATGATAATCTGTTTAAATGATATATACTTATGTATATATTTATTATTATTATTATTATTTTTTGATAATTTTTGTGTATTGTAATACTCAACCAAAACGTAGACCCTCACTCCAATCCCCGTACTTACGCACGCTCACCCTCACGCACCTATACACGCACACACACAAACACACACAAACACACTGGCACACACACTTACAAGCACATATACATACACTCTCACACCCACAAATGCGCTCGCGCACTTATGTCTAGCATAATAAGTAAAAACTATATTTTGTAAAAATAAAATGTAATTGTAGTAATACTATAACAATTAGAGGGGTTCGGCACTGTCACTCCTTAATACAGGCTATTTCATAGCCTAGCAAGGGGAGCAGCACTTCACCCACTTGATTGCCAGAGACTGAATGCTACCCTTAAATGTCACATGTACTGCAATCTGTTTTATATAAATAAAGATATTATTATTATTATTATTATCTGGAACAGAAACCTCCCGAAACAACCGCGCTTGGTGAGGATCTGCATCTCAAGGCAGGCGCAGGGTGCAGGCGGAAGGTGAGGACGCCGTGGTGCCTCACTGGCCACTCCTCAAACAGGGGACTTAGGTGCCCATAATGGTTTAGCCTGCGTGTCGTAATATGCAACCCTACGACTCGCGTCGACCACTGGATCTAGAAGCCTATGCACTAGAGTTCCTTTTTTAACGAAGGTGAACACTCAGGAACGATTCTTGTAAATACATTCCCCCCAAAGGGTATACGAAATAGGGGATGACAGTTTGTATGGACGGTCGTCAGCTCAGGATCATTGTTTATATGATCTGGGGCCGTACTATGTCGTGTTAATTCCATAATTTTTCCAGCATGAAAGAGAGACGGAGCTATACATGACCGATAGCACTATCTCTTTTTAGCAACGGAATCGTGATGGTATTAACACGTCATAGTACGGCCCCTGAGGTCGTCAGTTTTGTAGATGGGAATCTCATCGGGGACTCGGCTTGTTAAAATATAAATTATATTTACTCTGATTGAAAAACGGCGTATCTCACCGGGACTATACCTCAGTGCGGCACTGAAGACTCCGCTCATGAAGATGCCAGGCAGTGCAGGAATGGAGCCTGTGATGGTCATCACGAAGTAAGGTAACAGTTGATCGCTCTTCCTGATAGCCCCCGTGGACAAGGGGTCGCACTCCGCAAACGTAGCGTAGATCACCAGGCCAGTGTAACAACACAACGATACGATGATGAAAATACCCGCTGCCATTATGAATATAGTTCTAAAAGAAGAAAAAACATTATTTAATACACTTATACGATTTTAAGGGTAGGTACATATAAGATGCATTTAAAGGTGCAACACTGTTATTCCGTCCATCACAAAAAATCCACCCTAAGGTGGATACGCGGAAACGCATGTCCGTGAATCCACCCTAAGCCTATTAATTCCATTTTTCCAACTAGGCCTAGGGTGGATTCTCGGACATGCGTTTCTGAGTACCCTAGGACGGATTTTATGGGGTAGCAAAATGGAAATGCAACCCTACCCGCCATGGGTGAATAAATGTTTTTTTTTTCAAATTGGTGCCCAATTTCAGTACTAAGTAAGACGAAGACTTTGAAGATTCAAAGAAAAACGTGATATGTTGATTACTAGACACTTTGACTAGTAATCTATTACCAGATTACTGTAAATCAGTGATGCGATTCATTAAGTTCATATTTTGAAAAATATGAACTTAATGAATCGTTTTATTGTCGAATTACCTAAGTTGTACTACCTGCTTAAATGTACATATGGATTGAGTGATCCTCTCTAATAATAATAATAATAACCACCATCATCATCTCTACCATCTCAACAAAAATTTAGGAACATTTAGTAAAAAAAAATTAAAACATTATGGTGAAGTTAAATACGTATTTGTTAAAAAAATAAAAAGATATTTCAAATTACAAAGTGCATTTACGATTACATTTTTTACATTTAAATTTATATTTTTTTGATTTGGAGATCACTTTTAAGCAAAAAACTGCTTGTGTTAGGCGACTCCGCTCTTCCACTAGCAATAACCATTAATTGGGAATTTAATGTAAAAATACAAAATAAAAATAAAAAATTATATAAAAATAAGTACCTACGTTAGTTTTAAAAGAGAAAAAGGCAAAAATGCACGTATTTGCGTGAAGTGTGTGAGTATGGGTGAGTGTGCTATTGTGAGGGTGTGTAGTGTGTAGGAGTTACAATTAGTACAATAGATAGGGTATAAGTTTAAGAGCCAGTGTAAGTAAGTGTAAGTTAGCCCTGCGACAGTGGGTTGGGATCGGAAGAACTCAAATACGGCTTCTTCCGGTTATTCCGTTTATCCCCAAAAAAATTACCTTCAGGTTACGCGTAAACGCATGTCCGAGAATCCACCCTAAGCCTATAAATTTTGTTTTTCCAACTAGGCCTAGGGTGGTTTTTTTGGGGTTGATAAACGGAATGACCGGCTTCTTCCACTAAGCATCCACACAGCAATCCGCTCTAAGTAAATAAGTTACTGAAGCGTATTATCAGTAGACTCAACATCGTCTTAGGTATTAGTCTTAAGCCATTCAGTTACTACTTTTTTATAGTCTCGCAGCTTTAGGGAGTATATTCGCAACTTTTTATTTAACAAGTTGTATCTATAAGTTCGAAGACATGTGACATCTACCAACCCAAACTGGGCCCGCGTTGTGGATTACGGCCTATTCCCTAGCACCGAGAGGAGGCCTGTGTCCCATCAGTGGGAACATTATAGGCTGATGATAAGTGGGATGATTCTCTTGCGAACTGCCTTTTAGCAAAAACAAATTTAACTGTGATAGTTCTGCTACTTCGCTTAGAGGGATCATATGGGAGACATGTTTGTGTGTTTCCGGGCTGAAGCAAATAAAGTTTTCTTACAGACAAAAGGTCAGATAATTCACTGGTCTACAGTGGTTTTGTTGCACACAATTGATGAAACTATCAATGATTTTGTAAGATTAAGTCAGATTTTTTTTTAAATCTGTATTTTAATTTTACATTACAAAAATCAAAAAACGAGAAACAAAATAACAGATATATTTATAATGTCAGTTATGTTTTGAGAAATTAGGATACATCGAAATAAATAAAGTGGAAAATGTCGAAAATAAATTTTATATTTTCTTAAAACGCCTTTTATGAGCTATTCTTTTATAATTTTTCAGGGGACAATCTCTTTTCAAAGACCAGCAGTAATTATTGTTCAAAATATAAGATATGCAAAAATCATGAAAATACGAGCACATTGAGAACTTTCAGGAATATATTCGTAATCTGGGCACTTGAAAACGTAAAAATTTGCGATGATATCCAGTTCAACAAAAAAAAAGTTTTTTTTGTTGAGCTGTGATTTGGTAAAGGCTTTGTGTGGCGAATATTTAGGGTTTAGTTCTCTGCGCCCTCAAAAATTATATATTTTGTTATTTTTGTTGTCCCTTCCCAAAATGGCAGATAGAAATTGAGGATCGACTGGGCAAAGGATATGTATACTTGCTTCAGAAATTCAGAAGTTTATTTGAAGCCACAAGTTGCAGTGTTTTAAAAGTCCATATTTTTTTCCTAACTCTTTTCATAATCAGTTCAGCATGGATGTGATATAGATATTTAGTATGTTGTAAGTGTAACCTAACGATTTTTTCAAATAAGCAGTCGGGGATTGGGGGGTTGAGACAGTTGTGGATCTTTATTTGGAATTCTGTTGAGTTAGTCGATCAGTTATCAGCTAGACACTTACATTCGAGCTCGTCTTAGCGAAGACAAAGCTAGACATCTCTGCACCATGGCCTGATTGACCGAGCACGACGCAAGCCAACTGAAGTAGTTACCGAACACGGTCGACCAAAAGGTATGCCGGATAGTGGGGTCCACGTCCATGCTGCAAGCAAGTCAACAATAAACAATCTAGTTCAAACAAAACGCTTAACTTCAAGCAACATACTCACTTGAAAAACTCGAGTCGATCTCCCTTTTTGTTTATATCAACCACGTTTGATATCCCGCCTAAACGCCACGTACCGTAGGCGAGGACAAATATTACGCCAAAATACATAAGCACTGTTTGCAGAGTGTCTGTCCATACTACAGCTTTAAGTCCTCCCTGCGAAATAGGAGAACGAGGTGATACTCAGCTATCACAACTATGATCTGTCCGGATAACGTAACAATGTCTGATATAGTTGACCTCGTTGCCAGACAATTCTAGACTATAGTCATTTATTTGTTGCTGGCGGAGTATAGAATAGGGTCAACATTGAAATAAACAACAAATCGACGTACTTACAAGAGTTGTATAAAATATACACACGAGGCACACGATGGGCGTGATCAAATGTAAATTAATACCAGTCACTGCAAAGAAAGGATATACGTCAATAATCTTAATGCGCGGAAGCATACTTGTAAGAACTATAATACCGTAAACTGAAAGAAATATAATACCTTGACTGAATGCCAGAGCGGGCACATATATTACGATAGGTATGTAGAGCATCATTTTAATAATAAATATTATTGATCCCAAAAGTCGCACCTTTTGATTAAATCTCAATCGTAAATACTGAAAACATCACACAAAACTGAATAAATGAACGCAAGCAATCGCATGACAGTGTTATAATAATTATAATATGAGAGAACATCCACACAAGGTCTTCAGGTCCCGAACTAGGTAGAACCTGTACTACGGTAACCTGATGACTGATATACATATTTATATACATATACACACCCAGACACAGGTCAAACAGACATATTTATGCACACAAATTTTTGACTTGTCCGGGGATCGAACCCGGGGCCAGCGGCTGAGAAAGCAGGGTCGCTACCAACTGCACCAACCGGTCAGTCAGTTATGTTTTCGTAGAAAGAAATGAGTTCACTAAGTACATGTTTTTCTTTGATAGAATGACACAATAGCAGCACAAATATGTTAGTACGTCAAGTTTATACCTCATACGTCGATGTGATCTGCAAATTATAAAATACAGGCAGGTAGACAATGGCAATAGTGAGTGAGACTGCCCATTCCGAGAGCACTATCGTCCAAAGTTGTGTTCCATACGTGTACATTTCAGCTGGCAGGCCCAGCAACGAGATACCCGAAATATAACTAGAAATGATAATGATACTGGTTTAGAAAACATCACATTCGCAAGATAACCTACAGATATTGTAAGGACCATATTGGCATGGCTAGTAACAAACATAGGTACCTGGCTATCAGCGACATGGATATGGGGAACATCCCCATGGTCTTCCCGCCCATAAGGTATTCAGAAGTGGTATTCTGTTTTTTGCTCGCGAAGAATGCGAAGTACACCCCTATGAGGGCGGAGCAGAGGAGCATCCCTCCGAAGACGAGATAGTCGAGCCAGTCGAAGTATATTAGCGTCATTATTTGGTTTGTGTGAGCACTGAGTGTGATCGCGCGTCCGTCCACTATGACACTTAAACTCCATCTCGGTATATAATAGGCATTTACCGAGCGGAACTTGCAGCTGGAACGGTTCTATATTTATCCTTGGAAGGATCTCGGACTGACCCATTGGAGGGATGAGGTTGGCTAATTGGCCAGTTACCGGTGTAGTCGCATCTTGTGTTGTCCACATACGGATGCCCACACAATATGTTAATAGCTGGCCACGTCACTCGCGTATAGAATTGAATGCACTGGACGCAATCTTCTGATCACTACTGATTCATAGCATTCTATATTTAAGTTGTTATACCAGGTAAAAGAACGACCCAATTGATGATGTCAAGGTCTTCGTATCCTACTAAAATTATAAATGAGAAAGTTTGTAAGTATGGATGTTTGTTACTCAATCACGCAATAACGGCTGAACAGATTTGGATGAAATTTAGCGCACAGATAGTTTATAACCTGGTTTAATACGCAGGATACTTTTAATGCTGGCTGTGAGTTCCCGTAGGATTATTTCCGATATCTAAATGGGCGAAGCCGCTGGAAAAATATAGTTTCATGTATAACCTAACCTAGGTGGAAAGGAGCCTTAAGGAAAACCAGGAAGACCTATATTCAATCAAGGCATATTTCCCGGCCTTCTACCTTCGAATAGGTACTATTAGGTTTATTTTGAGTACATCAAACACACATATAATATTCTCATACTACATACTAATAAGACGAAGTAATATGAGTTACTTAATGAAACAAAACATACCTTTATACAAAGTCGAGATAATACTCATTAGAATTGATATTACAAAGTCAAAGTTTATTTGAATTAATCCAAATAATATTAGAAATGTGAATATTAGTATGTTTGTTAGCACGCAAAAACGGCTTATCGGATTTTAATGATATTTCGCACACACATGGATTATAATCTGGATTAATACAAAGGATACTTTTTGTCCCGGTAGTAGATTCCCGGTGGGATAGTTTCCGACATCTACACGTTATAAATGCCAATATGCTTACCGGAGCAGCTAAAGGAGAGAGCGCATTGATGGCGCGTCATTGCCTAGTCGTGCCCGCGGCAATCGCAACGAAGTTCTTTTCGTTGTGGCTGGCATAATCGACTGTTTAATATTGTGGCATTGTGTGCAGTTTGCATGTCGATAAGAACAGTAGGATATAATACCACAATATTAGACAGTCGATTTTGCCAGCCACAACGCTAAGAATTTCGTTGCAATTGCCGCGGACAGGGCTAAGATGATGCAGCTCTATTTCTGAGGATGGCATGAAAGCCATCAATATATTAAGTGTCGTTAAACATGCCCGGCGCGCTGCAGTGCCTCCGCAGCCTCCTAAAGCAGCATCCTAAAGGCATTGTCATTTCCAACATCCACGCGGGCGAAGCCACAGCCTAAAGATAGTGTTTAATAAAGTAAGAACCTTACCATTTACCTATCAGGGTTACGTTCTAGGACTCGAAGTATTAGTCCTGGAAATGTCGATGGCTGAAATAGTTGATGTTACAAACCATATGTTTACCAATTCAGTGCCTGCAAGACCTGCCTCGACTTTAGCAATTCAGACCACCACGCTCCTCTTGTTACATCAGAGCAGCAGACAGCTCAACCGTCAATAGTAGTGGTTAGAAAGTGATATTGGTGCATTTGTTTAGAAGAACGGTGCCTATTTGGTGAAGAAATGATACCCTGTTCCTCCTCCTCCTTATACCTACGAGAGCCTTTCGGAGGCTAAGGGTTGACGTCAAGGTTATAGGCAGCATTGCGTCCCTTGCGCTAATTCAGTACTGAAATCACTAATCACCATAAACTTGGTTCCTGTGTCAGTATCGAATCAGGATTGCTCATTTGTATAACCACTGTCAGATTTATAGTGTAAACCAATCTTTGTGTGTGTGTGTGTGTGTGTGTGTGATCACACACGATCCGTGCATCTGTCATCGTGTCAAAAACTTTCTCATAATCATTAAAGGCCAGGAGCCGTACTATGACCTGTTAACGCCATCATGATTCCGTTGAGAAAAAGAGATAGTGCTATCGGTCATGTATAGCTCCGTCTCTCTACCACGCTGGAACAATGATGGAATTAACACGTCATAGTACGGCCCCTGCACCTAAACTGACTATGAGGAAGCATTATTTCAAGAATGTACTCTGTATAAATTCTAGATTTAAAACTGCACTTATCTGAGCCCAGTTGTAAAACAAGATAATTGACTCAGCACGTCTAGAATACGAGAATTGTCCTCACGGGTTTTCAGGGAAACAAAAGATGGCAAAAAATTAAAGAATCAAATTACATTTTTAAATATTTTATTGAAGCAATAGTGTTATTACATTACATGTTTCTGGCTTAAACAATAAACTATTCGATTATTAGAAAGTAGCTGTGCTCCGGCTGTAATCGTGAGCGTCCAGTGAATGGATGAGCTATGAATAAGTTAAACAACAACAGCGATCCAAGTGACTACGGGTTCTACTCATACAATATAATATATTGATTAAAGATGTTACGACATGTATTTCACTTATATTTAACATTCAGAGATGGCAAGTAACATACGAGTACCTATTGATGGTTAAATACACATTTATTTCTACCTACTTAACATTCTAAAATATAATAGGACATCCATTTATATAACATTAGGTTAGCTGTGCCGTGCAGTATGTCTTGTTTGATTGACTTCATCGATTGTCCAGCGAGAACATAATATATATGTAATTTGCCGTCGGTTCCTTGCACAGGCACAGTGATCGGAAAGTAACATACGATATTATTGGTGGCTAAATAGACAATCGTTTCCACATATCTACTTAATAATCTAGATTAGGACTGTTATGACATCAATATTAAATTGAAATAGTTAAACTATGCCGTGCAGTAACCATATAGATTATTAATTGCGAGTTGATTTGTGCTGTCAATACCTTGCACAGACACGGTGTGATACAATAACATGGACACTTAGAATTGCTATGGATTACTTTACAGTTATAAGATACAAGATAATCTTCCCAGTACCATAGACACATAATTCACTGCTATGGATTATATTTTTATATTATTTTAGATGATACATAATCATATTAGGACGGGTTATTACACACTAGGTGAAATTCTCCAGTAACTTAGACACATATTTAACTTCCATAGCATATTTTATAAGAGAAGCCGTTTACTTTTATTCTACCTCTCTCTACCTGCTGCGTGTTTCTAAATGTCGACTTATTTAGTAATAATGATTATGTTCATAATTACGGCTTAATCCGGTCACCAGTAACTTAGACACTTATTAGGGCTTAATCCGTTCACCAGTATAACATAGACACATAGTTAACGTTTATAACATATTTAAAAATAATTTTATTGCTGTATAATAAACATACTACTAATTCACTCCTCTTCCATTACGTACCTCAAGACAAATGTACACTTACTGAATTAACTTATTATGAATATAATTCTATTGTATTTAAACTATTCTCGTAAGGTGGTGATTCGGTTAATCTTAAAAGAAGAACATCATTCCCATCACATCCAATACATGGCATTTAAAACTATCAAGTGAGGAGGCAAGAAAATTATCAATTTATAAATAGATTTTATGTTAATTAGGTAAATTAATAGAGTATTGTGTTGAAATGAATGGATTTAAATGATAGAGAGAGGATAAAGAGTTAGTGAAGTTAAGAGTTTCCGAAGAACTAAGTACTATTAGATACCTACTGCAAAGTTCTAAATCTTAAATAGGTATAAGTAATGAGTATTTTGCCCCGCTAGTGACTAGTTACTTTTATTCCCGAAGATGTTTCCAACTAAGCCTTTTCCATTCGACAAATGTTGCCTTCTCTGCTGCATCGCGACGCAATATTCGCCTAGTGAGGTATATGGGTTCCTGGCCGGTACGAGACTCTGAAGGTTTGCGGGCTTACGAAGCTATAGAGCAACACATCTGAATATAACCTAATAATAATTTAATGTTACCATAAACTAATCTGATTGATTTAATAAAATCATATCATTAATATACAGAGTTGATATGACAGAGGGGCATTAAATTACACAACATATACTATACGTGTTTAGTATTAATTCAATATGGTATAAAAATAAAAAGCACCAAAAATGAGTTTTTTTTTTCAAACAAACTAAATAGCTTACAGATCAGAGTAAAACGCAACCAAATGAAAGTGCAAGTGTGTTTGTAATTATTGCCATCTTTTTAGCGAATATATTTGGTTGTACTTGTGACTTGCGTCAGAGTGGCAACAACGCATCGTAGGTTATACTCAGATTTATCGTTTTAAGGTGCATGACCTATGCGTATAGACATAATCAGCTGTTAGAAAAGAAACACATCGTGTTCAAACGGGACAAAAAATTTAAAGATCATTTGCGACTAATCTACTGTTCCTATTTAATGGATTTTTGGTACAGAGCTTGAAAATGGTACCTAGTATAGGCAGTTTAAAGGAAAGCCCATCTGTCGTATCAACTCTGTATATATATTACCTACATCTTACAAATTATAAATATATGTTTCGACGACATCTGTTTAGTTTACAAATAATTCTAATACGTAATTCTAAATCTTTTTATGTACAACTTTTTGGAGGTATCTCTGGTGTATCTCATGAAATTTTTACATTTTTTAAATAATAAATACCTAAATTATTTGAAAAAAGGACGCATGGGGTACTAAACACATCGTTTTGATGGTCTCACTACCTACTTATTACGAAGCACATCAACAGGACAACTACTGGTACCATGAAAGATATATAAGAAGCGACAGCGTTAATAATATATTTCTTATTATTTTTTTTCCTTAATTTTTAGTTATAGCTGTATATTTTTTGATTTTTTTGTTTATTTAAGTGTTTAATTTCAGAAAATATTTTTTTATTAATCTATTTATAACCTATTTTCATTTCTTATATTTAATTTTTTTTTCCTGTTTATTTGTTTTTGTCGTTTTTTTATCTAGTACTACAAAGCATCTGTTTTCTTTTGAATATTTTAAAGTTAAAAGAATAATTAAGAAGTTAATTATAAAAATTGCTTGTGAATTAAGCGAGCAGCCTGTTCAACACACAGATATATTTTAAATAATAAAAAGGTTATAAAATAAGAGTTTATCCAATTGATTGCTTTAACCCCCCACCCCATTCATATTATCATATATACCTATCATAAATTAAGGATAAATTAAAAATTTACTTCGTTCTGAAACCTGGAACGTAACGTAATACTGTATTATCGATTTTTTATCCAGCCTTAGAATGATCATTTTCCATCACCACATCGGTAAAGTTACGAAAGCCTTTTCAAGGCTCCGCCTGAATTCGCAGGCGCAGCTAAATCCGGAAAATGCCTCCTGCCCTCAACCAACATGGATGTTCTTGCTGATGCTGACTTTCTCAATCGCAAGTTTTCAACTTAATTGAAGAGGTTAGCATGAAGTAAATAAAAGTAAGAACCTTTTCTTTTTCTTTGATAATTAAAAAAAAAACCTGATACGTTTATACTATAAGTTTGAAATGTAATTTTATGGTTCGTTACGTTCACAATATTCAGTTACATTGAAATAAATTCCGCTCCTTACATATCCATGGTACCATACGGGTATATTTAAAGAGAGCATGTCCACACGGCATTTTCATTTTCTATGCAGCGTAGAAAATAAAAGTGTAGAACGCTCCACACCATTTGTTCAATATTGGAAACTTGAAAGTTGTAATGGTTAGCAAAATGTATTTAATTGAAAGAACTCGTTATATTAAAGATTTGAAAGAATTTCAACTGAATTACTTAATTTAGAAATAGAGCTTTGGAAATATCACGTTTGAGAATCCGGTCCTAAGCGCGAGACAAGCGCAGCCGTACCTTCATCACCAAGAGTTATGTACATGAACACGGACTTGGGTGAGATTTACGAAAACCGTACACGAAAACCAATGTTCAATCAATAATTCAACGATAATGGTTTACGACTTTAAGCTATGGATGACACGTTCCGTAGACGACGAGTTCTACGAAACCATTGTTCCCGCTCGAAAGCAACTGATGCACGGCTTCCATCGATTAGGTACATCATGAAACTCAATCTTCTATGATACCGCGCGGACGAATTTGCCAATGCAGCAACCTAAATCAGTGAATCTGTATCTATGTTAGGTTGTCGTCTGTATCGTTGGTATGTGCTTTCTGGTCTAAGATATTGCCATAAGAATGCACTGTTTGATATCAGGTATTGATGTTTCAGAATTATCTGATCAGTGAAAATCAATTTTAATTAAAACCAGTTTCGAATTTATGTTTCAAGCAAGAACGACATCGATCGAATTGTCTTTACCTCAATAGGTACTGATTGTTTTTTTCACAAAATAGTAGAGTGTTGTGTCAAGGTGTTCAGGCATAGTTTTAATTAAGAGTAAAAACTTTATAAAGAGGGCTCTAATAAAGCATGAACATTCTTTAAAGGTTTTCGACGCCTACCTATGACTTGCTTCCATTCAGTTGATATTGCGAAGCAATATTATGACGGCAGCGCAGTTTTTTATGTTTTTAAATGTCGTGTGTACATGACCCTCATTTTACTATATTAATTACGACTATAACAGTACTGAATACCGCGATATTATCGTCGTTTTCACTGCGAGCTAACGTAACTGTGTTTCAGTAGTGGTACAAATAGTTATGTCCATTTTCAAGTCCAAGTCAAGTATAAACGTTAAGTCTGAATTTGGATCAACGTGACATTGGAATGTTGGAAGCTAACAGTGATCGAGGCAGCAAATCCTGCGCAAACATACATCTAGAGGAGTAGATATTATACTATACGTTGGTTGTAGTTCGACATAAAAAAATCCTGTCTTATCTTGCAATAAATGTTATTATAATTTTGTTAATTAGCAATAAATTCTCAACTGCAATCACTTCACTGCACAATGAAAACGATGACGATGTCGCGGTGTTTAAGCTTAAATACGAACTATTTCTATAATATATATACCAACGAATGATCCAGACAGATCGTGTAATGGTGGTCTCAAACTTGTGCAAAAGTGCAATCCATGCATATAGTGCAGCATATTTATGGAATCTGTGTCGTTCGTTTAATACGTGACCTCGGCTCTTACAGCGCTTTTCAAAGTAGGTACGATTGACTCCTACTCCTAACTATCCCTAAGATGTCTGCTCACCGTTCTATTGTTGCTCACTTCTGTACCCAACGTTACGTGCTGGATTGATCGACTTATTCACCGCGTCAGATATATAGTTATCGTTGTAGCGTTCATCATTGATGTTAAATCGTGCTATAGCAATGACTGTGTAATGCACTCCTTGCTGCTCCTATCTATAAACGACTTATTATGTATCTATTTTAGTATCAGCTTTGTTTATTATTATGGCTGTTCATTAATTTCAGAGCTATTGCAGGTCACATGCATATTAATATAATTTATTGTAAAAAGAAATTTAAAAATCACTATTTTCGGTTCCTGTGCTTTTTATATGTACAACTCTTAACTTTATTGTATGGGAGAAAATACTTTTATATAAATTTGTATATGCCACATAGACATGAGCTGACCAATTTGAAAAGGATGCCAAACAATTACCGTCTTATTACAAAACACGATCTAACTTTAGCCCCAACCTACACATTCGATTTAGTTTTTGTATTTGGAACTTTATGCCGACTTTAGTAAAGTTCTTAATACAAAATTGACAATCTAAGACCGGACTAAGTTGTCAGTTTTGTAAAAGGAACTGTATTTCGATTTCAGTTAGGTTCTTATTTCAAAAACAGGCTCGATGGTTTAAACCATGTCAAAAGAAAAACCTTGTTTTGTAATAAGACCGTATCGGTCTAATCAATACAGTTCCTTTTACAAAACTGACAACTTAATCCGGTCTTAGGTTGTCAATTTTGTGTTAAGAACTTTATTAAAGTCGACATAAAGCTCGAAATACAAAAACTGGCTCGAAGGTTTAGGCTCGGGCTAAAGTTAGATCGTATTTTGTAATAAGACGGTTAAAGTTTTGTGTACCTACCTAAATTATTTTAATTACAGACTACTTATCCTAGATCGGCTTCAGCTCCAACGGCCACGAAGCCTCATCGCATATTAAGGCGGAATATGTACATCTTATTCTAATAGACGAATACTATGTTAAATCTTAATGTAATCAATAAAACGAACCAGGAATCTGGGTGTTGGTTTAGTGTTTGTGGATACCAGGTGTTAGTACTTCCAATTATAATTCACAAACCATACCTCATGAGATAAATCAGGGATAGTTACTCTACCTACTTAAGTGTTTGCATACGTGCAATAAATATATATATACGATTATAATAAAAAATAACATTATAGTAGTTACCTAGGCTATTGACTATTTCATAAATGGATTGTGACATGAGTAGAGTAGCTTTCAGATTTAGGATGTACAGACATTTAGACTTCTCCTGTGAGTCAATTATTACAATACTTAAAATAACCTAATAGTATGTCAAAGAAGATAAAGAAATAAATGAAAATAGTTAGAAACAAAGACATAATTTTGTAAATGGATAATGGAATTAAGTCTTCGTACATTTTATTATTACCATTCGTACCCATTGGGTGGCAAACAAGCAGGTGGCCTGCCTGATGAGAAGTGGAAACCGCCGCCTATGAACATCTGTAATACCAGAGGCATCGCAGATGAGAAGTGGACACCGCTGTCTGTGAACATCTGTAATAACAGAGGCATCGCAGATGAGAAGTGAACACCGCTGTCTGTGAACATCTGTAATAACAGAGGCATCGCAGATGAGAAGTGAACACCGCTGTCTGTGAACATCTGTAATAACAGAGGCATCGCAGATGAGAAGTGAACACCGCTGTCTGTGAACATCTGTAATACCAGAGGCATCGCAGATGAGAAGTGGACACCGCTGTCTGTGAACATCTGTAATAACAGAGGCATCGCAGATGAGAAGTGGACACCGCTGTCTGTGAACATCTGTAATAACAGAGGCATCGCAGATGAGAAGTGAACACCGCTGTCTGTGAACATCTGTAATACCAGAGGCATCGCAGATGAGAAGTGAACACCGCTGTCTGTGAACATCTGTAATTACAGAGGCATCGCAGATGAGAAGTGAACACCGCTGTCTGTGAACATCTGTAATACCAGAGGCATCGCAGATGAGAAGTGAACACCGCTGTCTGTGAACATCTGTAATACCAGAGGCATCGCAGATGAGAAGTGGACACCGCTGTCTGTGAACATCTGTAATAACAGAGGCATCGCAGATGAGAAGTGAACACCGCTGTCTGTGAACATCTGTAATAACAGAGGCATCGCAGATGAGAAGTGAACACCGCTGTCTGTGAACATCTGTAATACCAGAGGCATCGCAGATGAGAAGTGAACACCGCTGTCTGTGAACATCTGTAATAACAGAGGCATCGCAGATGAGAAGTGAACACCGCTGTCTGTGAACATCTGTAATACCAGAGGCATCGCAGATGAGAAGTGAACACCGCTGTCTGTGAACATCTGTAATAACAGAGGCATTGCAGATGAGAAGTGAACACCGCTGTCTGTGAACATCTGTAATACCAGAGGCATCACAGATGAGAAGTGGACACCGCTGCCTATGTACACATCTGTAATACCAGAGGCATCACAGATGAGAAGTGGACACCGCTGCCTATGTACGCATCTGTAATACCAGAGGCATCACAGATGAGAAGTGGACACCGCCGTCTGTGAACATCTGTAATACCAGAGGCATCACAGATGAGAAATGGACACCGGCGCCTATGTACATCTGTAATAACAGACGCATCGCATATGGGAAGTAGACAACGCCGCCTGTGAACATCTGTAATACCAGAGGCAATGCCAGATGAGGCAAAAGACCTGAAATGTCTCATGTGCTTGTAATTACACCGGCAATCATACCCGTCAAACCAGAAAGCATTAACGCTGCTTGGCGGCAGAAATATGTGTGTATGGTAGTCGTATTCGTATGTACAATGCACAAGGAGTTGTGTTCATTGTACAAGAAAGGGTTGTGTTTTTACGAGTAGGTGCTACTCAAATGTTGACGTAGACGACGTCATGTAATGTTACAGTATGGTTTTTAAAAATAATACTCCATTCTAAACTTTTTAGAATTTCTCTACCAAACCTAACTAACGTGAGTAGGTACCTACATAATTTAAAAATTGGGTACGTAAGTATATGTAAGTTAAATCAATCTGCAAGTAAAAATAAGTATTGTAACAATTATTCACGAAGATGTCGTTTTGGTTTCAGATATTGCCAATTTGAATTTTAAGCTTTATTTTTTTGTCTAAACAAATGAATAATGAATTCATAACCGTTTAATGTACTTTTGTTATGTAGTAGATCAATCTTTTTATTTTAGAATTTTGTTCGAAATGCAAACTGACTATCGAATCAAACTGATGGCAACCCTATGTATCGCAGTAATCCTGACTACCTGGTTACAAGTAGCTATCTAGCAACTCCCAATTCAAGCGATGTTATTTGTTGTTAAAAGGATTACAATGGAGACCGATTATTATGTCGAAACCAGCGCCTCGACGACCGCGACCATCTGAACCACACTCACGTCAAATAGATCATTCACACGTCGTTTCTACATTATATTTATATGATTACTCGTGCCGAGATGGAAAACGAACCCTGACACTTGGTCGAGATAACACTATGATGATGGCAATGAATACTATTTCTAGTATCTTACGCGGTAACTATTAATATATGAGTCAATCAGCTTAATTTAATGATCAATCGTTTTACATATCAAGCAGTTTAATATAAATTGTCACGAAGGTGCGTCTGCTGAACATAAAATGCTTCAACTATGTTTAAGACAGACTAGACTACCAACTTTAGAGAAATGCGGATCCGTGGAAGCATTAGTTTAAGATTTTTTTTTCGGTGTATTAATTCTAAAATACTCGATTTCTATCAGTATTCAAAGGAATCATCTAAGTTCTTACCGCAATTATAGCAGTACGCACAAATCGATTTTGGGAGAAAACGCTTCACCGGAAATAGAGAGCCAAACTCGATAAGTTGCCACCCGAATCTTGACATTTCTATCTAGTAATTGGGAGACCATGATTTCCAAAAATCCTATTAAACTATTTGAAAACTTTCTACGCTTATTACCATATTACACTACAGAGTGGAACTATATGTGCATCCCCTATTTATCCTATCAGCTATGAGCTAACGATGCCAGTTGCAGTACTGTGCCAGACACGTCCGTCGACTAGACTGTGTTATCTCTATCATAACTATATCTAACGCTACTTGGTAGTTCTCAACGAACACCCCTACGCATGCATTACATTAGTTTTCATTTTTTACACTATTTCTAAGATATCAAGTGCCAATTACATCTACCAGAGTATTACAAATATATTTTATTAAACAAGATACAGGATCTCATCCACCTACTTGCATAAGAAATACTTTCCATAAATCTCTACCATCACAGACTTTTCTCAATCACTTAAAGTCCTTTTACTTTAACTTGATGCCTTTGCTTTACCTGTAGAGAGATGTTTTCAATAATTTGATATTACCAAAACTTTTGTTAACTTGTTAAGAGCACATATGACTAATCATTAGAACCATTAGAACAAGACAGTGTATGGGAAATTACTTCGTGCGGCGGTAGGATGTTTGTTATGGAGGCTAACAATACTATCTGTCGATGTAGAAGTAAGTGTACCTTCGAGACAAGACCCAGGGGCTGCGTAACGCTACTACATCTACAAACATTAAATATAATGAGCCTCTGGAACTTCTCGATGACGTTTATTTCTACACGCTTGCAGATAGGTACGTCTGGAGACGTTTCGTCTTTGTATAGGTGTATGCACAAGTATTTGTATAATAGGTCGTTCATAAGCAATCAAAGTTACGGATCAGCTGGCGAACTCAAGTCCAGACGCGATTTCCTGCGGTCTCTGCCGATGGACAACTGTCCTGAAGAGGACCTTTGTATGGAAGAAGACCGCGGACGCGCCTGGTCAGAAATTGACTTCTTCACCTTACTGCCCCCGCTAGCAGGTTGCTTACCTTTCAACGATGACACTGATATCACGACATCAGTGGTTACTCCGTCTTGCTCTAAACACACAAATAATATGTCGTCAGTTCCAGAAAATTACTGTTAAAGCTGGAAGAAATATGAAGGTGGAACATACCAGTACGTTTGATGACTTCTCCGGCGTTGTTCAAGAAGAATTTCGGTTTGGAATCCTTTTCTTTTTCCTTCTCCTTGTCCTTAAGAGATTCCTGGTGATATAAGGACACCGTTATAGAATAGTCACAGCCAAATCAAAATAAACATAATTTAAGATAATATTGATAAAAACTACCTTTGATCTACTAGATTTGGAAGCAGAGTCAGTGCTTCCGCGCCACCACGGTCACTGGATCTCACAGAAGCCCCGTCCGGGCTCCTTACCGGGGGTAGAGGCCTCGGCCTCTACGATCTCGCCTTCAGGCTTCGGCGAGCCGGTCCCCGACGTGGTGGCGCCCCTGTTGGGCAACAGAACATGTAGAACAAAAGCCCCATATTCATAGGAAATAAAAATTATACCATGAGTACATAACACACGAAACTAAACAAGATATAGTAATCAAGAGTACTGACGTCATGTCAACCCGGACGGTGTTGTTGTTCTGTTGGTTTCGCATCGCTAGTGTCGACACCATGGGCGGGCGTTGCGGCTTGTTTGCCAGCAGGCGCTCTATCTCAATCATCACAATCGGTGTCAGCTGTGGGACGATCTGCTAAGAGAACAATATTTACACGTTGGGCACCTATCTCTTTACATAAGAAAACCGAAATTGGAATGAACAGTACCTGCAGCGCGTGAATGTTCTCTTTAAATTGTTCAACGCTTGTGGCACTGAGCAAGAGACAGTTAACAGTGTCATTCTTCAGGCACCACGCCACGGCCAATTGGCCCGTAGTGCAATCTGTTTACAAGGAAAGGCATTGTTTCAAAAACTAAGATCTACGGCCCTATAAAGTAAGATAATACCTAGGAATAGTACACACTTAATGTATTCGCCAGGTTGGAGAGATCACGGAGTTTATCTGCATAAGAGCGTGGTTCTTCTGCGGTCACTTGTTCCTTACTGCCGGTGAGACGCAACTGTAACAGGCATTACATTTAATACGACGTTCACCAAACCATGGTCTTTGACTTATGTAATCAATTAGGGACTACTACCTCAGGAACTGCGAGATCCTCTTCACACCAACTGAAGGTGCTATATTTCCTGTTGAATCGTGATTTAGCGAATAGTCCGGTGATTTCTTCACGGCCGAGTCCCTTACCTGTTGTGACGGCAGACCATGCCATCATACCTAGTAACCAAAATGTATGTATTAGTATTCACAATACCAATATTTACTAAAGAAATATTCGCATATACATTTAGGTTACCCACCAACACCGATTTTGTGATACAATTCGGGCATATAGAGCTCGGCTTTTTCCCTGCAGAACATGTGGTATTCGGTTTGCTCAACTATCGGCGTTATGCAGTTGAACTGCCTGCAGTTGCTGTATGCATCCATAATCTACGAAATAAATGGCCAAGTGTTACCACAAAAGGACATTTTTCGTTGGAGTCATAGAAACCAACTAGTCAGATATTTCGTACCTCTGCTGGGGACCAGCGAGCAGTTCCCCAGTACATGACCCAGCCTTGATTAATCACGAAGTTCATTGCACGAACGAGTTCTGTCGAAGGATTACTTTTCAGTAACTGTACAAACTAGCAATAAAATGAATTCATTGAAAGTCAATATATTTAATATGAACTAACCTTCCATTGGGCACACAGGATCGACTTTGTGCAGGAGCACTACATCAATATATTCAACTTGAAGCCGCGCCAGAGACGCCTTAACACTCTCAACAATGTGTTTACGAGAGAGGCCTCTTTCATCCGACCTGTTATTAGTATGAGCAAACCTAGTAAATGGACAGTTTACAGTATGTTAGCGACTAGCGAGCGGGAAGCACATCGAGTGAAGCGTCGGTGATTCGTTGTGTGCGCAGCAAGTACCCTAACAGCAAAGTCAAAGCTAACACCACTCATCTTTACATTGTACAAAATACAATTACTCCTTGGACGCTATACTAAAAATGTAATAGGGTATATTAGTAAATACAGGGCGACAACATTGATATGCTGAGATAGGAAACCAAGAAATCCTCTAACACAGAAGGGATGTCAGCAGGCTATAACATCTATGTCAAGAAATGCAAAGGAATCGATTAGTTATAAATTATCGGTTTTGCTAATACACATCGAGCTTAGAAACATCAATCTATAGAAATCTCACTACATTTTAATTACTCCTCATTCCACGTTGACCATCTAGAAAAGTAAGTGACAAACATCTATGTTGTAAAACGTGCGATTAATCATTCTATGTTCTATGGTATGATACAGTCAGGTAGACGGTGGGATAGGGTGGGATGTAACTAAAACTAGAGCTTACTTGGTGCTCCAATATATTTTGGTGGTGATAATGACGCTCGTCCTCCTTACGTTACGTTTCTTTAATACCTTGCCGAGTTCTGCTTCCCCTTTTGCTGTTAAATGATACATGTAATTGTTTACCTCCGAAATGATTACAAAATCAGTAAAAAAAAACAGCAGCATGGTGCCTAATAGTGCCCGTAAAACAACTCGAGATTAGATACGACCATTATTTATTTTGTAATTGTTCAAACCCAAAATTAACCCTTAAATGTCGAATATGAACCAAAGAATTGACCACGAAGCGATTTAAATTGCAACATATTTAAAATAACACATCTACGTGAGTTAATAAAAAATAAATACCGCGTGAGACCTTTATTCCGAGTTCCGCTTTATTCAGGGAATTTGGTAAGGTATATATCACACAAGGAACACGTATAAACAACTATTAGATGCACAGTGGAACTTATGAAACTATTCCCGAGATGAATCCGCGACACCTTTATATAAATATAAAAATTAAGTAAAATAAAATAGCCAATCCGCTAACCGCAATGTGCTTCAGATAAATCAAAGAGATTGATTCCATTCTCCAGGGCAGTCATAATGACGTCTTCGGCGCATTCTTCATTCAGCATGGCCCAGATCCCTAGGCCGATGTTAGGCACTCTCAGGCCGGACTTCCCTAAGTTCTTGTACCGCAGTCCTGGGGTCACCACCGAAGGCAAGGTGGTGTGATTCCCCATATACGTTGACACGTGACGGGACACATTTACTTCACCAGCTGTATACAAAACGCCATCATAAGCTTCCACACATGTTCTTAAATTCTCTCTTTTACTATATTGTCATTGAAATTGTCTAGATTCTATTATTTGTATGTATAGAATTCGTCAGTCTTATTCTGCGTTCCATTTTTTTTTTTACTACCTATACTGAGTCTTATAGCAACATGTGCTATTTCTACGGAAAGAGAAAGAGATCAGAAAATCCTCATTTATCCAGGTACGCACATTAAGGTGCTAAATCAGTTTAAAAAAAACTAATTTTAAAAAATTGCTCTTTGTTGAGATGGTTTTGGATTTGATGGGTTTTCAAATGCTTAAATTTACAAATACATCTCGTGTCATACAATAATAGAACACGTAAACAATTGAGATTTTGATTTGGTTTATCGAGCCAAGAAAATTATCAATCTTTTTATTTTTGCAGTACGTAACACTTTTTCAGTAGGCAGACAATCTTCAAGATATATCTTTCAGTCTTCCCAGGGACTGATGTCAACTGCTGTAGAACAGGAAAATACAAGTTGTTCTAGAAACATCAGATGAATGGACGCAATGTATCTTGAATTAGTACAAAACGTTCGAGGTGTTCTGCATTTGGTTTTTCATAAGTGAGGACGTTTGTTTGTACGACCAGCCGTCTCCAGGATAATACACCAAGTAAGTTACTTTGAATATCTTCTTCCAAAATATTGAAAAATATCTTTAGGATTTTTATGTAAAACATTTTAGAAATTCATGGTTTTCATTATACGATTTTAACCTACCTTGATCCAACATCTGTTGTGAATTTGCGCTGAAGTCGTCCATACAATCCAGGGACGCAATGGGTGCCCGACACCTAAACAAATATAAACATTTTATAATTAGTATTGTCGCCAACTCAGGTATATTGTGATCTCGATGAAATACGTGATGTTATATTTTAAGATTTCTTTAGTGTTCAGAAACACTTTATAATCTTTTGGCTGCTTCCTCTTCGACCTTCCTGGTGTAACAATATTACACAACTAATTTACTTTTTATCGAAAGCGTGGCGGTGTTTTATAAATAGCACGACTGAATAGCTAAGAAAGTTTAATTCTGTCTAAAATGTTGTAGTTTATATTCCGCCAGTTTATCTATTATTTTATCTTCATTTCGGTCGGTGTCATAAGTTTTATTGCCCGTTTCATTTTTCTTTTTCCCGTCGCCGTGATCATAATTATTTTATAAAGTGATCTTCCTAAGTTATCTTTTTTTCGAACGTTGACAGGCGGTATTGTCCCTAAACATTATCATCGCAGATCGGTTAAATTACGGCTACATTTTCCGCTGTGTAATTTTTCGAATAACGTATTTTTTCTCTTTATAACGCAGGTATATTTGTTAAATTTTTTACGGAACGCATTTCGAATTAAGTTGAGTTTAGTTTTAGTTAATATGTATCAGTGCGAGATAGTATTTTGGTGATTGATCTAGGTTATAATTACAAGGTTTCTAACTAGGGGTCACTACTGATGATTAAACTCCATCTACCTACTTTAAGCGAAAATGTAATAACTAAATAAAGTTAGCTAATTTCAAAATGGGTCTGATCTAAAGCATTAATATATCCATGTTTTAAAGCTATGAATATGGCAGCAGTTCGTTGCCGTATTGCGTGATTTCTATTTTTCACAATTAGGTACCTAATGAATTAATTAAATATGTTTACATGAAATTAAAACTGATAATCATTTATGTTACTTCTTACGAAATAACTGTTACATGCATCAAAAACCTAAAGACGTAATGAGAGTTCGTGATGACGGACTTTAAAAGATTCATAAACCTTTGAGCCTTATACGATGAAAAACGATGGATCTATAAAACAATATCGGAACTGAAAAGGACGAAGTAAACAATGAAGAAAACACTAGGATTATATTAAAAGCAAGGAAGTAGGTGAAGGCAAGGTGGTGAAGAGACAATGTGACACAATAATATTGTTTATTTCACCGTACCTGTAACTCGCGGGTCGGCCAACTGTCTCCTCCATCAGCATGAGGCAAGCCAAGCGATCGTAAAACTATCGCCGCTCATGTCTTAGGCGGCTGACAACTTACAACTAGCTACAGGAACACCATCGTCGTAAATTGCGTAGCGTTGTAAATTGTATCACCGTCTAAGATAGAAGCTGTCCGTGATACCTACTCGCATGCGAAGATCGCGGTGCGCGATGCTGCGTAGTGCGCTCTCAGCTTTATTTGCCATTGGGAGAAGACATAACAGTGTTGATGACTACTGCAGTTCGCGTCGGCTGAATCGCTTTAGGTAATGGACTGTGTTCGTAGCCGGCAAATCATGCGAGTATTTGTTCAGCGCAATGTTGTCATGCAGGCGCTGGTGGTGGCTGTAGCGGTACGTCTTCTCCCTGCACGGCGGAGTCTGAGCATACAGTTACCGATATATGGTGGGCATGGGGTTGGAGTCGACGCTGACACTGTCCGGCGGGCCCAACGGCGTGTGCGGGGTGCACCGGCTGATGGTGGACTCGCTGCGAGACATCTGCGAGCCCTCCTTGGCGCCGCTGACCTCGGCCCCCTTGCATTGCATCTCGTGACGCCTCATTCTGCTCCTACGCTTAGCAACGGCATCTTATCTCCCTACAAACATCTTATCTGTAACGAAACGTTCATACGCCTCCGCACTCCGACCCACACAGAAACAACACCCACAGAGTCAACCCAAGGATAGGACACGGCGGGTTTAGTTAAGTAATACACTCAGGGAAAGTAGACACAGAGACGCATGCAAGCCCTACGCTAACATCTAGTCAGCTAAGGGTACACCAAATCGAGTGATCCACGATGAAATAACATCTAAGCGTAGAACTATAGTCGCGTTTAACTTAAAGAAACAGTAGGGACACAAAACTGTCGTTTAGTGATCGCGAAACCGATCCGTTTCCACCTGGAGTGTCGCACTCACCAGGGTTGCCTGGAGGTTCTACGAACTCAACATCTGATGTTGCGGTGCGACACGTCGTCAAATAAAGTGCGAACCTAGTAGACTGTATTGCGGGTGCGGGGAACGCGGCCATGGCACACGGGGTGCCGGTGCACCCCGCCCGCCGCGCCAACCGCGCCGCGCCGCGTCGCGCCTGCGCGCTCCACCCTCACCGATCTGACCTATTTCTAGATTCTGGCCCGGCCGCCATTATAACTATATTCATATTTTTTACCACTTTTCTCCACAGAACATGTTTTAAAACGAAATTTTATGTTTGATACCTAAGCTATGTCCGTTTAATTCTACTTTGCTGCCTCTAAGTATCGATACAATCAGTGCGTTGCGTAACTCTCATGCCTGGTGCAGTCTGCTAGATCGATCTAGGCCTCCCAGCTGGAGGGGGAGGTTCTGATGTTGTAGCGTCTCACAAAGAGCGCTAGGAGTACCTGGGTACATAGGTAGGAACTAACATACAAAAAACGTGAAATTTTGCGTGTATGGACCAACTGCACCTACTGGTTACCTAAATCTTATTTTGCAGGTGATTTCAACTTCAATATCAACATTAGATTTCAACAAATATAAGAGACTTATAAATGATGATATACTTAGAGAGAGATTTATAAATGACGGAAATCTGAGGTGTAAAACAATTTAAAAAAACAGCCGAATTGAGAACCTCCTTTTTATAAGTCAGTTAAATACACTACGTATTACCCTTCTTTGAATATGTTTTCCTTGGCACTCGTCCAATTGAATAAGGCTGTCCTGACAAAGGCCAACGGATCGACATTCTCAGAACGGACTAAGTAGTCCGGTCTGAGAATGTCAATTTTGCTTATGAAATTTACTAAAGTCGGAATAAAGTTCGAAATACAAAAACTGGCTCGCAGGTTTAGGTTCGGGCTAAAGTTACATCGTGTTTTGTAATAAGACGGTTTGAGTTTGCTCCCCTTATATAAGTGCAGACTCATAGAGGCTACACGACCCCATTGCAGCTTTTTTAATAAAGATCAATGGCCCGGCCGTCCCGGGCAGCCATTACCAACCCTGTATCATCCTATGCAGATTACCTGTTGCCAAAAGAACTTGAAGATGGTACCTGTAACACTATTCTCACTTCATACGCTGATACTGACATATTCTTTGAAAATGTCACACACTATACAGGGTGTTTGGAAGGGAGCTGTACATACGCCTAGGGTAGAAACTAGGGATAGTCTGCTACCTACCCCCGCCCATTATATTGACCTTGGCCTCAAGGTTTTTTTTTAATTTATTTTTTATTTGACTTTTTTGTGATTTTTTGACTAAAACTACCTGTAGCTCAAAATCTATCCATGGGACCGGTCGGCTAATGGTCTTGTTTTAATCGTTAGAGTCTTAGGGTCCTGCAAAAAATTATTTTACACCAGAAAATTGTGGAGAAGAAAAGTTATGGGGCCTGAAGTACCGTAGTAAGGTAAAGAAATAATTTTAAGGTAAGGTAGTAAGGTAAAAAAAACCTTGAGGCCAAGGTCAATATAATGGGCGGGGGTAGGTAGCAGACTATCCCTAGTTTCTACCCTAGGCGTATGTACAGCTCCCTTCCAAACACCCTGTATTTCATTCGCTTTGCCAGAGCAGAAGCGTACATATTAGTGTGTCTTCAATTTTCTGCATAGAACTTTCGGCGCCGGCATTCACAAGGTCGTTGACCTCCACTTACCCATAACAAGAGGTTGGATGGTGTAGCTCATCATCTGCATTTGAACTAATATCAAGTGCGGAGTCACGCCACGTGTGCGTGATGACGTTGCACTCCGCGTTGACCATAATGGTACAACTTGCTGGCTCACCGCAATCGCTGTCCACTGACTCATCTGTACACAAAAGAACCAAAATGACCAATCAAATCATCCAACATAAATTTTCTCTGAAAAGATGAGCGACCTACCGACCCTACCCTATTCTACTCGGATTGTATGAATGAACACGGGTGAATGAAACGCATGACGTAGGCAGCAGGTCGTCACGAGACTGGTGGTGTGAAAAGCCCATTAAATCGTTCGTAGGGGTTATCGTCTTACAAAGGCCGAGCTCAGGGAAGGGACACTGACACATTAACCCGTTCGTAAAGTCTACTACGCGAATGAAATTTTATGGTAATACAATTTGTAGATTTTTTGAATATTCTCTGAAACAGTTGCTTAGTATTAGACATCAACGCCTAACATCGCCGTTATAGTTGAGAAAATATTTGAAGTTGGTCACTCGTTGCTCTGAAACATATTTTTAGAACTAGCTGGGTGGCTGGGCCTTACCTCGGCAGGGTCCGAATTTGCTGAAGTTTAAGAGGATGCCTTCGACGTCGTCAATGCTCTGGCTTGATTCAGGCTTTGTGAGCTGCGTGCTGCAGGATTTTTTCAACATACTCTGAAATTTTTTTTTTATTAATTCCTTTTTATTCACCAGCACGCCTATCCCCACTTTAGTGAAAATTAATAAAATAATATTAACTTATACGAGAGGAAGATCAATCGCGGCCGACGACCGGGCCGCCTTTGTTTCGAAGTGCGTACTGTGCGCTGCCCTAAATCATCGACGATTATTTCACAAATTTCCCAAATTTGAATAATTAGCACAACACACTTGAATTATTAACACTGAACCTCATTTCAATGAATTTAAATGGAAATTTAAATAATTTAGACACTCAACAGATCGCGCTCCGAGCCGACTTGTTGCAGCAGAGACCGTGTTGCATCTATTGCATAGTTCCTCCTGGCGGCTACTCTCGTGCAATTTTTATAGGTCAATATATTCGCGCATGTGTCAGATCTCAATAATTTATGTCATGAGCACTAGACAGAGTGCCTGGATGGCTGAATAGCGGACCTCCTGATTCGCCAACGCGACGGGTGCAGTATTGATTATCCTTCCGTTACCCGACAAATATTGAGATTTTATAGATATAAATGTTGGTCGGCCATATTTCATGTAGCACACATAGAAACAGTTATATCTTGGCAACAGTGCGCGAGGTTTACCTGTAATCGCTTGCCTATTCAATTATGTAGTTATTTATTGATTCGTTATTTATAAGTAGTTATTTAGTGAACGTATAATACCCATTAAAATCATGTAGTGACATAGTTGTATATCTAACTGGCGCTACGTAGATAAAGACAGCGGTCAAGCCATGGTCATTGAAAAATGGATGACCAACCGTTTTCGCAGAAGACGTAAGTCACAAGTTTCTTTACTGCATGCCGAAATACTTAATAAGTTAATGCATGTTAATAACGTGAATTTATTGAGAGTTTAATTTTTTAAGTTACTTCCTGTGTTCCTGTATTGCGAGTGCGTTTACAAACACGAATATCACTTACACTAATACCCAGATTAGAAACTTACCTACAACTAACGAAAACCTAAACACTTCCCTAAACCCTAAAACAAAAATCCATGTGGGAATCGAACCCACAACCCGTAGTGCCATCTGAGAGCTATCTAATAAAGGACACTTAGGAACAACTGTTTAACGACACACTTTACGATCCCCGCCAACGTCGACAATGGACGCGGTTTAATGATTTAGAAATAAAATAAACACGCAATTTATTTTAAGTTATTTTTCCTGCATGAAAATTATCATTTTAGTCCTTTATGATGACGCATAGAATAATGAGTTCGTTGGGTGCCGCGGGGCGCTGCCCCTACCCCCTAACAAGCTATATAGGTCATCTTAGTACCTCTAGATCCGGCAGAGCTGGCTGTCCTACAACACGCAGTCAACGAATAAATTAAAACTATGTAACATCATAAAACAAATACAGTGCTTGAATGGCGAGTAAGTTTGTGAATCAGTGTAAAACAAAGCAGATCCATGAATCACAGGTGAAAATTACCATAAAATAATTACCGTCTTCACGCAGTTCATTGCGCAATAACGTCAAAGACGCCAGTCTGATGAATCCGAGATGGAAATATTTTAGCGTTGCACTTGACGCGCATGAGCTTTAGAACTAGATGAATCAATAAAATATCCTATTAATAGGCATACTGGGCAGCTACCCGTTGGTGGTTGGTGGTATCGGGCACAGAAGGACGACTGTGCCGAAGCCGCGCAGCCTGGCGTTGCAGGTCGCACAGGCGATGGTGCGACCACGAAGTATTCATCCCCCGGAGCCCTTCAACAGCCTCCGCAATCTGCATTGTCCAACCGCATTAATGACACCCTCGTGCTAAGTAAGTACACATTTCAGTTAATTATTATATTTGTGCCCGGTTGATGGATATAGGCTCGCGCCCCCTATTCAATGGGGCTTCAATATAACTGGTGAATTGTGGGTGTACTATAGGTACCCCTATGCTTAACCCCTCAAGGAAACAAGGCGTGATATTATGTTTGCTATTTGAATATTCTTGTGTTCATACTACGTACCTAATAGGTAGGTCTTAAAAGATTTTAATATTCTTGTGATTATTTCTTCTCGTCATATCTGTGAACCTAACACCTCTTTGAGGTCTGACTCTTTGTTTGAGTGTGTTTTTTGTAGAACCAGACACAGGTGTAACACCTATACTGCATACTTATACCTACCTGTTTGGCACTTATGTCGAACAATTAATACCTAAATAGTTAAGAACCTGAACTTACCTAATTCTAATCTTCAGGCTGCTACTGAGACACTTCACCCTACCTCGGATAAGAATCAACCCGAAATGTTTTGTACATACTCGTAAGCTGCTGAACAACTAATCCACAAATAATCTTTCTATGTCCTATACTTTGCATCCCAAAAAGATTTAAAACAAGGTCTTGAATTTCCACAAAGTTTGTGAAGTAGAAAGTTTCAGATTATGGTAATACACTGAATACATAATGCGATATTACTCAACAAGTGTTTGTGACCGTTGACGCATGATAAACTGCTGTAAGTAGCACCAAAATTACTGAAAATTGCTGAAAGCGAGTTAGATAAGATTGAGGTTAATTGCTTAAAATATAGGTAAAAAAATGAAATTTTTGTGCTTGAATGTAATTGAACAAGTATTGTTTATTTATGGATTCTTTATTATTGAATTCTAAAGCAAATCATATTCCTACATGGTTGCCATAGGCCCCAATTGCTCTTAATATCCTGTTCAGTCCACTTGACATAACCACGACATGTAGCCATATAGAGCAATATAGAATGATGTGTAGCCATTATAGATCATCAATCTTTGACTCTCCTAAGCAATAAGCCTAATGGGAACAGCTTCCTTTTTGTCGTTTTACTCTCATGATTGGATAGATGAATGTAGAGACGATGAAAATAGTTGTTAAAATTAATATTAATTTGTTTCTTTAAACATTTTCAGTGCCCCCGCCAAGCCCCCGAGGCCGCTACAGAAAAGGTCGCCTGACCACACGGACTCCGAGTGGAAGGAAAGGTATTGAATATACATAACGCTTCCAAAAAGCGTTTATTATTATAAGTACTCGTGCCGTAGGTACCTAAACAAAGTCCCTAATAATCCGGATATAAAGTGTAATATAAATAACACAAAACCACAGATACCTACCCTAACAAATTTTTAGTTTAGGTAGGTATGTAATGCCTAGCAAATATTATTTTTTAGATTAAAAATAAACTACCTAAATCGATCCTAGTCTGGATTATGAACATACTACTTCCAGGTTTTGAGTTATTTCAATTCCAGGTTGTACCTACAAGTTTAAAGACATATTAAGGACATTAATAACAGTAAATCAGAACGATTAAAATAGAGTTTATTATAGTGACTTTGTTTATTGTAACATTAGACAAAAATGGCCCAAAAAGGAACGAATAAGTATTAAACCATTTCTTTACGCTCGCTTTTAGTTTCAGCTCATTGATACATAAAAGCTGTACTGTGTTGTGTTGTCGGTATCCCTAGCTGGTCGTAAAACACACACTTGGTTTATTTAATTCAATGTGTTTTCTAAAATGGGTCTTTTTCGTCTAACGCGCCATCTGTTTCATGCAATGCACCGAGGCGAAAGTAAAAAACAAATAATTAGTAATGTCAGTGTTACCTCTCTCTTCTTATCCTCCTCAGCTTCGATCGCCCGTTGGTGGAGGAGGTTAATGTCCAGCTGCCTGATCTCCTCCGCCTCTCTCGCTTGGCATTCCTTCTCCTTGAATGTTATGTCAAATGTGTAAATAAAACGGTAAGTAGCACAGAAACAGCTTTACACACAGAGTTAATTTAACTAATAGGTAGTTAATTTATAAACTAACATCCAGCCTGACTTCAATAATAATCTACCTATTATCTTAGGCTTGGCAGGTTGCAGCTTGCAGTTCTCATTACACTTCTAACGACGCAGTTCTAAGAATCTGCCTACATAGTGCAGTGCATAACACACAAAATGCTTACTTATGGTCTGCTTAAGTGGCGGTGCATGAAATCGACTGATTTAGTTTTTTTTTTTGTTCGTACCCACGAAATACACGGGAAAAGATTTTAATAATGTTATCTGTGAGTTGAGAAGTCGAGTTCTTAGTTTTGCAGGTGGCTTGAAGGAATTATACAAATAAATTAAGTTTTTCATGGAAAATCATTAATATGCGCAGCCGGTTTTCCCAAAAATGACGCGAAACTGACGTTTGATCATCATTTTATATGAAACTATTTTTGATTTTGAAATCATCATCATTACAAAATAGTAACTTAGCCACTTTTTTCAACTTCCAAATCAAAATATAGCAACTTCGATAAAAACCATTTTGATTAAACCCAGTCAATAATGTATTTTTACCAATTATTCAGCAAAACAAGCAAGAAATTAAAAATCGAACACTAGTCCAGCTATCCTCGAAACGAAATCTATTTTTTTTGTTGAAAATGCAATTTTTTTTAAAGGCGAACTTTTCTATAATTAAGAAAGCACAAATGTAATGAAACCAGTAATAGTCGCTGAAACGAATGGTTTTGACGCCACGAAAAGTGTACTTTCATAGCCACACAGACTACGATGTTTTAATTCTTTCAAGCTTTTCCACAATTAGATCAGAAAATGACAAAAGAGGGTTTTTTCGTGCACGGACCCTTAAGCAAGCTTACAACTAAATGTGTCTAAAGCTGTTTCTCAGTAGGTAGTGCAAACAAATCATTATCCACTATCAGTCTTCGAGAAAGCCACAAAAGGTAAACAATGCCTACCCACGCCACAATGGAAATTCTTATTCATATTTCATGATATCAAGCATGTGTAGATATAAAATTAGATACCTTTTGTAGCTGCTTTTCATGTTCAAGTTTCTGCTGCTCGAGCTCTTCCTCTGGTATTGGCGGGGTCTCGTCTCCACTGGACGCATGTTTGTTCCCTAAACAGTTCAGCAAAATATAAAACGTCCAAAACAAAACAACTCCGGTCAAAACAATGTCAAAGGGACCTACCAGTAGGAGGATGATATGATATCCAAAACTGATGAGCCATCGCTACGAACTAATCAGCACTGTTAAATAAACTACCACCTTATATCTGTCAAGGCTAAAATGCGTTTACGGCACGGAATACTGAACGAATACTGAAACACGGATAAACCGTAAGATTTTATTCATAGACGTTTATTTTCATGGTAGATTCACTACGGAGTTACGTTGTGTGGAACCGATTGGCGAGGAGCCAACATGCTCCGTCGCTGTAGTCTCAGTCCCTTACGCTAAACTCGGTAAATAAAGAAAACTCATCATAACATTTTATTATGAGCCATCATTTTCGGCCTTTATCTCAAAGTACCCGATTCTGCTTCATTAGTGTCGAGTTGAATCGGATTCACTATTATAATTCTAAGAGTTATAAGAATTTGATAGCCATTTACTTATCTTATTACAGCCTAGAATAGGCTAGTGAAGTAGTCTACATAGCCTCTAACGATACGATACTCATTAATCAATCCTCCAGGCCACCCATCGCTCTTGGTCAGCTCGACAAATATATTATTTTACATTACAGTAGTTTGTTGGGAAATTCCTGTTAGCAAGTTTATACTCTTAAACTGAACAAAATTTTCCCGTATTTCCCTGACGCAATTATACATTAGGTAAGTATGTCATTGTTATCTAAAATACTAGTTAATTTGTTTTCATTTACTTACGTAGCATAAATTAAAATATGCAATGCTGATTCTATACTTACCTAGAACTATTAATAACAGCTAATTGATTTAACGTGTTATTTTAGTACGATACTAAAATCTACATCATCACAGTGACTGCTAACTGTCCCTAAATCTATTTCTGTAAGAAAGAAGTAGACTAGCTACTAGTTTACGTTAACCTTTTTATCCCTTCAGTTAATTTCCGTCTAAGTTGATACCATACGCAGTTCTAGATGTAAACAAAAGCTTTTGAGGGTGGGACTGGCACCGTGCCAAGCATAGATTGTAACGTTGGACGGAGGGGTGAACAATTGAACCTAATTAAAGAATGTTTCATTTCCCTTTCACATGGTTGCTTCTTTAATCCATCCTCTTTTCAGACTATTTTGTTTATTGATATGTAACTAGCTAGGTTAACCTACCTAACAGTACCTTTAATTTAAGTATCTAGGTACGTGGGTAGGTATATGAATTTAATTACTATTTTTAACTGTTATTACATTGTAAAATAGTTCTCGAGCGCAACAACAAACAGACTGACAAAGACACGTTGCCTTTCATATTATATAAGGCTTTCCATTTGTCCTACCATTTTCCTCATCATTACCTAATAACGAAACATTTTAACCACATATCTGATTAACTTTGTAACTAGGGCACAAGTGCTTTTTGCAAAACATGCCATCACCAAAATGTGCCATCCTTGCGTGCAGCCAAGTCGAGTTTAACAGTCATTATTCAAATAAAAGAGGGGTGCGCTGCGGCTAGGGTTGCCAACATTATTTTATATAATGTATAGTATTTTCGAAGCCATTGCCTGTAAAAATACAGTTGACGGCGGAAAAAAAATATATAATAGTTATTTTTTTTTAATATAGTTTTTTTTAATACAATTTTTTTGTTAGTTTCCGCCTTAAACGGGTTTTTTTTAAACGTCTTGTAACTATTATTAACTACACTTAAAATTAAGGTGATGTTTTCGCGATAGCCGTTTGTCAGTAATAATCTATAAGAATGCAGTGTATCAGTGTTGTGCCATAGGTAGTTTTAGCAGGGACGAATGTGTTCAATAGTTCACTAATAACGAAAAACTTCGGATGCAATGGGAAAATGCAAGCATTTTACAGTCACAAAGGTCAGGGAATAAACAGGTCAAAACACAAATTTCTTAGTGATATTTAATTTACTTTTAGAGGTAGGTACTTACATAATATTACTGTAGTTATAATGATACCTATTGTATTGTTACCTACCTACCCTTATCCCAATTTATAAGTGATTGCGCAATATGGCGAAACAGCGGGTCATCTCGGTAGTCACCCGCTTTCTAACCATAAATTATCATCGACATTTATACTCAAAACTTTCCCCACGACCAGGACCACCGATTTCCACACCACTTTTCAGTTACCGGTGCCACTTTCAGACTTCCCCATAAGTGCTCATACTATATATTTTATGATAAATATTATAGTAGGGTTGGCAACCCTAGCTGCGGCAGTCACCCTTCAGACCTTGAACTTGAATGAGAACATTACGGAGATCGAACGTGGGTTAGGGTAACATACACAGCGATCGAAAGGAAGATTTAAATAAAGTAAGCATTGTGCCTCGAATACCTACGAGTATTATGATAATGGTTCTTTGTCTACGTTTTTTTTTGCTACCTAGCCGTTTAGATAGGTATTCTTGAACAGATAACACGGGTGGTTGTAGGTACCTCAGTATAATTACCTATTGTTGTGGTTATTGCAACTATGATTAACCTATATCCTACCAAGGACCCTCTATAAACAGAACTATAACTTGTGTCCCCCACCTTCTGCTATGAGTTCCTACCTACCTATAACTGCCTATACATCTATATCAAATTGCATACCCATTCAAAAAGAATCTAAGTCGCTTTTCGTGTATCTGTGTAACTGAGTTTTTTTTCTAAAGTACGCAACGGATTATAATGTGATGTGTACCATCATTTAGAGATTTTTTCCGGAAGGTGAAGGGCAGTAGCTATAGCGGTATCAGCTGTATTAATAATACTGGGCCCTCAAGTTACAGCACCCCCGAAGCATATTTAGGCATACATTCGCAAGATATTCAAAACCTCAAATTCTTACTGGTAAGAGTTTTAAAATTTCCGTGCTCTTTTTACTCGATCAATCAGGTTATTCTTCAAGTTACACATGAAGTTAGTTGCATTGAGGACTTGTGTAGCGTGTAAGTCTCGGGAGTGAAAATTTTATGTTTTATAATAAAATAAGCTGTTTTTGACGAGTCGGGGCACTATGAAACGAGATACTATAAAACAGTGTTATATTGTACCACCATAAAAATGTTTTGGTATTTTACTAAAGCTGATGCTTTAAAAACACAAACAAACTACAAAACATTTTATTGGGAGTAGTAGTACTTCGACATGGCTTACTGTGCAAAAAATAAATGTAGGTATACTTAATGATTTATATTTTCTTTACGATACATACCTACATATACATACGAGTACAATTAGTTTTATCTTCACTAGGTTCTTTCGGGAAGGCGAAAAGCTGATATCTGCACATTTTCCTCACAGATTTAAAGAAAATACACTTCTCATCAAAAAAATCTAAACAGTACTGCAAGTACTATTTAGGCGGCATTTAAACAAAAACGAATCATTAAAATATACGCCAATAAATAGCTGGCTGTTAAGTCTACACAATGGTGTACCACAATTCTAAATTTGTATTAAAATTTTCGATTTTTCATTCATTAAATTAATGTAGAGACTGTTTTCCATGTGTATTCCGTCGGAATTTCTGCATTTAATCACATTTTCTTTTTCAAAAATTGTCTTTTTTTAATAATGATTTTTAACTAAGCTCTGTGACATCCTACTAAAGAGATTTTTTCCTAACAAATATGGATACCTCGCCCACGAAAGTCACCCAAGTCGTGGCGTTGCTGGATTCAGAGCATAGTCAGCGTGTTAAATTGTGGCTGCACGATTGCATCTTAGCCTCTCTGCTGTCAATAGAGTGTATTAGCGTTATCGGGAGACTGATATGTTTACTCGGCGTCCAGGATCTGGTAGATATCGAGTCACGTCTGAGGAAGATGACCGGTATATAGCGTCAGTTTCTCTAAGAAATCGTCACTTTAACTCTATTCAACTGCAGCAGCGGCTCCGTGAGGTTCGAGGCTTGACTGTGAGCGATTCTACTATTAGAACAAGATTGGCGAAGCGTGGCCTGAAACGTCATAAACCAGCTAAGGGCCCAAAATTGACGGTAGACCACCGAAGAGCGCGCCTTAACTTTTCACGTGAGCACTTAAATTGGTCATACCTTCAATGGAGCAAAGTTCTCTTTTCTAACGAGAGTAAGATCATGCTGTATGGTAACGACGGAAGAGAGGGAGAGCGTTTTGCACGGTGCTGCATTGAAGAAATAGTCAGTCACGGTAGCGGTTCATGGACGGTTTGGGGAGGCATAAGCGCCGATGGAAAAACAACCTTGCTTTTGTATCTGGACCTCGCTTAGCGTCATGAAATGGGTCAAGTTACATTCAAGAGTGTCTGTAGCATCATGTGGTACGTTACGTAAATTTTATTGGCGAAGAGTTTATTTTTATGCAGGACAATGCCAGAGCTCATACCCCAGGTATTGTCAATGAATACCTGAGCGAAGTCGGTGCCTATTATGGTTATGGACTGGCCAGCAAGATGCCCGGATTAAAATCCCATAGAACACCTATGGGATGAGTTGAAGAGACGAGTCAGAGTGAGAGATCCTGCTCCGGAGACGCAGATAAACAAGAAGAATGGGATAACATCTCACAACACAAGATTGTGACTCTCATCCATTCCATGAGGAACCACTTGGAAGTAGTCATTAGAGCCCGGGGAGGAAATACGAGATACTGAATAAACTTCTGTTAAACATTTTTTATTTTACGTCTTTTTTCTAACAACATTTTAAAAACAAAAAAAAATTACAAATTCTTTATAAAGGGTAAAACATAGGTACCTGTTGAATAAAACACGATAGCTAAAGAATTTTAATTTGAAACATTATTATTCGTTAAACGATACCCTAAAATATCCGCCATTAGCTGGCATTTTTTTTAGTTTATTACAATAAAAATACATAAAACTCACACAAAACCAAACTTAGGAGGTGTTTCGATTTTTTTTTGATTCGAAGTGTATTATTTTGGCTAAATACCCAGATAATATCAATATTTGAGCAAAGATGTTTTTTTTTTGTTATATGCATATTTCATTGTACTTCACTATGATGTATTCCACCCCAGGGTGTGCTCGCCGTCCGACAAGGACCAGGCCCGGGTCGACGACGGCACGTTATGTTCCACGTGCGTCTCAAAGAGATGTCGGCACCAATGACGGGGTCCGCTAGGGTCGATGCCTGCCAGGGTCGCAGGAAAGTCCAAAAGGGTTACCGTGGCCTATGGCACAGGAAACTGAAGGAACACGGATGGGTTTTAGTCAGTAAGTCTGACACGCCCTCCAGGAGAAAATATTTAATAATTTCTAACGCAAAAAATAAATAAAGTTGTGCTACAATGTACCCTAGGGTGTGCTACAGTATACCCCAGACCTGGGACACCAAAAAACAGAGGCACCGTCACTGAAAAATTGTAAAAAAATAAAGGTTAGGATTAATATATTTTTGATCTCGTTTCTCGGTAGATTTTTAGATAAAAGGAAGTACAAAAATTACATTGAGTTATTATACATAGATTTTTTATAAATGAAAATGCTTTTTTCGTTTCATTGTACCCCACTTGTCCCTACCTACCTAGTAGGTAGGTACCTATGAAAGTAGGTACATCGACATAATTATAGGTTTTAATAAAAAAGAAAGAATCACTGACCCTTCTATAGCGGCCACACGCTGGGAAAGGCCACCTGATGTTCTTCACACAACCGCTACAAGACGGCTAGGTAGGTAAGTACCTATAATTTCCCAGAATTTGCATTATCTAGTTTCGCAGCGACCGCGACATTATCACGCGAAACAAATCAATATCGATGGACACTTTTTTATTACCATCGGCTTGTTTAAAATTAATCTCTCAATATAGCAGCTGACCCCTTTAGTATCTACCTCCCCAGTGTTTATCACTTACCATACAAAAAGATTTCGCATGTCCAAAGCACCAAAAAATATAATAACTGAACTGTCAATTTAAATCGTTCTTGGTACACCCCTCAGAACCGCTCAGAACAATAACTATAGACACCCACACTACCAGTAACAATGGCTTTCGTTTTGACAGTTCAACAACATTCATTGCGATATTTACGTTGCTAACCAGACAATTTTTTCAAACCTATGAAACAATGGATTAGCAATATAATTTAAATTGATTCAGATTGGGATTGAAAGTGTGTTTCGCAATTAGGGTCTTGATCTGAATTATCTGGATCAATACGTACCCCGTTGTTTGCTTCACCTATACAAAAGAATTACGCATGTTCAAGGAACCACAAATATTTAAATCCTTTCGTCGGTCCTGCAAAACAGCTCTGGATAGAGTTCATAGATGCAAGAGCTTTCTGCACACAAGCAAACCACCTTCCAAAAGTAATCTGCATTGCAACAATCCCGTTGCTACCCTAGTGATCGTTAGCCAAAATATATATAAATAGGTTTCCGTTACCTACCTACCTTAGGTACAAATAACATGGATACGAAAAGCTTTAACTTTATTGCGTAGCAATTTTAAACTTATTTATTTATACCTATTATTATTAGTTAAAACTTTCTAAGCATCGATTGCGCCAGATCAATCGTCTATTATTTTTTTTATCATTTATCTATTATTTATTTAAATACCGACCTACCTACCTTTAATGCTGATTGCTACTTTTGTAGGTTTTCACAGGTGTGGGCCCGGATGTAGGTACCTAGGTTAAGTAGTACCTGCCTACTTATATCTCGGAGCGTTCGGGGCCTAATTCGGTACGAGCTGATATACCTACTCACCTCTACTTACCTTAGAAAGCTTATATTATTTATTATCTACACAACATTCCGTATGTTGTGTTGATAATAAATAATATAAATAGATACTTACATACCTTTAACCTCTATGAGAATACGCGCATTATTTTTTTAGATTCCGTCCTTGTTTGCTCAGAAGCAATTTGTTCATTGACATACAGGGTGGCAGGAACAACAACGCGGACATCATCAACGGACGTGGTGAGCGCTCTGTTCCCTTCTAGAGGGGAACATATCTCCCCGCCCATGGCTCCGCCTACTGCGGTGCTCAATGCGGACCACACCGCCGACGACGACGACGATGCTCGGGAGGTGACCGAGGAAGAGCTGGGAGTGGCGGTACGTAGGCTGAGTACCGAAAATACCGCCCTAGGACCCGACGGCTTACCTGGGAAAGCCTGGGTCCTGGCCTCTGAGGCTCTCAGGCCTCAACTAAGGGGGCTCCTAAGCGCATGCATGGAGAGGGGCCAGTTTCCACTTCGTTGGAATACGGGGAAACTGGTCCTCATCAAGAAGCCGGGGTGCCCAGCGGACTCTCCGTCCGCTTACCAGCCCATCGTGCTGCTCGACGAGGTGGTCAAGCTCTTTGAAAGAGTCATTGCAGACCGCCTCGTCGGGTGGCTGGTGCGGGTGGGGCCGGATTTGGCGGAGAGCCAGTTTGGCTACCGCAGGGGGCGCTCTACGGTGGATGCCATCATGCGCGTGCGGGCCCTCACGACGCTGTGGCCCGGGGTGGGGTCGTCATGGCGGTGTCTCTAGACATCGCCAATGCCTTCAATACCCTGCCCTGGAGTTGCATCAGGGAGGGACTCTGGTATCACCGGATGCCGACCTACCTCTGTCGTGTGGTCGAGGCCTATTTGACGGACAGGGCCGTCATCTACCCAGGTCAACAGAGAGTATGGAACCGGCAAGAGATGTCGTGCGGTGTCCCACAAGGATTGGTCCTGGGGCCGCATCTGTGGGACATCGGCTACGACTGGGTGCTGCGCGCCGACCTCCCTAGCGGTGTCAGCGTGGTTTGTTACGCTGACGACACGCTGGTCCCGGCGCAGGGGAGGTCGTACCAGGTGGCGGCCGAACTAGCGACACGCGGGGTTGCGACAATCGTTGAGAGGATCCGGCAATAGGGACTCGAGGTGGCCCTGCACAAGTCCGAGGCCATGTGTTTTCATGGTCCTCGGAACGCGCCACCGTCGGTTTCCCAAATAACGGTAGGAGGGGTTCACATCGGCGTCGAGTAGACGATGAAGTACCTGGGATTCGTCCTCGACAGCCGGTGGAACTTCGTGGAGCATTTCCGACGTTTATAGTGAACATGTGGACGGGAATTTTGAATGGTAAAGTTAGTGGTTCAATCACAGGGTGTCACTTTTTTAGATTTAATTTTGAATCCATAAAATTTGAAAAGTACATGACTAAGATTTTTTTTATACTTTTCTAATAACTGTCACGACTTGGCCTATTGCCCGTTTTCGGCTTGACGTTGATTTCTGGGACACGTTGTATAAAAAAAAAATACTCATAACACACTACTAAAGTTTCTAATATTATAATTCAATCATGATTCGAAAGACACGTAGCGCCATCTAGCGTCCTAAAGCAATTGTGATTGTGACCGTTGACAGTTATTGTTCTTTCCCTCGGGAACATACTATTTTTCTGGATGAAAGGTACCCTATAGAAGCGGAGATGCCGCAAAGCAAAATATCTTTAGAAAGAAGCGTCGCCTGAATGCGGGTGATAGGGGGTCGAGGTACGGCGATGGCTACACCCTACGATGGAAAACCCGCCCATTATTTGTAAATCCATCTAGCGCTGAAAGGAATTATTAGTGTAATAAAATTGAACTAGCTATTTTTCATTTTAGTTCGTCTACTGGCCACTATGGCGTAACAAAGCATGACACTTTGTTCCAGAAAATTCTATGTGCGTTAGTATGCCGGGACCACATTATTTATTACCCAACTGCGAACGAAGCCCAAAAGGTGGGTAGTGTGTTCCCTGTCCAGAAATTGTTTTATTTTTATGTGTCATGTCGGGTATCGGGTATTTAGGGTAGGTAGGTAGGCAGTAAAATCAAATAGTTGTTAAAATCAATCTTTATTGAAAAATGCTTATTATTGGCCACTAAATAACACAAGTTTTATTTAAATGCTGCATTTTAGACAATACAATGTTTTCGAGCTTACTGTTATAATTAAGTCTCGTATTACAATAGTTTTGGCTTATAGCTTTGGTTACCTAACAACGTGACATGGTTGAAAATTGGACCTTGACCATGCGCATGTGCATTAAATGATATGAAGTTATTATCTCCTATTAGACTCATAAGTGTGGCATGAACGACATAACGAGGTTTAAAGTTATAAATATTTAAACTTTCTTTTTTGATTCTTCTTAAGATTAATTCTGTACGTAAGCAGATTTTGACAACATAGTCAGACGGAAAAATAAGTTGCCCGCGGCTTTTCAGTCAAATAAAGGCAGGACATAGAGTCCTGCCTTTATTTGTAAAGAGTGAAGCGCGGGAACACATTCTTCGCATTTAATTTCGTTCTGGAACCTACATAATATGCATCCCGCTATATATGATACCAATTGATGAGTGTCAGAGTATTCACTCTCCAAAATCCTATTACTTTCGACCAACGCGTCATGAAGACAATTGTCATCATCAGTATCTGGACCCTCGTCTGATATTCTATACCTACCATAAGTCATAAGTCAACTATTTCGTAACAATATGGAGCATTGTGTTGAAAATTTAAAAACATAACATTATACAATTGCAATTAAAATAAAATTCATTCACTTGTGTTGTTAATCAAGTCAACAGCGCAAAGACGCGAAGAACAAAACAGGATTCCGTTGTGCTCAAGGGGAATGCAATTTCCTCTAAAGGAATCCTTTAACTCCGTGTTAATAAGCGTTTTTTTGTACGTCGCCTGGTACTGTCGCGCCGTAGGGTTATTATTTGTCCTTCCATATGCTCTAATATTGCCAAAGAATAATTCAAGGTGATCCTGGCTAAACTCATACAAAGGCAAATAATTAAGTTTTTTTCTTGTACTAAACTTTTGTACAAACCTAATTGCGCGGACCACGTAAACAATGATGCCAATGAAACCAGGTTTTCTTCTTGACTGGATATTGTTTTGGGAAAATATTGCTAAATGCAACATGTAATTTTTTTAACATATTAAAAATGACAAAGTTTTCGAAAAATTGCGTTACAATAGTGCTGTTTTGGTTCCGTATTGTTTAAAAATTTTCGAATTTAATACGTCAAACCAGTCGCTAATTAGTTTTAAAAATAAAATTGTTCCAAAAGCTTCTTTGAAATAATTATGCCTTTCTTGGCAAGATTCTAAGGCTTTGGCAACACTTGTCAATGCTTTTAAGAAGATCCGCATCAGAGGAGAATATCGTATTTTTTTGCTAGAGATCATTTTAAAAGCTTTGGACTGATGCTATCTGAAAAATACATATTTACTAAAAATACGTTATACTAACAAAATAAGAAAAATCGGGCTTTAGTTCTCTAATACATTCAAAAACCAAATAAAACATGCAGATTGTAAAATAAATGGTCACTATTGAAGCAGCAAACCTTTTTTTTTTGTCGTCTGATTTTGCTTGCACTGCTTATTTTTTTTTCCTGATATTTTCAATGTTTAGCCCGTCATTAGCATAGCCGTAGCATTTCCCGTTTAAATGCTTTTCTTGTTGGTGTATCGTTTAATTTAAAAAACGGTTGTAAGTATTTTTCTATATTTGGAGCACGGTTATGTATTGGAAACTAAAGTAAATTATGTGCTTCAGATTCCTGTAAAGATATTTATGTTAGTTAAATCATTACCTTAGATTACTGCATTGCAAAATCAGTATAGATAATGTCTGTAGCATTATCCAGTTATAAAATAGTGTCCGATTGGACAGATAAAGGTAATACCTGTGCTAGACTAGTATTTGGAATGGTGTGTGATGCTCCTTCAAACACAATAACTTCAGATTCCTGTAAAAATAAATAAAATAAAACTTTCTCTTTTTTTATTATTGCTAGGCTCGAGTTTAATCTCTTTCGCATCTGATATATTATAATTTTATTTTAAATAAATATTTATACCTGATTAACAATTAGATAATACCTGATAAACAATTTAGGCACCGCTCCTTGATGCAATTTCTTATAACCTTTTTTTGGTTTTATAGAAATCATTTTCATTGAAATGGAGTGAACAGATTTTCGAATACTTTGTTGGTGTCCAGTTGTTAGGTTTCTTTATAATACGTATCCATGCAATTCTAATATCAGGGAATCTAAAATGATAACAAAAAATAAGTTAGGATTTAAAAAAAAACAATAAATTACATGAGGATATTATTTCGATAAAATAGGGCCTTGCTGGCATGATGCACACATTTTTATTTATCAGTTAGGACCGAATACTGACCAACAGATGGCGCATTTCCGACAAATCTTGCTGTATGGTTACTCAACTTAGCGATTGTCAAACTCGATTTTAGTTGTGTCAATGTTAAAGAATCTTGATTGCAGAATAGTTTTTAAGATTCTCTTAACCAAAAATAAGAAATTTTAGTGCTAATTTACTGTAGTTCGGTATACAAGAGAATCGAGACCAATGTCTGAAGTCCCGCCTCTATAACCAGTATGTCCTGCCCACCATGACGGACGCTGCTGTGACGTGGACGCTCACGCAAGAGGGTGTGTACCTACAGGCTGAGAGTTGCACAGATATCCATGAACCGTTCCATGATTGACATAATAGCTATACTATTGAATCTCAACATACAACAAAAAAAATATGGTTATGAAATGTTATCGATAAAACTATTATAAGTTAATTAACTGGTTATTAAAGATTTTTAATTTTATTACAAGCTTTACCTTGCTATGTTTGTTTGTTAGTTTGAATAGGTCGAATCTTACAAGCTGATTAAAGCCACTTCCTGTTATCCTACGGAGTTGACATGTTACATGTTGGTTCAGTCCTAAAGACAATACATTTTTATGATAAGCATGACCTGATTCTACTCCCAGGATTGTCTCCAGGTGAGGGAAACTCTATTTCTGATCTGCAATACACGTAGAATCTCATTAATACTTTACATTCCAGACCCAAAACAAGTAACCCTCTTTTCACACGACACCGACTAGCGGGTAGCCGATGGCGTGGTGCACAGGGCCCGTGGTGTAGTAGTGCATGAGACAGCTTTCACACGTACCGGTGTATTCCATCAGATTGACCCATACCTATTACTTACTTGCGCTGGAATGGTCTAAAGCTGGCTACGCAGCATCCTGTGCTGAGTGTATGAAAAGAACTTCACACCTCTACACTGAGGGGGATCTTAGACGATTCATTTTATGGATCACTTACCTTCATATCAATCCGTCAATTTGTTGTCAATCTCATGTAATGGATATTTGTGACAATCTACAATCTAATTAAGTACACACGCAGCAACGTTAGTGGACACTGAAATTTTGACATTGCCAGGTTGACGGTGGCAGGGGTCGCCAGCAATGACTAAAGAATCTTTAGTCATTGGTCGCCAGCGACGTATATATCACAATCTTTCTAAAATGTCAGTTTGCATCTGTGAAGCACGTAGACAAAGTTCTCGGTCTACGGTGAAGCAAGATGATTCATTTTATGACCAGTGCTGCCAGTATATTTATCTGGTGGAGGTTTTTCTACCTATGTACTGATGATGGCTTTCAATCAAATTTTCTTATATATTATTTAATACATATAAATATAATTATTTATTATAATAAATATTAAAAAGACATCTTGCTTGCAGATAAAAGATACGAAAGAGTATTTTTAATATGTATACTAAGTGAGAATGTCTTCCAAAGTCGTTCTCAGGCTCGATCTTTCCTTCAGAAGTACAGTCAAAGTAAAAGAAAAAAAAAACAAATAATGTCTACGGTTGACGCCTTGACGCTTAGTTGATGATTTTTTCAATTTTTATTCAATTTACTCGAAAACTTTGTCTTATACTAGTGATTAGATCAGATTACTAACATTATTATATAAAATATTTACAAATGATTATATTTGGCTCTGAGCAAACTAGGACGGAATACCTGCGTGAATATAATGCGCGTTTTATCATTCTGCATGTGCGTGAAAGAAATGTCAGTATTAAAATGGTAAAATACGTAATTTGTGTTAAACGGTTAAAAATGTAAAGAAGTGAGGACAATAATTTTACTATGTGATGGTATGTTCAAACAGATGATCAATTCCGTTGTAATGAAACGAACAAAAGTATACATAGTGTCGGTTAGTTAGTTTTTGACAGCCGGCAGGCTCGTCGTAAGTGACTTACGATTGGCCTCCTATAAAAATGAACAATCGCATAAATGAACCAAATCTGGTGAATCTCTCAGGGGAGTTGTCAACATTAAATCAACTAGACGCGAAGGGGTCGTTGGCGCTGAGTTTTCCCTTCGATCACATTTACGCCTGTCACTCCGAGGACACTGAGCAACGACTGGCACATCTTGACAAGGAAGTGGAAATTCCTGCGCAACCTGATGATAAGGAGACGGGGGCCGCTGGGGAACCAACTCTTGAGGTCAGCACACTCTCAGAGAAATTAACTGCTGCTGAATATCAAAACAGAAGATTGAAACACTTGCTACTGTATCATTTGGATTTGATACAACAACAAAATGATGTTATAACTAAAAAGGATAAACAAAATTCTGAACTAAAATTGGAAAATGACTCTGTAAGTATATTTTTTTACCCAGAAAACGATTCTGTAAATAGTTGGCAGAAATGCACTTTTGACATTTTCAGATCTTAATCTAGTTCATGTGTAGATTACTTATGTGCTACAAAGAAATATTGATCCCTGGCTAGGCTTTTTCTTCAAAATTTGATGTACATAATTTAATACCACATCATAAAAAAGAGAAATTCAATTTGATGGATCTTGGTCAAATCTCTCAACATTCATTACAAAATTTGATAAACATCCAAATCAGATAGTATGCTTGCTTTAACACAATTTTATTACCCGTCACAGACAAAACAAAGCAGTTTTTCTGTTTTAGTTTATTTAATAACATTATAAATTAAATGTGTTAAACTCTTAAAATTATTAAATAACTATAAATAAAATACACAATAAAAAGAATAGTTGAAATGAGAAACTGAAAGTAACTTTGATTATAGGTTTCATAGTATTCAGATCAGTGATTCACATTTCCTAGCAACTTTATTTATTTATTTATTTTCCTTCTTACATCTACCATTACAGGGTAACCCAATGCGATAAATGCCCTTATCTTAACTTAATTATCCTAAATACTAACATTCATCAACCTACCTATAACAAATTTCAAACAATGGATTCCTTGTGAATTCACTCAGAGAACAACAGAATAAGTAAAAATTATTTATACTTGAATGAAATGCTTTTGCGCGTTTGTCTGCTGTATAGCGAAAAAGTCTGACTATATTACAGAAGTTCCTGCATAACTTGAAGTTTGAAGTGTTTCTAATGAAAATGTATTAAAAAACATTTCACAAATATTTATTTATATAATGATGTCTTATTGAATAGTGTTCATAATTGTAAATTTTTCTAGTAGTTACAGTAAATAACATCAAGTTTTTGCTGGACATTATTGGAAAGATAAAAGAGATAATTTCAAACTAGCTATTTACAAGCAACAAGTTATTAAAACAAAAACGCTAATGAAATTACATAAAAATGCAAGTGCTTACATAAATCCGGGCGATTGTTTTTTTGACTTCTGGCTCTGCATTTGTAATAACAGCTATTTGCTTACAATAATGCCCAGTGTCAATTTTAACATAAAGCAATAAATTAAAAGATGAATCTACAGTAAATTAAACCAAAAATACTGCCTGGCTTAGTTTATTTAGTATGCAGTGCTATTGAAAAAAAAACAACATTTTAAATTATACCTATATTTTATTAATATTAATTTTGAAGTAATTATATATATTTTTATTGTTTATTATATTTTTATTGTTTATTATATTTTTAGTTTCTATTCCTAAGCCATTGTTTTACTCTTGCTTGCGATTTTTTAAGCTGGGCCTTTAATAATTTTTTCCTTTTTACATTGAAAAATTAAGCACATCGGGTTTTATATGACAGCAAAAATGTGCAAATACAATGTATGTAAAATTACGTGACATCCTGGGATTGTATATAAAACATAGGCTAATTTCAACTTATTGAATTTCAGTAGTAATGTTTTATTTACACAATGTACATTAACATTTGCAGCTTAAAAATAAGGTGACTCGTATGGACAGAAGGATAACTATCAGTCAGAAGCATAACATTAATCCTGCACCGGTCATAAATGTGCCACCTCCAAATGTTTCAGCAAGTGTCAAGATCGAACCTGATACTGGTGATAGTCAGGTAATTTAACATTTATTAATTTAGAATCAGTTGCTTGTGCTTTCACTGGAATCTTAAAGTAGCCACTAGAGTTTCATCTTAATCCATTGAGCCAAGATTGAGTAACTAACATCCAAACTGACTAAAATCCAATGAATCCAAAATCTGACCACTTTAACAGTAAGAATATTAGTAATATTTATAATATCCATTTTTTTTTCAGATGGTGTTTAATAGTCTAACAGAATTTTTAGTGCCAGATAATAGAACAAATCCGTATATTTTCAATAATGATATTGCCAAAACGAAACCTTTGACGCCGGACGCCTTCGATTTGAACAGACCTTCAGCAACAGGTACTAGATTCTTGCTTGTTGGTTATTTTTTTTGGTGATTTTGGTTTCGTTTTTCTGTAAGAAAACCTCCTGGATACATTACATTTGGGGAAAACAGAGTTGCGACTCCTTAACATAATATTTACAAATTTATTCTGTCAATAATTTATTGAAAGCAATAAAAAGATAGCAAAGGCGTTGGCAGACTGCAGACCGCTGCCATCTGCGTGCTGACGTCGTGTTCGAAATTGTACCCTACAGTGAAAAAAATGTGGTATTCACTCTTTGATTTTTCCCATAGCCATTTGCACTGTTCGAATCTGGAAATCTATTTCAAGGTCTCACACTAGGGGGCACAACTGAACCACTAGAAATACCATCATGGTACATGCTAATAGGGTTTCTGAATGTGTTACCATTTGCAATAATTGTCTTCCTTTTTGTAGAATAAATAATATGTAGTTATCATGTAAGTAGGTAAATGTAAACCTCAAAAGATTCTGTTAGGTCAGGTTAGTCACCTTGAAGAAAAACTTTATACAGCTTTGAAATGCCCTTCTAAAGGGAAGTAAAGGCGACGTCACGACGGGAAAGGTGCAGATGACCAGTTGAAAATAGCCTTCTGCAATATTGATGTATTTGCGATCGAAGCATTCATTACCGCAAGTTGCTAGCCTGCGGCGTACCAGACATTTAGCAGATTGGTCTCCGTGAGTGTGTACCTCTTGCGTTCTCGTGTTTATTAAGTAAATCGGCTTCTTTAAGATCTCAGGATGAATAGATCAGTGTGCCTATATGTAAAAACAATAATTAAACAGTGCAATATTATACATAGGTTTATTATTAGGGGAATCTGTGTTTTATGGGTTCAGTATTGTGGATCGATAACGAAGGTCCAGTATCTGTGTCGCACGTTTTTTTTCAAGGAAATTTTTCCCCTCTTAAACTTATTTATAGACTACAATTGACAATGAATGGTAATTGAATTACGCAGTTACCAGGGTGCCACGTGAAATCCTAAAGGGGAAGGATCATGAGTTAAATATTTTTTCTAACAATTATTGAACATACGCGTTTTGGAGTACACCTTTTGTGGAGGATTTATAAGGCATGTGTCGGCATGTGACCTTGGTTGACGTGGTCACATGGTAGAGGTCACTGGATGGGATGTTTTTCCTTGTATGAAAAAACTACAAGACATACACGATGGCGAATTTGTCCAGAAAAAAATGGGTAGTAAGTACTGTCGAGATTATAGCCTATTTGGTGCTTCTATGCAACCTTTATGAATTTTTTGATAAGTTGTTTTTAGCGTGTCGATGGCAAATGTAACACGATAAAATATAATTATATAGGTTTTTAAGTTCGGCCTAAAATGCAGCAACACGAACACCGTTCGCTGACACAGCCATTAAGTCCTCACGCGTGCGGGTGACAGGGTACGCGCTGCAAGATGGGAGGTGAGCCATTGTTTGTGGAGAGACGCCGCATACGCACCGGAGATCTGAGCCGTCCATGAAACCTGATAATGCCTGTCCTTGCTGCGGCCTACTATTGGATAAATTGATGGCATTATTATGCCAAACAAACAGTAAAATTAGTGCTTGTCTTGGTTAAACTATAATAACTCGTTTTATTTGAACAACCCGGCAATATAGTTGGTTGTACCTTTGTTAACAACAGGTTATAGTGCTGTTTTGTTTCAGACGTAACAACCTATATACGTGGGGACGCGGGCGTTCCTTCAATTTTGGAAAACAGCAGCCTGCAGTGCGATAACTTCAGCACAATGATTGACAATAAGCGTTCGTATTTGACAAAAGAAATGAAGACTGAGCCTCGAAACGAACCCTTGTACACTGTCAACACCAACAGGTTGTTCAGTAAATTAGAAGTTAATACTAAATAATAACTATTTAATTACTGTGGGAACGAATAACGAGTGTTTTTTTTTGCACTTACAGCGGAAACACTGTGATCCAAAAAATACAGAGGACTCGAAGAAGAACTTCTGGAGGGTTAGGCAGCTTATGTCGGCTGCCTAAAACTCCAGTTGTAAAACCTGAACCTCTGGATAATCGTAAGCAAGCCTTTGTTAACACGAACGTGTTAAATATAAATAATAAGTCTTACTTAAGTTTGACAAGCCCTAAGCATATAAGCAATTTTTATATTTTGAGAACAACTAACGGGTACAAATTGGAACATACTAATTTAATAGAATGTTTTTTTTTTCTAATTTTACAATTTATTTCTAGTACTTATTCTTTCACTTCATTTTGTGTTTCAGTTAATATTTTCGAGGATGACAAAAACTTTGAGCGCACATTCAGTGTAAATAAAAAATCTAAAATGATCAACACATATGGCAAATCTAAGACCTCGTCTATTCCAAAGAAAACGCCTCATTACACTGGATCACTGTCAGATCGACTACAGCTAATAGATACCACCCCTACCGGCGAAGATCCTTATCAACTAGGGGAAGCTGACATGAGGGAGCAGTCGCCTATCCCTAAACTTATGCTTCAAAAAACAAACCATGGTAGATTGAGAATATGTTCGGACCTTACGGGGGACAGTATGTTGCCTTCTAGGCGTATATACGATGCGCCAGCAACTGAGACAAGTACTAAATTGACAAATAGCATAAAATTAGAGAAAAGGTATAATTTGCCTAATATAATTCCATACTCGGCACCGCAAACAACTACGCATACATTGACGCATACGTCGAACACGGCTTCAGATGCGTGTACGCACATGTCTACGTACACGCATGTTCCTAAGCCGTCTGCGCATACATCGAAGCATGCTGCTACACTAACACCTAAGCAAACATCGACGCACACTCCTAAGCATACGACGACGCTGACATCAACAAATGCGTGTACGTATATGTCGACATACACGCATACGACTAGGAAAACGACCGTGCGTTCTACAACGACCTCACACAAGAGTACGCACAAGACCACAAAATCCCAGTCTGGTTCACGAAAATCCTCGCATACGGCATCGAAAAAGGTCGCGCATAAAACCCCGCTTACTACCCCACATACGAGCCCGCTCATGACTACGCTGACGCCGATACACACGCTCCCGATCCTGGCCTCACACGCGCCGTCGCACGGCAGCCTGCACGCGGCGCTCACGGCCGAGCGACCGCCTCTAGCCTCGGCCACTCATACAATTACCGAAATTAAACAAGAATCTCTTGACTCTCCGACGTCACCAATGAACCTGTTTATGCAGCAACCAGATCTGGACCGCATAAAGAAAGAGCCTGATTTGGAATGGCCCTTTAGTTTCTCAACGATGCATCCAGCGGGAAGCGAGACAAGTTTATGTGATTTTTCGTATGGTGAAAACTCGAACTTGACGACTTTGCCAGCCTTCGATGTTTCGGATTTCCGACAATTAATCGACTCCGATGCAGCAGCGGCGGCCGCAGTAACTGCTTTAGAAAATATAGATTCGCTAGATTACAGCGCAGTCGAGAAGATTGAAAACGACAAGATTAAAAAAGAAGGAGTACGGGACACTAGCTTCGCACCCGAAGTAAGTATTGCGTCCCAAACGAACAATTTATTTCGTAGATAGTTGTTATAGAAATTCTAATATACTTGCAACTTTTCAGGACGAAACCCCGGAAAATCGACGTGGTATGGGGAGCAAACGTGGAAGGAAACGAGCTCTGTCAACTGCAGGGCTTGGCAAAAATGCGAAGCAAAATTTATCTAAACCAGTCGGGCCCAAGCCAAAGATAGTCAAGGGAAAAGGTAATGTAATAGAATAAGAACATCTGCACCATGCCTTTGTTGCCGAGGTAATCCTTACGTAGTATGCTCATGCTTAGGCCACCGGCGATCGCGATGGCTGTGCGCTAGCAAGCTCCGCCGCACTGGCGTGATAAACCGCACGTCTATGGTCACAATTTGCATTGACAGCGCCTTTATGTCGTAGCAGAATGGGCGGTTTGCGTAGTTCAAGTTTTACCACTGACACATGGTTGACCGTACTCTAGTGTCCTCGCGGGTCTTGAATTTGCTACTAAACGCATTCCGCTTTAAATTCAAGGGGCTAAGATGTTTAGCATGGAGAATGTTGGATACTAACTCTACAAAAATATGATAGTTTAGGCGAATAAGCTGAATTAGTGCATCAGTTTTAGTTAATATCACAGTATACAAGAGTACTCTGTGTGTCGATTACATAGTTCCTACCTAAGCGATATTGTGATTGAAACCTACCACTAACTGCTGTGCAAAGCTTACTTTGCTGCCATCGCTATTTTATTCTGGCTTCATGTTTAGATTTCTGTTAATAAAACGATGTTGGTATATTCAAACAATCTGTTTGAGCTGTGTTAATTTAATTTTCAGCTGCGTCCCGCGGTAAAAAATCCCCTCTGCCAGGAATGATGACGAGAAAACCGTACCACACCCTGGTAGGAGACCCAGACCTATCGTGGTACCTCGGCCTGGATCCCGACGTTAAAATGGAAGATATTGATCAGGGAGACTGTAAAGCCTCCACTGTAGAGGTAAAAAAAGGGCCAGGTTGTGTCAAAACATTTTTAATTACTTACAACAAACATAAAGCAAGCAAATGTAAGAAGGCTGAAAGTATTAAAAATGTATGTTTTATTACAGGTGCCAAGGTGGCGAGAAAAGCCATACACTAGTATATATAACTTAGAAGGCACGGAGAATTTAGATGATAAGGTTTTTGAAAAGCGGCACCAAAAACTAGAAGCAGAAGAGCGGAGACAATTAAGGTACAGTATTACCCAATCAAGGGATATATATTTATGATTAGGGTTATTCCCAAAGTACTGGCATCTGAAAGTCTATTCAAGTTGACCTGCTGACAAATCTTCAAGCATTTATTGGCTGTTATTTTAGTCAACCAAACAGTTAATTTGTTTGATTTGTTTCACATCAGTTAAATTTTAATGATATTTTATTTTTGGTCAGTTTTTCAATAATTATAACTAGTTTTACTCGTGGCTTCGGGCGCGACCGGGATTAAGAGTATCCTACATCCTAAAGAAATTATTTAAGCCGGTGAGGAAGAATGAAGTACTAGTAGTATTTCATAGATTTCAACTAATTTAAAATTCTAAGGTGCAAAAAGTTTAAGTTGCAAAATGTGCACATCTCAAAATACACAAAACTATACTTACTATAAAAATATTAAATTTATGGCTTTTGTTTTTTGGTCAACCAATCTAACTGCTAACATAAGATCTGACAGCAGATTTACTTATCAGCCCTCCAAGACCGGACATAACGATAACTCATTTGACTTTGCTTTACCTATGTGCAGTATTTTGAAATTATTTTACAATTGTCGTTTATAGTCTGTTCCAAAAGTATCTGATGAAAGTGTAACAAACCATGTTCATGTTAAATTCTTACGCAATATTACTAAAGGGAAATAGTACCTAACATTATAAGTCTGTATTTAGAAGGTTTAAACTTTGCCCCACACTAGGAATTTTTCCTGTATCGTGGGTGCGTTTACAAACATTTAAATTCACATACACAAACAGCCAGACCCGGAACAACTACTTGCAGGTCATACAAATATTTGTTCCGTGCGGGGATCGAACCCGCGACACGTAACGCAGCAGTCAATCGCTCAACCACTGCGCCAACCCTGCCGTCAAACTGTACGGGTGGCAGGGATATGGACGCGCAAAGTGTATCCATAGCTAGATCCATGGTTACAGATTGCGCTCCGATGCCCCTGCCACCCTGTCTAACTCACCACTTTTTCCAACAATTATTTTTTGAATAACATTATTAAAAATTTAATTGAAAAATCAACGAAAAAAATTAAGCATATAAAATAAACTCCATTTGCCAAATGAAAAACTTCTTAATGGTGATTTTAAATTAAAATATCTAGTTTAAGTATTAAAATAATTAAATCAAAGCATTCAACTTGCAAGGTGGCACTACAAATTGGCATCCACTTAGGTATGTTTTAATGTTTACATTTTCATCATATACTTTTGGAACAGGCATTAGATTACTATAAACGACTATCATAAATTAAAATTAAAACAAAAGACGGTCTCCAGGCGAATAGGATGTCAAATTTATATCTCGGGCTGAGACTTGAAAAGGCTCTCCGAAACCAACGTTATGACAATATTCACATTTATTATATGTGTAAGTATGTATGCTATTGTATATATATCTGCCATTTCGTTCGCGATCTCATTTTTAGTTTATCGAACCTTTAATTCCATTCTAGTTGTTTCTATCAAAAGATAACTTGACAGAAAATATCCGATTTGCTTCAAAAATCAAAAATTAAAATTGCCTAAAGAGAGAGAGAGCGAAATTGAATGACAAGTTCATTCAATTTCGCTCTCTCTCTTGAGCGAAATTGAATGAAAAGTTCATTCAATTTCGCTTTCTATCTTTAGGCAGGTAATGCATACCTTTAATTGAATTTAATAACTTCAACTTGAAAACATAGATCTTCATCATCATCATCATCTGCCTAGCCTTTTCCCAACTATGATGGGGTCGGCTTCCAGTCTAACCGGATGCAGCTGAATACCAGTATTTTACACATTATATTCGTTAGATTCTTTTTATTTACCCGTTTCCTTCTGTCCAATTTGTTTATCTGTCAATGTGTTTGTTTGTATGTCTGTGTGCGTCTTTATGATTATCAATGTGTCCGTTTGCCAATTTGTCTGTATTTTTATTTGTTCTCGTTTTCTTTAATTTTCGGCATACTCTGTTAGATATTAAATGGGCCCGTTATGCATTTAATAACTAACCGATTTTGATCTGGGTTTTGAATGTAATGTAATTATTGACCTTATCGGTTGATAGTAATTTTCGCTTTTGGGTCGGTTCGATTTCCGTTAGTAGCTCTAGCTAGTGACTTGGCCATAATCTTTCAATGCCACATATTTAAAAAAATAACGAAATGTTTCCGTTGAGTAAAGTTAGCTAGCTTCAAAGTCTAAGGAAGGCTCGAGGTAGCCCGCGAAATTCAAATTTTCTTACGTTTTTTGCAATTTCTTGGTCAGTGTCAGATTGTATATTGAACAAAATATGATTCGCGACCGTAACAAGTAGGTATTTACAGAATTAAAAGCATTAAAATAATCATTACAACCCTTTAAGTTCATATAATCCTAATGATTGATATTTTATGAAATTCAATAGGAATAAAGGAAGTAGCTAGTGGCTAGCTAATAAAATTTTCTCTAATATTTCTAAATGTAGCTCCGATAGAAAAGGCATAATTCCCTGTCTTCGGATTGGTGTAACTAGTAACTTAGGAATATAATTAATAGGAAAAACCACTAATTAGATATCATTTTAAATAATAAAGGATAACTATTTTCAAAAACTTTCAAATATAATTAAACTATATGAGTTATTGTATTGTATGAGTAATCAAAGTGGCTGTGACTAAACGCTACCTACGTAAGGTAGCGTTTAGTCACAGCCACTTTGATTAAGTGGTAATTAATCCGGATGAAATGGAATGGTATTGTATATATCTATTATGTTACTCGCTAAACCCGATTTTTGGATATATTACTATTTTTTGCGTTTGGTCCATTGAGTTTCTCCAGAGCCAAACTGATTCGTCAAAAACGAGTAGGAACAAACTGAGCCCTAATTATTCACAGTTGGTTATAGCAGGACGAGTGACTTGCTAACTCAGTTTTAATAGTAGTTACTCATTTCTAATGCCTGAATAAAGATTATCCCGATGACAAATCTTGACTAAGGTTTATTTCGCAGATTTTCCTTTAATATTTGCCTGGACTATTAAAATCTTAAGCCATCATTTATCAGGAATTACACACTTATCCGCGATTAATTTGACTGACCGGTTGGTGCAGTAGCGACCCTGCCTTCTGACCCGCTGGTCCCGGGTTCGATCCGGACAAGTCAAACATTTGTGTGCATGAACATGTCTGTTTGACCTGTGTCTGGGTGTGTATATGTATATAAGTATGTATATCAGTCATCAGGTTACCATAGTACAGGCTCTGCCTAGTTCGGGACCTGAAGACCTTGTGTGGATGTGGTCTCATATTATTATTATTATTAGAAGCCCGCAATCAGTGAACATTCAGTGACATTTAATATTGTTAGTGACCTTCCTCTACACTAGCGCCTCTAGCGGCGGTTCGAAGCGCGATAGCCCTCATTGTAACCTTACCCAACATAGCAGGGGCAGGTTCCCTAGCCTAAAAATCCTTACTTAATCGGTTTGCAGTTCTCCGGACGCTACCGAGCCAATCGGTACACTGTTTTATCCTAAGCTAAACGAGCTTTTCTTTATGTGCTTTTAATGATTAATGATTTTATTTCTGTAAGTAGGTTTGTACAAACACTTTTACACGTCAATCATATTTTAAAAACTAGATGAGGTCGGCGTTTCTTATCTGACTACTCTGAGAAGAAAGGCCGAAACAAACTCAGAGGTCACAGTCTCTTTTAAAGTCCAGACATAATCTTGGTCAGATCATGTGAAGACCATGTAGATTGGTGTCTGAAACGGTCTTTTTAGGAAAAACCATACAGATTGAGCGGACATGTCCAGTCAGTGCACGCATTTGTCAGTAATCGTGCAGCTCAACTCAGAACTTGAGAAGCACAACGATTCGACGAACAATACCAAAGAAAGGACATTTGTGTAGGCCGCATAAATTACTCAAGCTGCCAGATCGTGATTAAAACTAACTGAGAAAACAAAAAAAGTAATGACCCACATATCCTTCACGTTCACAATAATTAAAATAATATAATACTTTACAAAGTAAATACTCATGTCATTGTATGTATAAAATTCATCAATGTCAATGTGTATATAAAGTTCGGACATAATCTTTGAGGACCATGTAGACGATATAGTTTGGCCTAAGCTAAACTACGGCACGGGTGGCGCAGTGGTTAAGCGATTGACTGCTGCGTTACGTGTCGCGGTTTCGATTCCCGCACGGAACAAATATTTGTATGACCTGCAAGTAGTTGTTCCGGGTCTGGCTGTTTGTGTATGTGAGTTTAAATGTTTGTAAACGCACCCACGATACAGGAGAAATTCCCAGTGTGGGGCAACGTTATATTTACAACAAAAAAACTTACGATCCGAAGGTACTTTGACCGCACTAGTTTACACCTGGGACAAACTAGTTCATTCCACCGGATTAGGCCCGTATCATAAGTATAATTTGCGGTAGGTATTTATAATCGTAATCCGAACTAAATGGAAACGTTTATATTTATATTATTATTTATACTACGCAATAGGAATAACTTTCGAAAGTTAGTTGTTCACCGACTGGCACTTCTGGTGCCGCGGTCTCAGCAACTTTTCGAATGTTATTACCTAACGCTGCAATGATATTTTTTGTTTTTTAACATGCTGAAAACTAAGGAAATAAAAGCAGTAAGTATTAACGGGATTATTTACAAAAACTTATACAGACTTCTTTGAATTTTCCCGAAGTAGTGTTCTTATTGTCTTCTTTGGTCTTAAGGCTGTCTTGCGTCAAACAAATGCACGGCGGCAATTGACACGTTTTAATATTTTCAGATGGCATATGCGACGAATTCGTGAGCAAAGGCATGTGGAGCGTCTTCGGATGAGGCAGCGTGACCCCTGGTACAGCCACTCTCATTACCAGCCCTCGGTGTACACGATTTGGCCGCAGCCCCAAAGGGATGTGCGCATGATCGAGATAACCGACACTATACCCGTCATGGCCTTCGGGGAAGACCTGCCAGACATACCGCCTGCGTTAGTATACTTTAATGATATGAGAAAAAAAACCGGTGCATAATATACATTAAATGTTAATAAAACGATTTACAACTAAATTAATTCACGAGACTGGGATAGCCGGGAGACACAAACACGGAGACAGTGTGTGTTAAAGGCACTCTTCTTTGTTAATTACCTCACTGGCACTGCTAACATTATAATATTTTTCACGAGACTGGGATAGCCGGGAGACACAAACACGGATACAGTGTGTGTTAAAGGCACTCTTCTTTGTTAATTACCTCACTGGCACTGCTAACATTATAATATTTTTCACGAGACTGGGATAGCCGGGAGACAAACACGGAGACAGTGTGTGTTAAAGGCACTCTTCTTTGTTAATTACCTCCCTGGCACTGCTAACATTATAATATTTTTCACGAGACTGGGATAGCCGGGAGACACAAACACGGAGACAGTGTGTGTTAAAGGCACTCTTCTTTGTTAATTACCTCCCTGGCACTGCTAACATTATAATATTTTTCACGAGACTGGGATAGCCGGGAGACACAAACACGGAGACAGTGTGTGTTAAAGGCACTCTTCTTTGTTAATTACCTCCCTGGCACTGCTAACATTATAATATTTTTCACGAGACTGGGATAGCCGGGAGACACAAACACGGAGACAGTGTGTGTTAAAGGCACTCTTCTTTGTTAATTACCTCCCTGGCACTGCTAACATTATAATATTTTTCACGAGACTGGGATAGCCGGGAGACACAAACACGGAGACAGTGTGTGTTAAAGGCACTCTTCTTTGTTAATTACCTCCCTGGCACTGCTAACATTATAATATTTTTCACGAGACTGGGATAGCCGGGAGACACAAACACGGAGACAGTGTGTGTTAAAGGCACTCTTCTTTGTTAATTACCTCCCTGGCACTGCTAACATTATAATATTTTTCACGAGACTGGGATAGCCGGGAGACACAAACACGGAGACAGTGTGTGTTAAAGGCACTCTTCTTTGTTAATTACCTCCCTGGCACTGCTAACATTATAATATTTTTCACGAGACTGGGATAGCCGGGAGACACAAACACGGAGACAGTGTGTGTTAAAGGCACTCTTCTTTGTTAATTACCTCCCTGGCACTGCTAACATTATAATATTTTTCACGAGACTGGGATAGCCGGGAGACACAAACACGGAGACAGTGTGTGTTAAAGGCACTCTTCTTTGTTAATTACCTCACTGGCACTGCTAACATTATAATATTTTTCACGAGACTGGGATAGCCGGGAGACACAAACACGGAGACAGTGTGTGTTAAAGGCACTCTTCTTTGTTAATTACCTCACTGGCACTGCTAACATTATAATATTTTTCACGAGACTGGGATAGCCGGGAGACACAAACACGGAGACAGTGTGTGTTAAAGGCACTCTTCTTTGTTAATTACCTCCCTGGCACTGCTAACATTATAATATTTTTCACGAGACTGGGATAGCCGGGAGACACAAACACGGAGACAGTGTGTGTTAAAGGCACTCTTCTTTGTTAATTACCTCACTGGCACTGCTAACATTATAATATTTTTCACGAGACTGGGATAGCCGGGAGACACAAACACGGAGACAGTGTGTGTTAAAGGCACTCTTCTTTGTTAATTACCTCCCTGGCACTGCTAACATTGTAATATTTTTCACGAGACTGGGATAGCCGGGAGACACAAACACGGAGACAGTGTGTGTTAAAGGCACTCTTCTTTGTTAATTACCTCCCTGGCACTGCTAACATTATAATATTTTTCACGAGACTGGGATAGCCGGGAGACACAAACACGGAGACAGTGTGTGTTAAAGGCACTCTTCTTTGTTAATTACCTCACTGGCACTGCTAACATTATAATATTTTTCCAGTGACTTCATGCTACCTTGGGTGAGAACATCAAAACCTTTGAAGAGATCGAAACGTTCGAAGACGCTTCACTGATGGTTTCTTGTTTGCGAAGTATTCGTCGCCGGATTTATCACCTGGATGTGGTCTCACGCTTCTAGCTTATAACATTTGATCTTGGCTACCAGCCTAATCAAATAGTGGAGAAACTATCTGACCTTTCGAACAAAAATGATGTGGTCGGAGGTCTTCAATACCCCAAGACTAGACTGGCTGCCAGATTTAATAGGCTGATATGGCTATAAAACTCATTTGTCGTGAGGACATATTATATACTATCTATGGAAAACGTCATTGAAAGTGTTTATAAAGTCATACCGACCGTGTTCTAAGCAAGTGAAATAAAACATTAAATTCCCTAGTTTAAGGTGTAACTTTTAGAAATCTTGGCATGTAAAGAGGATAATTGAAGGGTTTGGAATTTCTCAAAAGTCCTCGTAGATCCGAACGCTGTTGAACAACGAAAGCATTCAAATGTCATGTTGATAAGTTTATCATTGTTTTTGTTTGACCTTCCTTACATATTTGTAAATAATAACTTACGATACACTTAGTAGCTTAGCTAACTCCTACTACTACAGTAACAACTTTGCCGTTGACATGGGTTGGGTGGGTGTTTTAACATAGAACTGCCATGACGTTTGAACTCTTGTTTTTCAGTCGTTGATATCTCTACCATAATTTCAGTCAGTAGAATGATGTTTGTAGCGAAGCCAATGTTTTTATAGTCGACTTTAAATATCCATGATTTTTTTTCTTATTTCGCTTATGTTTTAACACTGACGTTGTTATTCAGTATTTAAAATTTAAAATTAAAGGCATCATTTAAATACTGACATATTTAATCCTACTACAAAAAGAAATAAGGACCACGTAGATCATTGCTGGTAATTTATTTACCTTGCCGCATTTTTAATATATGGATTGAACTATGTCCATTTTACTAGATTTTCTCTGTACTAGAGATATCTATACATAATCAGCGTGGTTGTCCTGTGATTCATGCAACACTACGCTGATCGACTAAAAAACAGTGACCGCGTTTATGAACATTTCTTGTTTGACTCTAATTATGGGATAAAGATTAAGTACTTAAGAAGTTGTATGTAAACCTACACAATCGAACTCTGTACAAAGATCCAGCTTAGCTCTACTTTAATTTAGAAAACAGTAACATTGATAAATGATAAATGATAAATGATAAATGATTTTATTTCTGTAAGTAGGTTTTTACAAACACTTTTACACGTCACGTGTTTTGTCACAATTGTTTAGATGAGCTTAGAGAGAGTTACGCCAAAACTTACTAGTTAGTCACAAGAAATTTCAATAGATTTTCAGATGTTAAAATATATTTAAAAGGCGTTTGAATATCCGTTAAAATCTGCTTACTTGTTGGCGGAACTGCCCTCAGTATTACTGCGAACAGGTGCAGTGCCTTGGGCATTGTCTTAACGCTGTTTAGCGGTAAAAGACGGCAGGGCAGGTCTTTAGGTGTTATTTTAACTATCTAGTTGGTTCGATAAACTAGCTCTCTAAGGCAGTGTTTGTGAGACAGAGTTTGCTTCGCATTCATCACACGACTGTTGCGCAGACGCAGCCTAAGCAATAATTTTCGCACTTACTGCTCTGGCGAACTATTGCGATATCGCCCTAATTCAGTCGATACATTTAGGCGTGTATTAGCTATTGTTTTTTTTTTTGTTGTAAATATGGATTGAATTATGAATAAACTGAAAGTTGTAAATAGCGAACATATACAATATGTTCAAATCATCGTCAAAAGGGTAACCCTTTGACAAGCGCTTGAGCGTGCATGTTGTTCTTATTTGAGTGAAGTGTATAAAAATACGAGTTGGTATTTTAAAATTAAATTAGTGTTTCAGATTTCAGTAACATAAAATTCATAACAATAAAGGCCGCTCATATTTAGAACAAACTCATTAATTAATTCTTTCTAAGCAACATTTCTCTAGATGCTCGACTCGGCTAACTGTAGTAGAATGCTGTGGACAACTTTTCAAACCAGTTAGCATATTTCGGAATGCTCAAATGTTTTCGTATGACAATTGGAACCTATTGCATTGTGAGTAATCTGAAGCAATATAAGGGTCTCGAAAGAGTTCCCCTCTGGCCTGGTCGGTAGATCTAGAAAAACACTACGGGCCGGCTTCAGCAGAGCAGTCAGGGTGTCGTTCAAAAAGTAAATGTGAAAATAACATAAAACTATGGATTTTTTTCGTATTATTCGACTATTTATTTTGGTTTTCCACCAATATGATTATTTATATTACTGTTCGTAAGCAGCGGTAACTTATCCTTCTTTTATTACGTTTTAACTTACATTTCTCATTCATTAATTGTCTAATTTTTTATCCAATGACTTGTTCTGATTATAGTTGTAAGTTATTTGTGATCGTAACAATATTCTACTGAATCATAGACGTCTACTAAAATTTAATTGCTCTGTTACTGCAGGGCTAATAAACTCAAATATATTAATTAGCTCACAATTTAGAATTTTTAATTCTCAACATTTTTTTATTTCTGTAGGTATAATATTGTTAGTAAAATTAAAAACGTCAAAAATCTATTTTTATTAATGATAGTGAAACAAGACAAGCAAATTGTTAAATGCAATATTTTCGCATAATCATGTATCTACATTATATTTTTCGCATGACGGGCATTGTACTTCAACATTAAATAACTAGTGGATGTTTTAAACTAGTCGTAGAAAGGAAATAGCATGAAATGTTAACTTATTTAAGCTTTTTTATCGAAATGCAGCCCAATTAGTGGTTCGCCAACCTACTTACAAATGTATAATCCCCTGAAAAAATAAAATAATGGATAGAGCTTAGGTACCTATACGTTTCGAACCCACGTATTTTTCTTAACTCCATGTACAGTACAGTAAATTTCTCAAAATGATTTGAAATCTTAAAATGTTGAAGGTGAAGTTCAAAATCGTATGAGAAAAACTTGACCTGCTGCTGTGTGTACTGTAATGAAATATCGTCTTGTTTTTATTGCAATCCCTTTTTAACGTTGGCTAGTAGATAGGAACTGGGCGGCCAGAACTTAAAGTAGTCGTTTTACACACTCACAGTCAGTCATATAGCATAACCGTCTTTACTTGTAAACATAATAGAGGTATTTTGTAAACAGAAACTGTTAGCGCTAATTATATTCGTCATGTTCTAGAATTATGGATAGATAATCTTGCTAGAAAATTACTGTTCTTGTTCTAGTAATTTAAATAATTAATGCCTATTATAAAGACACGCGGGAGATAAAGAAATCTGTGATTCTAGAAGACTGCGCTGGAAATAAAAGTGGGGCAAAAATATTACTCTGCCGATAGTATGGAATCGTGATTGTTTTTACAATTGAGCGGAGGGACGACCCATGATGAAAGTGTACGAACGATATTTTACCTTCAAATTTTCTCCAGAATTTGGTAGTGATGATGGTCCTAAAAAAAAATCACTTATAAAATGTAACACCGTGTTTATTGTGCTCTATTAGGGTTAAATGGGATAATATAATGTAAATACTGGTGTCTAAATTATTATAATAATAAAAAAAAAAAAAATTTCTTAATTTCACCAAAAAAAAAGTTATCACATTACAAAATCCATAGACTTAGGGCATATAGGGTAAACTCACCAGTAACTGGCCACTTAAGCTCACCGGCCAGTTCAAGTCAGTGTAAAATCAAAATGTGTAAAGAAATTATTATTATTTAATTACCTTTGGTTAAAGCGTCTATTAGTTTATTGAAATTGATGTGTGAAAAATTAAATTAAACAGAATTGTGTAGAAATAGATTAATCGAATGAAAAAGTATTAATTTTAAGTAGTAATTGGCCATAAAATTTAGAAAGTAGCCACCAAAATAACTAATAATTGGCCATATAAAAATTATCATCAATATAAAGAAAATTAAATATTGGAAATACAAAAAAACAGCAAATTAAAATATTTTGAAACTTAATAAAGAAAATTCTAACAATATTGTTCTTATTCTATAGTAAAATCAACATAAAGAGATCAGTATACCACAGTCAGTTTGTAAACTCTATGTCTATAGGAATGAGGAACTTAGAACCGTTTATCTTGGTTGACAAGTTTAAATAAATTGTGTACATCATCATCGTCATCATCACCACCATCATCAGATGAAGTATTACTCTCTCTGTAACAATTATGGCATAAAAATGAATCACATTCATCGTCAGGAATATGAATTCTGTGGGATAACGGAATACAATTCTGATGAAATTGTTCTTTGGCTGGCGCTTTTTCGATTTCGTAAACGTTTCTGGATCCTTTTTCAGCTAAAACTTTGCCGGTTCTTGGACAAATATTAAAACCAGTTTCATCGGCATTGAACACCCGTGTAGGATCTTGAATGACAGCAGACAAACCTTCATCGTCAATGTATTTTTTTATTTCTTTGAACCATTTCCTAATGTCTGATTCTGAAACACAGGCACTTGCATTCGTAACTCCCTCTGATTTCCGAATCGAGATGTAAGGATGCCGTTTTAAGAATGCTTTAAACCACACATCTCCAGGTTTGTCGTTCCGAAATGGATTAGGTCGTGGATTTTTCTTCAAAAAGTCTTGGACACAAACCTGTATATCCTCTTTTTTTCTGGGAAATCCTCGCTTAGCTTGTTGTATAATGAAGTTACCCAACTCATTTTCTTCAGCTTCAGTAAGCACTGGATCAGGTCCAGACTTAAACTTTGTGTTAGGATTTCGTATTTTAAATTGTATGCTACTTCTGGGCACGCCTAATTTTTTAGCTGCTTGACGAATCGAACCTTCATCGTTTTCAATAAATTTGATAGCCTCTTCTATTGCCTCTTTGGAGTATTGTCGTTTTTTTAACGACATTTTGGAAAATCTGTACAACAAGAAACATTCCGTCAGAAACTGGCCATACAATTATCACTTACTAGCCACCATGGCCAGTTACTAGTAAATGTGTGTATTTTTATTTGATATTTAATTAGACAATAGTGTACCTTATACGGCTACTTAATACGTTTCATTTTTAATAAAATGCGAATATTAAGTTACAACCCAGTAACTGGCATGGGTGGCCAATAATTGAAAATATGCAAAAATTTCGATTAAATACAAGCCACCCCCCAATCTCGGTTAAGAATAGATGCTGACACAATAAAACATGTAAAGTAGGTATCACTTACCATCTATTCAACACACCAAACACGATCAACTCCCGATTACTTCACAAAATACCACAAAATTCAATTATTACATAGAGCAGTACGTTAAGATTTTTGTAATGATTGACCATTCATGTCAGAACTTGAACACGGACTGTCACAAAATGGTCGATAAAATTAGCGCTATTATCATAGTGGAAAAAAATGTTACTAAAATGAAAGCTGCTTGAGTAAGTAGTATAAATAAATAATCATAGATGGCGTACCGTGTGGATAACTCTTAATTTCTGTCGTTGAAGTGGATAGTGGCCAATTAATAAAAGCGGCCAGTTATACCTCGGTTTACCCTATGGCTTATAACTAGGTCACCATAATTTTAATACTCTGACTCCTAAACTAGGTGTATGTGCCTGTGTCTTAGGAGTCAGTGGTTCTCCGTTACAAAGCCACATAATACTAATAGGGACGCTTCAAAAATAAGCAAATGGTGAAAAGAACAGGATATAATTAATTATTTATGAAAAGAAAACATAAAATGAAAAACATTAACTGTGTGGTGAGGTGAGTAAAATAATTAATATAAAAATGTTCAAGTATGATATCGCCTTAAATTGGCACTTTTTGTTAACCTAGGTTGTGTCGCGAGTAAATCGATTTCAATATACATAGATTATCTGTAATTAATCAAATTTCTTGTTAAATACATCCGGTTGTCTGACAAGTTTACTTATTGCGTTTTGCGTAGCCGCGACACCTTTCGATATTTTTATATTATTTTTAACCGTGATATTTTGTAAATACATTCCTTGCCTTATCTATAAAATTTGATAATTATTATTCGTATAAAAATAACTAGTTTTTTATTATCTCGGTGGAGTTAATTTTGTCCATTCAATTACTTGCGAATACCTTGTTTCAATAAAGAAAGTTAATGATGTCCCTTTTATATCATAGGCGTTCTTCCGGTATTGTGAAAATTGTTGTATTATGGTTTGACTTAAAACCGAACTTTCACGGACGAGACGATGAGTTTTTATAGTTATCAATATTTTCCATAAATATGTAGATATGTATTTCGATTTGTACATAATAATATATAAATATGTCTTAATGATATTGCGCGATATTGCCATTTTCTACACTTATGGCGGATCGTCAGTTGTACCCCACCAAATCCAAATTTTCCTTGTTTAATATTAAACAAATTGAGTAAAATTACAGCTTCTGTTTTACGTCGTATGTTGATCAAAATACAATTCGCGACTTTAGGAATGTTTTCACATCAATCGACAAATTTTGAAAATTTGTTCCACCTTAGAATTCTAGTAGCAATGGCTTTCATTATGACAGTTCAACAACATTCATTGCGTTATTTACGTTGTTGAGCAGACAGATTTGTCGAACATAATATGAAGCGATGGCTTAGAGCAATAGCCTTCAAAATTATTTACATTGTGATTTATAGTGTGTTACGCAATTATGGGGCTGGTATTGATTAATATCATCAATCAGTTAACCGCTGCTACTACCTATATTTATTTTGTGTCTATTTAACCTACATAGATGGGGTTACAATGCCGCGTAGCGTTTTCATGTCTATCATTGTCTCTGGGGTAATTCGGAGAACTAAAGCATTATTTTAAATTTTCTGCGTTCTCTTTCCAATAATTTTTAGGTGTAACAATTTATTGGTAGGATCATATTTAAAAAGCTTCTAAGGTTTTTTCAGAATACAGCTATAATTAAATTTGATTGAGCAATTGCGATTGAAATAGAAGGTATGAATAGCATCTAACATGTTGTTCTAATTTACTAATGAGTATTACGTTCAAGAAGAATTTAACAGCAGTAAGTAGCTACCTATTGTAGTCTCCATCTCAATAATAATAACGGCTATAATGTAGTTACATTCTAATTTGTTCAATTTCAGTCGGTCAACGTTTGTAATAATCTTAGTTTTCAAAAGATTAGATATTATTTTAATCTGGTAACATAAACCCAAAATAGCTAAACAAAAACAATTTAGAAATATTATCGTCTGTAATTTTAGACTAATTCCACCATTGTTTAAGGTGCATAGGAACTTGTATGAGGCTGAAGTAAGAAGCGTCACGTCAAGTCTTCACTATGCGTAAGCCAAATATAAAACCTTTAATTAGCATTACGAATGAAATTGAGCTTGTGGTATTGTTTAACTATTTATTGGGGATAAATTCATTTAGTAAATCAGTCATTTAGGTATATTACACATTAATTCATCATTATGGAGTTATATTTTGAGTGAATTAAATAATTATTGTAAATATTTTGGAAAATAAAGTACCGGTAAACCGGGGTTAATATGGATGCAGGGGTGAATCGGGACGAAACTTTAAAAGGGATGTTAACATTGAAATAATATCGTTTGTTGCCAAAAAGGACTCTAATGTGTTTATGATTAACGATTAAGTGCCCTTGTTGGCTACAAACTATATTATTTTAACGTTAAAAACCATTTTAAATTTTCGTCCCGATTCACCCCTGCATCCGTATTAACCCCGTTTTACCTTTTAATTATTACGTAGTTACTTTATGTTAGAAAAAATCAGTCAGCTCTATGTCAGAATAAGATTTATCTAACGTTTACTAACCCCTTCAGTACACTTTCAGTTACATAGCCTATAGAAAAAGAGTTCGTCGAATTCCGGTTTAACAATTTGTAAACAGTTTAATTGTCACAATATTATTAAAATCTCTGCAAAGTTGATAAGATTGACTGTCGTAGGTAATAATAATAATTATGTAAACCACACTGAAATATGTGTCATAAATTGTAGTGCACCTAGACTTACCTACCTGTATCTAATAATTATAGAAGTATCTTAGTTTTTCAGGAGTATATGGGTATGAATTAAACAAAACCAGGAGTCTATTTACGATATAGGACAATTTGTCTCATAGGTTATCTAGTGTGTGTAAGAGAATTAATGCTTTAATCTTTGTTTTGATATTCTGAGTTTGTTAGTTTGACGCGCTTCAAGATTATGTTAAGATCAAAATTGTTTTGTCGTCCGATAGGTTCCAAACAATTGGAATTTAAAAAAGTTCGTTTCGAATATTTTTCTTTGTTATTACTTATTATAAAAATATCGAGTATGTATCTATAATATTGTTTTTGTATTCGCACTGTGTAAAAGTTGATGAATTGTAAATAATCATGCCAATGAAGCATGAGATCTTTAATTGAGACCTTATGGTCTTCCTATTATTTTGATTATAATTAAATAATAATGTAGGTAATAATTGAAGAATAATGTAATTAAATGTTAGGTTTTTGGAATTGTTTTTCATGTGTCGGGAACTTAATATTATTATGTTGAGTTAAGTATTTATGTCAATGATGTCCTGTATGCATTTTAATCCAAAAAAAGAAAGCCACAAGTAAGCGTTATGTTGACACTATTATTTTTAAGTAGGTACATTTGTGTGCTATTTATTTTTGGCAATTAATTTCATATTCATAGTCGTCTTACTAAACTGGCCAGCTCTGTTGCTTTGCAAGGGAAAGACGGGGACATGCTTATAAAGTGTTTTTAAATGTAGGTATTGTTTAATGAATAAGGAAGAAGTAAAAAGGCATTTCGGTGCCCGGGCGTTTTAGTCCGCATTTCTATTCCATTATTAATTATTTTTAAGACTAATAGTTACAATTACGTCATTTACAAAATTATGTTTTTTTATTTAAAAAATATCCATTACTTATTTATATTGCTCTTAGGGCCGTTTTTTCAACCGTCAGATAATTTAACTGAAGAATAATATATATGGCGGTTTGAGATATTTTCTATACTTTGTGCCAATTTCACCACAGAAACTGAAAAATGTCATACTTATGCCTGAGATAAGGATAACAGAACTGACTGACGATTCAAAAAGTCACTTAAGTCAGCCTTAAATTAACTTGGTAATGTATTCAGAGTAAATAAAGTTAATTGACGCTTATTTAAGTTAACATTCAGATTACTTGTGGCTGTAAAGTAGATACGTCGGACTTATAAGTATTATGTAGATTACGATTGTTGTTCAAGAGTAAGTATATTATTATAATTTCTTTAAAAAGTAGCTGTTAGTGTGTAGCGTTACAGTTATGGAGGGTAGAGTTACAGTGCAGTTAAATTGTTCCACTCATAGACAGTGTTACGAAGTAATTGTTAAATGTTTTCGATTATATCCGAGTTTTGCTGCACTGTCCACTTGGGCATAAAATAATAAGATCTCATTAATCGTTAATTAATAATTGGAATTTATCTGTACTAATAGATATTATGGAATTAAAGTCGGGTACACTTATCATGAAGTGTAGGTACAAAATAAATATGATTACTAGCAACATTGTACCGACTATAAACAATAGAAAATTGCATATCAATTTAGGCAAAATGTAACATCGGCGACTTCAGTATCATGTTTAAATAGTACCTTACTGTTTGTTTGTAAAAACTAAAGTTGTACACTAGTATTGTTTTATTTTTTATATTTCGACAAAAATATGTAAATTAGTCTGCTGTGTAGATACTATAATGTGGCATTTATTAAATAATCTTGAATTATATGTTTCAGTGTACAAGTTAGTAGTGTATATAACACTATTAAAATTAGGTAGCTTAAATATTTATCTTCCCGTTTATTTAAGACTCCTAACTTCGGTTTAATTACGAATTCATGTGATACTTCAGACTAAGGTGTATAAGTACATGGAAATAAAGGAACTTCGTCTCTAGAATATACCCAGGTTTTAATTTCTTCAATCATCCCTGATCGTTGATGGGTGCTGTGGTGAGTGAAAGGAATGTAAAGAAAACTCGTAAATTAAAGTGCATTTAATGAGACATCAAGTTATATTAATATCGTGGTTAACATAGCATTGTGATGTTGTCCTAAGGTACAACCAGTAATACACATAATTATAGTAATACACCAAATATATTGTGTTCATAAATAATATGGTCATAAATAATGGATGCTGTGAAGCAAAGTCACGCGATACATCCTCAGTAATGCTAACATGGATCAATTAATGCCAAAGAAGTAGGAATCTACATACACTACATACGATTGCTAAACGACAAAAAAAATTGCCAACAGACTGATATGATTGGCTGTTGTTACTTCAGCCAGACAAAATCACAGTAATTAAAATTAACGTAAATTACAAAACAGCACGTTCTCCTTAGGCAACCCGCAAATTCATAATTCGCAGACAATAACTTATCAACCATATTTTATACCGACAATTTACGTTCTAATGAGAAATAATCACTATTAATAAACTAACACAAACAGAAGCACGACACACGCTACGTGCCGGTGTGGACAATTACAATAAAAATTATGTTATGTCAAAGATATAATGGTTCCTAGAAATAGTTCAGGCATGGCTCTAATTCTAGAACTCATGTTACCCTGGTCCATGAATGATCGAGGCCGTTATAGTAGAAGAGTAGAAAAGCTGTAAATGATTAAATATTACAAAAATATACTTAAATACCTACCTACTATTCCTACTTATTACTACATGATTAAAATTGTTGTGTAATAAAAGGACATTTGATTGTCTGAAATTGCGAAAAAACTATTTAAGTATAAAAAATAAAAAAATAAATTATATTTTAGTAAAATTCAAAAATTTTCAAAATGTCAGAGCAGTTGAGCTTATAACTTAGCACCAGATAGCAGTAAAACATTTACCTAGTGCAGTCAAATAAATATATGTATAACATAAAATGTAGCCAGATACAGGTTAATAGTCACAAAATAAAACGAGTAGGAATTTTAACAAAATTCCTTCAATCAAGCAAGATACAATCTGCATTTAAAAATACTTGAAAAAATATACTTAAGCATTTATAATGCATATTTAAGCATACCGTATACACAATTTATTGTTTCAATTCCCATTTTACTTCTACAAGATTTTACACGTAGATTGTGCCGACCGAGAGAATAAAAAGGATACCCAAATGAATGCAACTAAACATCCGTAATTTATCCGTTTTGAAAGTTAACGTTGATCATTTTGCAAATGAGATGAATACTGGACATACAATACGCTAACATTTCAAGTTTCCTTATTTAATCTAAAATATCAATTTACAAAATACAGCAATAGACAAATAGATAAATAATTTTAGCGAATCCCAATGTCAAACATCTGTGATTTCAGCAAAGCACAATTTATTATCCTAATTCTTGCACCGTTGTTAGTCATCTAAATTACAGTACCTATAATTAGAAACTTCTTCTAAACGAGCGGTTCGTAACGCAGATTAGGTACTGTTGAGCCGAGAAATACATACCTAGGTGGTGCAGTTTTGTTTTTGATCAGTAGGGGAAAGTGGTTACCCTTCGTACACTTTTTAGATTTTATTTTTTTACTCTGTCATTAATTGTCGGATTTATCTTGTTTATGTGTCTAAGTCTAACAAATATATTGTAGTTTGTTACAAAAAAGTCCGAAACTATTAAGTCAACGGGTTAAAGGGTTATAGCCATTTTCCTACGGTAAGATATTTGTACGAACGTACCCCACGTATGGGGTACTTTCGTACAGTACGTGGGGTACTTTCGTACGCCATGGGGTGGATTCAGACAGGGTAAATAAAAAGCCTATAAAAGTCTTTAATGTTTTTATTATATTATCAAAAATAATTATTTATCAAAGAACTAACTTATTATTGTTTGACTTGACTCATAGTCAATAAATTTCTTTAGAAAAATAACAAAAAATAAAATCGTTCAAACTTAGTTTACTTATTGATAATTCTAAGCTTTAAAATCAGTCTAAATGAGATCTTTACAATCATTCTGTGTGAGATCATCGTAAAACTCTTTTACAATTTAAATTTAAAATAAGTAATTAAACATTTGGTGGTTACTTTGGAACTTATTGCACGTTATAATTATTTAAATTAAGTGCAAAAGTAAGAAGTCTAGCCATTCTAGCTGTACAGCCCGCTCGTGGTTGAGGATCAGGGAGGATCATGGCGATGTCGCTGATATACAGAGTGTGTATGTCTTCTATATCAGGGAAAAAGAATGACCGTGATAGACCCGGTTTCTTCCGAAGATAAGATATTTTCAGCTCTGTATTCGAGTAATGACTGAGAACTTTTCCGACATAATAGACAACAGAAGTATTTTTTTCAAACTTTACCAAAACATAACAATTATCTTTGATTTTTTCTGGTGTCACATTTAAATTATAATTTACACTACTATCATCAGTCTCTTCGTCCAATTCTAAATCAACTGGAGATGTAGAACTCTCCCGCAAGCTTAACTGGGATCCATCAGATTCGTCTGAATCTTCGTCACTTTCTATTTTGTTAGCTTTCTTTTTCTTTTGCCTTGAATCAAGTTCCTTCAAACTACGTTTCACTGCTTTGGCTCTGGCTTTTCTTTCCTGTTCCATTTTTTTCAATTCTTTCTGTCTATGCCTCTCTTCTAATTCATTTTTTTTCAGGTGTATCTGTATATATACGGGATTTACCCGGTTTCCTTCCTTTATTGGATTTTATGTTTCTGACAGCTGAAGGATAAGGTCTTATGACTTCTGGTGTAACGGGAAGACAAGCACTCGGTTCAGATTGAGTCTCAGCCGCAGAGGTGGAAGGTTCTCCAATTCCGGTAATTATATCTTGAGGATTTGTGGAAGTTTCGCCAATTCCGGTAACTACATCTTGAGGATTTTGGATCAAAAGAGACGACCGTTCACAAATATCAGTAGAAGACAGTTGATCCTCCTCATTCATATCAGTCGATGGCAAGCTGGTAGAAGGCTGTGGTTCTAGAGCGACAGTACTTGTTTCCGGATTAGGTGGCAAATTTCTCGAATTATTAGAAGCATACACGTCAATGGGAGCATAATCTTCATCGCTGAAGGCCATTTCATTAAACGGCCATATACCTGGCTTTTCAAATCCACTTGTAATATTTTTTGCGGTAAAAGATTCGAAATATGCTAGTTTTACCAGTTTAGGAATATTATAAATATTGATGGTTTTGCCAGGATTCGACATATGCCAATTGTTGAACGCTATTTTTAACTTTGCCTTGAATGGGCCGAACACTCCAACGTCTAGAGGTTGCAATCGGTGACTTGTGTGCGGAGGAAAAGACACAAAAATGATGCCATTATCTCGAGCATATGTTATAGCCTGTAAGCTGATGTGGCTTTCGTGATTATCACATAACAGTAAAATCGGATGCTCTGTAGAGCTTAGTGCGTGTTTCTGAATGTGCTTTAATACTGAAACAAATATGTCAGCATTTATCCACCCACTTCTATTAGCAGCTCCGAGACTTCCTTCCGGCGCACCTTCAAGAAAATGTTCTTTGTAGTGCACACGTGGAAATATGAATAGCGGAGGGATAGTATTTCCGCTCGCAGAAATAATAGCACCAAATGTTATAAGTTCGCCTCTCTCCGCTGATACGATTTGTCCCACTTGTTTCTGTGATTTAGGTGCCAAAATTTTAGGAGTTTCTAAAACAGTAGACACGCCGGATTCGTCAAAATTAAATATCCTGTCGGGCGCAAAATTATGTCGCTGTAACACATCAGCCAAATTATGGTAGAATTCTTGGACCGCAGTCTTATTAAAAGCGAACGATCGAGCAGCGCTAGTGTTTTCTGGCTTTCTCAGACTGAGGTTGGCGTTTCGTTCCCTGTATTTACGCATCCACTCTATGCCGGCAATTTGGTTTTCGTCCCATTTCGCAGGATATTTTAAATTCAACGCTTTCGCGTATTCGTATGCAAGTTTCCGAATTTGTTCTATCGTTAGCCCATAATGCATTTTGCAGCAATTAGTAATGTAGTTATTTAAGCGTGACTCTTCTTCCAATGAAAAGACTTGTAAACTCGTGAATTTTGAATGAAAAGTTCGTGAGGGTTCATCGGCGTTAGAGCGATCTTTAAATTTCTTGACTCGACCTTCCAACGTTGATGTTTTGATGTTGTACTTCAACGCGGCTTTTCTATACGACAACCGTCCTTGTATTACATCATCAATTGCTAAATTCATGGACTCTTCATCCACTTCTTGAGTACGCGTACCCTTTTTTTTATATTTTCGCACCATGATTCTGCAATGAAATATGAATTGTAAGGTTTATTGAATAAAAATATTTTAATTTGTTAGAAGCAGAATATATCATAAAAAGGGAAAAAATGTTATTGCGTCGTATCGTGCAGATAGACGATAATTTTTAAAGTAATCTTAATATTTTATTTCATAAATATCAATTTTAGGTTAATAATAAGTAAAGGGGAGCATTCGTACGCGTACGAATGTGCCCCCCGTCTGTCTGTCCGAATGTACCCCATGGTGCAAGGCAAAATAAAAATACAAACTATACAAATTCTATGTTAGTTTGAGAAATATAACTATTAAAGCTCATTATGAACATTGTAAACAGTAATTAATAATCACCAGTATGTCGAAAACATGAAAACTCTACTTACAATCACGAAAAAAACTTACGTAAAAAATTTACTCACCGCGCGCGAAAACACGTAACGTCTTGTCACCTGACACACTGATGTGCGACTGCAGCGACACTCCGCGAGAAACATGGCGGCCGGTATGCCTATGCACACAAGCAAAGGCGTCATTGTGTGCTGTTTAGTTGTTCTGCTATACTAACTGTACGAATGTGCCCCGCGTACGAAGGGTGACCACTTTCCCCTACATTTTCATTTAATTTGGCATTAATAATGTTAAGCGTAATTTTAAACCATTTAGCTTTTTAGAAACAACTAAACACATAGGTATGACCTTATTAGGGCAACAAAATGGCAGATTGTAAAACGTAATAGGTACTATAATAATTATTTTAGGTACTTACATTAATTCTAGTCAACTAGACATCGGTTACGTTTAAAAACAAAGATAAAATATTATAAGTAGATCGATTTCTAAGAAATACAAATAATAACTACAGTTACTGATATCATCCTTAAACCATAATTTAAATAATCTTAATCATACTGATGCAATAGTACATTTGGTGAATAAATAGCTTGTGAGTAACATTGTGTGTAAATATCATAAATTATGATAGTTTTAGTTATAGAAATCAATGCTTTCATCTCCATCATCAGAGTCTTCAATAATTACTATTTCTGCTGCTGCTGCTTCTGCTCGCTCTTTCTCTTTCCGCTCTTTCTCTGCCCGTTCTTTTTCTGCCTGCCCTTCTTCCCGTTCTTCTTCATCATCAGTTTCTTCAAAATATAAGTTAACTTCAGCATCTACACAGTCTTTTAATAGGCTGTCGAGTTCCTCAAGCGTACTTTCGCCAGCAGGAGTATTTAAATATTTCTCCATTTCTGCAAGGCGTTCTGCTTCTAATCTTTTACAACCTCTGGTTGTTTGTGCGTCCTCCACTGTTCCTCTGCGTCCTACATGCATCTTATATAGGGTATGTTCTCTCTTTGGCTGTAAAAGAGCAACACGCTAATTAGGTATTATTTTAATGGTTAGTTAAGTAATACAAAGTATATAATACAACGAAAAAGATACATAAGAAATTACATTTATAAACATACTTTGAGGAGAATGGTTTAAAAATATTTTTCACCCTTTTACTCAAACTATGTTTCAAGAAATTCACGATTAATTCGTTTTTAAAATGTCTTAGAAGTAAATCTGTCAGAAATAATGAATAATATTTCTGTTTATAACTCAGACTCAAAGCATTTATTTCAATTACACCATTTTAAAGACACTTGAATTGTCAAGTAGTCGGTCAGTCAGGACGAAAGCTAGTAGCACAGTTCAAAGCGTAGAAGGTTCCTAAGGAGACAAATAGACAAGAAACTTCATGAACACTTTTTAACATAAGTAGGTACTAGCTGACCAAACAGACGTTGTCCTGTTTCCTAGAACTCGATCGCAGCGCCACCTACCGGGTCCAATTGTTAATATAAACCATCCATAGACAGTCTCCAAAACACGAAAAAATATTCATCCAAATCGGTCCAGCCGTTTAGGAGAGTTTGGTGACATACAGAAGAATTATATAAGTACTTATCTAAAGATTAAGATTATTATTAATCAATGTTGTAATAAATAAAAAAAGCAAATTACCTCTTTAGGGCTAATTATCTCAGGAGGAAGTCTGGCATTCTGGGTGAAAACAAAAGGTTTGTAGAACGAAACAGTTGGGTCTGGGGTGGCGGTGAACCAGTGCACATTTATGTTTGTAGCTGAGAGACAAGACACCTGAAAGATAATTATTTATGTAACAATGTCTTAACAGACTCTTTCAATACTGATTGAAAAACAGTTTGATATGTGCTACCTGACTTCCCTGAGTAGGGAAAGTGTCATCAGAACTTCGGCAAATGCGGCTCTCCTTGTGTCTTAAAATGTTCATCATGTCTCGTACGTGAAATGCAAATGAAGCAGTTGCCTCACTCAACAACCTTGTACCTTCTCGTTGCCTTGTTTCATCACCACCTGATGAGTAACATCTCATGAAGTTGAATTCACCCTGGAAAATATAAAAATATTAGAGCTATGCTATATATACTTCAACATGCAGCGGGTCAAGCATGGCCTACTGTGATAGACTTGAGTCACACATTTTTATCACAGTTTGGGAGCAAAAACCGAGGTGAAATGCGTGACTAAAGCTTATCACAGAGGCCGTGCTAGCCTCACTGGTTGTGCATTTTAGAACCTTTTTAGAACATACTTGGCCATCCCAAAGGCGCAATAGCTTAGTCTTTTCTATTAAGTTTTCTGTTTGTTTATCCATTTTTGTAGTAATAGTGAGACCATTAGAAATATTTCTGTAACCAGTTGCTATTTTTTCAGCAGCCCATATCTTGCCACTGGTCTCCAGAACCCAAGCTTCTTTGGGGTCTGCGATCAAGAATGAGTTGTGATAGAAGTGGCTATCATCATGCTCGGAGCATGGACCACCTTGACCATACTTCTCAAGAAGTGATGTAATAACATCCACGGCTCCTTCAGCAGTATTTGCTCTCTCCAAACCAAGACTGCAGAAATAAGAAAGATTAAATACTTTAATAATTATAACTAAAAATTCATTGGCGTACAGGAGCAATGCAACAATGCTAAAAGCTTAATTAGTCAATTTATGGATACCTACTACTAAATAATGGGTGCCAGTAAATTGTCTTGATGACTGATTTAGTTTAGTTACGAGTGTTTATTGCAATGTTATATTTATGACTAGCTTTGTATATCGTCGCCTTAGAATGAAAACCTTGGGAATGCATTTTTGCTCAAATTTATTTTATTGCGTTTCTAGGAAGAACAACTCGCAACGCACTCGCTATATTATAGTATCGAACAGTTCTGGATATAAAATTATTATGTTATTTAAAATAGTTAATATTATAAGTAGGTAGTTCTATCTATCGCATTAGGTTCCAAAACCTGTAATTATAGTTTAGGAGTTTAAAATAAATAAATAAATAAAAGCGGGTTAAATGTCCATATTAATTAATAAAAAAACATAAAAGACGCCGTACAAAATTTTTACAGCACGCAGTTTTTTCTTCCTCCTGAAAAGTTACTTCTTTTACACTTACGAAGGTTTTCACTCTAAGGCGTCGATATAGACTAACACTGGACGAGTCACAAAAGGCCAGCCTCCAATTATAGTCATATTTAATATCTTCTTCGGAATATCGAAACATTAACACAGGTTTTAACCAAATTTTACAGTGACCCAAAAGCAATTCTTATAATCCATGAACTAACCGCACTAAGTCCATTCCTAATAAACGCTTCAGTCGAGCGTCTCCTTCTCCTTCATTGTTGTTTGTCCATACAGCCTCATTGCCAATGACTACATTCTTATCATTGGCACCTATCTCGGCCCCCCACATCCATGCTGGTTTGCTCAATATGACGGAGTTCACTGGAGATACCCCGTCTACTGTTATATAGGTGCACTGAAACACGAATATCCCATGTTTTTAAACCTAAAAACCGAACAAGTGCGAGTAGGACTCGCGCCCTGCTTAGCATAAATAACTTTTGATAGAGTGTAGTGGACATTTTCATTCAAACGGTCTCCCATATATCTTAGTACATCACAGTTGCTCCAACTGGAAATGTAAGTTGGTAATCACAAAAAGGAATATGTTTATGTGATACTAGCTCTTGCCCTCGGTATCGCCCGCGTGGAGATCGATTTTTTTTCCACGTTAACATACTACTAAAAAGTATACTAGGTAGGTATGTACTCCTCACCCAGGTCATGGCCTATCCGTATGCCTTTCATGCAAATCCGTTCAGTCGTAAAGGCGTGAAAGGTAACAGACAGACGGACAAATTTGTATTATATATTTAAATAATCTTTATTAAATAAAACATAATTTTTTGATTATTGTAAATGTCTATCTTAAATAGAATAATTATTAATTTTATTATTACCATTCATTTAAAATACTCTAGCGCTGCCATTGACCACATAATACTTATGTACCTACCCACATGTTAGCCAAGTTAAATTATAAATGATTTTATTTCTGTAAGTAGGTTTGTACATACACTTATACACGACAATCATATTTAATTAAAAAAACTATATGAGGTCGGCGTTTCCTATCTGACTACTCTGAGAAGAAAGGCAGAAACAAACTCACAAGTCAGTCTCTTTTAAAGTCCAGGCTACCTATATCTTGGTCAGATCATATGAAGGCAATGAAATGGTGTCTGAAATGGTCTTTTGAGGAATGAACCACACAGATTGAGTGGACCTGTCCAGTCAGTGTACGCTTTTGTCAACTCAACTCGGAACTTAAAGAGCTCAATGAATTAGACAAACAATACCAAAGAAAGGACATTTGGGTAGGCCCCATAAAATACTCAAACTGCCAGACCATCATTAAAACTAAGTCAAAGAAAAATACAACACCCACATAGTCCTCACATTCACAATAATTAAAATAATATTATACTTAACAAAGTAAATATTCATGTCATTGTATTAGATGTAAAACAGATTTAAAAAAGGAAAAAAGTTAGCAAAAAAAAAAAAACAAGATTCACTGTGTTATTGGAGCAGCTCAATCCCAGGCCTATTTGTCCTCAATATAGTCTTTAACAGTATAAAAAGCTTCCTGGCATAGTTTCCACTTTATAAAAGATTTGTACTTATTTATTAAGGGTTAGTTCTCGACTTCTCGAGTGTGGCTAGGAAGTTCATAAATAAAACATGTACATTGGCAGCCAATGTACACATTTGCCAATGTCACGTTGCCAACTTATAAATTCAAAACAAGCCACCTATTTTCTTGAGCTTGGTTGAAGGAAAAACTGTGTTTATTATTCTGGGACTTTAAATTATAATCATATTTTACCCAGTGCAGTGGGCCGATTTGAAAATGTTAAAATAAAGACTAAAAATATTACCTCAAGATAATATGGATTATGACTATTATTTCCAATCCCTTAAATCTCTTAAAAATAGTTACATAAAATTTCAACATGATATGAATTTTAAAATCATCCCCTATTTGACCCCCTTGTGGGATGATTTTACAAAAATACTGAAACACTTCACTCTCTCTTAATTTTATACCAAAAGCATAAATTGAATTTTCATATCCCTAACTAAAGAAAAGCTGTGTTTCCCATAAAAACTTTTGTCCCCTATATCACCCCCTTTAGGATTACTTTTGGGACAAAAAGCCAAAATAAATTTAGTGGTCATTTTAAATTATCAATTTTCAGATATTTCTCTTTACTTGTATTTGCTTCTTACTCATTTTCATGAGCCTAGGTTAACAGGATGTATGTGACAAAATTCTAGGCACTGTTGCTTAGCCAAGTTGTAACAGTAAAAGGCTCCGCGGAAAACATTGTGATGGCTGCCACACTGAACTGCTACAAGAACTGACTTTTTTTATTACCAATTAATTATTTCAAAACTGTTTGAAACACACATCAGTTAATGAGCTGTTAGTGAGTCTTACCAATAAATAATAATGAACCGTATCTCTTGATTATGTTGACTTGTAAGCTTAAATTTTTTACCCTCCCAAGGGATTATATATAAAAATCAATTGCCGTTAACAAATGGCAATTGATTTTCATCAAACGTTTTATCGGTCAACAGAGTCTCTCAAAAACTTGAAAATGGGTTGACCGATTGCGAGGAAACTTTGGTAAGTAGTTGTATGCACGCCGGAGGTTTTAAAAGGCATTGCAACGCATTGGCATTACCTAGTATTTGATAATAATTTCATCTTGATACCTCTGGATAAACTTTCCATTATGGGCCGTAGAGTTGGAAGTTCATTTTTTTTTTGTAGATAGCACTCATAAACAGAAGGCTTTTTACAAATGTTTAAGTTGCAGATACTCACGGGTTACGAGAAATAATTTTTTAATTTTCCATATAAATTGAAAAATAACAAGTGGCCAAGCTTACAGTTAAGTTATTTAACAGGTTCTTTACCCAGAAGTAGGAGCTTCGCGGAGCAGGATGACACTTTGTCTAATCAACAATAAGAGCGAGCGAAGCGAGCTCGGAATTTTAGGGCACCCCAACTTGGATAGGTTAGGTTAGAAGGAGGTGGCGGGGTCGTAGTGAGCGAGCGATGCGAGCGAACACAGACCCTGCCACCTCCTTCGAGGTTATTTTTTTTTATACCACCCAGAAGTAGGAGCCTGCAGAGCGGGGCTCCTTCGAGCTATCTTGGCAGGTAGGGTAGTGTTTAGGGCACCCCGACACGGATATGGTTAGCCTTTGTGGTTATTTTTGTATAACTACCTAGAAGTACTTACCGTACTAAGTACAAAACTTTAACCATGGATATCTCCATAACCATGAGGCTTCGCGGGGTGGGGATGGGACAGGGGGTAGCCCCTCCCTCCCCTCCCCGACCCATAAATCGATGGCCCTTATTGGAAAGTTTTACCATACCTTTACCCATTCCTAAGAAAAAGGGTCCTGGTAGACAGACCTGGTTTCCCTTTGAGATACGGGTCAGTGGGTAGCCTTAGGGGCGGATTTTTAGGAGTTGGAGTATATCCTTAGGGGCGCTATGAGAAGCAAAGAAAACCAGAAATTTTTTTTTTAACCTAAAAAAATTTTAGGGACAGAAAATTTTTGGATTTTTTTTCGAATTGGTACCATACGCTTATAGGCACCATGAGCAGCGCGATTTACCAACGATAGAGGGGATCTGGCGCTTGGCGGCCGCTGCCGCGGCACGCTCGCTACGCTCGCTCGCCTTCGCGCGCTAATGGTCGCTGTTCTAACATAACCTAACCTAAAGTCGTCCGACACGTATAATTTTTTTTCAATATTACGTGGGTTTTTTTCATCGTCTCATACTTTGCTACTAGAGCCACCACTAGACCAATTTTTTTTTTGTTTTCTGCACGGCTCGTGGTGCCTATAAGGGTATGGCATCAACTTCCAAAAAAACTTTTTTTGAAAAATTTTCTAAGTCTTTGCCCCTAACCGTACTCAAGGTGAAAAGTAAGGAGAAATTTTCTAAGTCCCAAAAATTTTTTTACCAAATTTTTTTTTTTGTTTTCTGCACGGCTCATGGTGCCTATAAGCGTATGGTACTGTAAGGTGCTGACGCACACATTATTGTAATAGTTCGACGCGGGGCTTGTCGACGCGGGCAGTTAGCCTCACGCCTCGGACTAAGTAGGTCACTGTAGCGAATTGATTAATAAACGTCATAACGTGTCTTTGCGAAGTAACACAGTGTATCATTTATATCCACCACCTGTAGGGGACGTAGGGCTAACTCACACTGGTGACCCCTGTGTTAAGAATTAAGGGTGGTGGAAAAATTAAGTAGTGACGGACAGTACCTACAGTGAAACAGAATAAAATGGCGAGAAGCGGAAAACAAGATGACGAGGTTGCGGCGGTCTCTCTAACGTCGAAGATCCCTACTTTCTGGAGCGATCAACCCAGGCTGTGGTTTGTACAGTTTGAGGCTGTTGTTGCAAACCAAAAGATGTCAGACGGGGATAAGTACAATATGCTAGTAACAAAACTAGTCAAGGACAACGTGGAGCAGGCAAGTGACGTGTTACTAGCACCGCCGGAAACAAAAAGGTACGAGTTATTGAAGAATCGGCTTATGACAGTGTATGAAGAATCAGAGACCAAGCAATTCCAGAGACTACTATCCGAAATGGAGTTAGGTGATCAGAAACCGTCGAAATTACTCAGGAAAATGAAGGATTTGGCACGGAAGAAATTGCCAGACGAGACACTCCAAATGATGTGGACGGGACATTTACCGTCGTCCGTCAGAGCGGTACTAGCAGTCAGCGAAATTAAGGAACTAGATAAACTGGCGGAGTTGGTGGACAAGATCATGGAGACGACACGACCCATAGAAGTTGCGGAAGTGGCATCTCAAAAACCAAGGCCACAGGAGCGAGATTTGGCAGCAGAACTGGAGGAGCTGCGACTGGAAGTAATACAGCTACGAGGAAGACAGCCATGGCGTGGAGCGGGGCGAGGTCGATTCCGCCCACGATCAGGCTCAGGGCGCAGACAGGGGGCGGTCCCGAAGCGACGCTCCAGTAATGATCCTGATTGGTTGTGTGATTATCATTTTAGGTACGGTCAACGAGCAAATAGATGTCTGGAGCCGTGCACGTGGAAGAAGACGCAGGGAACGTCGGGAAACTAGCAACAGTGCAAGCGACGGCGGACACCTGCACTGTCACACCCTCTCACCGCCTGTGTACCTATAGTAGATGAGGCCAGTGGATTCAGGTACCTAATAGATACGGGAGCAAATGTTTCAGTGATTCCAATTAATAGTAGATTGCGCACGTATTCAAAATGTAATGATTACAAGCTGTATGCAGCTAATGGTACGGCTATAGAAACGTATGGCACTAAGACTTTAACCTTAAGTTTAGGGTTAAGGCGGGCATTTATGTGGACTTTTGTGGTTGCGAATGTAAGGCAACCAATATTAGGGGCAGATTTTTTAAGTCATCATGGCCTTTTGGTTGATGTAAAAGCTAGAAGGCTAATAGACAAAGAAACTAACTTGAATGTAATAGCCACTGTTGTTTGTTGTAAGGATCAGACAGTTACAACCGTCGAGGGCGGTCATGCTTTTGCAGAATTGCTAACTAAATATCCGGCGATAACGAAACCATTGCCTTTTAGAGAAACGCCCCGCCACTCTGTGTTACACCACATAGAAACAACGGGCCCACCTGTGCATGCCAAGGCGCGCCCGTTGCCGCCCGATAAATATAGAAAAGTTAAAGAAGAATTTCGCATAATGCAGGAAATGGGGGTCTGTAGGCCCTCCAAAAGCCCGTGGGCTAGTCCACTTCATGTTGTTCCGAAGAAAAACGGCGAGTTGCGAGTCGACCGTGCGGGGATTATAGGAAGTTAAACACGGTTACTAAACCGGATCGGTACCCGATACCCAGACTTCATGATTTCACATATTTACTAGCCAACAAAAAGATATTTTCAAAAATAGACGTAAATAGGGCGTATCATTGCATAGCAATTAACCCGGAGGACATCGAAAAAACCGCGATAATTACGCCATTCGGGCTATTTGAATTTCCCCGCATGACTTTTGGTCTATGTAACGCTGCGCAGACATTTCAAAGGTTTATGGATCAGACGGTTTTAAAGGATTTAGGCAATGTTTTCGGGTACATAGATGACGTATTAATAGCCAGCGCCACGAGGGCGGAACATGAAGCGGACTTAGAAAAAGTTTTCAAGCGTTTCAATGACTATGGGGTGACTATTAACCTAGCTAAAAGTAGTTTCGGACAAGAGAGCGTTGAATTTCTGGGCTTCGAGGTATCCACGCAGGGCATCAGGCCACTAAAAGAGAAAGTAGAGGCAATTTCGAAATATCCCAAGCCAAAAACGGTAGAACAATTGAGACGTTTTCTAGGGATGGTAAATTTTTATAGGACGCACATTCCAGGGGCAGTCAAATCGCAGAGAATATTAAATCAATATTTAAAAGGCGCTAAGAAACGGGACAAAACACTCATACAATGGTCAACGGAAGCTGACGAGGCATTCTTGCAATGTAAAACATGCTTACAGAATGCGGTCACATTATCGCACCCATTGCCAAATACAACGCTAGCACTTATGACTGACGCGTCGGATACATGTGTGGGTGCAGTTTTGCAACAACGTAGCAACGATGAATGGTTACCTATAGGTTATTTTTCTAAGACAATGAGTCAGACGGAACAAAAATACTCAGCGTATGATAGGGAATTATTAGCGATATACTTAGCGATCCAATATTTTCAGAATCATGTGGAAGGCAGACAACTGATAGTTTATACTGATCACAAGCCAATAACCTTCGCGTTTTCAAAAAGCAACTCCGGTAAAGAAATACCTAGGCGGACACGGCAGTTGGCATACGTTAGTGAATTTACAACAGATATTAGACACATCAACGGTTCCGAGAACCCAGTAGCAGACGCCTTATCGCGATTAGAAACAATATATTGCCCACAGGCGATTGATTACTCAGAATTAGCAGAGGCTCAGGCAAAGGATAGTTACTTGTTAAGGCCAACAAATAATTAAGGAAATTGAGGTACCGCAAACAGGCGGGAAAACAATTTCCTGCGAAATATCCACCAAGAACGCGAGACCGTACCTACCAGAAAGTTTAAGAAGAAAGGCGTTCGATGCGACACACAACGTAAGTCATCCAGGCATTCGAACCACGCGCAAGTTAATGCAGGATAAATTCTTTTGGCCAAACATGAATCGAGATGTAGGACAATGGGCAAAGACGTGTGTACATTGCCAACGAAGTAAAGTCATTCGGCATACTAACTCAGAATTAGAGAATTTTACTAATTGCGATCGATTTGAACACATTCATGTAGATATTGTAGGTCCACTGACTACTACAGAAGAGGGGTTTAGGTATTTAGTAACGATAGTAGATAGGCGCACACGATGGCCAGAGGCGTTTCCTATCAAGGACATCACGGCAGGAAGGGTAGCTAAAATAGTTTATGAAGGATGGATTGCACGTTTTGGGTGCCCGGTAAAAATGACTTGCGACCAAGGGAGACAGTTCGAAAGCTCATTATTCATGTCGCTATTAAAAATGTTAGGTATACACAAATGTAGAACTACACCGTATCATCCACAGTCCAATGGGGCAGTAGAAAGATGGCACATATCGTTAAAAGTAGCATTAACAGCAAGATTAATTTCAATTGCATCATCATGGGTGACCGAGTTACCAACAGTCATGCTAGGTCTTAGCTCAGCATTACGCTCGGACAACGGTGTAAGCGCGGCGGAAATGGTGTATGGTCAAACGATAAGAATGCCAGCGGATTTCTACGTAGAGAATAATAAAGGTGGTTATACGTCCGATTACGAATGCGTCAACATGATACGTCAGGCGATTAATGAATTAAAACCGGTACCGATAGGATATAAGAACACAAAAAGTTTGTTTGTGCACCCAGATCTACCAAAAGCGGAGTTTGTATTTATTAGAAATGATACAGTAAGGAAACCGTTACAGCCTAATTATGATGGTCCGTTCCGAGTTTTACAAAGAAAAGATAAAGTATATACTTACGATACAGTTACCAAATAGACAGACTAACATTTCGATAGATAGACTTAAACCGGCGTATTTAGTAAACCAAAAAATAAACGAAAGCACTAGTAGTAACAATGATGAAATCGCCCGCAGCGTGTCACCGGTACCACGCGTTACACGTTCTGGCCGGATCAGCAAAAAACCTGTGCGATTCATGTAGGTACGTAGGTCATTCACAGTAAGGTAAAACGCGAGCACAGTAAAGAATAGGAGCAAAAATGGGTAACACTCAGAGTCCTAATAACCCCCATGAACAAATTATCATGGCTCAGGCGAAGATAATTACGAACCAAACAGAAGTGACTGACAAGTTAGACAAATTTGGGCTTATAGTGCTGGGAATTTTGGGAATCATAATAATAATCATAGTGATTATGGCATGTACCAGGTGCCAAACAAGTATTAAGGAATGGTTATATAAGCAAGTCGCGCGTAATGTGGATCGTAACATGAAGGAGCAAAGGCGAATGGGTACATCTCAAGTGGACATCGAATAATACAACAACAAACAGAAGTGACAATAATAACGCAGTATCAATAGTAATGACGGTTTCGGAAGCATGTTACAACAACCCTAATACCATGATGACGTTTAAGACAAAAGTGCATTTGTGAGTACCAGATGTGTTTATTGATGTAATAGTATGTACAATTAAGCAGTATAATGAATGTATGTTGTTGGCGTTGTCATAATGGGTACTGCAGGCCCTAAGCGGTCTCCTTGCCGGATTACCGCCATGGGATCTGGAGGCAAAAGTCCTCGCGCACGTTTGGGAGTGGCGCGAGGAGGCGAAACGCCGGGGCGTAGCTCCGCTGCCGCGAGAAATCACGGTACAGCGGACAGAGCTCCGGCGGGATCTCAGGGCGGCATGGAGAGTGCGATTATCGCAACCCAGAGCTGGGCACGCCACAATTGCGGCGATAAGTCCCCTCTTTGAGGAGTGGCTAGAGAGGCGCCACGGCGTCCTCACCTTCCGCCTGACGCAGGTCCTCACCGGACACGGTTGTTTCGGGAGGTTCCTGTTCCGGATAAGGCGGGAGGAAACGCCCGGGTGTCACCATTGTGTGGATCGCCCAGAGGACACGGTGGAGCATACGGTGGAGGTCTGCCCGGCTTGGGCGGAGCACCGCCGTGTCCTCGTGGAGGCGATTGGCGGTGGCGATCTCTCGCGTCCGGCCTTGGTCCAGGCCATGGTACGGAGCGAGAGGGCTTGGGAAGCCGTCACCTCCTTCTGCGAAGCAGTAATGATCGCGAAGGAGGAGGCGGAACGCGTGAGGGAGAGGCAAAGTTTGCGCCCTCACGCCCCTAGCCGCCGCAGGAGACGCCCTGGGCGTCGGGAATCGCAGGCCGATTCCCGGCCACCGTAGGCGCGGGCTTGCGAACGGCGAGTACTGGGCAGCTCGCCGTTCGATAAGGACCAGGCCCGGGTCGACGGCGCGTTGTGTTCCACGCGCGCCTCAAAGAGATGTCAACACCAATGACGGGGTTTGCTAGGACCGATGCCTGCTAGGGTTGCGGAAAAGTCCAAGAGGGTTACCGTGGCCCCTGGCACAGGCAACTGAAGGAACACGGGTGGGTTTTAGTCAGTAAGAGTCTGACACGCCCTCCTGCTCTGCCCAGAGCGGGAGAAGTTATTTGATGATTTCCCACCCACAAAAAAAAAAAAAAAAAAAAAAGGCCCTAAGCGGTGATAATTTGAGTATAGCAGAGTATACCATTATGGCAACTACCCTTAAGTAAAAATAAACACATGTAATGTCTAAATGTAATAGACATCATACGGTCAAATGAATGACCATTTAGGTTTAGAGTTATGAATAGTAAGATCATGGGTATTACTGCGCTAACTGATTCAGCAGTTATGTACGTAAAAATAATGGATGTAATTCAAGGTCAATCTAACCCACAGATGTAATGTATATCGAACAACTAAGAACAGAAATATAAAATGAATTGTATGTAAAAAGCAAAACCTCGGGAAAATAGTAAATAAGTTAATATATTTTTTTTTTAATTCAAAAATTTAAAAATACGGGGGGGGGGAATGATGTAAGGTGCTGACGCACACATTATTGTGATAGTTCGACGCGGGCAGTTAGCCTCACGCCTCGGACTAAGTAGGTCACTGTAGCGAATTGATTAATAAACGTCATAACGTGTCTTTGCGAAGTAACACAGTGTATCATTTATATCCACCACCTGTAGGAGACGTAGGGCTAACTCACACTACCAAAAAAAAATTTCGAAAAATGTTCTAAGTCCCGCGCCATAGCGCCCCTAAGGCTACACTCCAACCGAGATACGTAACCCTAATAATAGGTTTTGATTCATAATTAGCATCTAATTACTTACCTTTAGTTTTTGATCCCTGATTCCGCCTTTGACTAAAACTACTTCTTGTACTTCATTTTTGGGACGATCAGAGTTTTTCCCAAATACGACTGTATTGTTTTTGGTTAGAGGTGGCAAAACAACAAAAGTATCGCAAGATTTTGGAAATTTGGACAGCATTTTACAAAATTTGTTGGCAATAGGTTTAAAGCCCGCGCGCGTCCTCAACTGTGGCAGTGCTGCGTAATAAATAGTACTTTTCCTTTATCTAGGCCACAGACTGCAGTACTATGAATAAAATACGAAAAATTGTAATAAATAATTAAGAAGCGCGCGCAATAAAAGAAAACTACAATCAGTGTTGTTATGACAAGGTGACAACGGTCAAAGATATTAAAATTTTAACCAGCGAAGTGATGGCAATAATTACAATGGTTTTAAAGTGCTTTTGGATTTCTCACACAAACAACAATCAAAAACAAAATCTTTACACGATGATGGCTGACCTGCTGAACTGAAGTGCTGAAGTGAAGTAGTGGATCAATAATTTGTAAGCAGTGTTGCCAACAACTCAGGGCCTGATATTGCCATTTTTTACAGCTTAAGTAGCCTAATGTAGCCCAAAAGCCAATAAATTGCTATGAATAAAATGACAATTTAGTTTAAAGTAAGTATAATATCAATATATATTATTTATTCATACCTAAAATTTATTAAAGTTTTTATTAGGTAGCTGAAAAGTAGGTACAATAGTAACGTAGCATTTACAAATTAATAATTTAACCTTATTCGTCTGCTGCTAACATTATTAAGGCATCAGCTAGATTTTCGCCGTCAACAACGTCATCCGCGGTACTAGCTGTTGTAGCTGCTGTGCTAGTACTAGAGACGTACGTTTTTCTGCCAGCATGTAAAGTAACGATATGATTGCTTGGTTGAAAGCTGTTGCAGCAAATACCTCTGACATTCATAATTATGTGAACGAATTCTAAGAATGGCGATCAGCATGGGTCGTTGCATTCGGTTGCTTAATTTTGTCTTTACCGTACCCATCACGCTGAAAGTTCTTTCAACGACGGCATTACTTAAAGGTAATGAAAGAAAACTCCGCTAAATCTTTGATCATAGGATTCCCTCCAGCATTCTGCATTTTTAACACCTGTACCCAAAAATTTACTGTTAAGTGGTCGCCTGTCAACTAATTCTCTTACTAAGCGCACGAGGAAAGCAGTGCATCGTATGTGGCAACACTGTGTGTAAGACGAAGTTTGTGTAGTGGTCACATTGAGCTATGAAAATAAAGTCAATGAGTTGTCAACACCGGTTCTGGTTGTCAGTCAGTTTTAGTTAGTTACCTTTTGATAGTGCTTTTGTCGTTTAGTCGTTTAATATCATTGAGCTAGGAAACACATATTCAGTTGCGACACTGCCGATGCCGTTGTGAAAGAAGCCGTCAGTATTACCAGCCTTTAAACAGCTCATACTCTCACTGCGAGGCCCTGCTCACTACCGCCATAAAATACAAAGTTGATTGAACTCGTGAGTTTAAAAAGACGTTAGATGGCGGCAGTAGTAGCATTAATTAAAGTTTTGATTTACTTACCCTGTTTACCATTTTCCCTTTCTATTTGTGCATATGAACATATGAACTTTCGTTGCGATGTTGATCCCTGGTGCGTTTCCTTACCAGAGAGCGTACGTAGTTACCCAAAGGGAAGTGGCAGAATAGGTCCGGGTCCCACAGGTGCCATACTTGACCCCCTTCTGGCGAATTCGTCCGGCTGCATCTTTGCCTCGGGAACCGCTGTATCCCTATATCCATTGAATGTGTAGCTGTAATACATCAACATACATCCTTTCGGCGCCGCTGTACGCGGGATACTAGGGTCTCGGCGCCCGGCCTGTAATATTTACGTGCGGTGCAACATCGCCACGCTGAGCCGTCGACACGATCTCCACGACTAGCCAATAACACGACGGCGACCTGTGCGCCACCGCGCTGATTTCTTTAGGAACTACATCTCATACCGAGTATTCCAACAGGCCCTGCAGTCTCGACATAGTTAGCAATCGTTTTCGGTTGCTAAGTCCTAACAATCCAAATGTAAATGTTGATGTAAATGTTTGGTAGTCTCGACACTCATATTTATCGGTTGTTACCTACCGGTACCTACCTAAAATACCAGTAACAACCGATAAATTTGAGTGTGGAGACTACCAAATATCGTTACATCTGGATTGTTAGGACTTAGCGACCGAAAACGATTGCTAACTATGTCGAGACTGCAGGGCCTGGATTTCCTATTGGTCGATTAATGTCGTAAGCAGACCACTACTTGTAACCCTAAGTTTAGTTAAAAGACATGTACATATTTTGTAAAGAGCACGCTATTCTATTCCTCGTTTATTGTTAATATACTATCGTCGTACATCTGGAGTATTATTATTGACTCACACCACCTCACGCGCTACAGTGGTGACCCCGACGTGATATTAAGAAGATACCTCCAGATCCACAAATCAAGTTTTCATCATGGCCAACAACGGTGAACAAGAACTCTCCGGTGTGTCGACGTCGCTGCGCATCCCACCCATTTGGCGCGACAAGATTCGACAATTTAAATTAATTCATTTTAAATTTAAATTTAACAATTTAAATTCTCTGTCTACGAATTGGAGGCTTAATTGACATTAGTTTGACTGACAGATAGCTAGTGTTGGCTGCATTCAAAATTAGATGAAAACAAAATACACACATCAAAAGTGTCTAGGGATCAACATATATTTTTGCAATAACTTTTCTCCTGATTGATATTAATTAAAATTTTCTTTAAGGATTCATAAAATAAAGTGTCTTCGTTTGTCACAGTAACGATAAACCAAGTCACCTTTGCATTAATAAAGAAATTTGCCATTTTCCTAATAAAGGGATTTTTGACATTTGAACCACTAACACAAAAGTTCGAAAAAAAGACTGAAATAACAGTTTTCTTTAAAATTTTATTGGGTAACTTAAACAATTAATAATCCGTGTTTCTACCGCGAACACTAACAACACAAGAACATCGGTTTAGCATACTCAAAATGAGTTCATCCAAATCACGCTGTGGAATGGCCGCCCATGTTCGTTGCAACAACAAAAAAAGGTCTTCTTGCGACTGGATACCCTCCATATTCGGCAGAGCTCTTCTCTGTAGCATATCCCATGCATGCTCAATCGGGTTCAAGTCTGGCGACTGAGCAGGCCAGGGCAGGACATTGATGTTAGCTGCGGCGAGAGTCTGTCTTACAACTCTTGCGGTGTGCGGTCGTGCATTATCATGCATTAACTGAAATAAGGGACCGATTTGCACTTGTAGAGGAACGATGACGTCTGATACAATCGTCTCAGCATAAATTTGAGCGTTGAGGTTGCCTCTGATCCAAATCAACTCAGTTCTTCCGCCGATCCAAATACCCGCCCATACCATGATGGTTCCACCACTATAAGGATGGACTTCCTGGCAGGATTTTAATCGCTGTTGGCGTCCAGGGGTTCTCCAGTGTCGTATACGTCTTGTATCCGGTCTCATACCAAAACGAGACTCATCAGAAAAGCACACGAAACGCCATTGTTCTTCTGCCCAATTTCTGTGTTCAAGAGCCCATTGATATCGAATCCTACGATTGTGCATTGCTATAGGTGGTACCCGTAGCGGTCTTCGGGAATGAAGGTTCACTTCATGCAAGCGGTTTCTGACTGTTTGGTCGCTAATTAAGTTCCCTGAAGAGTGATGAAGCCTCACGGCTAACATCATGGCGGTTATTGTTGGAGCTCTTCGAGTTAAGATTTGAATGTATCGGTCTTGTCTCCGTGTGGTGCAGCGATACCGTCCTCCATGGCGCTCAGCCACGGTACCAGTGCTTCGGTAACGTGTCCAAAGTCGACTGATAACACTCTGGCTTGTATTCAGAGCTAAAGCCACAGTACGTTGCCGGGAACCAGCTTCTATCATTCCCACGGCTCTGAGCATTTCTTCCCTGCTTAAATGACGTCGCCGCTCCATAATAACGTTGGTTTTAATCAGTAGTAGGGAAACAGTAGCACTAATAATGTCTTCAATGCGTTGTATGTTTTTATAGGGAAAATATTGACAGCTGATTTTCATCTTTTACTCGAATTTGATTCACAGTTCCTGATTCAAATTATGAAATGCACTAAAAAGGATCCATATAAATTTATAAAATCATAAATTTATTACAAAGCCACATCTTAATCTCAAGAAATCCGCATAAAAATGCTTGATCCCTAGACACTTTTGATGTGTGTAGTTTAACAGTATAGCCATTCGTGACACCCGTGTATGAACCCAGAATTGGCTGGTTAGCGCTCCAGTAAACCAATTACACGCAATTTCGAATTGTAAAGGGGTCGATCAGTCAAAAATATGAAGCTAGTGGCCCATTCCAATGCGTAGTAGGTTCCTATGGAGAAGAACGGGCAAGCAACTTCATGGACACACTTTTAGATCTAAATATTGTTACAAAAAAGTGGTTACATCATTCATGTTGAAATTACGCATGTGAGAGCGATATAGATAGACGTGCACGATAAAGACGTTCGTAAAAAAAAGATAAATATAATTCAGGAATTAAAATAAGCCGTGTCAGCTAAGAGATGACCGGTGCCTACTGATGGCACCCGTTCACGAACATGACGTATGGATCAGCACCATTCAGCTCAACCATTTTGAAGGGAACTTAATGATCCATACACACGTCACCACCAGCGACACATTTGAGTGAGCATTACATACTCTCAGCCGCCAGGGCACGTTCAAGTCAATGAAAGACGTGGGTTCGTCTTTCATTGACTTGAACGTGCCCTGGCGTACGCTTTATATTATATAAATAGTGCTCACAGTAGTGTGTAGTATTGTATTGTATAATTGGTATAAGGGGAGGTATTTTATTGTAAACTTTTAAACAGTACCCCACGAAGGATGAGTCTACTTTAGCCAGTCTGAAACCTGGTTGAATTAATTGGTCCCTATTTCTAGTAGTAGGCGTAGGTGGATGGAACACCGGGGTGGTTTTTAGTCAGTAAGAGTCTGACAGACCCCACCGTCCGCCCCAGGGCGGCGGACATCCATGAGGATTTTCCACCCCGGAAACAAAAAAAAAAAAAAATGCGGCTGCCGACGCGATGACACGCGGGGTTGCGATAGTCGTGGAGAGGATCCGGCAGTTGGGTCTCCAGGTGGCTTTGTACAAGTCCGAGACCATGTCTTTCCATGGGCCCCGGAACAGGCCACCATCGGGGTCCCAACTAACGGTAGGAAGGGTTCACATCGGCGTCGAGTCTACGATGAAGTACTTAGGACTCGTGCTCGATAGCCGGTGGAACTTCGTGGAGCACTTCCGACGTTTGGCCCCCAAACTGGAACGGACTGGGGCCGCCCTCAAGCGGCTCCTGCCATACCTGAGGCATAGCCGTAAGGCTGATCCGGGGCTACCGCACGATCTCGGGCGAGGCGGCAAGCCTCCTTGCCAGACTGCCGCCGTGGGATCTGGAGGCGATAGTCCTCGCGCGCCTGTATGAGTGGCGCGCGGAGGCACTACGCCGGGGGGAAACCCCGCTTCCGCGGCAAATCGCGGCGGAGCGGACGGACCTCCGGCGCGATCTCATGGCGGCATGGAAAGAGCGACTGTCGCAACCCAGCGCAGGGCACGCCACGATAGCGGCGGTAAGACCCCTCTTTGAGGAGTGTCTAGAGTGGCGTCACGGCGTCCTCACCTACCGCCTGACGCAGGTCCTCACCGGACATGGATGTTTCGGGAGGTTCCTGCACATCATCAGGCGGGAGGAAACGCCCGGGTGTCACCACTGCGATGATCGCCCCGAGGACACGGTGGAGCATACGGTGGGGGCCTGCCCTGCATGGGCGGAGTACCGCCGTATCCTCGTAGAGGCGATCGGCAGCGGCGGCGACCTCTCACGCCCGGCCCTGGTTCAAGCCATGGTCCGGGGCGAGGGAGAGTGGGAGGCAGTGGCCTCCTTCTGCGAAGCAGTCATGCTAGCGAAGGAGGTGGCGGGACGGGAGAGGGAGAGAGTCTCCCGTCCAAGCCGCCGCGGTGGACGCTCCGGGCGTCGGGAGCTGCGTGACGACTCCCGGCCACCGTAGGCGCGGGCCTGCGGGCGTTGAGTAATGGGTAGCTCACCGTCCGATCAGGACCAGGCCCGTGCTGGACGGCGCGTACGTGTTCCACGCGCGCCTCAAAGAGATGTCAGCATAGAAGAGGGGGCCCACTAGGGCCCAAGCCTGCCGGGAAAACGGGATCATCCGAAAGGGGTATCGCTGACCCGGAACATAAAGGGCCAAGGAAGGAACACGGGTGGGTTTTAGTCAGTAAGAGTCTGACACTCCCTTCCGCTCCACCCAGAGCGGGAGGGGTCATTCGATGATTTCCCATCCTCAAAAAAAAAAAAAAGTTCAATCCCAATTACACGGAGGCTCTGTCCGAAGAGATCAAGGAAACTATGTAGCTACTAAATTATAAGTCAACAAGATTAGCAAAAAACATGAAAAAACAACACAACTTCTGCATGATTACCTACATTACAAGGTACAATTACTATTATTGTAAATTATTAATCTATGCGTTTAAAACAGATAATGAGAAATCATTGGCACTGTTAACATTAGTCATTGATAAAACCTGGAAAATACAAATGTAGACTCCAGCCAGCAGTGTTTCTAATTAGGTCTATGGAGCCTGATTTAAGGGCTGCTGAACTAGACGCATGACTACTGGAGTGGGCCTTGAATTTATTTGTATCAACACCACTGTCGCATAAAACATTTTTTATCCAGCGGCTTAAAGTTTGCGAACATACAGCTTATAAGGGCTTTTAAAGCTAATGAAAAGATATTCTTCTCTTCTTCATAAGTGCGTTTACTGGGCAAATTTCTGGTTGCTTAATAAAAAAATGGTTGAAAGTTGTAGACAAGGTTGTGTTGAACCAATACGTGAAGTTTTAATAAATTCAGGGATCTTAATAGAGATATGGTTTGAATGAATACAAATATTGTTAATCTTTATTTTCGGTAGGTATTGTTTAAATCCTGTGGGCCGTGACTTATGCGATTAGGGTTACGGTCTTTTTGGTAAGACAATTCAAGTCTAACCCATCGTTGGGATATAAATTAGATAAGATGGGTCCCAGGCTTCATTGTATTTCGGAGAACACGGCGGAGCATACGGTGCAGGTCTGCCCGGCTTGGACGGAGCACCGCCGTGTCCTCGTGGAGGCGATCGCCAGTGGCGATCTCTCGCGTCCAGCCCTGTTCCAAGCCATGGTACGGAGCGAGAGGGCATGGAAAGCCGTCACCTCCTGCGTAGCAGTGATGCTCGCGAAGGAGGAGGCGAAGCGCGTGAGGGAGAGGCAAAATGCGCGTCCTCACACCCTTAGTCACCGCAGGAGACACCCTGGGCGTCGGGAATCCCAAGCCGATTCGGTGCGCCTTTCCAGATGGCGAGCAATGGGTAGCTCGCCGTGCGATAAGGACCAGGCCCGGTGACGGCGCGTCTCAACGGCGCGTCGCCTGCCGGGGTTGCGGGAAAGTCCGAAAGGGTTACCGTGGCCCCTGGCACACGCAACTGAAGGAAAACAGGTGGGTTTTAAGCATTAAGAGTATGACAAGCCCTCCCGCTCCACCCAGAGCGGGAGAAGTTATTTAATGATTTCCCATGCTAAAACAAAAAAAGTGGTATCATATTTTTGCTTATCTTGTTGAATTCACATTTAGTGGTTGGATAGCAGTACCTACCGGCGCGTTAATACAAAGTTCCCTTGAGCTCGAGGACAGAGCAAAGTGTAATTGTATTTTAAAGAAGAGATTCTTGCTTTGATTCTTGAATAATCGCGTATTTATTTGTGGGAAGTTTGTGCCACAATCTTGCCTACCTTCATGAACACCTACATCTTTACCGGATAGGAATTTATTCATAGTTTTTAGTTAGCACCTGTACCTGAAGGAAATGGACAACACATTGCGTTGGCTTATAAAATAAAAATAAATACATAAATAATTACGTACAAATTTTAGTGGTTATTTACGATGAAAACTAAGTAAATGTTAACTAAAACTTGTAACAATTCGACTCTAATTTTAGATCCAAAATTACCTGCATTTAACAACCAATCACAAAAAAATGTTCACATGTGGAATCCAAATTGAGTGAAGGTGACATCAGGGGCGCGGCCAGGATACTGTTCAGCAGCGATGTGGTGGTGCCTTACTGTCCAGAAACGCTCAGTTCTATAGAGTAAAGACCCAGCGCCTGCGGATGGTCTCACATTTCCCAACCCACCCGACCTCAATTCTACCTTTTTATTCGTTTTGGCCCCCCAGTTGATTGCTGCCGTGAGCTCTTTCCGAAGTGGTTCCGCCGGCGGCCTTGACGGCTTGACTCCACAACATCTGAAGGATCTACTGAGTTCAGGCGCCGGGGAAGCTGGTGAGTCGCCTTTGAATGAGCTTGCGGCCCTGATTAACCTCATGCTCACCGGTGATGTGAACGAGGCCGTCGTTGATGTCTTGTACGGGGCCAACCTATGTGCCCTGCGCAAGAGGGACGGCGGCATTCGTCCCATCGCTGTTGGGTGCACCTACAGACGTACGGCAGCTAAAATATTCTGTAGGCGGTATAGCGAATCGCTTACGGCTAAGTTTCAGACCCCTCAGCTTGGTTTTGGCTCGAAAGGGGCTGCGAGGCTGCCGTACATGCCCTTTCCAGATTTATAAGCTCCAACAAAAGTGAAGTCATCCTCAAGGTTGACGTGAAGAACGCCTTTAACTCTGTGAACAGAGACACTTTGTTGGCTGAAGTCAAAAAAGAAGTACCCGAAATTTATGGTTTTATGTGGCAATGTTACAGGTACCCTTCCAAATTATTATACAAGGACAATGTTTTGGAATCTGCAGTAGGATGCCAACAAGGTGACCCTCTCGGGCCAGTCATTTTCAGCTTGGCTATATCCAATTATCCAGAAACTGAGTTCAAAATTTAACGTGTGGTATTTAGATGATGTGGAACCCTAGGAGGTGATGTAGACACCGTTTTCAAAGACCTACAACTTCTCAAACTGCAATTTAAATCTATTGGGTTGGACCTTAACCCCTCAAAATGTGAAATTTACCTTTCTGACATTACCGACAGACAATTGACCCTAGAGAAATTTAATGCAATAGCCCCACAACTCAAATTCTAGAAAAAGTTTACTGCACCTCCTAGGTTCCCCAATTTTAGAAGACAGCTTTTTGCCATTCAATGACGAACAAATCAAAAACTTCAACGAAATTTCGTTCAGACTTTCCAAAATTAATTTACATTCGGCATTCACCAAGCTTCAATGGGGCCTCCATATAGATAAATTGTCAAAGAAGCTTAGCTCTGCAGCATACGCCGTTAGGAAAATTCGTGGTTTAACTGATTTAGAGATAGCCCGTTTAGTATAGGTACTTTAGTTATTTTCATAGTGTAATGTCATACGGTATTCTGTTGTGGGGAAATGCCGCCGATATTCAGATGATTTTTGTTTTACAAAAAAGGGCAATTCGTTTTATTTATAAAAAGTCCCACATACTCCCTCAGAGACAAATTTAAAGGTATTAATATGATGACTGTGCCTTCTCAGTATATTTATGAAAATCTTTTGTATGCACATAAAAATATTAATCTGTTTAAAAAATACAGTGATCCATAATATAAATACTAGGAACAAACACAAATTTGTTGTTCCTACTACCAGGCTCAAGAAAATAGGTGGCTCGTTTAGATGCAAATGTAGGTATACGTTTTTATATTAAACTTCCTAGACACATTCAAGAAATAAGCCAAAAATAACTAAATTCAAATCTTTTATGAAGAGGAAACTATGCCAGAATGCCTATTATACTGTCAAAGACTATATTGAGGACAAAAAGGCTTGGGATTGAGTTGCTCCAATAAAGCACAGGCAATGTTAATTTATTTTATTTTGCTAACTATTTTTACTTTTAATCTTTGCTATAAGTATCTATACTCATTTACATTTATTTCATTTACCTACCATGACACTAATATTTACTGTTTATAGTATTATATTATTTTTAATTATTGTGAATGTGAGGACTATGTGTGTTTTTGTTCCAGTTTTAATCATGTTCTGGCAGTTTGAGTAGTTGATGCGGCCTACCCAAATGTCCTTTTTTTGGTATTGTTCGTCGAATCGTTGAGCTCCTAAGTTCTGAGTTGAGCTGCACGGTTACTGACAAATGCGTGCGCTGACTGGACAGGTCCACTCAATCTGTGTGGTTCTTTCCTCAAAAGACCATTTCAGACACAAATCTACATGGTCCTCAAAGATTATTATAATAATTAATTATTGTGAATGTGAGAACTATGTCGGTCATTGCTTTTTTTTGTATTTTTTTCAGTTCGTTTAATCATGATCTGGCAGTTTGAGTAATTTATGCGGCCTACTCAAATGTCCTTTCTTTGGTATTGTTCGTCGAATCGTTGAGCTTCTTAAGTCTAATTTGAGCTGCACGATTGCTGACAATTGCGTGCACTGACTGGACAGGTCCACTCAATCTGTGTGGTTCTTTCCTCAAAAGACCATTTCAGACACCGATCTACATAGCCTTCACATGATCTGACCAAGATTTTGTCTCGACTTTAAAAGAGACTTTGACCTCTGAATTTGTTTCTGCCTTTCTTCTCAGAGTAGTCAGATAGGAAATGCCGACCTCATCTAGTTTTTAAAATACGATTGACGTGTAAAAGTGTTTGTTCAAACCTAGTTACAGAAATAAAATCATTTATCATTTATTCATCATATACTTTGGTTTAGGCCCAATTTTTTCATATTTTCTACATTCTTCCCCTATATAGAAGCAGCCACGTCTGTTGGACAAAATTTACCAAATTATTCACAGCACATTAACATCCATTTTAAATGTGGCCTTGGACGACCGAACGTGGCTTCAAGCCACACTACCCATCCGTTTTGGTGGCGTCCGCAAAATTACCGGCATTAGTTTACCGGCGTTCCTGTCCTCTGTCCACAGCACCAAAAAGTTGACCGGGAAAATTTTAGCCCCCTCCCTCGTTGACTCTGAAGTGCCGTGCTTGACCGATGCGGTGAACGCCTGGACAACAGCTTGCCCGGATACGGATCGGCCCGTGAACCCATCTTCCCAGAGACAGTGGGATGAGCCGCTCTGCAGTTTGGTACAGAATAATCTTATCAATACGTCCTCCAATACTGCTGAGCGTGCCCGCCTACTGGCTGTGGGAGAATGGAAGTCGGGCCTCTGGCTTCAGGCGCTACCGTCACCCAACATAAGCACTATGCTGGGTGACACCACTTTCCGGCTCGCTACTTGTCTGCGTCTGGGTGCTCCTTGCGGGGCTCCGCATAGCTGCCAGTGCGGTGTACCTGTCGACTACCTCGGACACCATGGCCTATCTTGCAGTAAGAGCGCAGGCCGGATAGCTCGGCACGCCAGCATTAATTAATGACATCATCCGCCGTGCTCTTGTCACCGCCGGGGTGCCAGCTGTTTTAGAACCCAACGGCTTGGCACGCGACGATGGGAAGAGACCCATGGTGGCCCGTGTTGCTCTATGGAAGAGACCAGACGAAATGACCATAATGCCCTGGAAGTTGGGCAGGCTTTTCGTGTGGGATGCAACATGTGTCGACACCCTTGCGCCATCCCATCTTCCTAGTACTCCTTCCGTGTTGTGCTGGGGCGGCTGCTGCAGGTGCGGAAAACCTCAAACGGAGAATATACTCCAATCTGATTGGGAGTTATATGTTCGAGCTGTTTGGGGTAGAAACACTAGGGCCATGGGGTCAGAGTGCCCACTTGGTTTTTCGAGATATCTCCAAGCGGTTAGTCGACTCTTCACATGACCAGGGGGCTGGCCTATTTTTTGGCCAAATAATCAGCATCGCCATACAACGTGGCAATGCTGCCAGCCTTTTGGGCACATTTCCTGCTGACAGCGATGCGGACGAATTTTTTGATGCCCTATGATTCTTTTCTTTCTTTATACTATACATATTATAAATTTTAGTTTAAGTCTGTTAGCTTATATATTTCAATATGGAAGTAGTTACTTACATAACAATAAATTTATTCTTACCAATTAAAAACTAAGTTAAATTCTCCAGGATGCGTCCCGAACTTAGGATAGGTATATAATATATACCTAACACAGGAGCAGGTGAACAAAGGTCGACGAGGAGAGGGTGGTTAAATTAAACACTGGACTAGTACTAAGCGCGTATAATACATAAATCACAGTGCTTGCTGCTCACCCCAATATAAATTTTATTTTAGACTATATACTACGAGCGGTAACGAAACCATAGCGACTTCTAATTCGACGCCAACGCCATCTATCGAGCTAGAAGGTAATCTTTTCCCAGTTGTCGTCGAATATTGATCGCCATGATTCAGTTTGCTCTTTTTTAACCTAAACATACCGCCCACCAAGGACATTATTGCCGAATGTCCTTCAATACTACCACCGTGCTCAATAAGGCAAAATAATTATTTTAAATGCAATGAAATTTCAATCTTATACATCCTTAGTGAGAAGTAATGACAGAAATATTTAAAACCCTTGACATTTTTAAAGTTTACATCCTTATAAGCAATAAATCTACTTGACAAACGTAAACAAAAACAATATATTCGACATGTTGCTTAAATCTAATACAATCGTGTTTCAATTGGATACAGGCAATATACATAATTTAGACGTAGGTCTTTTTATAGTCGCCGATTGTGTTCGTAGAGTTACGACACGAGTAAGACCGTCAGAACCAGGATGTTTCTGTTCAATCCTACCTAATAACCATTTGCCAGGAGGCATATCGTCCTCCATAACTAAAACTACTTCACCCACAGATGTTTCCGGAATTTTATAATGCCACTTATTTCGTTGTAAAAATTGATGAAGGTAGTCGTGCGACCAACGTCTCCAGAAATCTTGCATCATTCTTTGATGAAGTTGCCATCGCTTTAAACTATTGACATTTTCCTTTTCATAATTCAAGTCGGGAGGTAAAAGTAGTGGCTCCCCTACTAGAAAATGCCCAGGAGTTAGAATGGTTAATTTGTCCTGATCTTCCACATACGATAAAGGCCTTGAATTAAGACAAGCCTCAATTTGAGCCAATACTGTAATCATCTCCTCAAAGGTAAGAGTCGAACTCCCTATTACCCTCTTAAGGTGATGCTTAGTGGACTTTATCCCTGCTTCCCACAGACCTCCGAAATTTGGCGCATGAGGGGGGATGAAGTGCCACTCCGTACCATTATTCCCTAATTCTTCTGCTAATTCAGGGTTACAGGCTGACTTTTCTTTGTTAAACAAATAGAGTAATTCACGCGCTGCCCCCACGAAGTTAGTCCCATTGTCGCTATACAGTTCCGCATATCGACCGCGTCTAGCAACAAACCTCTTAAAGGCAGCCAAAAATCCTCTAGAGCTTAAATCACTAACTGCTTCTAAATGTACAGCCCTAGTGGCCATACATATAAATAAAGCAATATAACCCTTATAGGATTTATTTCCACGACCCTTGGACACTCGAATACTTATCGGGCCCGCATAGTCTACTCCGCTACATAAAAAGGGTTTGTTCGGGATTACACGAGAGGAAGGTAACTGCCCCATAAGTTGTGTCCTAACTTTAGATGCATGTCTTATGCATTTAACACATCCCCTTACATACTTTTTAACTGAAAGCTTAACTCCTATGATCCAATATTTGGACCGCAAATAGGTTATCATGATTTGCGGCCCACCATGCATGGTTTTCTGGTGTGCATCGGCAATTAGGAGACTTGTGATGAAAGACTCTTTCGGTATCAGAATAGGATGAACCCGATCATAATTCAATTGGGACATCTCAAGCCGCCCTCCAACTCTTATAATTCCCTTGGAGTCCAAAAAGATATTTAATGATTTTAGATTTGTGTTTTTCTCTGCAAGTTTTCCGGCCTTTAAACTTTCCAATTCGGTTCCGAACCCCTCTTCCTGACACTTCCTGACACACACTTCCGCTGCGCGTTCCAATTCCAGTGTAGATAACTGTAGTGACCTTGTACCGTTACCCGATGCTACCCTGGTTCTCAAGTTTAAAAATCTACGACAATATGCAATCACCCGAACCAATCTTGATAACGAAGAAAATCGGTTCCAAAATGAAACATCTACCGTACTCGTATGCGCCTTAATTTCTTCTAAATGTGTGGCAAGATGTTTGGGTCTTTTAGATTCAACTGCCAGTTCCTTTAGAAAACTTGGACCTTCCCACCAGAGGGAAACACTTGCAAGTTCCACCGGAGATATCCCGCGTGAAGCACAATCAGCAGGATTTTGTTTCGATGCTACATGGGCCCAATGATGAGTATCCAAATTGCTCAAAATATCGGAAACTCTATTGGCAACAAACGTCTTCCAACGACTCGGATGACTATTCAACCAAGCTAATACTACTTCGCTATCTGTGAATGCATGAATATTCTCCCTTTGAATATTCATAACTTCGGCTACTTCCAAAATAAGCTTTGTCAAAAGAACTGCCCCGCAAAGTTCAAGTCTTGGAATGGAGACTTGCTTTATAGGCGACACCTTGGTCTTGGCAGCCACTAAGGAAATGTGAATATTCCCCATCTCGTCTACTGCTCTATGGTATACAACTGCTGCATATGCTACCTTAGAAGCGTCCGAAAACCCGTATAACTCTTGTTTTGTTTTCTTACCCGTATTTAACCAGCGAGGAATCTTTAGGTCAACCAAAGAAGCTAAGCCTTGACGGTAAGTTACCCATTCTTTTACTAAATTGTTTGGAACTTCCTCATCCCATTGTAACCCAGCTAACCACAGCTTTTGTATCAGCACCTTTGCTGTGATTATGCTTGGTGCTAGCCACCCCAACGGATCAAATAATCTTGCAATATCGGATATAATTTTTCTTTTCGTTACAGGTTCAGTTACCGGCTCAAGGACTAGAGAGTATTGGAAGCAATCGTCGCGCGCATTCCAGGTAAGTCCTAATATTTTTGTTATATCGTCTATTTTTATCTCTAATGCTTCATTATTCCCATCCCTAATACTATTTAATAATTCTTCGCTATTGCTTTTCCATTTTTGTAGTTGAAATCCTCCTTTAGCTAGCACCTTTGTTATCTCCGTATAAATTTTTAACGCATCTTCTTTAGTTTCAGCTCCTGACATTAAATCGTCCATATAAAAATCATTTATGATTATTTTAGCTATATCTACATTATCACCGCATTCGTCAACTGCAAGCTGTTGAAGAGCCCGTACAGCTAAGTATGGTGCAGAGGCTGTCCCGAATGTAACGGTTATCAATTCGTACTCCTTTATTTCCCTTTCAGGACTATCCCGCCAGAGGAGTCGTTGCATTGGAGTATCTTGTCTATTTACTAGAACTTGCCGGTACATTTTTATAATATCAGCCACTATACAAATCTTGTGCACCCTCCAGCGCATAATAATATGACGAAGATCGTCTTGCAAAGACGGACCCACCATTAGGTCATCGTTAAGTGACCTCCCGTTGCTGCGCTTGCAGGACGCATCGAACACAACACGCACTTTGGTTGTGTCTTTATCCTCCCGGACGACAGCGTGATGTGGTAAGTAAACACCCCCTTTATTATCTTTATCCCTTTCTTTTACTTCTACCATGTGATTAAGACTTAAATATTCCTGTATGACTTTAACGTAGTCCGCCTTTAATTTATCATTTTTTGCTAACCTTGTTTCTAACCCTTTAAGTCTTTTTTCCGCTATCCCTTTGGAGTCGCCGCTACTACCAACCAGATTTGTATCCCGCAACGGCAATCTTACTATATATCTGCCGTCTTTATTTCTTGTCGTTGTAGTTTTAAACAGTTCTTCACATTTTGTTTCCTCCTCTGTGAGCATCCTTTTTGTTCCAGATGTTTCTTCCAGTTCCCAGAATTTTCTCAATAAATCATCATCTTGGACGCTGGTATGCATTACAGTTATTTTTGAGGGAGTACTTGTATCTTGGTCAACTTCAAACGCACCCGACAATATCCATCCTAAAGTAGTTTCTTGCGCTAATAGAGTTCCGTTTGCATTCTTCTTAACACCGTGCTGAATGACCTGGCTGAATACTTCAGCGCCCAATAAAATATCAATTTTATTAGGTCTGAAGTAATCTGGATCAGCCAAATCATTTTCGTTCAATTCTACCCATTCTACTCTAGCTACTTTAGAGGACGGGAGAAGAGACGTTACCGACTTCAAAACGTAAGCCTTCACCCTTATTTTAAAAGAAGGATTTACTCTTGACCGAAGATTTATTACCACTATAGCCGTCGACGTTGTACCTTTGTCTCCCACACCGAGCACCGTATTTTTTGACGGTATTTTCTTTAAACCCAGATACTGAACCAGGGATTCCGTAACAAAGGACCCTTGTGATCCTTGATCCAGTAGTGCCCTAACCACGTGGTAAGTCCCATTCTTCGACTCTGCCTTTACTAACGCCGTCGTTAGTAAGACCGTTTTACTACTCCCTTTCGCAAGACATGAGACTACCGGCGGCGTATTGGACCCCTCCGCTTGATTAGCGGCTGTATTATTTCCGTTCGTTGAGGTTTCCGCGCGAGCAACACTACTACCCTCACCAACTTCCGACCCTACACCACCCGGTGGGTGTAGCAATGAATGGTGGCGTCGTTTACACACCTGGCACTTGAGAGTGTTTTTGCAAAACCTAACAGAGTGGTTGTCAAGCAAGCAAACAAAACATAATTTTTTCTTGAGAACAAAGTCTCTCCGATTTTCACTACTTTCATTCATGAATTTTTTACAAACACTTATTTTATGTTCACCTGCACAAAATGTACAGGATACCTTTCTATCTTTCATTACGTGTAGTGCCTGTGTAGTCCTTTGGACCCTATCTACCTTAGTATCTAAATTTTCTAACCCCCTAAATCGATTAATCAAAAAATCTTTTAGTTGATCAAAGGTAGGAAGATCATCGCTTGGATCTGATGCTAACTTTAATTCCCAAGCCCTTCTAGTAGCCTTGTCCAGTTTTTCAGTTACAATATGAACAATTAAAAATGATGCAAGATCTATATCTAAATTTTTTATTGATTCTAAACAATCTGTAGTTGTACTTAAAAGTTTTTTAATTTCCATTGCGGATTCTCCCGTTAATGTTCTTTGATTAAATAAACATCTTACTATACCATTCGCTAAAAATCTTTTATTATTGTACATGGACTCTAACTTATCCCAACTTGAACTATAATTTTCACATGTCACTTTTACATTTTTTAATAACAGTTCCGCTTCCCCAGTTAGATACCCTTTTAGATAATACAACTTTTGTGCATCATCTAGGCTACTATTTTTGTGTATTAACCCAATGAACAAATCTCTAAAGGTGGCCCACTCGTGATATTTACCAGAAAACATTGGTATTTTTACTTCTGGTAACCGAAAGTTATGGAATTCTTTGTTACCGCTAAGTCCCAGGCTACTGTTATTCTCGCCACTAGATACCAATTTATCTTTCTTGAGTAACTCTTTTAAAGTACTTTTTAACTGAATATATAATTCTTCAACCTCGTCATAAAAACAATCTTTATGGTAATTGGAACTATGTAATTCGGATTTTTTAACTTGGCTGATTATTTTAACATGCGTATCATAAAAAAGTTGCCATTGTTGTTCTAGACTTTCTAAACGTGTTTCAATATACGATACCGTAAGCCTATCTTGTGGGCATTTTTTAAAATTAATCCAAGACTTTTCTATTTTTACTTTCACATCTTCTTGGATACTGATCAATGAATCCATTTTGGAAACACGACTTATACGCAACACACAACTAAAATTAACACAAATAATAAAATTTCTAACTACAGCACAATAAACACAACCAATTGAGAAAAATACAGAGTATAACTATCCTAATTATGCTAAACTTAATGTCCACTAATATCAATCTTGCACTTGTTCCGAACTCAAAATTTAAATTCCAGCGAAATTGTTACAAGTTTTTTAATGTTGAATTTCTATGTCAAATCGGGCATAGGTTTCCCGTAAGACACCACTTTTACTTGAAAATATTACAAGTCCGAACTCACCCACAATCAACTAAGTTAATTTTCTAATGAAATAAAGTTCAAATTCTAATGCACTTTACTATTAGATTCTTCCTGATTTAATAAGGTTGAAAGTACTCACGATTTTTTCACTAGAACACTCACTGACACTGATGACGTCACGTCGCGATGTACTGCACCACCCAAGTGGCGCCCTCTGCTTGCTTGACCACGAACTGTTGAATCTCTTCCTTCCTTGCGCCGTCCCGTTCTTCCAGCTGTAGCTGCCAGTAGCGCTGCACCACGCTCCACTGACTGCTCCCGGCTGCTCCCAGCACCAGCTCCTACACTGCACTGATGCCTCCCAATCCCGGACACCGCACTTGGTGCCCGCCGAGGGAGGGTTTGCTCTGGACAGCGATCCACTGCCCAGTAATTGACGCACGCAGGGTGGAAATCACCACCGCCGGAACCACCACAAACACTCCCGAACCACACCCGGCTCTCGAAGGACCATGAACAAAGGTCGACAAGGAGAGGGTGGTTAAATTAAACACTGGACTAGTACTAAGCGCGTATAATACATCCAAGACTTTTCTATTTTTACTTTCACATCTTCTTGGATACTGATCAATGAATCCATTTTGGAAACACGACTTATACGCAACACACAACTAAAATTAACACAAATAATAAAATTTCTAACTACAGCACAATAAACACAACCAATTGAGAAAAATACAGAGTATAACTATCCTAATTATGCTAAACTTAATGTCCACTAATATCAATCTTGCACTTGTTCCGAACTCAAAATTTAAACCGCACCGCACCGCACTTGGTGCCCGCCGAGGGAGGGTTTGCTCTGGACAGCGATCCACTGCCCAGTAATTGACGCACGCAGGGTGGAAATCACCACCGCCGGAACCACCACAAACACTCCCGAACCACATCCGGCTCGAAGGACCATGAACAAAGGTCGACGAGGAGAGGGTGGTTAAATTAAACACTGGACTAGTACTAAGCGCGTATAATACATAAATCACAGTGCTTGCTGCTCACCCCAATATAAATTTTATTTTAGACTATATACTACGAGCGGTAACGAAACCATAGCGACTTCTAATTCGACGCCAACGCCATCTATCGAGCTAGAAGGTAATCTTTTCCCAGTTGTCGTCGAATATTGATCGCCATGATTCAGTTTGCTCTTTTTTAACCTAAACAGCAGGCATAAGCGCAATACTTTGAACAAAAAAGTCTGTCACTTTTGGCGGGGGACGCGGCAGCTGCTACAAACTTCTCCAGTGTTATATTCTCTAAGGCTCCGAACCCTGTGTATCAGGGATTTGCACTGTTTTTGCTTAGTTGTAAGCGAGTCCTTTACGATGCGCTTCAGTAGGTAACTCCTGCCTTGTGAGACAAAAGATTGTATTTTTTGACAGGACAATTATTTGTAGGTTTGTGACGTTCTAGCTTTCGAAAAGCGTGCTTATCATATAATTAGACATAACATAATACATAACGTAACATCACGCCTGTATGCCCCGAAGGGTTAGGCAGAAGTGTAACATAGGTACACCCACATTTCGCCAGTTATGTATAAATAGGAGGGGAGCCTATTGGCATCGACCGAGCACTAAAACCAGACTCTGGGTTGCTACTGACAAATTCTAGATGGAAAAACCCCTTACTTAACACTTTTCGCGACCCAAGGAACACGGGTGGGTTTTAGTCAGTAAGAGTCTGACATGGCGCTCTGTTATTTGAACATAGCCCACCCGCAAAAAAAAAGCGCGGCTTCGCCCGTGTGCAGGTCGAAATTGTCCCACGGGAACGTACTCCCAGAATAAAAAGTATCCTATGTCCTCCTAACCTAAATTTCATCGAACTCTGTTTAGCCGTTAAACCATGAGAAGATAGCAGACAGACAGACGGAGTTACTTTTGAATGTACCTATAATATTAGTATGGAAGTAAGGATAGTATGGGTTGACATACAGCCGAGAAAAGCTCACTCTTCACATTAGCAGATAGTCGTTACTAAGTAGTCCGATCGTCCGGGGAAGTTGGTACTACCACAAAACCCCTGCTACCAAGCAGTGTTGCTGTGCTCCAGTTTGAAGGGTAGGTAGGTATCTAACCGCCCGCTTTACCGAACAGGCGCATGAGACATTTAGTTTTGTCTCTGCGATGTCTTTGTTATTGCCGATGCCCACAGGTTTCGATGACCACTTACCTTCAGGTAGGACGACGGCTTGTTTGACGATACAATAAAATAAAAATAACTATCTTAATAAAGTAATTTGAATACCACTACTTGCTATGTAATTTTGTATAAATCAAGCTTGAATATTATGTGCTACAACTAAGTAGCTTCCAGTCGCGAAAAAATATGCTACTTTTACTAAATTTGATGGAAAATGTGGGTGTACCCTGATATACTGAATACTTCTGCGTAACCCTTTAGAGTGTACAGGAGTGATGTTATGTTGTGTAATTGCGTAAACAATGCACATTTATGCGATAGCAGCAATCACGGTTGATTAATTGTATATTTTTGAGGAGTTCCGTGGTCTCTCTCCGAAACTCATCATCAGATTAATATGAAATTTAAATGGGACCATTTCGGAATGAAACTCTTTCGAACAAAAAAAATAATTTACAATTCCGTCTATATATGACGGAGTTATAAACAAACCAAACATACATAAAACGAAAAATCCGAATTGATAACGTTAAAAAAGGGGTGCCACAGAAATGTTGTAAAATAAATAGTTGCTACTTTCGAGGGCTGACATAGGGTCGACTCCCTAATGCCTAAAAATAAGTTTAAAAAGATACCTAAATCAAAGGGTTAGTCCCTAATTAACGGATGACACTGCGCTCAGAAGAAGATAGGTAGGTATTTTTATTTTATTGGATTGGCAAACAAGCCGTCGTCCTACCTGAAGGTAAGTGGTCATCGAAACCTATGGGCATCGGCAAAGACATCGGTGACAAAAAACGAAAATACAAAACCAAAGACACCAACTTCCGAAATTAAAGTAATTTTTTCACACTGTAGTGATTTTTTGGAAGTCGGTTGTTTCTTTTTTATACATTTTTATTTCATTTTTTCATCTTTTCGTAGTCAAAAGTACCTAGTCCGTTTCTTAGTGATGCGGCAGTTTTCCATATATTCTCGCTTGGCTTTGATTTTGATACTCATTTCTATATGCTACGCTAAGAGCGTCTTCTCACTTAGGTACATCTGCTGACCTGTCACGTTGAAAATTTCCTCTTTGCATTCAGTGCGGGTTCTCAGACGGACGTCTTATCTTATCCCGCTTACAGTGATATTTTAATATTAGGTACCGGTAGGTAGGTTTAATACACACCTAACATACCAAATACGTACCTACCATGATTGTGGGTGTGACAAAAGGGTTGCGTGAATTCTACTGAACAGTTGATGACTTTATAGAATTTATAACGGGTAATGGGTAGCTACTTACTAAAATATTCGTAGAGCGCATGTTGCTACGCTGACTAACGCTGTTAGCAGGATGTCGTTTTCCATTGCACATTGAGCAGTTCTTCGTAAATAATAAAAGGATACGTTAAGGGTGACCTTTCATGGCAATTAATATTTCCGTCACATTTCCGTGGATCGACGAGAACAAAACGACGACGACGGCGCCCCAACCGGATAAAATGCTAAAACGAAATGTTACAGAAAAAAAATGTTATCTTAAACTTATTCTCTTAAATGAAAAGTGCTCATTTATTTTTAATTTCTCATACTCATCAGTATAAATAAATATTTAAAGGGTTATTCGTTAAAATGTACCTACCTACATTGCCGATAATGTTGTGAACATTTACTTACAATAACATTTTTTATTCGTGTGATATTTTCTTATAATACTTATTATTGTATTGTTGTTTACTTACTTTACTAAGTAAGTACATAATGGGCGAAATTACAATCTCTCGTTATTTTGTCTTTCAAAGCTTAGTTATCTGAACCGTATTAAATGAGACATGTTTAGGTACCTACTCAAAACACCCACATTGGTATCAGATTTTACGTTAAGTACCTAAACATATGTTTAATTGTATAATAATAACACTTATCTACCTACTATGTTTAAAGCAATGTACGAACTAACCTATTGTAATAAAATTGCTGCGATTGTCACATTAGAAATTGCACGCGAATATTATTGTAATCACACTATTATTGAATGGTTGAAGTCAGTGCTAGTCGGTAATGAGCTGTGCTATGGACGGTCGAGAGCAGTGGTGACCCAGTGGTAACGGCCGTGACTTACCGAGTTGTAGGTCGTAGGTTCGAACCCAGACAGGCGCTTTACTTTGAGTTAATTATTTCATCACCACTACTCTCAAAAGGTGAAGGAAAACATCGAGTCCTAGAACCATAAATTCGAAAGACATGAGACATCTACCAACACAGTGTCCCAGCAGTAGGGACATTATAAGCTGATTATGAAGAACGGTCGTGTACAAAAAAAAAGTCAATGTACCTTCCATCAATTAAAATGTATTTATTTAATAAGTTTGAAATAAATATTTATAAAAAAATACCAGACGTAACCAAGTCTGAAGATTACGAATCTATACATACCTTTATATTATAAATTAAAGTTGCTTTTCGTGTCTGTCTCAACTGTCCGTGTCACACAGCACAGAAAATTCGATATTTTGACATGTCGCCATTGAACCTGTGCGAAGAAGGGTCTGGTCGCGAGTAAGCAATAATAGAAGATTATTCACTAAGGGGATAAAGCAGTGTCTTAATGTCGCGGGCGCTATTTTGAATCCTGAACGCAACGAAGGATACCAGAGCTCCCGAGCGCAGCAAGGGAGCTCCAAACTCCTGAACGAAGTGAGGAAGTTAGGACTAGAATCCTGAGTGTAGTGAGGGATTCAAGTTCGCCCAAGACAAAGACACCTTTATCCCCGAGGAGAATATTCTACTTTTCAAACCAATTGCGAGGTTATAAAAACCGATTCGATTATCGAATTGGTAGTTATAATCTGTTAAACCTGTTAAATAACCGGGGAATACCTAGTTATGTGCAGTTTCATACACTATTTACCAGAACTACGTGATAGCAAAGAGAGGGTTATGTTTTTCATGTTTACGTATCTATGTATCCTTGAATGTGGAATTCTTTATACCCTCGAAGCATCCTAACGGTCGGATGAATTTGTTTGCATACATGAGGTGTCATTCGATTTCATTCGAATCGTCTGGGTCGCGCAGGGATGATAGGCTATGTTTTGTTTTAAAAGAATCAAAATGGCGTATTTTAGACGTCAATAAGAAAGGACTAGAAAAAAATGAAATTCTACCATGATAATATGATACCCACATGGGTATCAAAATAAAGGGCTTGAAGAGATTTCAAAAATATAACACACTAAAAGTATTAAAATAAATATAAAGTTGGCAAAATAAAAAAATAAAACAGACTGCTACTAAGATTCAAAACAAGCTCACTTTTCAAGCAGTCTGGTGCAGTTGGTGGCATGAAATCTGAGGTTGAACTAAAATAACTAATTGCCTGTCGGGTTTTAGATATTTAAAATCGAAACGCATGCAATTTCATCAAAAACACAATAAATATAAGCGTCAATAAGGCGTCAGCCCAAATCCAACATTCCAACCCGGGGGTACGCGCCACAGCAACCGAGCATTTTGTTCGTCGACTGCTACTAAAACCTATGAAGTGAGCCTTCACCTTCGGTCGAGCTGTACTTTAAAAACAAATAAAAAAAAGTTTCTATACGATTTTCTCAGTTGAGGTTCCAAATTCAAATCACATTAATGACCAGCGGATCATAGTGAAATTCAGTACTTTAGGGTAGGTTCAGATGACAAGCGCTCAGCGCGCGTTGAACGCGCGTTGAATTTTTGTATAGTGTTCACATGGTGCGCGCTTGTCAGGCGTTAAACGCGCGTTGTTGCGGCCAGTTTGAGTTCTACATTTGTCGAAGATGGACGTAGAAACAGTTTTATCGGTGATTTTATACAGACGGCAGAAACGACACAACAGAAGACGGAGATATTGGGTTCACCCAATTTTGTCAACCAGGCTGACTGAAAGTCAGTACATTATTTTATATCCTAAGTTAAGGCAATTTGAGCCCAAATTCTTTAACTACTTCAGAATGTCCATCAAGTCATTTGATGACTTACTGACTCTCATAAACGATGAACTCGTAGCAGATAAAAACGCTGTGCGATATAGCATTTCACCGGAAGAAAAACTCATAATTACATTGAGGTAAGTTTTTTAATAATCAACATAATCTATAAATCAAATAAATCAAATCAACTTGTTTAGGAACAATTTTTTTAAAGAAAAAATAACATTTTGTTACTCGCAGAATAACTCTAACTCTGATTCATTGCTGACATTAGTTGGTGCTGGCGATGGAGTAGGTGTTACTGGCGATGGAGACCCCATTGCTGTAGTATAACCATAATGTGCAAAATTATTTGACACACTAGACTGCTGTGATCTATAATCATGATAACGAAAGCCTTCAACAGAAGCTGATGACTGATGACGCTGCTCTTGTGATGAATAATTTCTTCGTTGTGATACCGGGTAATTTTGATTTTCATATGTCTGTTGTTGTGGTCCTTGAAATTCATTTTGGTTTTGCAAAATTAAATTATAAATGGCAAATTTAGTTTGAAGTCGCCTATATTCCGGAATTTTTTTAATCTCTTTAACGAGTGACAAACAAAACAGCTTGTCTTCATCGTCATCTTCTTTTGGATGAGACACATTTTTCTGTGCTAAACTCTGCTCTAATATGTTTGCAAATCTTTCATCAGCAGGATTTAATTTTTGTTTTTTTCTTGAAGTAGATTTAGGACTCTTAAAGCCAGAACTTATTTCTACTTCAGCAACCTCTGACGAAGTTGATGCATTATCTGCATCGAAACTACTTTCTGTATCTTTGTTGGCAATTGATGCCTGTAGAAATCGTAGTCTATTATAATGAATATATGTCGAAGTTTTGGAAGCTCCTGATCCAGATTTGACAGTCTTTATTTTCTTCACCTCTCTCAAAATATCCCGTAAACTCTTCCACTTTTTTTGCAGGGATGACGCTGAAAAAAAAAACAGTATTTAGTAATAGTTTATGTTTGTTTCCAGATATTTGGCCATTGGATGTTCATTTGGGACATTAAGCTACGACTATAGAATTGGCAAATCTACTGTGGCTACTATAATACCACATGTATGTGAAACTATTTGGAAAAAATTAAGGCCCGTTGTTATGAGTGAACCAACGAAAGAAAAGTGGTGTGAAATATCCACGATATTTGAAAAGAACTCAAAGTTTCCCAATTGTTTGGGAGCCTTGGACGGGAAACATATACGGTTAATCCAGCCTGAACACACGGGTTCTATGTATTATAACTATAAAAATTATTTTTCGCTAGTTTTATTGGCGCTAGCGGATGCAAACTATTGTTTTGTGTGGGTTGACATAGGTGCCTACGGTAAAAACAGTGACTCAGGTATATTCAAGAATTCTTCATTGTACAAAAAGCTGACAGAAAGGTCATTAGATCTACCTGAGCCAAAGGCATTGTTAATACAAAATAGACCGACAACGTTGCCATATGTGATAGTGGCTGATGAAGCTTTTGGCATGATGGAGAATTTAATGCGTCCATATGGGGGAAGGTCACTAACTTATGCTAAAAAAATATTTAATTACCGTTTGACATTAGCACGCCGGTATGTTGAATGTACTTTTGGCATAATGTGCAATAAATGGCGCATTTTACACAGGCCGTTAGATGTTAACATCGGTTTTGCAGAAAAGATCGTAAAAGCGATATGTACACTAAATAATTATGTCAGAATCAGGGATGGCTACAATTTTGAAGACACACTTTATACGCCACCCCTGGAAAATCTAGCCTCACATTATACCGGACGTGCTGTGCGACAGGCGGATAATGTTCGAGTACATTTAACAAACTATTTCATTAATGAAGGAAAAGTAGATTGGCAGGATCGTTATATTTAACTTGTAACACAAACCGATTGTAAATGTAAATAAATATATTTACTCACATAATATTTTCTTCTTTTCTTCATTGTCATGTCCTTCACAAAATATAAGGACGAGTTCTTCCCAAGCCCGTCTTCTCAAATTCTTATCTGAATAATCGCTACTTGTCATGTCCCATATCGCAGGACGTTTCTCTATTTCATCAATTAATAATTCCGTATTAAAAGCTTCGGTTTCCATTTCGGACGATTTTCGGACGAACTTGACGAACCCTAAAATACGTCTATCCGCGTCGAAAGCGCGCGCTCAACTGAACGGAAACATAGAAAACCAATGATCTCAAAGCGGCGTTGACGCGCGCTGACAACAGTCGAGCGCTAGCGCAGCGTTGAACGCGCGCGTTACTAAAACGCGCGTTAGCATGTGTACGGCCTGAATAAAATGTATGTAGTTGTAAACGCGCGTTATCAAAACGCGCGTTGAGCGCTTGTCATCTGAACCTACCCTTAATGCCCGGCTAGAGCCTAGGGCTTAAATTACTTGTTTTAGGTTAGGTTTGCATGACATATAATTTGTCGTTAGCGAGCAGATGGTATGAAAAAAACATTTAACAGTAAAGTGACCTTACCATTTTATTAAAGGCCATCGTGTGTAAAATGCTGCTTTTATGTTGAAAATTATGTTTGAAATTAAACATTAATATACCTTCTAAATCTTTCGTGCCCCAAATTTTTACACTTATAACAGGTCAACAAGCCCACTTGATAAACAATACAATACAAGCTAATATAACACCCTTTCTCAGGATAAATCGAGAAGTGAAGTTATTTCTTCACTTCGATGTTAGACCCGATATCGGTTCACATTATGCTAGGTATCGCAAATGAATGCCAAAATGATGAAATTCCCATAAGGTGAACGGCACACGGACATACCCTAGCCTTCCCAGTTTTTTGTCATGGAACCGGGCGTGTCCCTACTCCCAGCGGGCCCCAAGACACAACAGAGCGCGGTTGGTTCCAGGGATTAGTTCTAGATTTGTTCCATCGGTACTCCAAAAATCTCGGTAATTTAATTTGTTCACATTTTCACATTTCTTACAGTAAATACTTATGATGTCGACCTCCAGCCACCAAACAACTTCTTTAATGGGCGGCTGATAGACCTCAGATTAGTCTCAACCTTTCGTTCTATTTGTGTGCTCCTCGTTTTACTATAAACCTAATTTCAACTTCGCTTAATTTCTTCAATCAATCAATCAACGCAGCCTATCGCAGTCGAGTCGTCTGCTAGACATATGCCTCTTAATTTCTTATTATAGCCGAATAGTCAGTTCTATTATATCTGTGAACTCGATTCATTTCAAGCACACTTGAAAATAACCAGGTGTATTTATACGCAAGTATATTCACCGTCAATTAAAATGTTTTCGCCCTCGGCTCGCCCAAAGAAAGCCGTGCTCGTAAATCATTTATGTAAATCAACAACAACAATGAACCAAAATAATATAGAGAGTGCTCTATGGAACGTCGCACCGGATGTACTAGCGACTTCCCGCCGGTTTCTGACGGTTTTACCTCCTGTTTCCGCTACGGTGGGTAGGTTACCAGCGCGCCCTGCTGCGAACTTGGCTGTGTGCTCTTAAATATCATATAATCATATACTTAAGTTGTAGTATTTATAATCAGGTAGATTGTTTGTGCCCGGAGTTTTGGGTAGTGCAGACATAAACGTGCCTATGGATTCATAGTTGTGCTTTGTACCCAATTTGGTAAGTCCGCTGCTGTTTTAAATCTCGGTGTATTGCTTTGAGAAAAGAAGGTCCCTGACCTGTGTACCATCGCTTTTGTGCCTCACCCTTGTAACAATCGTGCCTTAAGTAAACTACGGCTTATCCTGTACCTACATATTTATTTGATACGTTTCCTCTTTTCTTGTGTTTTCCTAAAGCACACACTTCGTCGATAGTGTGTGGAGTGTACCTACTAAATAAAGCTCGTGTGAACAAGCTCTTTTAGCTATTTCTCGTTAAGATAATCGCATGTCTTAGGATATCCTGACATATAATACTATTACAATAAACATGTGCCTAATTACAGCTTGGAATGAAATATTACGCTACATAATTTTTGCAAAAGGAAATGTTTACGTTATTTTTGAATGCTTCTACAATCCTTGACATGATATCACGCCTGTTTTCCCGGAAGATTTAGGCAGAGGTGTTCAAATAGTCCTACACCCTCATTTCGCCAGTAATTTATAAGTTCCATGTAAGAGGGGTGAGCCTATTGCCATCAACTGGATAAAAATCCAGACTGCTTGAATGTTTCCGTAAACAAATTACCTGCCTATGTCAAAGCCATAAATGAACACACAAAAGCGTTGAAGCGTTATAATCGGTACATGGTTTTCATAAAAATAGATCACTAGGAAGGTAATAGATAAAAAATCTAGTTTAAACTATTATTTATTAAAGAAGAAACCATTTTGAGCTAGCCGCCTCATTCCATACAGTTTTATGCCAGTAAGTTTTTAGTAGGATAGGACTGATTTATTTATGCATCATTTATCATTCCCAAACTTCGGATTGAAGATTTGACATTCTTGACAGGCCCCATTTAATCTTCTTAAGTGTCTAATACACGCTCTACTGAACTCGGAGTCAATTCAGCACTGAACTGAACTGAACGTATCAAAAAACTGTGATGTAATAACTCAATTATTTGAAGTAGTATAGTACAAATACTTATATAGTATGAAAGTGCGAATGCCAAGGAAGTCAATTAGCGATCTAATTAAAAAATTGCGGTGTTTACAATCTGAGAAAGTAAATTTGTTTCTCTTTACATTCATAAGAATTCTCTCGAAGTAGAAATTAATATTTCCATAGTAACAGTTTGATGCTAAGTGTTTCTCGTCTTGACGAGTTTTTATTAAAATGTGCAGGAAATTAATAGCAAAGTATTTATAATTTCCGCACTATTCCGCAATTTTGTTTTTCAAAGTATTCGCCACGTAAATTTGATACACTTTTTCATTAGCTCGAACCTGTTATTAAAACATTTATTCCACTCCAAAGTGGGGGTATTCAATATGGCTGACTTGCAAGCGTCGACTTTCAAACGACGAGCTCAAAAGAAAAAGTTTGTTTTGTTATTTTTTTCACATTGTTTCTGCATTCGTCGAAATGGAATACGAAAATATAACTATTCGTAAAAAAAAGTCTCAGATAAATGAATCGTTTAATGATTCATTTCAGTCAACGCTTTCAGCTGACAACTATCTTTGTATAAGTTTACCGGACCTGTCAACAAGGAACGAGGCCTCTGATGTACTACATGACGTTATAAAAGATCTGAAACACAAATTAGAACAAGCTCAGAATAAAATTGAGAATTTACTTGATGAAAACAATACGTTGAAAGAAAAAACAATTGAACAACAAATTATTATCACAAAGTTTCAAAGTCAAAAAAATCAAACAACCTCCACACCAAAAAGGAAGGTCAAGCAGAAGCACCCTGAACCAAACCAAAATCCATCAAATGTTAAAACTATAACTCCTACCAAAAGCTTCAGAAATTCGAACTTGCATTTAGAAAACAGTGCTACTACTTACAGTTGCGACCAGTTGCCAACAGATGGCGATGTCTCGACGATGAAGCGATCGGCTAACGACCAGACAAAATCGTTTAATAAAAATACGATAGATGGAGTTATTAGTTCCGAGGTGGAAAAATGTCGAAAAATATATATCTATGGTGGTCAACAATGTGCTGGTTTAGGAGACATTCTTGTTCGTACGAGACTGAATTCAAAATTTGAAAGGTACAAAATATCTTCAACGATAAAACCGTCTGCTCAAACTATAGATATTCTCAAAGACTGTTACAAGTATATAGAAGATGCACCGGAAAATTATATTATCTTGAGTGTTGCACAGAATGATAAAAATCCTACGAAAGTGACTATGGACTTGGCTGCGTTATTAAGTAAGCTACAATTTATAAATATTATAATTTTAAGTGTTACCTACAACCCATACTTGAATGAATGGAAGCTCAATAATTTACTACAAGGTATTTGTAATAATTTTGAGAAATGTAAATTCCTATGTTTATCAAATATCACAAAATATAAAACATCCTTTTTATATGATACTAGTAAACGAATTAATAGTTTGATAGATAGAAATGACTATCAAAACATAACTTTAAGGCATTTTCCTGCCCTTGAACCTGAATTAAATAAATTAGTATCAAAACCGCCGCCAAATAGGGGCACTATTCCATTTTATTTCTCAGTAAACACCAACCAACGTTCTACTTGTACACAGCAAAATATAAATGCTAACACGAATCATCTTTTTCGTGACCAATAATAATACTGATTGTAACTATGACTATACCGCTACTCTTTTACACCAAAATATTGCTGGCTTGCTCAATAAAGTTGATTCTGTCCAATTATGTTTAAATGATTTAGCTGATAAGGAATTCAATGTAGATATTCTTTGTTTTTCTGAGACGTTTGTAAGAGCAGGCGATGAATTAAATATTAATTTTAAAAACTTTAATCTAGCATCGTCTTTTTCAAGGAAAAGAGAAAAGCGTGGTGGTGTGTGTATCCTTGTACAAAAAATGTTTGACTCTAAGAACATAGAATTACCTAAGGATTTATGTACTGAAAAAATATTTGAATGTTGTGGCGTTGAGATACCTTCACTAAAATGTATTGTAATTTGTATTTATAGAATCCCGAATTCAAGAACATTTCTATTTTTTGAAAAATTAGACCTATTGTTGCACAAATTACTCAAACGGAAAAAACGTCTTATCATAACAGGAGACCTAAATATTGATACTCTAAAAGATAGCAATGATACAACCAAACTTAAAGATATTTTAGCTAACTATGGGTTAAGTCTGCATATAGATAAACCAACACGCCAGCTTTCTTGCTTAGATCAGATTGTAAGTAACATAGAACATTCAACGGGAACTACACACGAAGTTTTTTTATCAGATTATAACACATGTCAAACACTAACATTCCCAGTTGAAGAGAGAAAACCTGCCTTAAAATATTGGTATAAAATAAACAGGGATTACTCAGATGATAACATACAAAAATTTATGGATGCTATTGGGAGTTTGTCTTGGATTGATGTTTTCGAAAACACTGACCCTAACGATAGCTTCAATATATTCCATGAAAATTTTTCACTATTTTATAAATTATGTTTTCCCTTAAGGAAAACTAAAATCTATGTCAATAATACATCACCTAAATGGATTACCAAAGGTATTAGGACATCTTGCGCTTATAAAAGACATCTTAAAAAAACGTGTTACCTAAACAATAAAAATAACGAAATACGGTCTAAGTATTTAAAATATAATAAAATATTAAAATCTTGCGTCCTCCGCTCAAAGAAAAGTTCCAACCTCAACTATATACTAAAATCTAAAAATAAAAATAAAGCTACATGGGATATCATCAAAAACAGAACAGACACACACAAAACATTTAATCAAATAGACGCATTAGATCACGACGGCTTAATTTTAAATGACCCAACTCAAATAACCAACTCATTGAATAATTTCTTCATTGATATTTCTAACACAACACCTCAACCTACCAAAAGCATCCTTACATCTCAACCCGCACGGAACGACTCCAGTATATTTTTGAATCCTTGTTCTGACACTGAAGTGTTTCGTACAATAACATCTTTAAATAATAAAAAGTCGGTAGGGTATGATGAGATATCCACCCACATACTGAAACTATGCGCTAAAATTATATCACCAATACTGTGTCACACAATTAACTTATCTTTATTTGAGGGTATCTTCCCTAATATTCTAAAATCTTCAATAGTAAAACCCCTTCATAAAAGTAAGAGTACACTAGATAAAACTAATTATAGACCAATCACACTAATTTCAATGTTCTCTAAAATTTATGAGAAAATAATGCATAGTCGTTTAATCCATTTTATAAACAAACATAAAACTATAAATGAAGAACAAAATGGGTTTCAAAAAGGTAAGTCAACCACTTTAGCAGCATTCTCTCTAGTAAGGTCCATAACAGACAATATAGATAAAAAACGTTCTGTTTCAGTTATTTTCCTTGATATGAGCAAGGCTTTTGATCTCGTTAATCACGAAACACTTCTTGATAAATGCGAGCGCTATGGAATTAGAGGTCCTGCACTAGAATGGCTAAAAAGTTATCTCAGCAATAGACAACAGTGTGTTGAAGTATCCCGTATTAGCGATAAACTTGTTGCAATATCATACAGATCCTTATTCCGTCACAATGGGTCAGGAGTGCCTCAAGGAAGTATACTTGGGCCTCTTCTCTTCCTGTTATACATCAATGACTTACCCAGTATAACAAAACATAAATGCGTGCTATTTGCCGATGATGTTTCAGTAATAATACCCGAGATTGACAAAACACTACACCAACAGGAAGTAGAGCAAACCATTACCGATATAATAAACTGGCTAAATGAAAACAACCTTAAAGTAAATCTGTCTAAAACAAAATTCATTCAATTTGCAAACTACAAACAAAGCCCTCCAAAAATTAATTTAGTACACAATAATGAAACAATAAATAGAGAAAATAGCATCAAATTTTTAGGCTTAACGTTAGATCAAAATTGTAATTGGGGAGTCCATATTGACAACCTATGTAAAAGGATAAACAGCTTCGTATACGCGCTAAAACAGCTACGCAAAACAGCAAATGAAGAAGCTGCACTCAACGCCTACCATGGCTATGTAGCGTCTGTACTGAGATACGGCTTACTCCTATGGGGTAACTCGACACATGTCCCAAGAGCCTTCATAGCACAAAAAAAATGTCTGAGAGCAATTGTTGGGATACCTCCATATGAGAGCTGCAGACCAGTTTTTAAAAACTTAAAGATTCTAACTCTAGCATGTATGTACATTTTAGAAACAGGAATTTTCGTTAAAAAAAATTTACACTTCTTCTCAACAGTAACAGAAAACAATCGATTTACAAAAAGGGACCCCACTAAGTTAAAAAACCAATTTTGCAACAGTACTCTTCATTATAAAAACAGTTACTTAATGTCAATTAAAATATATAACCATATTCCAAAACCAATCAGAGAGACACCCCTGCATTTTTATAAAAATAAGTTGAGATCGTGGCTACTACATAAGAGTTTTTACTCAATAAAAGAATTTTTTGATGATAAATAGGTACCTACGATATTATTAATATGTTATACACTTTTTTATATTTTATGATTCTAAATGTTAATGTTGTGTTTTATATTATTATAATTTATATTATAGGTACAGTCTGCACATTTTTTTGGTTTTGTTTTGCTTTTATTAGAATGTAAGTTTCGTTAGAGTATAATGTGTCATTAGTGTTAGGTATAAGTGTGTGTGTATAAAAATTTACTTAAACTATGATAAGTACTAAATATTAATTTTAGTATCAATTATTACATGTAAATATTCGTATGCTGCGTCTAGCGGTGGATATGTCGAGAACTATACCATTTATGTAACAACTTTGTAAGTACCGTATCCTACGAATAAATGTCTTTGTCTTTGTCTTTGTCTTTGACTGCTTCTTCACCGGACTGGAACCTTTGACCACGAAGACTTTTCCTAATTTTAGAATATTTAAAGAAATCGTTAGGGTCAGGTCAGGACTGTAGGGAGGATGGTCAAGAATTTCTACGTTTTGCTGCTTCCTGCTTCAAATACTCAATCGTTTGACGAGCGCTGTGTGAGCTTGCGTTGTCATGGTGTAGGATTATGCGTCGCTTTGGGTTAGATATCCGAAGTTCGGCGATGACTTGTGGTAAACAAACTATGGTATACCACTCTGCATTAGCCGTTCTACGAGGTTCAAGTACAATTGTCGCAAATGGCAGGTTTTCGCCACGAACGTAGCCACCATCTTCTTTGAAGTGCTTTGAGAGCAAATGACTTTCGTAGGCGAGCAATGGGTAGCTCGCCGTCCGATAAGGGCCAGGAACGGGTCGACGGCGCGTTGTGTTCTACGTGCGCCTCAAAGAGATGTGAGCATCAATGACGGGGTCCGCTAGGGCCGATGCCTGCCAGTGTTGCGGGAAAGTCCGAAAGGGTTACCGTGGCCCCTGGCACAGGCAACTGAAGGAACTCGGGTGGGTTTTAGTCAGTAATAGTCTGACACGCCCTCCCGCTCCGCCCAGAACGGGACAAGCTACTTGACGATTACCCATGCAAAAAAAAAAGGCATTGACTCGTGTTGGAAGACCCAGATTGTGGATTGTTGTTTGGAATCAGGATCGTAGCCATAGATCCGAGATTCGTCACCACTGATGATGTCGTAGACGTGATTTGACTCTCCTCGGTTAAACCCGGTTTGAAGAGTTTTCTTACACCATCTCACGCGGGCCATCTTATGATCGTCGGAAAGCAAATGCGGGATGCAACGGGAAACTAGCTTTCTCACACCAAGCGCCTCATGCAAAATCTTTTGGTGTCTAATAACGCCTCTATCCCCGATATGTCACATGACGATCTTCGAGGATTAGTTATCTCACAGCAATGATGTTATGTTCAGTGAAGGTGGATTTTGGACGGCCTTCACGAGATTGTCACTTGTATTTTTTTTTGTCATTCATCACAGTCATCAATACTGGTATGTTCACGCTGGAATTCTAAGTTCCAGCGTTCGACAGTCCGCAGACACGGGGCTTCAATATAGAATGTGATAGCAGATGTTAGCTCTTCGAAACACTGTTGGTCTTATTACAAAACAAGGTTTTTCTTTTGACATGGTTTAAACCATCGAACCTGTTTTTGAAATAAGAACCTAACAGAAATCAAAATACACTTCTTATTACAAAACAGACAACTTGGTCTGGTCTTAGATTGTCTATTTTGTATTAAGAACTTTACTAAAGTCGGCACAAAGTTCCAAATACAAAAACGAAATCGAAGATTTAGGCTCGGGCTAAAGTTAGATCGTGTTTTGTAATAAGACGGTGTGTGTTTATATGATCTGAGACTGAAGCCATGCATTTTCGTACGTGACCTGACAGATTCAAAACAGCGCTGTGACTAAACAATTGCATTATTCCAAATTCATTTAATTATTTTGACATTTTAAATTCCTAAATTGGCGGCAAATATGTAATCAATCGAACTTAAAAGACATGCCTGGTATATGACTGTATTCCTAACTAAGCAAGTAGCTAAGTAAGTAGGTTTGTACCAATCAGCGCCTTGGTGCAATGCAGTGTCCCGTACGTGATTATATTTACTCGTATATGTTCGTATGATAATAAGTAAATAATGCCGCATTTACGGTGAGAATTTTAATGGATTTTCGTGGCAATTTGAATATATTTTAATGAGCGCGCGTGAGCCGGTGCGGCTTCCGGTCCTCTATAATTATATCAGCAGTTAAGTAAAACGGGAGGATTCACCTCCGCCTTTAGGGGCTTTTCTTTTTAGACTTAAATTTCGATTCAAATTTATTGTTCTTAATTTTATCTTTTAATTTTCCGCGGTCTCGAAAATTCGCGTCCATTTAAATATTTTCAAGTAGCTTTGTAAAGTGTAGTGTACAACCCTCAGCAACATTCTAGAGGATGCTACATTGTCCTATTTACGCGCTGATGCGTCCTATAAATTCATCGCGTTATGGCTATGTCTAAGTGGTTCCCGGCCAATGCACCCAGTATTACCAGCTTCCGCACAACTTGTAAACCTACACTTAGTACCTACAGATCTATTGTGTACACCTAGCTTCCGGATTTTGAATAGCTTATTGTTTCGGACTTACACCAAGCTCAACCGCGCTGCTTCGAAAATAATAGCGGGTTGATTAAGTTAAATAAGGTTTCTTCAGCCTTTAATCACTAACTTAATAACCGTAAGATTTGGTTTATTTTAAATCCCTTTTTAAATACACATTTAACTTTTAAAACACCCTTATAATGACTGGAACATCGCTGAATCATAAAAGATGTAGAAATAAGTTTCTTTCGTCTCATTTGACGGTATTGGGGGGACAAGATTTAGGGCAACCTTTATTGGACATCTGCATAGATTGTGACTGACGGTAAGTAGGTACTAAAGTACGCATGATGAAACTATGTCATAAATTTTAATAGTATCTCAGATTTTTTAACAGATACATTTTAACATTATGTATTAAATAAATTTATTTAATATATGTAAATAAATTGTTTGAAATAATTCCAATTTCACTTCATGATAAAATTCTAAAATAATTAGGTCTACTATACTACTTATTAGCGAAATTGTGACTGAAGTATTTATTTTGACATTGATTTTTTAGATTGTTTTTATTTTTTTTGCGAGTTTTATTTTTTATTTACTGTGGACATTTTTGTGCTGAAATCACTTTAATTGCATGCTATTGACTTGAAATTAATTATTAATAATCTTAACTATTCATATTTGCACGCCATAATATGTGGCAAACATGTCTTTTTTTTTTTTTTTTTTTGAGGATGGGAAATCATCAAATGACCCCTCCCGCTCTGGGTGGAGCGGAAGGGAGTGTCAGACTCTTACTGACTAAAACCCACCCGTGTTCCTTCCTTGGCCCTTTATGTTCCGGGTCAGCGGTACCCCTTTTGGATGATCCCGCTTTCCCGGCAGGCTTGGGCCCTAGTGGGCCCCCTCTTCGATGCTGACATCTCTTTGAGGCGCGCGTGGAACACGTACGCGCCTTCCAGCACGGGCCTGGTCCTGATCAGACGGTGAGCTACCCATTACTCACCGCCCGCAGGCCCGCGCCTACGGTGGCCGGGAGTCGTCACGCGGCTCCCGACGCCCGGAGCGTCCACCGCGGCGGCTTGGACGGGAGACTCTCTCCCTCTCCCGTCCCGCCACCTCCTTAGCTAGCATGACTGCTTCGCAGAAGGAGGCGACTGCCTCCCACTCCCCCTCGCCCCGGACCATGGCTTGAACCAGGGCCGGGCGTGAGAGGTCGCCGCCGCTGCCGATCGCCTCTACGAGGACACGGCGGTGCTCCGCCCATGCAGGGCAGGCCCCCATCGTATGCTCCACCGTGTCCTCGGGGCGATCATCGCAGTGGTGACACCCGGGCGTTTCCTCCCGCCTGATGATGTGCAGGAACCTCCCGAAACATCCGTGTCCGGTGAGGACCTGCGTCAGGCGGTAGGTGAGGACGCCGTGACGCCTCTCTAGCCACTCCTCAAAGAGGGGTCTTACCGCCGCTATCGTGGCGTGCCCTGGCAAACATGTCTGACCTTAATATTATAATTTTTGGCAAACATGTCTGACCTTAATATTATAATTTTTTATGTATGCATGCATATTTTTATTATTGTATTGTACACGTGTTTATGCAAAAAAATATCTTATCTTATCTTATTTTATGATTTAAAGCTGGCAATCAAAGCAATTAATACCTAACTGGCTTCTGCCCTCGACTTCGTTCGCGTAGAGTCGTATGACACCGTAGCACCTAATACTTTACCCGTGAGGACTTGAGCTTGTGGTACCAGCTCAACTTCTAATTATAAATCCACTTAATCCAATTACGTACATATAAATCCTTTAATAAAACTAATTACCTAAGTTCTGAAGCACTTAGCTAGTATACGTAGTTAGTTAACACCACTAGCACTAAGTCGCCTCACTCATCGCTAACGTAATTTGTTGGAGAGTCACTGGTGTGAATCCTACTTCCTACTAATATTATAAACGCGAAAGTTTGTGAGGATGGATGGAAGGATGTTTCTTACTCTTTCATGCAAAAACTATTCAACGGATTTGGATCAAACTGCACAGTAATATAGCTTATACATCAGAATAACACAAAGGGTACAATTTATAAAGATTTTGTGTAATTTGGGCATAATATAACGATAAGTATCTAGTAAGTCGGAAAAATTCCTGCCCACTGAGAGCTATTTTGGCGTGCGCTGCCTAAACCATTAGAGTTACATGAAGATAATGTATCGTGGGATTGTTTGTCTTAAACAGTTCTAAATAAAAGTCCACAATAGTACTATGTCTACCTTTTATGTGGAAGCCATTATAGGCAAAACTATATGAGCCATAAATACATTTAAATTGGATACTTTTTTTACATTGCATATTTTAGACTATGTAGTTAGTTCTTATGAAAATGAACACCTACATCGCTTTCAGTATTTAATGTAGATACACTTTGTCTTTAACACTTTGTCTTTAACACTGAATAATTTGGACGAATAGTTTCAAAGTTACCACGCATATTGTTGCTTGAGTCATCGACGCGAGCGGCACGCAGAGCGGGGTAGAGGCGCGGGCCGGGCTTTGAAGCGCCATCGCCGAGTGCGCAACTATAAACTGACGAAGAAGGTATGGTTCTATTCACCAACCTATTTTGTCATGTTGTGGATTCGGAAGACGTGCTTATTGCGCAAGTTTTTCCGAATTTGCAACTAAATATCCAGGATGAAAATGGCTGTGTGAAAGAACCATATTAGCACCAAAAAAATGCGACTGTTACGGAAATTAATAAAAAAATCTTGGACGAAATAACTAGCGATACATCAGCGTACAACACCATAGACACAGTCACGTCATCCGATGACTGTACGAAGTACCTCGTGGAGTTTCTAAACTCTTTGGAGCTATCCGGGGTGCCATCCCGAAAGCTGTATACCCGTTTTGCTAACCTACGCAACTTGACGCACCAAGATTATGCACAAGACTGCACGTCACTGAACTAGGGAGGAATATTGTGAAGGCCACAAGTTTAACTGGAGCAGCTGAGGGAGACAATGTGCTTATACCATGCATCCCAATAATACCCAATAACTTACCCTTTAATTTTAAACGTCTGCAGTTTCCATTAAAGGTTGCATCTTCATTGACGATCAATAAATCGCAAGGTAAAAGTTTAATTAAAGGTAGCAGGGATACATTTGGGCATGTCATGTTTTCCCACGGACAGCTCTACGTAGCTTGCTCACGTGTTTCTAAGTCACAAAATCTGCACGTTTTCGCTGAACGGAACAAATCATTTAACATAGTTTACAGGCGTAGAACCGTCAAAACATATCGATAAGTACCTATGTACTGTATGTACTGTGTGTTGTTGTGTTGTGTTTCCTTTCAGTTTTTATTGTTTGCAGCTACCGTACGACAAGTGAAACTGCTATTACCAACTAATTCTCTTCAAATAATAGTACGTATGCATACTAATCCATATCTTTTTTTTTATGGGCGGGAAGTCGTCAAATAACTTCTCCCACTCTGGGCGGAGCGGAAGGGCGAGTCAGACTCTTACTGAATTGACGAAACCCACCCCTGTTCCTTCACTTGCCTGTGCCAGGGCCATGGTAACCCTTTCGAACTTTCTCGCAACCCTGGCTGGCATCGGCACTAGCGGACCCTGTCATTGGTGCTGACATCTCTTTGAGGCGCGTGTGGAACACAACGCGCCGTCGACCCAGGCCTGGTCCTTATCGGACGGCGAGCTACCCATTGCTCGCCGTCCGCAAGCCCGCGCCTACGGTGGCCGGGAATCGACTTGGGATTCCCGATGCCCAGGGTGTCTCCGGTGGCGGCTAGCGGCGTGTGGGCGCGAATTTTGCCTCTCCCTCACACATTCCGCCTCCTCCTTCGCGAGCATTACAGCTACGCAGAAGGAGGTGACGGCTTCGCATGCCCTCTCACCCCATACCATGACCTGGACCAGGGCCGGCCGCGAGAGATCGCCACTGACAATCACCTGCACGAGGCCACTTCTCAAAGGGGACTTATCGCGCTGGGTTCCGACAATCGCACTCTCCATGCCGCCCTGAGATCTCGCCGGAGCTCGGTCCGCTGTGCCGTGATTTTTCACGGCAGCGGAGTTACGCCCCGGCGCGGCGTTTCGCCTCCTCGCGCCACTCCCATATGTGCGTGAGGACCTTTGCCTCCAGATCCCATGGCGGTAATCCGGCAAGGAGGCTCGCCGCCTCACCGGAGACCGTACGGTATCCCCGGACCAGCCTGGTGGCCCTTTGGGACGCATTCAACCGACGGGCTGGCCTCCGCCTCATACTAATCCATACCTGACATTACAAAAACGTAAGTAACTCTGTCTGTCTGTCCGTCTGTCGATCTGTGTGTATGCATATTTTGCGGCCAATCCGCTGAGCTGTTTGTGATGGATAGTCTCAAGCCTGGGGAAGGACATAGGTTACTTTTTATTAACACACCATGCGGGCGAAGCCGCAGGCGGAAGCTAGTTTCTTCTATATACCTATATCTAGTCTATGCATTCAGAGTAGCAGTAACGCGCAACGTAAATGTAAAGTAAAGTAGAACGATTTTTGAATCGAAAATACCACTGTCCTATAGCATTGTGGTTCCACTGTCCTATAGCATTGTGGTTAAAATACCACTGTCCTATAGCATTGTGGTTAAAATACCACTGTCCTATAGCATTGTGGTTAAAATACCACTGTCCTATAGCATTGTGGTTAAAATACCACTGTCCTATAGCATTGTGGTTAAAATACCACTGTCCTATAGCATTGTGGTTAAAATACCACTATCCTATAGCATTGTGGTTAAAATACCACTATCCTATAGCATTGTGGTAAAAATACCACTGTCCTAAAGCATTGTGGTTAAAATACCACTGTCCTATAGCATTGTGGTAAAAATACCACTGTCCTATAGCATTGTGGTTAAAATACCACTGTCCTATAGCTTTGTGGTTAAAATACCACTATCCTATAGCATTGTGGTTAAAATACCACTATCCTATAGCATTGTGGTAAAAATACCACTGTCCTATAGCTTTGTGGTTAAAATACCACTATCCTATAGCATTGTGGTTAAAATACCACTATCCTATAGCATTGTGGTTAAAATACCACTGTCCTATAGCATTGTGGTTAAAATACCACTGTCCTATAGCATTGTGGTTAAAATACCACTATCCTATAGCATTGTGGTTAAAATACCACTGTCCTATAGCATTGTGGTAAAAATACCACTGTCCTATAGCATTGTGGTTAAAATACCACTGTCCTATAGCATTGTGGTTAAAATACCACTGTCCTATAGCATTGTGGTTAAAATACCACTATCCTATAGCATTGTGGTTAAAATACCACTGTCCTATAGCATTGTGGTAAAAATACCACTGTCCTATAGCATTGTGGTTAAAATACCACTTTCCTATAGCTTTGTGGTTAAAATACCACTATCCTATAGCATTGTGGTTAAAATACCACTATCCTATAGCATTGTGGTTAAAATACCACTGTCCTATAGCATTGTGGTTAAAATACCACTGTCCTATAGCATTGTGGTTAAAATACCACTGTCCTATAGCATTGTGGTTAAAATACCACTTTCCTATAGCATTGTGGTTAAAATACCACTATCCTATAGCATTGTGGTTAAAATACCACTTTCCTATAGCTTTGTGGTTAAAATGACACTATCTTACACAACTGCACAATAATTAATGTCAGATCACTCATAGATAGTATAGTACGGTATAGCGGACAGTGTCGTGGATATTTGTGTAATGTTAAGTTATTTCTATTTATTTTAAACTAGCTGCGCCCTGAGGTTTCTCCCACACAAGTCTCGTTCCCTTGTGTTCCCATATGTCCTAATCCACGTCATGGTCTACGCATGTGTCAAATTTCATCCAAATCCGTTCAGCCGTTTTAGCGTGAAAGCGTAACAAACAAACATGCAAAAATCTAATCTTTTTTGTTTAAATTATAACTTTAGATATACCTACTACTGTTTGTTATCCCTTACAAAATAATATAATAGATATTTATTATGCAAGGCTGCTAAGTTATTTTTTGGCGCGAATACTTGTATTGAAACCTAAGCAAGCGAAGGATTTTAGGATTGAACGAGCGAAGCCAGTGGTTCAAATATAGAATCCTGAGCGCAGCGAGGGTTTCATAGGTACGAGACGCAGAATAACTTTGCTGCCGAGCGAAAAACACAACGTTTCACCACAATACAGCGAGGAAAATGCTAGGTGCAAGAAAATCCGCTTAAATAATATATTAAATTAGTGTTAAAATATAAAGGATTTTTTTGGAACTGTTAAGCTTATGTTTGTTACTTGTGTACCGTAGGTACCTACATACGTATTAGTGGTTGTTTATTGCGTTCCTTATATTTTTTATCCATAATCTAAAGTGCACTAATTTTTTGTCTTTATCATCATTTGTCCGAATGATAACTTGCCTGAATTTAATGTCAGATAATATCACATGCCATAAAATTTAAGTCCATAATACAATATAAATAAAATAAAATTTGTTTGTCATAAATATTACAATCAATAATATACTCGTACAAAAGACATAAAAACGTTTTCAATAAAAGTTATTCAAATTATTCAATATTTATTTATCCTAATAATATTTTTTAAACAAATTTGTATTACAAATGTTTTGCTGTGAACATCTCTCCGACGCGCGGCGGGGCGCGGCGTTACATATATACGAGTTGTATGACAGCGGGCAATATTTTTTCTTCTATCGACTTGTTTTGAGATAGTTCACTTGTTGTGTAGTTTTGTTTGAAGTAGCAGGATAATACGTTTTTGTTATAAAATATACTCGTATCAAAATTAATTATTGAAAATGCAGCAATGTGAACTTTTAAGGACAAACAAGGGTGACATTAAAACTAAATTAAATTACAATTCTTTATTATTTCACCAAATCCACCTGATACCATACATAAATAGTAAAGTTGCAAAAGGAATATGGCTTTCGTCACGGCTCCGGCGCTGCATGTGTTCACTCAATTAAACGGTTGATTGTCAACATGTGGTTTTTATTTCCCTATAAGAAGCATACAAACAAGCATACACAATGCAAGCGAGCATGCAGCATGCAAGCGAGCATGCAACCATGCAAGCAAGCATGCAAGCGAGCAAGCAGGCTCCGGCGGTCCCACGCGAGCTTATCGCCGCAGATGGTTTTACGCTCACCACCGCAGCTTCGTCTCAGGCGTCTCAGCCTCAGCCGTGGCGGCGAGCGCTACAATCACCTGCTCCTCAACTCGCAGGCCGCCTCGCCCTTCCGCGCCTACGCGATTCTAAATTACACTTTAGGGGTAGGGCAGAGAAGACTACATTGAGTCGGATTTACAGCGATTCGTTTCTGTCACTAAAACCTAATTTTTAGCAAATGTTTTAGAACTAACAATTTTATTATAAATGAACATGCGGAATAATACACATTATATAATACAATAATTAGTACATATGACTCTATTTTCATGCAAAATTAGGATATTCAATTATTATAGTACTCGATATTATGACAGAATAGTTTTAGAAGTAAAGATAATTTAATTATGTAAAACAAAATTTCGAATTCTTGAACATTATGGTTACTGAAGCTTATAGCAAACTATTTTAGGAGAATAAAGGGAGTACCCTATTACTAGGTAAATTATTTGGCAAATTTACGGAACATTGCTCAATTTCATTAGATTCCATTGTGAATGTTGGAGATACAGACGGATTGGCAGGCGATTCAAAACGATTTTCTATCGTGCGGTCTTTGGAAGTTGAAGGACTAGTCCAATGATTTGGGCTAGACTGTTTTAAAGTTATACCTCCTGCGATGCCCTTGCAAAATATTTGACTTGTTTTCTATTTATAGAGTCCTTTATGTATTCTTCTGCCAAATGCTAAATGATTTTATTTCTGTAAGTAGGTTTGAACAAACACTTTTACCCGTCAATCTTATTTTAAAAACTAGATGAGGTCGGCATTTCCTATCTGACTACTCTGAGAAGAAAGGCCGAATCAAACTCAGAGGTCACAGTCTCTTTTAAAGTCCAGACAAAATCTTGGTCAGATCATGTGAAGGCTATGAAGATCGGTTTCTGAAATGGTCTTTTGAGGAAAGAACCACACGGATTGAGTGGACCTGTCCAGTCAGTGCACGCAATTGTCAGCAATCGTGCAGCTCAACTTAGACTTAAGGAGCTGAACGATTCGACGAACAATACCAAAGAAGAGACATTTGAGTAGGCCGCATAAATTACTGGACAAGGTACTGGACTTCCAGCCGTTGTGACGCTTAACCGTGGTTAGATCAGCGTCCGAGCCAGACAAAAGTGTGGCCGACATCCTCCTAAAGCAAAGCCCGGTGTATTGCTTTGGTTCCTGTCGTCCAAGGAAAGTGGCAATTTCTCGTGGCAAACCACCAATTTTAGTACTAAGCGTACCTAAGTAAAACGTAACTTCCCATAGGCTGTCTAAAACATATTCTATAGATAAATTAAAAAAAAAAAACGATCGATTGGTGTATTAGCAGGGCGCAAGGTTGATTTCAACTACAATTTTAACATATTCGTCACGAATCACGAAGTTCCTATAAATATTGGTCTTCGTGTTTGATAAGTTAACCAACAGCAACTTTTCTGAATGCTTTTCGTGGTAAGATACGTGAGTGCATTAGTCCGGCACGCCACACTAATGCCAATAATGAGGACAACCTGTAACGCAAAGGAAGAAAGTTTTACAGCAGATACTAAGACAGTAGTACATAATTTCCCAAAAAAGTGCCTACTTTGAACAAAGATATTATATTAGGTCCTTAGTCCTTACATATGAAATAGGCATAGGTATAATATGAAATAAAAAATAGGAAAATGTGTTAAGTTCTGTTTACGTTTTTATTATTTATTTCTACTTGAGTATAGTTTTCGATATTGGCGTGTGCTATCTGACATATGGCCTCAGATCATTTAAACACATATGATCTGAGCATATGGCAAATAATTTTAATGTTTTTGTGTTTCGTAATGTTAATTACTTACTACTGTATAGAATCCAGTTCTTCTAACTGAACAGACAGCAGTGCTGGGGAGTTTGTTGCGTCGCTTCTTCTTTCCAGCTAAAGCACTAGGAAGTGGTGAAGGGTGGGCGTTTTGGGGGACTGTCTTATGTAATTTTGACGTTCAAAGAGTGCTGATTCTCAGCATAGTTAGAATAAATGACTTTTGATTTTGAGGCGTTTTTTATGGAAAAGCAAAACGATTTTTAAAATATTATATTATTTTAATTAATCAATCAAAGTATGTACCATTGTTATCTATACACTTTCGCCGTTTTATCAGTAGTTTATTGACTGCTTTGCTGACAATAATGTGGGAGCGAGAATCAATAAAATCTTTGAAAGCGGTTTGACAGCTTCATCGGAATTGAATTTTTTCATTGCAAGAAGTTGTTCAAACTCTGGAAAAAGTGGTAATCTGTTGGAGCAAGGTCCGGGGAGTACGGTGGTTGTCGGAGACGTTCCAATCGTTCCAAAATCAAATGGTGCGAAAACAAATGAATCGCTTAATTGGAAATACAAATACACAAGCCAACATTAGAAATAAATGTGAATATGGAATTCCTAACCAAACGCCAGATATTTGAGATCAAAGTGGCCAGTTTGACAAAACGCCAATTTCACGTGTAAGGACCTAATATTAGAAAAGCGAAATACTTACTTTTGAAGCAAGAAATTCGGAGTCGGACGCTTCGTTGAGTAACTCCTCAATGTTAGTAGTGGTGAAAATCTTAGATTTTTTCGGTTTGTTGCCGCTTGACTTTTTATTTAAAAACGCAAATAGATTGGAATATTCTTCTATGTGTATATAATTTTTGTTTTGATCGTGGCTTTTAGCATCGAGTAAATGCTTGGAAGTGTGCTTGATTTCCTTGTTTTAGATAACTTCAATGAAGTATGATAGCTTTAATATAGTCTCCGAAAATGTTTTCGCGCCTTTACGTGACGACTCGTAGAATGTATCCATGCATTGAACAAACTGTACGCCTTTATGTAGGTACCTTTTGCGCGAATTTTCCGGATGAAAACTCAATTCGGCAATATGTACCGCTTGCACTGACTCTGTAGGTGTGGTCTGTTGTTGTAAATTTATATCTCCGTCGCTGTTGGACTCGCTCATATTTTATGATTTCTTACGATTTTATCAAAATACAAACCAAAATGATGGAAAGTTAATTTTAAATAATAATTGATTAAGAGAAGATTTTTTTTCATGCAGTCGTCGTGCTGGCCAGTGCGATTATCCTAAAAATGAGGTTGGCGCACTGACATGAAATAACTATTAGTTAAAGCATTTGCAGTGGTCTGAGGGGCAATTCCCGTATTTTTAAGACCGTTCGCATTCTAATCTCAGTCTCAATCTGTCAAAATTACAATCAATTTACATACATTTTTGACAGGTTTTTGACATTGATTGTCGCTGAGATGAGATTGCGACTTGAATTTGAACGTTTTTTAAGTACGAGAATTAGCCTACTGGCGATATAGAAAATTATTGAATAGAAACGTTCGAATTTAAAAAAAAAACTTTGCACGCTAGCGGATTAAATACACTTTTGCACTCGAGACTTCGAATGACAAACAGAATCTTTGCGGGGTTGTGAGGTGAAAATTAAATATGAATAGGTAAAGTCTTAAAACTAAGTACGCATATTGTACGCGAAACTAGTGTTTTCAATTTAAAAATATACGTAACGTATAACGAATCTATTTTACGTTCAGGTACTCCCCATGTTCGTGCTACTACTAAGCTCATAGTTGGTTTTCGTTTGAAAGGTGGCATTACAGCTTGTCGCTTTTGAACGGAATGTATTCTTTGTACCTTAGTTTTACCAATCTACTGAAAGCCTGATTAAGTCACGGATCAGCTAGATACATATATCTGCTTAGTCTTTTCCCAAATCTGTTGGGGTCGGCTTCCAGTCTAACCGAATGCAGCTGAATACCAGTATTTTACTTGGAGCGACTACCTATCTGACCTCCACAGTCTAGTTACTGGGTAATACGATACCTCTTGGTAAGACTGGTTGTCAGACTTTCGGGCTTCTGACGACCCGTAACGACTGTCAAAGATCCACGAATGACAGCCGGGACCAACGGCTAAGGTGCTTCCCGAGGCACGGATGGGTCTTGGTATGTAAAGATGGTCACGCATCCACGGAGCAACCACGGCAAGCGTAGCTTAACCTGATCGTTCGACCTGTGCGGCTGTTATGTAATGAGAAATCTAAACTTATAAATGGTAACTTATAAAATATATATGTTTGTATTGGTTTTGGTGATTGTTCAAGTAGAAACAGTGCAGATGTCTAGTTTTGACCGTATTAATTAAGGTTTCTGCAAACTTAAAGTCTGAATGACGTTGATGATGACCTATCAAAGGGCATAAACTTAGGAACCCAATGCACCCGACTTTTTTTTCTGCTCATTGGCTCCTTAACAAATGTGGCCTCACACAAAATGAATGTACCTACTTGCCTAACATCAAGTGAGACAGTGGTCAAAAGCAAACGGACAAACAATACGATAAAAGATTGCTCGATACTTGTCAATTTTATCATCGCATAGCATTTCAGATTACAGGTCTATTCCAGTTTATCCCCCACATGTGTTTATCCGACTTTATTCCAGGATTAAAGATCTCTGTGTAAGCCTGGCACCTACTACAATAGAATGTCTGGAAAATATTTTGTTCAGATAGATGGATTACGGCACCAGACTTAAATCCTTAAAGGGTCGGCCTGTAATCTTTTCCTCGTATCTTTTTCATCCTTCTGAAGACAGGACGTAGATGGTACCACACTTGTACGCAAATTGAATCGAAGATTGAAGTTTAGTATGCATTTTATACATATCTAGGTAATTTAATACTAAACCGCTGCCAGTACGTGGAATCGCAAACGAAATGATATGAAATAGATGTTTTTCTATGAAAAACTACCAATTTTTATTTAAGTTAACGCACATGCACCTAGCTCTGATGAGAAGACAATTTGACTGCAATACCAAAATATATATAATAAAAAATCTAATAAAATAATAATATAATTAAATAAATATATGGATACCAAAATACATTTATGGTATCCATAATTCATATTGCAGCTCAATACATTTGAGCACATACTTTTAATCACTTATTTTCTATTCTTTAACGTTAAACAAACAGCTAGCATAATTATGTTATTTATTGGGTCATCCCTTAATGAAGCATCTGCTCAAGTTAGGATTTAGTAATTATTTACACACGAATGGTATATAAGGCGGACTAATACCACACAGAATTCTATCTCAGACCATTTTTGATATTTTTTTTGGTATTATTTGTGTATGAGTGAAAAATCTGCAATCACACATAGGTATGTCACATTTTATAAAACTTGTTGGACAAATGGGAGTGTCCTGGCCGGGACACGTGGTGGACTTTACGACGTGGAGACACTGGCAATACTAAAGAATAAAAGTATTTTGGAACCATCAAATAAATCTAAATATTTAGCAACGAAATGAAAAAGTGGGTTTTTCAAACAAACTAAATAGTAGTGATAGGCCGACTATGGGTTTTGCTAATCTTTGACTAAACTATTAGTTTAGTACATATACAGGGTGTCAGGAACATCAACGCGCCAACTGAAACCATGAATTCAGTACATGATTCTGAAACCCCTGCGTTGAAGTTTTACGTCGGTTATAAAAAAATAATCTGCTGTTTCATAGAAAAGTGTAATATCTACGCGGTCAAAATGTATGGCAGAGCAAATCTAAAACAAAATAACCGACGAAAAATTTCAACGCAGCGGGTTTCGAAGCGATTGTATCAGATTCTGCCACCAAGTATTTGACTGAATTTTTGTATGTAGACTAGGAACATCATTAGATATGCGCAGTTTATTTTATTGTCTTATTGTCGTTTCCATCGTGTTTTACAGGGTTATTGGTAAAACACCATCAACCTCTTAAGGGGTCATTATACTCATAATTATGCACAACTTTTAATAAGAGACCAAAATAGAAATCGCGAAAAAAAATCAGGTGGTTCCTACATTTTGACGAGTTCTGCAAACATAAAGGTAGGGAACAGCTGATTTTTTTTCGCGATTTCATTTTTGGTTCCATAGTAAGAGTTGTTCATAATGATGAGTACAATGACCCCTTAAGAGGTTGATGGTGTTTTACCAATAACCCTGTATACTGGATGTGCTTAAGAAAACAATTATTTTCCAGAAAGTGGTAGGTAGGTACATCTGGTTTTAAATAATTTCTAGATATATCAATCTGGTTCAAAACTGCACTAGGACGCTTCCTGCAAGCTAAACAGAACGCACTAAATTGATTAAGTGGGTTGGAATAATTAAATTAGTTCCATTATGGAAATTAGGGAATATTATCAAGTACATAATACTCGACGTCTAGGAACTATCCAGCCACATAAATACAATTATATAAATTCTAACAATGATAATTTAAATATTACCTTTATGAATATGAACAGAACAACTTTTACTAACGAAAAGAGCAATTGTTTTATACATTTTCATTTTCAACGTTTTCTGCTGTTGCATTTTTGTATGGTTTTCTTTTGGAAATTGTAGTCTCACAGTAAATAAGTTGATAATGAGTGCATTATTTATTATTATTATAAAATATGCATATACGTGGGTCACACTGAAAGTTTTCAGAAAATTAAAAATTGAATGATGTAGAAGCCTGTTAATATTTTTATTGCTTTTTGTAGTAGTCTCCGTTCCTTTCTAAGCACCGTCGCATGCGATTCAACTATTGACTGAAGCAGTAGGCCCACTCATCTTTAGGGATTTCTTCCACGCCTTTTTCAAACGCAGCCATAGCATCTCCAGGGTTCAAAACGAATTCCTCCAAATATCTTTTATTTTTAGATATAAATAAAAGTCACAAGATGCCACGTCAGGACTGTAAGGACTATGACTTACTAGCTCCACACTTTCGATGGACAAATATTCGATAGTCCGTCTGGCGGAGTGAGCTGGAGCGTTGTCGTGGTGGAGGGGGATCCTACTTCTTGGGCCCTGCTGTCTAACATTTTCCAAGACAACTGGTAAACAATGACTGATATAGATACCAATCTGCAGTAACAGTCTTTTTATCTTCTAGGACGCAATTGTTTTGAAATGACCCGTCCGTCCAAAGAATGAGGCAATAGGCTTTTTCCCTTGACTTCTGCCCTTCTTTACTTTTGTCGGCAAATCTTCTAAAGGAAACACCCATTGCGCAGATTGTCTTTTGGTTTCGGGTCCGTATCAAGCTTTCTGTCGCCTAAATGTTCATGTAGGTAAGACTTTTTGTTCGTGACTCATACTGAAGCTGCCCGAATCTGTTGATATGTCACTATTATATCAGCTTCTATCAATAGCCGCACAGCACTCACGTTATCTTCAGTAGTCACCGTAGAAGGACGTCCTTCTCGCGAATCATCAGTGAGTTTGCTTCGACCACGTTTAAACTCATTAAACCAGTTGTAAACAGTGGCACGGGATGGGGCATCATCATGAAATGCTAATCGGAATCTATCGTAACATTGTTGTTGAGTAAGACCGCAACGAAAGTCTTAATAAATCATTGAACGAAAATGTTCTCTAGTCAAATCCATTTCGACGCACGACAGATACTTTTTAAATTACCGCAAATTTGTAAAAATAAATGACATTTTATGAATTCATTACACATCTACAGATTCGAAATTTTAGTAAATTTTTCATCGGCTGTTTTTCTTACTGGCCTATTCTAAAAACTTTCAGTGTGCTCCCCGTACTTACGTACTTCCTTAATTCTTGTTAGAGCTACCGTTTTATATTATTTACCATTATTTCATGCTATGTAAAATAGATGAACAATCCTTCAGATGGAAAAGCTTCAAAGATAGAGGAAAAAGCAAACTACTGAGGAAGTAACTCGCAATCATGCATCAAAAGGAAAATCCGAGTAGTTCTTTGGGTTTAATCTAAAACATCTTATAAAGTGCAGTTGGCTGTGTGTTAAATCTTAATTAACTTCAAATTCCAGGTCGCAAAAATTTGAATAACGTTTTTCGTTTAGGAAATTAAGTTCTGGGAATGACAAGATGATGTCACAAAATGATTAGATGTCAGCAATATTAATTTAGTAGCTGATAGGAAAGCCAATCTCGTCACGACACTTATCAATATGCGATGTCATGCATGAGTGGTCTGGAACGGTAGTACCTAATACCTCTGTGCTTACTGCGCTCAGCGACCCATTCAAGATTTAAATATTGCTTGCTCGAAGTTACACGTGCCAATGTATTGCGTCGATATGAGGAACTTGCGTAGAGAGAACAATTTCGTTCCAATAAAGAAGACAATAACAGGATACACAATATTTTGCTTCATTTCCTTTTCTATAGAAACATGGAATAGTTTTCTTGAAAGCGATAGTAAATATTGAAAACATAAATCAAAAGAAGAGGATATAACTTCGTTATCTTAGATTTCACATTTTCGGATTCCATTGTTACGTCAGGTTTGCATCGTTCGTTTTGTTTAGTTTTTTTTATGAACAAGATAAAAAAAATATTTTTTCGACTTTTATCTAGGTTCTAAATCAAAGTGGGTAGGTACTTACTGTTGTTATTTAGTTTCAGTAAATTGAGGATTTCATTGTTTTTAAAAGTTCGTTTTTCTCGTGTACGTCTCCATGTAAGTGCTTATTTACTGATAAATCCACCTAAAATGTTAAATAAGTTCATATACGAAGCACCATGAAAATATTACGTTACATTGTAGGTAAAATAGGTATCAAATTGGGAACATAATCCGGGATGCGATACATCCTGCAGCTGGATTTAGTTTCCAATTTAGGCTCAGACCCTGTTTTGTGTATGAACTATTTGAACTATACCTACCATAACGTGTAGTTATAACAATGTAAGTAACCTGAATGATAACAACGAAAATGACAATAAGAAGGTATAAAGAACAAAATGAATAGCTCAGATTTTGTTTTTACTAGATTACATTAAAATGTGCCTCTAATAATTATGTATAGGTATAGAAATATAAGAAGATTTCAATTTTGACTACTTACAAGTTCCTTAATATGAATTCGTAATCAACTTTGTAACCGATTCCAAAACTCTTGTAAAGTACCGCTGATTTGTTATTTGCAAATCCCACTTGACCCTTTCGCAGCTCAATGGGTAGGCAGGCGTATTATTTCCAGATTCCATGGAAATGAGGATTTTCAAAAGGTCTCTGTTATATTCTCATCAATATTCTCGAGTTAATCTTTTCTTCTTAGTAAGTCATTCTCATTACCCAAAGGTCAAAACTTGTAACTGTAAATAATGAGTAAGAAAAATGAAATGACGAAAAAAACTTTATATACCTAATACACTGTTAGCCAAGTTCCTAAATAGGTAGTTTTGTTAACTTTCCTTATAACATAATTAGGTATTTTTTGATAGCCTAGTACTATCATGCATTATTGTTATACTAAGAGTTATTTTATCGGACCACCAATTATAAATTTTGAGTGCAATTGGTCAATCAACTACACAGGTATGTTCGTTGCTTGATTAGGTACTAATTAATCAGATCAATGCGCTTGTTGTAAGTAAATATACCTACAGTGTCTGGTTGTATTCCTTATTGTGCCCAATAGTACCATTTCCCATCGAACTGGTGAGCGTGACTATGCTTCATAAACCATCATTTGCATGAAAGTAACAACTGGAAAAAATCCGACCGTTATATTTGGTCTTTATTTTAAAATCATGCAAACTAGTTCTCTACGTTTGATTTTCATGACTAAATTATTCAGGTTTTATCGAATCGTAGGTAGTTTTGCAGATTAGTAGATCATAGTAAAGATAGCTTTCTATATCTAGATAGATAAACATGATTCATTTCAGAAATACCTATTGACGGACAGGGCTTTTTTTGTACAGATTTTTTTTACGCGGAACAAAATTATAATACCGTTGCGCAGAACGTGTTTGGTTTTGATAATTCTGACATTCACAGACAGAATATGGTGGTAGTTTAATTAACCTATTTTCTTTTCCAAATAAAATACCACGAAATGCTGAATAACACACCAATCTGACAGTTTTTATTCTATATCAAAATAAAATCGTAGCGTAATCAAAATTGTAGATACATTGTTTTTTTAAGTAATTTTTGCGAGGTCTGGGAACGATTCTATTGCCATAATAAAGGGTTTTTAACAAGAACTTTGTTTTTTGAAACAAAATAAAACAACGAATTTAGAAGAAAATTATAAAAAAAAATTGTATTAGTAAGAGTAAGGTTTGGCAATTATGAATGAAAAAGAATATCGGACAAAATAAAAGACCACCACGACCACGCTCACAGATGTCAATTTTTCAATCACTTTTTGCCAAAATGGCGAAATTATACGATTGGGAAATTTGGCTTGCAATAAATTATTTTCTTCGTTAGCTGTGTGCTGTGTGTACTTTACTTGTGGCATCTTCCTGTTAGAACCACATATCAGTGATATCCATATCATCAAAAATAAGCCAACATTTAGTTGTTAACATCTCTTGAAATAAACCCGCCATTTTGCCAAAAAGTGATTGAAATTTTTGATGAAAGAATCGACATCTGTGAGCGTGGTCGTGGTGGACATTTTTCCGATATCATTTTTCATTCATAATTGCCAAACCTCACTCTTTCTAATATAATACAATTTTTAATAATTTTCGTCTGATTTCTTCGTTTCGTTTTTCTTTGTTTTATTATGTTTTAAAAAACAAAGTTCTTGTTGAAAAACCCTGACTGTTTGTTTGTTTTTATGAATGTATGTTTCAGCATCACGCAAATACTACCGGATAGATGTTGTTCAAATTTTGCAGTATATAAGTCTGGTCAGTCTGTAAGCTATTTATCACCCTGTTTGCTATGGGGAATGAGCAATATTGCAATTTGTTCGTATTCTTCTATAGTTTAGCGCAAATTGTAAAAAGACGAGGCTCAAAAGGCTAGATTATTACAGTTAGTTACAGATTTAAGCTTTTAAGTGATTATAATCACGTTTTTAAGTGATTAGCATAATTTTTTAAAAATTTTGATCTGCATTCACAGCATTTGAAAAAATTGTACAGCTAGCAAGAAAATTGGCATTTTTCACAAAAACTTTATGATGCCAATCGATCCTGTTGCTTATAAGGACCATAAAACTCTTTCGGACCAACTGACGTTTGAGTAGAAAAGTCTAACATTTCAATTAAAACTTCTGGAGGAAATGAGACTGAGATGAGAGAGAACACAATATACCAGTGTATGACAACAGTCAGAATTAAAACATTGCTGAATAGGGAACGAATATATAGCAGATAGTTACAGATTTAACCTATTAAATAATTTTCATCTCGCTATACCTTTACGGAGCTAAGCAGTCAATCATGACATAATAATATATAAGGACGGCTAGTTTTGTCAACTTTCAACAAACAACTTAAGGGTTGGACGACTGTTTTGCAAACCTAAGTTCGATTCCCGACAATTATTGATATATTTCGTACTTCTTTTTTTTAAACATGTGGTGTACTATTATATCGTATCGTATTATATTGTATCGTATCGTATTAGTTCGTAGAACATACATGAAAAAATATAAAGTTTAGGTGTCTTCTGTCATCTTTGGTTTATAATCAGTGATCGGATAATCGGGCGCTAATATACCCAAACTTCACTTTTATTCCCACGAAAGAATAATACGGACATGCCTTTCAGAATCCCGGATCCCGGAATCGTTTGAAATTCCTGAGATTGGTAAAAATGTTACCTGCCTATAAAATACCGATAGAACTGGTTGTAAAGAAAATAAAAAATATATGTTTTTTTTAGTCTTTGTTCGAATAAAATACAATAAATTAGTCGATTCGATCACTAATCGTAATCTGTTAGATAGATAAATCAATTTCCACTACTTAACCACATTGTGCACATAATTTTTTATTGTTATTCCATTTGTTTTGAATAAAATAAAGATACTAAATCACAATAACCACTGCTATAATTTCATTAAGTTTGTTATAGTTGTTTTTGCAAAATTCTTCAATCCCGGGAACCCGGGATTACTTATTTATTCAGAAAGGAATGACCATATTATTCTTTCGTGGGAAGAAGTTTGGGTATATAAGCGTCCGATTATCCGATCACTGGTTATAATAAAAATAAATATCTATGGTTAGTTGACTGTCTCTTCATATTTTGGTTGCTGAGACCAAAACTACAAACGTAGTATACAGGGAAGATTTATAAAAATGTGGCTGTTATTTTAGTACATTGTGGTGTCTTACGACTTCCACGCGAATGAAGTCGCGGGCACAAGCTAGTCAATAATTAAAAGCAAAATGAGACCATTTTAAATCAATGACGTTTCGGTCTTGATGAGACAGTAAAAAAAAAAATTGGTAATGAAAAAATCAGGCGTATTCAATCGTAAAGTAATTGAAATGCCAGAGACATAAGGGTCTCCTAATGAATGTCTTCATTCGAAGGTATGGGCAGCTCACTAGTTTAATTCAGCATCATATGAGACATTCCATAATTGTCCTGCGACCAATCACTGCCGAATGTGCCTCGTCTCTCATCTCTCGGACGGACCTCACTAATTAATTTAATGTTGTAGGTAGGTAAGTTATTTAGGTACTATATGCACAGTTAGGTATTTAGGTACCTATCCCTTCCTCTTCTAAAAACCTTTGATTTTATACCATTTGTTGTTAATATTACCTTTTGTAACTAGAGTATATTCTTATTCAAATAGTATTCTATGACAAGGTACACCACACTAAACAAAAGTTCAATAGAAAACCGACTCGCTATTACTCGTAGAAGCCAGTTAAAAATAAACTCATCTAAATAATGTGATTTCGCATGAATGGAATCGTATTTGGTATGTTGACACGGTCGATAGCCTGGCTCCAAACGGTACCAATTAAATTCATATTTCCCTGTGGCTTGCCAGTAGGCGTACACAAAAGGACACGTTTCATTTTTGTATGGGACTCCGGCCATAACATGTACGCCTTACAAAACATGGGAAACGAACCCCTAAATATAATAAAGACTGTTTTGTCTTATAATAACTAATATTATGTAGGCACTAAAATAAACTGAAAATTTTTGACGTTTGTCATGAGAGTTACGCTCTTAGTCTTTAGTCATTGGAGTTACGAACTTACGACCATCGACAGCCAGCCATGACAGGTTTGATAGATGAAATTTACATAGCCTAGAATTGTCAAAACTATATTGTTGTTTTCGCTATTTTATGTTTATTTTAATATGACATCAGACAAAAGTGGGCCCACCAAGACATGATCAAATCTTTTGAACCATTACTGGGTTTGAGCTCATCTTTACTATTGAAAGGTTATAAAAGTGTTAACCGTTATATAAGTCAACGTCGTTTGAAGTTAAAAAGAAAGAAATGAAACGCAAAATACCACCGAAAGCCACGAAGTGGAAACTAACGAGACTGACAGATAAGATGTGATGTCAAATAGTAATGCAAAAAATATGTTTGAATTTGTCGTCCAGAAGTACCTACAAATCCATAATCCATCAAAATACGTCTTTTTTCACGACTAATCACACGTTCTTAAATAAAAAAAAATGTGTAAGATAACTATCTTACTATCTTATCTTAATAGCACTTAAATACCTACATGCCTTTTAATAAATAACGTCCAAGTGATATTTTTTTTTAATTTAACGTGATTTCTGGACGAAAGCAGTATGCAAGTAAGACGACGCCATAGAACATGGCAATAATTTGAAAAACTATTATTTTTTGTGGTGAAGTAATCTGGGGATATATTTAGAAAATATAATATTCAGTAAAGAATATTTTTCTTAAATTCATGAATTTTTTTCCTCTTTTTTCATTACCGTACACTTTATGTCCGAAAATGAAACATCTCTTTTCGAAGGTTTGCTTGCTACATCTATTCTTACTAATCGAGACTGCTCAGTTCCGTTCACTAGAGTCTCCGACAATATAGACTAGACTGTAGTCCTATCTTCGAATCCAATCGCAGCTTCCTTTATGGCGGCTTTCCAGCTTTCGGCTGTTATTAACCCCTTCGAACTGAAATGCAAGATCCATATTCTTTGTGGATATGTTTTTTATAATGTTTAAAGCAGTTTCTTCTTTCACTTTAAATGATAGGTAAGTGTAAATGCACTCTGTGCATTTTACTAGGAGTGAATTAAGTAGAATTGATAAGTAATATAGCTATTTGGTTGGCATGTGGACCACCACGTTTGTCAAGTCAAGATTCCTGAGATCTTTAGTTAGCGCAGCCATTCCCGACAAATGTAAGTGTCTATCGTGCCTTTTTTTAAAAGTATTTCCGTTATTTGTTCGTCATTAAAACCTTCGGTTGCCCTGAAAAGGAAAAAAATACGTGATTTATTACCACAATAAGTAGTTGTTATTTAACGTTATTATTTAAAGCTTCAAATGCTTGCATATTCATTAATTACATTGACCAAATGAAATTCCGTGTAGATACATTAATGCACGGCTGCAATCTAATGAGGAATGAAATGATGTAACGTGCTTAATTGATGTCATTCAAAAGCGACATTAACACGCATCTGTGTTTAAATGAAATACATAATGAGGGTTCAAATAAATATAATTTTGTTTATTGGTGTGACGAATAATTTTAACTCATTAGCTTAAGTATACTTATCTATAAAATAACATTTTTTTTGCGTCTCTGTATATTTTTTTCTAAACTTCGCGAGGATTCCAAGCCTTCCGTTTACAAAACTTACGGTTTAAGATGCTTACTTTATTTCACTCCAAAATAATACATTTATTCACCTATCTGAAGAAAAACATAATTATTAGTTTCACCGGGTGAAACTATAGGTACTAAAAACAGATGGTCAAAATGTATAATTTAAACATTTTCAAAACATGGTGCTATAATAACCGTTTAATAGTTTTAAGGCATTCTGATTACGAAAAGAAACTAGATATTTAACTAGAGATTAAGTCTAAGCCATGGTTTTTTGTGTGCTATGTCTATAGGTACAATAAGTTATTATTAGCTAACCATAAGCTTCTTAAAAACAACATTAATTAACCAAATGTAGACATGTCGTGTAAATGATTTAGTGAATTGAAACGCTCGTACTGTGTTACCTGACGACCTTATATGTAAGGCCTGAAACTGACGTTAATTTAATCACATCATTTTCATAAGTTGGCAGGAAGCGGGACTAAAAATATAAAATAAAATATGCGGCTTAAAAAATATACTTATTTTAAAAATATATTTAAAAAAAATTAAAATTAGAAGACAGTAAATTGAAACTGCAGTACCTACTATTACTATACATATTCTACTACTTAGCTTTGCACTAAATTTTGTCGCAAACATTACTACGTAGCCCGCGTAGCGCGTACCGCAGCGTACCTACTGAAAGTATCTATTTAACTGTGAATCAGAATCAGAACTTTATTTGCTATAAATGTAGGTACAGGTAAAAGATGTTGTACATAAAGTAAAGAGATCGGCTACAGTCTACCTTACGGCGTGCCAATTATTACATAATTTAAAATATTAATACATACAAACAAAAGAATGCCCACAAAACAAAACAGAAATTATAGTGAAGTCAATTAATAATATTATAGTCAGGTAGATAAGTCTTACAGGGTCAATTTTGCAATAAATTATAATAATCATAATCTGGATAAATTCATTTCATTTAGAAAGTCTTTCACTGAGTAATAACATTTGCCTAGAAGTAGTGCAGTTACCTTAGATTTAAAAATGTTTACAGAATAATCCATACAACCGTATTTTATTATAAATGACAGGTCCCATTGTCATAATACTTTTCCTTAACAGTGCTGTTTTGTAATGACCCGAATGTAGCAAATTCTCGTATTGGGAATCTCAAAAAAAAAGCTTAAATAAAAGCTTGATAATTTCTCGAATTAGCAATGGGAAAAAAGTTTGAACATTTTTAAATAATTTAATGTCCAGTCAAACCTAGACCTTCACGAAGAAGCTTGAATTGCCGAATTATTTACCGTTAACATCGTCCCTGGGCAGCAGCTTAAGAGTAAGGATGTCAACATTATTTGATGTTTTAGGACGAGCTCCATTAAAATCGGCGCGCCCCGAAGAGTCGAGAAGTCGAAGGTTCTATCGGCACTATATGCAAATCTATGTATATTTATGTTTAAGTATTTTTGTTACTTTCGTGCTTAAGGGCAAGAGCTACCGATCACCGTTCTTTTTCATGACCTCGTTATAAGACACTCAAGTGTCTTTCGCGTCTACTTAAGGTTATCGTGAAAAGCAATGATGCGAATTTTATTTTTCACCATCAGTCCGTTCATCCCGTTTTAATACGAAATAATTAATTTCTAAAGCGTTATCTAGTATGTGAATATTAATCAATTGATAACAAATAGACAAGACAACACGTTACAATTATGAGATGGGATTAGCTGTCACTGAGGCGTTTACTTAATGAAGGTCGTGTAAGTAAACAATGAAATTATTCATAGGAGCGTTTCCGTAACAATGTAAACGTGGTGGTATTGTCGGCGGCCCACACGGCCCACACGGCTCACACGGCCCACACGGCCCACACGGCCGACGCGGCCCACATAAACGCTTGCCACGCGTTCTGGCTGAATACGGTCCCCATTTGTAGCTACGCTTAGTCACACGCAATTAATGTTAGATATTAATCAACGTATATTGATTAAAACACGTAGTATCTTGGATTAGTTGGAATGTTTAGGTTTAGCAAAATTTTTGGGTCTCCATGGAGTTGGTAGGGTGTGAGGCGGCTGTTTAGTGGGTTCGGGGGTGTCGGATATTACAGGGGAAGTCCCGAAGCCATCGATCATCGTTACTGTCAGATGAACGAAGCGCCTTTTAACGAGCTAGGTGGCCACGACTTGTTGGCCAGGCGGCCACGCACCGGCTTATCACACCCCGCACCTATAGCTGCGCAGTCGTCACATAATATAATACTGATTGCCTACAAATGACCATTGACCGGTGTCCATCAGCTTAATTGAATAGATAAAGTTGAGATCGGACTCGTTCAGCTTTATTCATTAGCGTGCCGTTCACAAGTTCCCTTCGTTAGCTCTGATTCGTGAATTTGTTTTAGTACAGTTGCTAAAATATTCGGAAAACTATGTTAAAAACTGTTTCAGTTGCAAAAAACGCGGAATTATTCATGTGTGCGATAACGTAAAAGTAATTCGTAGAATAACGAACATAACATAATTTTTCTGCTGTTACAATCCCGTAAACCTAGAATTGAATAATTTCAAGAGAACGATTTTATGGGTACTTAAATATGGAAAGTAGTACCTTGTAATGTTTGATTGTTCGGAAGTTCAATTGTTGAACAATCATTAGTTAGGGAGCGAATGAGATAACTTTACTGCTCTGAGATCTGTCACCAGATTTATTAGCCGTTGGTACTTTTTCTTTTAATGAAGCTTTCATTTTACGTTACCTTTGATTTTCAAATGTTATACAAGAAAGGTAAGACAGTAATTTAAAAGATATTTAATTAGTTTTATTTTCCGTCTTCCTCGTGTGGTACAATGTATTGATAGTAATTTAATTTATATTTATAATTTATATTTACCTTTACAAATAACGTTTTTATACAAGCCGGCCTTATATTTACACGGAGTCTTGATTAGTTTATTTCATAGGACTGACGACATAAAAGTTATCAATACAATCTTATTTGATAATAACTTGTTTATAATTTACCAACTTATTTATGTTATTTTTGGCTTTCTAAAATAACATATATATAAGAAGACTGTCTACTAGTGACAAGAGTTCTTACCTAGCTCAAGATTCAGGGTGTTTCGGTCCCATATTACCATATGTCAATAAAAAATGTTTTATGTTCATAAGTCGCCTATAAAATAGGCTGTTACAGCAGTACAGTTGGAAGGTTTTTTTTCACTCAGATCAAAGTCTTTTTTGTCAATCAAAAACGCGGAAATCGTTTACATTGGCCTCAATCTCCACAAAAAGTACATTTTCAAGGTTTATTATGACAAAAGATGCTCGTATTATTATATTGTCATCATTAGCCTGTTGAGTTGAATCAGATAGGCATATAACTCAACGAGGATCTAAATAATATATGCATAGAATATAAAAATGAGCAAAAGTACTTAAATAATTATAGGTAAGTAACACATGCACAAATATGATTAAATGTGCATGTCTGTTTGTTTGCTACTTTTTAAATCTGTTTAATTTGGATTTTTTGCCAAAAATGAAAACACTATTATTTATATTATTGTTTATTTATTTCCAAAACACTTAGCCTATTTTACAATTGGGTTTAGCCACACAACGAAAACCTCTCAGGGTTAATCTGTGTGGTAAACCGTTCATTTAAACATAGACTATGTGATCTTTTTTGTTTTTGTTCATAATTAACTGGTACCCGGTGCGTTGAATAAATAATTGTGGAGTTGTACTTTGCCCATAGCATTCACGCAGGTGCAAGCAATACGTTGTACGGTTACGGTAATTACGTATGTAATTGGTATGGCAGTGCACAAAATACGAAAAAAACAAACGTAGATTTTTATATATTAGAATATTAATATCAAATATATCAATCAACATGTGTTTATTGTTTGTCAAGCACTCAAGCGATACGGTTGTATTTGTTATTTATAGTATTAATTTTGATTAAATCGTATCTCTTTTCGTGTCATTAAAATGAAAAACTGCATAGTAGAGATTATTCAGTAGAACAGTACTTACCAAAGTTACATTTTGATAATACATCTAATAAAATTGTTGATACCCATGTGACACTTAGTCGAAGAAAAAAATTGCTTTATTTTGATTAGAAATGTCGTATCGTCTACTGATATAAGATCAGCAGTGCTATTCTGTAACCATCTCACCGTGAAAACGTAGGTGAAGTGAGCTGTCAACAGTGTTTTTCCCTAGTACCAGCCGGTCGATTCTGTAAAAAACTCACCGTGAAGACTTGCGTGGAGTGAGCTGTCAGTGTCATCCCACTGATGCTAGGGATTGATCAACGTTACATTTACAACCATAATCGAGATTTGAATAATATTTTTTAACCAAATTCTATTGATCATTTTATACTATTTTAATAATAATAATAATAATAATATGAGAAAACATCCACACAAGGTCTTCAGGTCCCGAACTAGGCAGAGCCTGTACTACGGTAACCTGATGACTGATATACATACTTATAAACACACCCAGACACAGGTCAAACAGACATGTTCATGCACACAAATGTTTGACTTGTCCGGGAATCGAACCCGGGACTGTATTTTGAAGCTAGTATGTAGTTAAGTGGCTAAACATTAATATTTTCGGGGTTTTAAAATAAAATAGCAAAACAGAAATTAGTTAGAAACACAGTGTTGTTTTTCTATTAAGACGCTTATATACTAGCTTTGAAATAATATAAAATTATCAATAGAATTTGCATAAAAAATATTATTAAAACCTCGATTATGATTGTAAGTGTAATGCTTGGTCAATCCCTAGCATCTCTCTAGTTCTCTCCACGCTCACTTCACCTAAGTTTTCACGGTGAGATGGTTACAGAATAGCACTGCAGATTATGTTTGTTATGGTCACATGAGTGAATCGAATAAAAAAAGAACCCTTGAAACATCCATCGATATACCACTTAAACATATACCAACTTAAAAAACCCAAGAATAAATTTTTTGCAGTATTGGGTTTCTATATATATTTATGATTTAAACTTTATGCACAACTGTGCAAAGGCGGACTTAATGTCTGAGCCATTTTCTACCAGTCAACCTTAGGGTGATGCAAAGAGATAACATGGCAGGTGCAACATAAGGGATAGATAATTAGAAAATCACTATAAAATACAAGAATAAATACTGATACATAGATATATATATACTAATATAGTGAAGCTGAAGAGATTGTTTATTTGTTTGAACGCGGTAATCTCTGGAACGAGCCGAGCAAAAGTCCGCGGGCGGACGAGGGAGTTTGATAAAAATGTGTCTGTTATTTTAATATATTGTGTATTTTACGACTTCCCCGCGAACGAAGTCTCGAGTAGAAATATATATATATATATAATTATATATCTATATATTATACTATATTCCACTATTAGCTCCTACAGCATGAAATGTAAGTAAGTACTTAGTGACTACAAATAAAATGGTAGGTACTGATAGCCACTAACGACTCAGATATCAAATTGCGGACCCCGTAAGTTACACTTTGAATAATTTTATTGGAAAGCTCGAGTTAACTCAATCACAGCCTGAACTTTGTTACAATTGAACCATTCGTCGCGGTGTTGTATGTAATTAAATCCTCGAAGCCCCTTCTGAATCTACAATTGAGAAAGTTTTAACTGTCAATAATTAATTTAGAACTTTGCTCTAACTTAAACCTTCTTTAGGATCAAGGCGCGGCCGTATTCTTGATACGATTTAACTAAGTTACTTCAATCAATCTCTGTATACTTATTATTCTGGACAAAAGTTTGTGAAAGCTGCTAACAACTAACTGTCTATTTACTTAGTTTAGTTCAACAGTTTCGTTCCTAGACAAAATGCTAAAGACGAGTACAGCCGATATATTCTATAAAAATCTGCAAAGGGAGAATCCTCCGACCAGATGGTTGTCGTGTTTGGTGGGCAACTGCCCAACGATTGATGTCGGGAAGTTGTATATAGGTACGAGTATATGCTGGTCGCGCGGTAAACTTTGCTTGCGCGATGCAGGATTTGCGTGACGACAGTATGACGCGCAGTTTGCATGTGGCGATGTAGATACCGCTACAGTGTAATTCCCAAACATCAGGTGGGATGACAACTCACTTCGAGCTCACTTCACCCAAGTTTTCATGGTAAGATGTTTACAGAATATATCGGTTGATCACAGACTATGCGAGTTAGCCACAATAGCCACCATGTTCCGTTCAAGTGCACAAGAACTGAGGTGCACTCAAGATAATGCAGCAACCTAATTACTCAGCGTACTAATTAGGTTGGGTCAGCCATATACCCGTTGATCACGGAGAACACTGAACGCTCCCAGTGATAATCAAGCGTTGCAGCTCTTCAATTATTAGCTAGCCATTTGCTTGTTATTACGCTGGAAGTTCTAGCCCCTTCCATTCCTAGATACTCGAGTAATAAGTGGCGCAATATCGCCGTTGACTGTGCCAGCCGAGGGTACAATTGTATTGTTATAGGTACAAGAGCTTCCTCCACTCATAAATAGCAGCGCGGAAATCAATGTCGACGTTGTGCTCTACCCTTTGTTTTTCTTACCACAGGGTAATGTGGAACAGTATTAGTTGGCAAAAACATGCGTGTTTTATTTCTATTTTGCAGTCATTTTTCTAGAGTTCCATTCATTCTGGCGTAGATATTGTGGCAGCATTTGTATGACTAAGTTTTCTACTTTTAAATAAAATTAAACAGCACGTTTACGACTCGTTGAATATCATTAACGTTAACACACCACTCATATTACGACCGCGGATGAAACACGTGGCCTTATTAATATTTATAAAAAAGATAAAAATGTACAAATTAATTTCATCGAGCTGTCTGCATGTTAAGCGCTGCTACTCCATCGAGTCTACTATCAATTCCTGGTTCACCTCGTTATTAACGTTATCGCAAAAACATCGCTTTTTTATCCGACTCTTGAAAACATCCCGAAAACTACTAAATAAGTTTGCCTCATCTACTTGAACTTTTCTAGTTCAAAGTTATCTTTGAAATAAAACAAAAGAAAACTAAATAAAAAAGTTTTGGGCGTTACACGGATTGAGATCATACAGAAAAGAAAAGAAAAACATTTACTGTGTGTATTTACTGCGAACCACAGTTTCGCATGCAACTTTCTGAGAGACTCATTAATATTTCATTGAGTACTGCGAATATGTTAATTATCTGCGTTTAGTGTACAACATAACGAGATAAATTTACCTTTTTAATTGTTCTCAACCATGTCTCAACGCGTTTCGTAATTAAATTTGTTTAATTTAATTATAATTTTATACGAAGGTACGGTGGGACAAAAGGTACGCCTATTAAAAGGGCTACTTTGCTTAATTTGTGGAATTGTCTGTTGATATTCCCTTCATGAGCAACGCTGGAGGGCTACAACGATTGCGATTACCGAAAAGATGCTTAATAATTTAAATATTGTTATTAGGATGTTCAAAATATTATGGCAACAGTGGTATTTAATCATTTATACATCATTCCGTTCCGTGCCATAGCAATTTTTCATTGCTTAGGTCCTCGTTCGTGTCTATTTTGTTTTACGCAATACCCTGTATTCTGAGGCAATACCTAAATTATAGGATAGAAGTGCACGACTGTCATGCCTACATAGTAACATTCATTCAGTGCGCGATTCATTTCTAATCACGACCTATTCAGTAATATCCCTTATACTAGAAAATACTTTATTTATGCCACCGTATAATTATGGACATCGTCGGCTTATAATCAATCTCGCGAGATTACAAACTATCAAAAAATTGTGAACTGCAACGAACCATTTACAATTTAACGCAATATTTTTCGATAGTTTATAATCTGCCTATGGTAAAGCGACAAATTGTGAACCGGTACCAAACTTGCATGCGATGGATCGCACCTTGCGCTAGTAGGTACTAAATAGCCAAGCAACTGTAACCAACTTGGAAGTAGCAACTGTAACCAACTTGGAAGTAGCAACTGTAACCAACTTGGAAGTAGCAACTGTAACCAACTTGGAAGTAGCAACTGTAACCAACTTGGAAGTAGCAACTGTAACCAACTTGGAAGTAGCAACTGTAACCAACTTGGAAGTAGCAACTGTAACCAACTTGGAAGTAGCGCTCGCCGGCCACTGCAGGGGCACCGCTCGCTTCGCTCGCTCGGCTAGCACGTGATTGGCCACAGTTCTAATCTAAGCTAACCCATTTGGTCGGTGCGCCCTGGCTTAGTTATTGTGACCCGTTCGGCTACCGCCAAAACCGACAAATCAAGGACGGTTCACAATTTTACGGGTGATAAAGTCGGGCAGATTGTGAACCCTGTCGGTAAGTGCAGGTTCGTTCACAATTTGACGGTTTGACACGGATAGAATATAACAGTTTACAATCTCGCGAGATAGATTATACACTAACGGTGTTCGCAATCATTCGATGACAAATCCATCCATCAATTGAAGTAATTAATGCCTCTCAATCCAGTGTGTGTTATTCCGCAAACTACAACACCGACTGACTAATTTGACGGAGGTCAGCGGTGTCATCATCCAGCCGAACGCACAGCGCACATCGAGCCGTGTTTGTTGCGTCCGACAAGTCCCACACAAAGTTATGCATGATGTTTTGCTGTCCGGCAAGCCAACCCAACTATGTGCACGGACAGACGGCATGGATGGGTTTAGATTATACAGGGTAATCAGTTTCTGAACTCTAGAGTTCAGAAATTACTTACTACCACTACTACTTAATTACGTCGTCAATTCTAGAATTGACGACGTGTTTTCTTTAAATAACTCAATATCTAATAGTTTCAGGTATGTCCATTCAGACCCATTTCAATTAATTACGGGTGAGCTGTCATTAAAATTAACCCATAAAGCCTTTGAAAAAGATACTAGGTACCTAAATATCCGAACCAGTATTTGTCTCCATCACATTAAAAAGGCATTAATCGAAAAAGTTAGAAATCTTCAAATTAATTTTCCCGAGCGCACAATGTGAAGCAACTCTTACTGTTTCATACTAATACAGAGATCAACATAATTAATTATTCAAGTTCATCCAATTTGGTTCATACAGCTCTACTCTTAGTATCGCACCGCATTTTGCAATTTTATGTGTAGAACCAGCAATTATTTAACTATATTAGAACTTAGGACATAAGATAAGATAAGATATATGTGTATTGAGGGCGATCCACCTAAACTACGAGCTCATGCGAGCTCATGTCTATCGGTCACTAGAAATGCCAATTGTCGTTGAACTCATTTGACCTCTTCGTGTACGTACTGCAGAATTAGTTTTTGAGCTTTTCTTAAGTAGTTTTTTGTTATAAGTCATCTTTTGTTCTGTCCGCCCTCGTTTTACTTTAGATTTCAGATTAGATGTACAGTAAGATGAAATAATTTATGGGGCATTTATGGCCTCAATGAATACATTTTTATCAAAAAATACATTAAGTACAATATTATTGTTAAAGAAATTCTGTGCGTTTGTGTCGTTTCTTTTAAACGAGCAAGTCTTTTATTGTAACCGTCCATAAATAATAATGGTTACTTGAACTAGCTACTTCTTACACATTGTATGCAAATGGGTACGTTTTGCAATATCTAAAATTAAAAGAACTAAAGTAAAATAACCTACGGTCAAAATCTCTAAAATCTAAATACCTAAGAAATTAACACCTACCTACGAATTACCTAAGTTTAAAATACTATAATAATACTTCAAAATGACGAATCATACAATCTGCCTGCGACTAGATTATTAGACAATGTTAAATACATTTCTGCGGCTGATCGTATGATTCGTCATTTTGAACTGGGTGAAATAGGTTAGGTTAGAACTGTGACAAACCACGCGCGAGCCGAGCGAGTGAAGCGAGCGGTGCCGCGGTAGCGGCCGGCGAGCGCTACTACCAAGTTTCTCACAGAAATGTTTTCACATGATATTTAGGACATTCGATACACTTTACTTCTTATATTTAGGTCATTAGATACTCTGACTTCGATATTTAAGCCTTTCGATGTCACGATCGTCGATAATTAGATTTTAGATATATTGGACGTAGGCTATCTAACCATCATTCGACAATATAAACTTACGCTATTTTAATTTTCAGTTTTATGGTCGTTCGAAATTTAGATTTTAGGGATTTTGAACGTAGGTTATTTTACGTTAGTTCTTTTAATTTTAGATATTGCAATATAAATACGTAGGTACCCATGCAATTACTTAAGAGCGCGTATAAAGCAAAATTACCAATCTTATATTTGATTTTACATGAAAAATTCCGGAGAAAATCTTAAAATAAAAATGTATGAATAACTACATGATATTTCCGAGGGTTCACTTTGATCAAAAACATGAAATAATAACATTTCCTCGATATAAAAAAATCACGAAGTAACCTCTAATTCTCATATTTTTCCGTTTTGTACTCAATACGGTAATGCCTATTGCGACAAAAATCTGATAATTAATTATATTTATACAAGAGTAAAGGCTGTGCTTAGGCATTTTATGTTATCCTTTTAGTTTTGGATTTATTACGATATAACAGTTTTGGCGCATACTACGCACTATACTATACATACTACTAAAATTTTACTGGCATTAGGCGCGCTCTTAATTAGCATGAATGAAAGAATGCAACATAATCTGCCTTCATAACAACAGAAGCGCTAGTGTTATTGACTACGCCGTAGCGCTCCGCTACGACAGCTACATAATCGCTACGCCAGCTACAAAACCGCCACGCCTCGAGACAAACGTCTTGAACTTTGTTTTTGTCTGCAACAAAGCCCCAATTCTGTTGAATTGTTGCGTAACAACGCACCGACTAAACTAAAACATTGCTTTATTATACAAAAAGGCAAAACAAGCGAGACAAAAAGCAAGAAGACTTTCAAAATTACCTTTTAAGTTTCCATGTTAAAATTAGTAAGTGTCTTTCGTCGCCAAATTAAGAGTATTTATTGAAATTTGTCGTATAAACTAAAATCTTCTCATATATATATATATCGTTTATTTCTCCATACCGGAGCACTCTTAACTAAGGATTTGCGAAGTATTTACATCAAGGCTTGGTTTCATATTACAAATTATTGGTCGTATTTCGTTTTGCTGCAGTCGTGCTCGCAAATAGATATAAAATTATTATGAAGCGAATACTCACATGCGGGCAAAGTTATCTATGCTAGCTGCGAAATGAATGAACTGTAGATATATGTTGATTCATAATTAAATAGGTGTGAAATGTTGCAAGTTTAAATGGCATTTTAAGCCGTAATCGCTAGTTAATTGTTTCTTAATGATAGTGAATGCAGACGTTTTTATAATTTCAGACAGCATCTCAATTTAATTGATATTAAAAGCCCGTGTCCTGATTGAATGATGGTCTCGATGTAAAACTGAAGTCTGTACTCAAGCTTAGTAATCTGGAGGTTGACCTTATATGTATTTGTGTATGTATTTAACTTTCTTACTCTTTTTAGATGCGCTATCTTCATTTCAGCACATATTATTTTAAGACTGTTAGCTTATACAGGGTGTTTTAGATAGCCCTCCACAAAAACACAGGATTGATTCAGCTCCTGATTCTGAATCATATCCCACTGGAAATTTTCTCAAGAAAAAAAAATTATGCCGTAATGTAACGTAACGTAATAAAAGACGCGGCCCAGGTGCACCGGGGAGCACGCGGGGGGCGGGGGCAGCCTCGCTCAAGCTCGCTGCACTGCCGTCCGCTACGTGCGTTTTGCCACCGTAACGATACATTGCGTGTGAGGTAAGTGATCACGATGGCCTCCCATAAAACAAATCTGGTTTTTTGGATTCCCTTAATGTTCCTGAAAGAATTTCATGTACCGGTCATCTTAATATGATGTACTGAAGCCACCCTATCAGTTTGCGGAGGGCTGTCAAAAACACCCTGTATGTTACTAGCTTCTGCCCGCGACTTCGTCCGCGTTTATCCGTGCCCCCGCCCCACCGCGTCGCATCGTATCACCGGCCCGCGCTATCACTTCGTTTTCGCTTAGCGTTCTTTCTGACTTTATTTTTATTTTTGCTCGGCTCCTAAGGGTCATAGCGTCATGTTAAATAGCCTATAGCCTTCCTCGAAAATTGGGCTATCAAATGCAAAAAAGAATTTTTCAATTCTGATCAGTAGTTCCAGAGATTACCCCCTACAACCTCACAAACTCAGAAACTTAACCTTTTTAAAATACTAGTTTATTTATAGATGTAGGTACTTATTAGCTTAAATAAAATAATATTTTTTTTACTCTTTTACAACTACAACAGTGAATTTCGGAACGTCTTTAGAAATGTCATTATGATTGCAGGTCATGATGATATTTAGATTTTTCAAAATCTCTTAAGGTCTCATGCACACGAAATTTGGTAAACGTGGCACGAGTTTAAGATGCGCCTTAACTACGCCATAAAGTTTCACAGAGCTGATTGTTAGCGTTCATATCAGTGTTTATAACAATTAATACGCGTGTAAGTATCGGATAATTGCATTTTACGTGCGAGTTTTTTTACAATAACGGTCAAGGTGCGCAGAAATTTTATCCCTATTTTATTTTTAGTTTGGATCTTGCTGCTGTTTTTCTGTAGCTTCGTGCGTTTTATGTTTCGTTTTCGTTAAATACTCTTTTAAAGCATTGTATGTATACACCCTTATTTAATTAAGAAGTGATCCTAATATTCATTTTAACATTTTAATAATGGTTGTCCTGTCCTACCTTACCCTGACAGCGTTCATGTTAGGTACAACCTTTTGTAACCAAAATTTAACTAATTATTTGAGTATGAGTTAATTAGGTACTTAAATGGCTAGCTTTTGTTTCTTACTAAGCTTAGTGAAGTGCTGCTGGTTGGTGAGGTTTCTCTACTTCGTTAAGGGTAAATTTCACCAAACTTTTATACTAAGAATAAGTCTTATCATGAGAATAAATTTTGAAATTTTGACAGTTTTTCCATACTAGGACTGTCAGACGTCAATTTTATTCCACGAATAAAAGATATCTGATTTTGGTGAAATCAATCCTTAGTCAAATGTATAATCATATTTATCAGTCAGAATAGTCACTGCAATCGTGTTTCCGCTGCGTTTGGCTGCGTTTGGCCGACGGATTACAGAGGGCAGGAATAAGCCATTAATACCTATACCCAATAACGGTGGAAATTCTAGCACTTCCAATTGTGCATCCATTTAGTTGTAAATGGAAAATGTTTACTAACTACCTACTACCTACGTGAAACAAACTTATTAAGAATATGGTAGTTATCCATTTAATATTTTGGAAAGTCCAAAACATTGTAAATTCTAATGGATTATTCTATATAAAGTACCCTAGTTCTGTGCATTTGTTTTAAAAAAGGAGAGATGGGACCTACACTACCTACTCGTAAATCCTAAGGAATGATGTCACACTTCATGAACGTCGCAATAACTTCACACAACTGTCCGCTCCGTGCGATAAGGACACAAGCCTCCATGTAAAACCCGGAAAATAGTATGTTATGCCTTTTTAATTTTTAATTTAACCTATATTGTTCCACTGCTGGACAAAGGTATGTGGGTATGGGGGAGCCCCATACTATTTTATTTAAAGATATATTCTGCCTTCTTCGGCCAATCGGTCCAAGTACGTTACGCCTGCATTTCTTAGGCCTACCACGGTGACGACGCCATCTTTAGGCACCCACTATGTGACGATCCTTGCGCATCTGTCTTGATGCATCCTATAAGTGTGACCCGCCCAGTCCCATTTTAGCCTCGCAAACTTATCGCTAACATCGGCGATGCCTGTATTGGAGCGTATTATGGTGTTGCGAATTTTGTCGATGAGTAAAATTTTTAAGTGCAACGTTCCATTCTTTTTATATAAAAAAATAATGTCTTTATTTTTACTACGATTTTTTTTTGTAATTGTATTAAGTTCTATTTGTTTTCACTTACATTTACAAAACATAACATAACGCATGTATAGCCCCGAGTGAGAATTGTCATAATGAACAGCTGAGAATACTCAACCTCATCAAATCAAACAAACGTGTGAAAAGAAAAGAGCATATGAATTTTCAGTTACATGACTGTTTGTTACCTCCAACAAAAGCATAATTTGTAAGACATTACAATCGCATCAACGCAACGAATCGTTCTGTCGCATTTGTAGCTGCCGTCTTCGTCTAATCAGAAAGCATAGGCATCATTTATCTTTTTCTTCTTTCAATAAACAAAACATCCATATTTGTCGTCTAGTTAGAGGCCGTTGGTGCCTGAAACGGACTGCCGCAGTTTGTTGACGAAACAGTACGTGTTCGTGTTGCAGAGATAAACAAATCAGCGGCGGCTAACTTGTAACTGGGTGGCATCGTTCATTGGTGCTATAACGTATTCGATGGAAGATTGCAATAAGTACTGACATATTGCTCGCCCACTAGTCATGCTGACCCACTTTCACGGTCTGATGTTTTCAACTGATTCGTTTTATTTTTAACACGCAATATGTTGTTATTTTTCGAGTTATGTTATTTTTTATTTGTTATTATAATTCTAGGCTAGCCTAGGCTAGGCTTCTAAAAGTCGGAAATTTTTCTCGTATAGCATCGAGTTGGCGATGGTATTTTTATTTTAGTCCAAACATGAAAGTTTTTGGTTAAGAATGTTAGAATCGATTTACTTAGTATTTTTTTTTTTTGTAATTTTCAGTTCGCTGTCAAAATAAGAAGTCTAGAGGAATCCATTTAAAATTAACTACACTCTACCTGGGCTGATAAGAAGGTAGCTAACATATAGAAGAAACATTGTTAACAAAACTTTGGAAATTAAGTGAACTACATGATATTATTTCGGTCGACTTTATCGGTGTTTACCAGGCACGAAGAAACAACACAAGAACTTAATGACGCCTTGCTTGACCCCGTAACCTAACTTAACCTAACCTAAGAACGCCTTGCTTGTCCCTATGGCCTTAGTAACACAAGAACCTAATAACGCCTTGCTTGCCCCTATGACATTAGTAACACAAGAACCTAATAACGCCTTGCTTGTCCCCGTGACCTTAGTAACACAAGAACCAAATAACGCCTTGCTTAACCCCGTGACTTGCACGTTCTGCAGAAAAGAGCTATCAGAGCAATATACAGCCTCCGCAGGCGCGATTCTCTAAGGGAACTGTTTAAAGACATTAACATCATGACGGTACCTTATCAATATATTTATGAAAACATCATGTCCGTAAGGAAACATTTAAATCTTGTCTGTAAAAGAGGTGAAAGACACAACTATAGGACTAGAAATAGGGACCAATTAGTTCAACCAGGTTTCAGACTGGCTAAAGTAGACTCATCGTTCATGGGGTACTGTTTAAAATGTTACAATAAAATACCTCTCCTCATACTCCAACTGAATGAAACGAAATTTAAATCTTGTATTAAACGCATACTATACAGCCAAGCATATTATAAGTTGGGGGATTATATCGCTGACAAAAATGTTTGGCTCAGGGCTGGTCCTGCTCCACGAGGGCGCGTAAACTAATTAATTAGCATTCGAAAATAATGTTGGAGCTGATGAAGATTGTACAATCTACCTTTGCATTGTATAAATTCAATCTCTTAGTATTGAATAATTGCATAGCACATGTGTGAGCACTATGTACCCACTATAAAGCTTACTGGGTTCGTCTTTCATTGACTTGAATGTGTCCTGGCGGCTGAGAGTATGTCATGCTCACTCAAATGTATCGCTGGTAGTGGCGTGTGTATTGGATCGCTGAGTTCCCTTCAAAATGGTTGAGCTGAATGGTGCTGATCCATACGTCATGTTCGTGATCGGGCACCGTCAGTAGGCTCTGGTCATTTCTTAGCTGACACGGCTTATATTATAATTCCATTTCATTTCAATTTTTTTTATGTTTTTATTACTACACTTTACACTTTTTTGTAACAATATTTTGATTTTAAAGAGTGTCCATGGAGTTTCTTGCCCGTTCTTCTCTATAGGTACCGACTACGCTTTGGAATGGGCAATTAGCTGCATCTTTCTGACTGACCGACCCCTTGACAATTCGAAAGTGCCTGTAATTGGTTTATTTGAAATAAATGTTTTGAGTTTGAGTTTGGCACCTTAGTAACACAAGAAACTAATAACGCCTTGCTTGTCCCCGTGACCTTAGCAACACAAAAACTTGCTCGTTATTACTGAAACAATATGATATAAGATACATTACGTGTTGCCAATTAATCGAATCGCCAGTGGCAATATAATAATGAGGGTTTTGTGTCAGTCAATAGAAATGGGACGTATTATTATGTCAACATTATACAATATGTTGTTACTATTTGATTTAATGTTTATCTTTACTCCGGGCGCTATACAGCTTTATTGTATCTTGTACATATCCAATTAACATGATCATTAGCCATCGATGTTCGGACGAGAACATAATGCCTTTACCACGAATTAAAGTGGCGCGTTAATTGCGTAACTCACCAACAATGCAATGCTTATCATTATGAAAATTCAAAAACTTTTATCGCGTTATTTACGGTGTCGAGCAGACGATTTTTTTCAACTTATGAAAAATTGTTTGTTACGACATTGGGTAGCAGCTTTGCATGTTTTTGTTAGTTGTTGATTCACTATCCATCTCTCTTTAGCATGAACTAACATATGTGCAGTCACGAGCACTAATAAGTATACACTTAGCAAAATTTAAAAGCGAATTTCTTGCGGATTATTTATTGCAACTTTGAAATAAGACCTATTTCATAACAGTATAGGTCCCAAAATACTATGATCATAACAACATAAAATTGCAATCAATACAATAGGAGAAAATCACGTTTAGAAGTTGCTAAGTGTATACATATTAGTGCTTGTGACTGTACTAGTGTGCTCATGTTGTATTAAAAATATTAGCCAATAAGCAAGCCCTTGATTTATTTATCTTTCATTAGGTAATTCATTTGTCATCGCTAGGTACTAATGTACTACCAACTATTATCTTGAATTTCAAATGCGGGCTTGCTGTTAGTTGAATTGATGTTTGCCGCAAGGCCAATTCCCGTAATTAAAAACGTTCAAATTCAAGTCGCAATATCACCTCAGCGACAGTCAAATGTCAAAAATGTAGGTAAACGCCATACAATTTTTGACAGATTGAGACTGAGATTAGAATGCGAACGTTCTTAAAAATAGGGGAATTGCCCCATATTGTATATGCATTTTGAACATTATCTAAATTTCTAACGTGACGGCACTATCTTTGACGTCCATAAAACGTATGAAAATACGTGTACGATAAAATGTTATCGTGGACGGAAATTTAAAAGCGTCTTCATATACATATTTCCATACATTTTACTTTCCTGTGCTAACGTGATGAAGAAGAATTTTTAAAGCGCACGTTTTACTTACAAATATTTCAGGGCAATCAATTTTATGTCGTTACAATACTTCCTAATTTAAGTTACATAATACTGTTTAGACTACAGTTCTATAAACAGTAAACTGGGCTTCGCCAATATTCCTGATATATTGATAAATTATATTAATATATAGACACTATATATTTCCAATAATGTCTGCCAAAGGCTTTTCGAAGATATCTGGGCTAATTGACAGAAGAGTTTCCTTTGAATATTATTTTCTGACTTAGAATTAATAAATATACATAAACAATATCTAGTGCACGTTTGTTATGAAATCAGAAGCCAAAGCAGTTGTTTTGCAATAATTATGTAGGTACTATCGAAATCGAATGTTAGCATAAAAGCAGCAGCACTTGATTGGAGGCAAATCCTCGTATAATTACTAGTATACTGTACTAGGATATAGGAAATTATCTCACGAGAAAGTGCTACCGGGACAAAAAGGATGCTATCTATCTCCTTGCCAAATTTTATCGAAATCCGTTTAGTGGCTTAGGCGTGAAAAGAGGACATACAGACAGAGTTGCTTTCGAATTTATAATATGAGTATAGATGAAACTAAAGTTAATTATAGTTTGAAATGAAACACTGCAAAAATACGCCCGTGTGTCTGTCTATCCGTCAATCTAGAGACTAGCTTGTCTCCATCTGTCAATTTTTCCCGAGGATTACGAGTAATATTGACGTAGAAATAAATTTAATATTCAGCATAGATATAGAACGCAGACTGCAATGAATTTATGAATTTAATATTGACGACCTCTGCTCGTCTGCTACCATAGCAACCCTAGTAAGTTACATAATGAAAACTTATTGAAGAACATTTGGAAAAATATCTTTTATAGTGGAATATTAATAAAATATCCTCAAACATTTTACTTTCACCATGTCAAGACGGCCACCGTAAAAACTAGCGCGTGTTTATTTCAAATCGTCATTTCGTGAACGATCATTTTGGCAACGTTCCCGGACATGATGACACGTTCTCGAGGTGACGATAACGTTCTCCCGTTTCGATGTATTTTACTTCAGAAGGGTTTTTGTGTGTCTTATTTTTTTATTATTATATATTGATTTATTTATACCGACGCCATTGTATAAAGCAAATAAAAACACTTGAGTAATGTTCAGGCTTTACATAAACTTATTAAAAATTCTCCCAAAATAACGAAAGGCTCTGTTCAAATGTAATGAAATAAAAATAAAACTATGCTCTATCTATAAAAGTTTTGTTTAAACAGGAGTTTAGTGACAATTATAAAGTAACTGTAGTTTCTGTCTACCCCATATATGGGACGAAGGCGTGAGTTTGAGTATGTATGTATAAAGTAACTGTCATAATTACCTATACATCTCAAAAAGGTTCGTCATGTTTTTTATTCGGTTATTTCTGGCAAATAACACCCATTGCCAGACAAAAACCAAATAAAAGTACAATACAATAATAATATCAAATATCAAGTTTAAAAAAAACCAGTCTTGCCACAATGATTATTTCAAGCCTGCTACTCTGCTGTCTTTTACTCCAAGTGCCAATATTTATTCCTCTAACAGAATAAGTATACCAGCTTATTATGGTCCCATTGCAAAGCAAAACGCCTCTTCTCGTACAGAGCCTTCTCTGGCTCCACGCTTGCTCAAGACGGATTGGTGATTTAAGCTAACAACACACACACCTCTTACGAATAAACGAATTTAACTTTAGGGTTAACTCTAGGGAGTTAACCGACTAGGTATCTACGTAATTAGTGGTTCAGACATGCAAAATCTGAACAATAATAAATAATACGCGCTTCATAAATCAAGAATAAACAGCCAGGCTGAAGTGGGAGCAGGACACGACTCACGAATGCTCCCGGAGAGATGGGCAAAGATCGTCACTCATTGACGGCTGAGGGAGGACATTGCCGTTGACGTAGACCACGGCGTAGGTGGTGTGACGATCTGATAACGTTTGCAAGGCCAACATGGCCAGAGATCGCACAAGAAGGTTTGGAAGGAAAAAGTTTGCCCAGCAATGGGACACAAAACAAGGCAAACAAAAAAATATATACATTTAGCAATAATTATTAATACATTCAGTACCGTAAACCGGGGCTACTTTGATCAATATTGAACTTTGAAAGTCCATATCTTTTAAATTAGTGGGTATAAAAAAATACAAAAAATGTCTAATAATCGGTTTTTTTATCACTCTCGATTCCTGTAATGATAAGTGAAAAAAATATGGCTTGGAATTGAGAAAAAAAATAAAAATTGGCTGATCAAAGTTAAACGTAGGATGGGGTTACTTTGATACCCCCGATTTTATTGCGTGATTAATGATGATGATGATTAAAAAGTAACTCCAATAACAATGCCAATTCAATTTAAAAAACCAAAATCTGCCAACGGGAATAACAAATATTGACGTTTTTGTCGTATGGGGTAACTTTGATCTAGTAAAGCTATTAATAGAGATATATTTACCTTTTTTAATTAAAATCGTTGACGAAGTCTCCGCGTGTCCTCAGAAAAGGATATGACAGTTCTTCAGTGTTGGTAACATCGAAAAAAAAATTACCAAATTGCGTTTCGTTTAACGCAATTCGCGATTTTATACGAAATGGAAGTTTTGATCAAAGTCATCCCGCAATTCAAAGTAACCCCGGTTAATGTCATTATTATTATCATGTAACGTGCTAAGTTTACGGTTGCACTTAATCTGCAAGCCGATTGTCACCTGAAGAGCTGAGTTCTCATAGCTCTGACATTCGAGATATGTAATCGATGGCTATGTCGCTTACATATGTCATGACGGATTAGATCCACGATGTTGCAACGTGTTCAGTTTTGTCTCGGGTTAAAATAATATAGGCGTTTTATTGCGGCACAATTAGTATATTTTACTTTCATTTGAGTTGGGTAGTCTTTATATTAAGAAACAGGAATACTGTATTAATCAATGATCATTTATTATTTCCCCATGTTCCCGTGCTCCACCCATGATAACATAGTTATTACTTTTCACAGTTTCGTTGTGCTCGTACCTCAAGTGAAACCCCGTTCTGTTACAAACGTGGACTTAACTAGATAACTATGTTCAATCGAACATATATCATGGTCTGTTTAACATTCAATCAAGCGGGAAAGCCCCGCGTGACGTGGCATGACGTGATGGGACGAGACACGAGTTAACCCTCCGTACGCCGGAAGCCGGTTCTTTCCCAACTAAATGGTCCAACTGGGCATAAAGTGAAAGAAAATCAGAATAAATCAGCAAACAGTGTTTCCGCAACATTTGAAACTAATAGCAACATTAAATTATCTAGTTTTATGAAAGCTCATATTGTTAAATCTGTTCACAGAGATAGTTAAGTAAAATTGGATAACATTTTCAGTGTGCTAAATGCAGCTTTAATTTTTCTAGAGCACTTTAGTTTGTTGGTTAACTCGGCTCAAGCTTTGCAACATTGCAACACACTTAAACGATTACATAAGTTATTCTGGAAAATGCAGCGGTGGATGGTCTACGAAGTCGTGTCAAAGGAGACACGAATTGTTACAGGGAAGTCAAGAAGTCGTGTCGTGAACTGTCAACGGTCTTATAAAAGTTAATTAATAATACTGCTTTGAACGCATTTGCCGTTGCTTTTTGCCTTGTTGCGGCAGAATAACATGGACTGTATTATGTACGGGCGCTTTGGCGAACTAAAACTAAATTTTTTATCGTAATTGGAACTTATTCCAGTAAATTATTTATATTATGTTGCATAAAATATATTGTAAAACATTTTAAAAGAGTAACTATGCAGTTTTTTCCCATTCTTCTCCATACGAAAGTACCTCCTTATATACTTATACTCTAATCTTATTTTCTTGTATATTTTGACATTTAAAAGTGCCTTTTTATTTTTATATTTTATTTGAAATAAATGAATTGACTTTGACTTCAACGTAATCAATTTGGTTATTCATAGGTAATATATGGATGCTGGATGAATCTGAATACATGAGATCACAAGATAAATCTATTTTATTCAAAAAAGCTACACCTAATAAAATTATTAAAATCATAAACAAATTAAACACTAAAAAATCTGCTGGATTTGACACTATAAGAGTGATAGACATTAAAATGATAGGGAATAAAATTGTGAATGCAATAGTGAAACTAATAAATGCGAGTATTCATCAAGGTAATTATCCGTCTGATTTAAAAACCGGTATAGTTAGACCTATTCATAAAAAAGGAAAATTCAATGACTTAGCGAATTACAGACCTATAACAATTTTACCAGTAATTAATAAAATAATTGAAAAATATATCTGTGACCAAATACACTCGTTTTATCGGAACAATGACATCATTTCCAAAGCTCAATATGGCTTCCAAAGTAAAAAATCCACAGCTCAGTTACTATCCAATTTTACCGATGAAGTTAACTACCACCTAGGCGAGAAGAAGCATGTGGTGCTATTGTTTATTGACTTCAGCAAGGCGTTTGACACACTCGGCCACAATATGCTTTTAAAAACTCTAGAAAATTCCGGCATAAGTGGAAAACTACTAGAATGGTGCGCAGAATATCTTCGTGGTCGAAGTTATCATGTCAAAGTCGGCCAGAGCCTAAGCAGATCTGTCTACGTTACACGAGGCACAGCCCAAGGGTCAGTAACGGGTCCACTCCATTATCTGGCCTACGTAAATGATTTAGAAAATGTTATAAAACACTGTTCCCTCTACCAATATGCTGATGACACTTGTATACTCTCTGCTAACAAGGATCTTAATCTGGCTGTGGAATGTTTGCAAGCAGATTTTACTTATATGACCAAGTGGGCCCATGATATGGGACTTGTTATGAATCCGCATAAAACAAAATTAATACATGTACATTCAAGCCACATAAACACCTCTCATTCCTTTCAAATCATAGCTCACACCCACGATTGTCTGCATAAAAATGTAACAGATTGCCAATGTTCGCCTATAGAACAAGTTCCATATCATACCTACTTGGGACTTATAATTGATAATCGCTTCAACTGGAGTTATCAGGTGGAATCTGTATGCGGTAAGTTACGTGGAATACTCACTAAATTTTCCATTATAAAGAGGAACATACCTTACAATACCCTACTACAAATGTACAAAGCTCTTGCTGAGTCTATAATCTCCTATGGACTCACCAGCTATGGACGCACTTTTAAAACATACCTCGATAAGATTCATAATCTGCAAACGCGTCTGCTGAAACTGGTAGTACCAAAGTATGTAAGAAATAAATACCGCGACAATTATACAGGTCTATTTAAACACTGCAAAGTATTACCAGTTCAAGCTCGCGCGGAGTACCTGTTCCTCATAGAACATTTTGATAACACTGAGATCCAGATTCCAGTGACATATGATGTGAATACCCGTCAGTCAAAATTAAAATCACTTAAAGTGCCACGTAAAAATAATTTCTATGGTAGGCGCACTGCATCTTTTACAATACCCGTCTTACTAAACCAAATACCTAAAGAAATTCGCGACTCAATGAACAGTAAAACGGTTAAGCATAAGCTCAAAGAATATTACACCTCGATTTTACCTTAACTCCGTAATGTAAATCAGTAGCGCGTTGAGTAATTCCAGATCATGGCATGCTAAGACAGACCCCAGAGGTCTAATAGTGTGCCTTTTATATCTATAAGTATAAATGTGTTTTTAAGTAAATAAAAAAAAAAAAAAAAAAAAAAAAAAAAAAAAAATACGATATATACTACGACTACAATCGGCCGAATACGAACCACTTGCAGTACCATTTTCAGGCACGAGATTTTCGAGAATATTCTAAGATTTATCATGTTTTATCATTAGTTCGTAAATTATTGTCTGTTATGTGAAGTTGTAAATAAATGATGAATGGAAATTAGAATGGAAATTGACTAGTTTTCTTATAAGTTATAATACACGTTGTTAAAATGAAACGGTTATAAAATCACTTGGTGTCGGTCTGACTGGCCGTAATACAAAAACATAATTTACTTTTTGGCGATCAGATTCATAAGAAAATAAATTAAAACGATTAAAGAAACACGCGCACCATGTCGAACAAGGACACCGATAATGAGATACCTACCCCGAATGGATGAACTTCTCTCGTTATATATATACATATTAGTTTATAAAAAAATCGTTGGCGAAGGTACTGAAGGTGGCAAAGGTAAAATGTAATCGTGTAAAGTACCTACTTACCTACACACCACTAAGTAATATTCATAATTATCTATTGTGAAGGCCGGAGCCTATAACTAGGCCACATTCTGTCCTCAGCCTGGTGATGACTTCCGGTGCGGAGAAAATTATACTGTATCTAGGCCCAATTATCATCCCCAGGGATGTGCCTGACAGGCGTTACACAGGGGGGAGCTCTGGAGTTGGTCTTTTAAGAGGAACCGGGACCTTCCTCCATGCGCTGATGGTGGCCAAAGGGTCGGTTTTGGTGAGGTAATAATCCCACACTCCCCGACCTCTTTCCCCGGAGGCCGGGCGCCTTATGAAGGTATCCCGCATAAAAAAAAATACCCAATCATTCATTTTACAAATTTAAAACTATTTAACTACAATGACACAGCGTAGAATTGATACCTAGTATGAATGTAGTAATGAATATTCATTTCCTAAACAGCATTCGAAAAGTTACTGTTTATCCTAAAATTATAAAGTTATTTTAACATTTTCCAACAATGTTTTCTATAGATTCAATAGTTTGATATTTCGGGCAGTATAATCATCCAGTGGGGTAGTATAAATTAGCAAAGAACTTTTATGAACTAGGTACTCCGCAATCTCGTTTGCATACCTCAACGTTCCACTTGCCTCACTCAGGGAGTTTCAAAATATTCTTTTTTAATGGACTTTACTTACCTTTTCAGGAACGCTATCATCATAATTTGATGTTTTTATCTGCAGTAGTTAAGACTGTCCGTTGTTTTTCATGTCACGAATCTATAAAGCCGATTTACACAGTGCAATTTAATTTGCCAGTGCCATATTGAAGCAACAATAAAAATTGCACCGTCTAAACAGTGTTTGGACGATGCAAGACATTTGTTGCTTCAATTTTATTGTATGCCTCAGACAAGAAACTTTTAGGGGTTGATTCGCGCTCGTAGCTTATGTTAGCAGAAGTAGCGCCATGGGGTTTTACGCCACAACCCCTTCGATCTCCCCAGACTGACAAAATAACAGGGAAAAAAAATTGTGCTAAGTTCAAAACTCTAGGTGGGACCCTTTATAATATGTACTTCGTTGAAATGAAATGAAATGTTTATTTCTGTAGGTAGATCTTAGACACTTTTACACGTCAATATTTTAAAACTAGATGGCGCCGTTTATAGCCGTAACTGTCGCGTTGGTATAGTAGCTGCAAGAGTGATTTTTTTGCGTACAAAAGAGTATCCTGAGTTCAAGCTTCGTGTCAGACAAAGTGTTAATAGCACTTATTGGGTGCTTGGTTAATGGGCTGTAAGACAATAGGCTGTCCTCCCACACCACTACCTACGCTTTGAAGAATATAGCCATCATGCCATTGGTAACTTTAATTAAATTAGTAAATAAATAATGTGTTGTGCGGACCCAATAGAGTCGTAGGTTATATTATCGACAGGATACAGTTGGACCAGCCGGTATATCTGAAAAATCTCACCGTGAAAACTTAGGTGAAGTGGGTTTGAAGTGAGCATACTAGGGATTGACACTGTTGACAGCTCACTCCACGCTCACTTCACCTAAGATTTCACGGTATGATGGTTACATAATAGCACTGCTGGTCCAATCTCTGATGGGCAATAAGCCTGTTTTCTTACAAAAATGATGTTAAAGGAAACATGTCTGTCAGCAAAAATGTGCAAAAATATCAGGTGTACCTACTTATATATATTTTTTAATATCTTTTTATATTGTATCAGAATTAAAAATTGTATCGAGGTATGAGGAACAGGATGTCAAATTCTCTCATACCCATAGTAAAGGGAGAATCCTCTGACAAGACGGGTGTCGTCTCTGGTGGGCAACTGCCCGACGATTGATGTCGGGGCGCTGTATATATGCTAGTGGCGCGGTAAATTCTGCTTGCGCGATGCACGATTTTGCGTGACGTCAGTGTGATGCGTAGTTCGCATATGACGACGTAGATACCACTACAGTTTCAATAAGTAAACTTCACAAAAATTGCTAATGGTTGCTGACCGACCTTTGACATATTATATGCTTCTATTTTTCAAGTGGGTTAATTAACAGCTACCCTCTACTCTCCTCGCATATATCAATTACAGTGTGTTGTTGAATCAACTAGTGGAACATCAATAAACGAGGAGTCGTAGGTATAATTCATTTGCAGTTCTAATTGCAAATTTCCTCATTTAAAGCCAGAGTAAAGTTACCTTTGGCGTTGAGTAGGCACCTACATTAACTTAATAAAGCCGTTGCTTTAAGCTCCTAAATTTAAATGTATCCTATACTTGTATTAGGTAAATAACAAAATTAACATGGGTAACGTTAACGAACCGATTAATGTCAAACAGAATATTAAGAATAATTGCATATGTCTTGGAGACCCGAGACGTATGAAATATATTATGTAAACAGATGTTAAAAACAAATATTTGAGGGTGGCAACATAAATATGGAATTGAAACTGGCAGCAAACAGCGAACTGTACTACTAGTAGACAACAAAGTAATAGTAATGTCGGATAAACCGCAGTCCACAGTTGCTGACGGCACCTCAATGACGACACAGTCATACATTAACGTTCGCATTCAGTTCAAAGATTCCGCATAAAAGGCTGTTGCCTTAAGGTTTTGAGCTTCTCGTCTTGACGTTTTGCAATATTTCAATTTCAGAGTTTTGCTTTTACAAAGACGCGACCTTCGGGATGGGTGAAATAACAAAAAGATTAGAATACTGTTTATGTCGGCTGCCCCGGCCCGCGACTGCCCGCGAGACGAGAATTTTAACAGAAACGGCGTGATCCTAAGAGCTTTGTACTTAACTGTAATAACAAGTACAAAATACATTTGTCGACATTTACGTAATTATTAAAGTAAACGCTCCTCAACTGTGTTTAGTTCTAATTTATGAATGTTTAAGTATTTGGTTGAAAGCTTTATTATACCCATTCGAAATGCGGCCAAAATTCTGAGAATTTCAAAATGTATTCATCATTTGTATAGGCCAGAATTTAAGTCCAAAGCTAAAGGACCGCGCTGCAACTTTTATTTGTTTTCAGCAGCGAGAGCGTTATAATGACTCTCGTTAATTTTGAGCTCGGCAATCCAAACGATTTGGTTAGATCTCAGTTTTTATTATATTTGCAGAAAGTGGAGCCAATGTGAACAAAAGCCTGTTGTTGTCTTTTCCGCATTTTATGTTTTCCCGCGTTACATATTTCAGATATTTTTATTGTTTAAATGAAACCATTCCGCCATCATAGATTTCAATAAAATTCAGTTAAAGTAGAGAAGTAGTTTTCGTCCACTGTTTACAATGAATCTGTATTTTATTTGTTCTTTTTACTTCCAAGATATTCGAGCAGTCGTCGACAGAGACTTTAGTAATAATAATTATTGCCGGCAAAGCCTGGGCTTTTGTAGCAAGTGTAGCGCGGGTATTGTTTGTGTACCGTGGCGGTGGCCGCACAGTAAAACTCGGAACCCGGGATTAACGATTGCATTTGACAGAAAGCTCCGTAGACGGGAACTCCGTTTTATCTAGCACAAACTAATGCCAAAAGCACTATAAGTAGGTATGTGGATCTTTTTAGCGAAGCTCGGGCGGAAATTGCTAGCGTTAATGGTTAAAAAAGAATGAGGTCTGTTCTAATTTATTTCCACAATGCGTTAAGAATTTCTCTTGTTTCACAAAATAACGTACGGTGTAGGGGTCCTATGTTTATATGAGTATGGGTAACAGCGGTTACACAAGTAGGCAGGATCGCGGTGCTAGCCAGACGGTTTATTGGGAACATCGGACTTGAACGAAATGGGCTAAATCCAATTACGGTTATGTCAGCGTTTCGGATAAGCCAACAAAAAATATTATTTTTGATAATGTGACCCGGGCACGCAATAGTGAATATTTGAAAAAAAAATATGACATGCAAATGGTTTAAAAAAGAAGTAGGTAATCGTTAATAATCACCATGTTTTCGTTGGGGTAGGTATACAGTTAAATAAAGTAGGTAAAAAAATCATGACTTCTCTTAAAAATAAATCAGAGTTTAATTATGTTGATATTTTTTCTCAGATTAGGTATTCACAATCAAAATCACACATGCTAACCAAACTCTAATTACACGCAATCGCACTGAAAAATAAACACCGCGTGCGTTCCCCACATAAAAGTTAATTTGTGTGACATTATTTTGTTTGTTCACGAAACACATGATTAAATATCACAAAGCACCGCATCTCGAATGATAAACGCGATGTCATGACATATCCTGTGACGTCAATAAATACTCTTCATGTGAGGCGACGTCATTCTTGTCACGTCACGTCAAGTCGGGACGTTCGCGTCATGCTTCGTCATCCGCGACTGCTACACGCGTTGTTGACTTGCCAAAATTGCCTTGTTGTGATGAGCCCGTGACTTTTTAATGTCAGCCTATTTTCTCCTTTGGAATCTCTGTTATCCCTAAAGATAGGGCTTTGAAGTGACCGCTTTGTAAACGCCGCGGTGTAGTTGTGATGGAAATTTTTTGTTAACCCTATGCTTATCAGTTTTTCAGTTTGCATGATCATAAGCAGTATGACAACATGTGTTGAAGTGTGAATATAGAAAAAAATACGTTACTCAATATAGGAAAAAATCAAAAATTTATCGCGGATAATAATTATACCCCGTTTACCGTTATTATTTTCTGGCCATATCGATTATTTTATTTTATTTTAATAGGAATAACGAACAGCAGTATATTACATAGTAGGCACACAATATGAATACTATTAACAAAAGTAACCAATACACTACTCGAGACGTTATCCACAGATTACTATACAGAATAGCTAGCTGAAAACATAACAAATTAAAAAGAGCTTATTAATTAATTAACAGGGTTGTGATCTCTTAAAATAGTCGTAAGTAATTTCACGCTTAAATATAGCTTTGATAAGAATCATAATGCCCGAAGAGTAAAACTGTTTATTATAGGTGTTAACCAAGCGATGTAACGGCGAGCGAGCGCCTGAGTTGGTTCGACAAAAAGAAGTAGCAAATAGGCATTTCGAACGAACTTCTCGACCAATCACAGTACGAGGGATCAGGAAGCACAAACTGTTCACGAGATCAGTACAATCAAACTTATTGCGACATTATACTAAATAGAGTCATCATTTAAAGTAGGGTTTGACGGGATTCTAAAGATGGGTTGCACCAAGAGCTACGTTACAGTTTCCGTCAAAGTTAATTTTAACAGTAACTTTAACGTCTTATTTCCCCAAAATCTACGTGTGGGTTATATTTTTGACAAGGGCAACAATTTACGATTGTTGTCATCACGCTTTCAAAATTGACCAAGTTCAAATTTATTTTTTAAGCGGGATTAGTCATTATACGCGTGGTACCTAATTAAATTACAAATTATTCTGCTGCAAAGTATTTTAAGTAAACAAAGTTAAGTTAAAATACAATAGCAATTTGCCCCACAACTTCAATACAAAATGAGTGAGTAGGTATTGCTTACATAGCATTTTAAATATTATCTTTCCGGTTCCTCGTTCCCCCTACGTAATAAAATTATAACGTTAGGTCTTACACAACGACAATCGTCAAGAGGATCCAGCAATTGGGACTTGAGGTGGCCCTGCACAAGTTTGGCCTTGTGTTCTCATGGTCCTCGGCGCAACGGTCAACGCGCCAGCGTCAGCGTTGGGTTCCTAAATAACGGTAGGAGGGAAGCACATCGGCGTCGAGTTGACGATGAAGTACCTGGGACTCGTTTTCGACAGCAGGTGGAACTTGTGGAGTATTTCCGACGTTTGGCTCCCAGACTGGAAAGGGCCGGGGCTGCCTTGAAGCGGCTCCTGCCCAATCTAGGGGGGCCAAACGCCTCCTGCCGGAGGCTCTACGGCGTCGTGTAGTAGGGGCGCGTTGTGTTACACGCGTGCCTCTAAGAGATTTCATCACCAAATGACGGGGTCCGCTAGGGCCGATGCCTGCCAGGGTCGCGGGAAAGTCCGAAAGAGTTCCAGTGGCCCCTGGCACAGGCAACTGAAGGAACACGGGTGGGTTTTAGTCAGTAAGAGTCTGTGACACGCCCTCCCGCTCTGCCCAGAGCGGGAAAAGTTATTTGATGATTTCCCGTCCAAAAAAAAGGTCTTACACATAATACTTAATGTTATTATTACTTATGTTTTGTGATACCTATGTCCACTACTGAACAATACCACGTGAGTGAACTTATTATTTAAAGTTATAATCTACCTATCCATATTCTGATGTTTAATAGATTAGTTTATTAATAAGATACCTGAAATATATTTTCAGAGACAGAATGGTTAATTTTTAGCAAGGTTACAAGTCTTTGCAGAAAAACACATTTTTGATGTGCAAAAATACTGACGGGACACCACAAAAAAAAATCGAGCATGGGGCAATATTGAAAAGGAAAACAATGCCATGCTCCAAAAAAAAACATGACACAAACCGTAACTATACCTAGCTCTTAACCGCCGCGCCCGAATTTGAGTAAGTAAGTAATATTTATTTGCATAAAAAGTTGTTTTAAAATACAATAAAGAGCATACATGTTTATCTTATATCATAGCATGCAAATATTATTTTCGGTTACAAATAAGCATGTTTCCCGTCAATAAATTCATGAATGCTGTGAAAAATATTAGTTTTTAACCATTCATGTACAGTCTTGTTTAAAAAACAATCTAAGATCTATCCGCTCACACATGGCTAAACAGCTTCTGTTATATTTAGCCAATCTTGGCCAGTCTCATAACAGAAGCCTGTGAGGATCTCGCCGGTTTCGAAGTTATACATCCTCTGCCTTTTTAAACAAGTCTTTATGCTTCTTAACAAACATGCATACTTCATAGATATAGAGACAGGGTAGCGGTAATAAACCAAGTTCTTTAAATATTGGCCTGCAATATTCATCTGGTTGTAGCCCATATATTGCACGAATACAGGTTTTTTTGTGCAACAAATAAGTACCCTATTTCTGTCGGTACTATTACCCCACATTATGAACCCATAGCGTATTAAAGATTCAACATAAGCATGATAGGTACTGATAGCAGTTTTAATGTTTGTTATATTTTTAACCTTTCTGAGTGCGTATACGAATTTATTCATTATTTTAGATATATCATCTACTTGTGCTTTCCAATCTATGTCCAGATCTATTACACTCCAAGAAATTTCGTTTGTGTAACTGCGTTAAGTTTTGGTATGTCAAGTTTCAAATTCTATTTATTGTTATTCGATTTATTAAACTGTATGTATATAGATTAATCTAAATTTATTTTTAAGTTATTCATGTCAGCCATTCAATTAATTTGTCAATCGTGTTGTTAATTTCTGTTCGTAAATTGTATTAGAGCGGTTAATGTTACATAATAATATCGTTATTTCTGTCATTATAACTATATTGATAGAATGGTGCAACCCGAAAGCCTAAACCGCAGATTTGACGGCTGACAAAGCATTTTTTGTTATCGTTAAAGTTACTTGGTTCAACTCACTCTAAAAATGTTTCAAAAATAAACATTTTAATGCCTCATTGTAAATGCAAAAGCAGGAAGTCTAAAAGACATTACTTTAACATATTTTTTGATGTGGGAAAGGTATAGGCATATTTCAAGGTTTATTAAAACTTTGAAATTCGTTTTAAATATGCATAAGACTGTCTTGCAACTTTTTATTACTTTTTTGTCATTCCAGGTTCCGCCTACGAACGAGTTACGAGTTGGATTATAAAAACTGTTTTACTGTGTCCGGATATTATATTATATAATATATTATTATCTAAAAAGGAACAGATAAGTTAAATGAAACTTATCAAGAGGTGGAAAACAGTCTTCGGTAAAATAAACACGACAATATTTTTTAAGTTTTATTTCCACCATTCATCTTGTGCATTCCATCCATTTTCTATAAAGCTACGGTTTCACGGAGCAATTTTATGGTAAGATAAATAAAGTGGTTACTAATAAATGAGTTATTCGCGCGTATATTAATTATGCAATTATTGGTTCTTAAGTGTTTCATTCAACAAAATTTCTGTTTAATTGGCTTAAAAGTTTCTCACCTCTGTAATAATTGCGATCATTTAGGGTGAGTATCCCCATGGCTACGTTATTGTTTCTCTCGAAGATAATTGACAGTAATTAACAATAATTAAATTTAACTACAGTCGGACTTTTAATTAGCTGCAGTAAAATGACAGCTTATGTGTCACCACTTGATTGTTTAAACATTTGTTTCTGCAGTAAAATGACAGTAAGAAGGCAGCTACTTAAAAATCCTGTTGTACCTAGCTGTTGCACCGTTATGTAAAATTAAAAAAGTTGAAGATAGCAGGGTGGCAAGCGACAAGACGTCTTATAACCCAAAATTTTACGTGGCAAATTTTATGCCCATGGCAACACTTGAAGCTTGCTGTCATTACGCTTTTAAAGGCAACCAGGCATTTTTTTTGAGCTGGATTTGATAAATAATCAAAATCATAATAATCAAAATAATAAATAATCTGCTGTAAAATATTTGACAAACGAGCTCTCAGTAAAAACAAAGTTAGTGAAAATATGGAATTGGCAGTGCAGGAGGAATACCAAACAGCAATTTACATATGAAAGCTTTCATAGTTTATGTTTTTATAATATATTGTTTATTACTGGCTTTTGTCGTTTTCTCTTAGCGTTCTTTCTGCCTTTATTTATTTATGCTCGGCCCCTAATGGCCATAGCGTGATGTTATAAAGCCTATAGAATATATTATCACTGACCGCTCTAATAGGTCCTTTAGCGTAGTGATGGGCTGGCTAAGATCAAGAATCATCATCTCCATAATCCGTGCCACTAGCATGTGCATTCGCGGCACAAGGCATGAATTTAAACCAATAGCCAAGTTATTCGGCTTCGACGACGGAGCAGCCGACAGCTAGACAAGACTGATGTCGATGCGGCGGACGGACTGAGAAGACGTCGCTTGCAATTAACAGCGATAGATAAATGAGTTTATTTTATTAGTCAATTAATCAATAATTTGACAGTACTATATAGTTATAGATTATTTTGTATTGTATTTTATCAATGAATAAAGACTGAATTATAAAATAGGATATATTTCTCAAGAATTGAGCTATCAAATTCAAAAAATGTTTTCCAAATCCGACTGGTAGTTCCAGATATTAGAGCGTTGTTCAAACAAACTAACAAAAGAACAAACAAATTCTTCAGCTTTATTATTAGTATACATTATAGATTTCTTCGGTTCGATTCCATTCTAACCGATTGATCGAGAAAAAATACAACTATAGTAGAGCCAATGAATTCGATACTTATTGGATTTACTTTACCACAAAAAGATATACCTAGATACATCTTTGCGCTAGTTCAGACACGGCGGGAACCGCGCGATTATAGAATCGCATGGAAATCGCGCGGGTCTTATTTATATGAGTTAGTTAGTAATCGTTCAGACATAACCGCGCGGTTAATCAAGCCGCGCGGTTACCGCAACCCAACCGCCAGAAAATAGAATCGCGCTGCTCCCGCGCGTTCCTATTACTATGGAGTCTTTACTTCGCGTTCAGTTGCGTTGCGGATACCGCGCGGTGAGCACGTCACTGTTCGTGAGTTCGCCATGGATCGTTTCGACACTGAACTATTTATTGATGAGGTGGAGAAGAGACCTGCAATATGGGACATTCAGTGTGATGATTACTAATTACTAATCTTTACATAGATCTTTTAAAAAACGCAACGGATTTTAATGCGGTTCGACAATAGACAGAGGGATTTAAGACAAAGGTTTTCATGTATAAATAAACGCATATTATAGTAGAGTAAAGGCGAGACTTTCAAAGATTTGTAATGCGACGTCGTAAAAAACATATTTTTGTGCTCTTACATTGCAAACGTCTGCCAAACCTTGCGAGATAGGTCAAAATAATGTACTACGGAAATGTATATTTTAAAGAGATCTACACAAAAATCCATGATGGTATATGTCTATCTCCTAAGGATAACCAACAGTATGTACCATGATTATCTTTTACACATTACAAAAACATAATGGATTATTTAGGGAGCTATTTTAAAGATACGTTGTGCATTTAATGTAAAATAAAATTGCCGTACAGCTAAGATTTTTATTTATTTTATTATTTATGTACACACAGTAAAACAGATACAGATACGACATATTAGTATTGAGTACAAGGGTACTGCTTAAACTTAAGAAATTTCTAAAATTGCATATCATTAAAATTAATATCTTAGAAGATATCAGAGATTTAAAATGCGGAGGCAGAGTGGCCGTTCGGGCCGTACCTACTTCCGTCCCGGGTTGCAGCGGCCGGCGGGAGCGTTCCTGTAGGATAATTTCCGACACCCACGCGCGCGAAGCCGCGGGCAGTAGCTAGTATTTTAATAATTATTTCACAGATCACTAGCGACCCTCCCCCGCTTTCCACGGTTTTTACTACTTGACAAAACGTCGATATTTCCATATTACAATGTTTAATACAAATATAACTTTCCTGCATAAATTCTGTTAATGATGCTGAAAACCACATCAAAATCCGTTGCGTTGAAAATAACAACCTGTTCACAAAGGCAGGCACAAAAAGCGGCTTAATTTGTAATAATATGTATATTTGCGAATTTCGAGATAATTACGCAATTAGTATGAAATAATGCCGCGGACACGACTAATTAAAATCCCGCTCGATGTCCCGTCAACTATTGAGCAGTCATGTCCGGGATTTGGGTTTAGTATTTTAAAATAGAGTTGTTTATCGTGGACTGTTCCTTTCCGCTACTAATACTATTGTACTGCAAGTGCTATCTCTGAGATCTTCCTGAATGAAATTCCAATTAGGTAGGTACGCTATTGACTGATTCGAGAATCGTTCGAGCTTATTCAGGGACATAGGAAGCATTGAAGTAGTTCGTTATCCGACAAAGTGTTGTTATGGATCTAGTATTACAAGAAGCAACCTTTTATTATTGCCTTGCTTTTATCAGTGAGTTTGTTCTCATTTATTTCTGACGAATCAGTTGAATATAAGATTAAAAACTTCTAACATACTACGTACGCCCCGTTACACAGATTTTCAACAAAATCTTTCCTGTATGTTTATTTACAGTATGATGAGCATTATCTCCTTTTCACGTTGCTATGTCCTGTAGTTTAGGCTGTCTGTAGTGTGTCTGTCAGCCCGTCAATAATAAAGAAGGCTGCATAATAGCCTTTACGAGCGATACCTAAATGTACGTCCGGTGCACCGTGGCCAGTCAGTCTCGCGTCCACTTTGCATTATAATAGAATGTTCCCTTTTAGATAAATCAAGGAATTACCAAAAATTATTACTATAGACTTACTAAAACATACAAGATGCTTAAAATATTTTCTTTATATATTTACATATTGAGCCAAATCTCAAGCAAACATGAATATATCAAAACAAACAGAAAAGTATTTCTGATACGCGAGTGCCGCGCAATATTTTAGATCGTTTTAGACTTATCGGTACCAATGTTGGCCCAACTTTCGATTTCGAATATGAGAGCTTTCCGTACCTTATGATACTGCGCCTCCTTTTACGTGCACTCGATATATTCTTTAAATCAATTGAAGATAGGCAATCAAAATTGCCTATCTTCAATTTGATTTTTCATGAAATTGGTAAGATAGAAACAAAAAAAATAAAAAATAATTTCTGGATAGAAAATATCACGACCTCTGATTTTCATATATTTTCGATTTGTACTTATTATGATGATTATCAAAAGGCAAAAAAATTGTGCAGGCAGGTATTTTTTGAAGTTCCTTTTTTTTGGTTTTAATACGTCTACAAGTTTTTAGCACTTACGACGTTCTTAGTTCGTGGAAGAAGTCATCTTCCGACGCACGTTGCGGGAACTTCAAGCATACAAATCAGTCGCCGTCGCTCTGTTGAGGCGAACATAGTACGCTCAAATTTTCTGCTTCGCTGCGTTATAATTTATTTGCGTACATAAATATTATTATTTTCGTAATATATCACATTCTAAGAAACATAAAACAACAACTAAAACCACTTCCGAAACGATAATTAAAAACGTTTACAATTATTAACTACATAGATGCTGAAGCTAAAGTATAAAATAAAAATAATATAATGTGGATAATTGAAAACTCAAGATGTCATACATTTTATTTTTACATATTTGTGAATGGTACTAGCGCCATTACTCTGCATTTCGGCCAATTTTCTTGCGGAAAGAGCCTGTTTCGTCTGTCTTGAGTTTGTTTTCATCATGATTCATGATGTAGATATAATACTTCGACGGAAGGGCTTATGCTGTTTAGGGTTACGTACCCCAAAAGTAAAAATCTAAACCCTTATAGGATCACTTTATTGTCCATCTGTCTGACCCATTTTCTCAGGAATGCGTGGGGTTCACATCAAGTTAAAATTGATATCAAATTTATACTTAGATCTACGGTCCCTTGGAGCTGTGAAAAATTCGAACCTCTAAGACGTTTACTTAGATGTTGGCTTAAATTGTCATTCATGTCGCATATTTCGACACTCGCAAATAAATTAGTTCTCGTTGACCTAGAACCACGCAGTTTGGCAAGAAGCAAGGTCTCACAGCACAAATAGGTACACAAAATATCCGAAATCGTTCACTTGTGGGTATATTATTTGAATCGAAAATTTGTAGGCCGTGTCTTGAAGTAGGTAAGTTTTATAATTTAGTCTTTATTTCATCCAAGTTGGATTTAGCTCCAATCTAAGAAAACCATTTTTTATTGCATAATTAAGTTTTCCTTCAATCCGGAATCGGAAATGCTCTTAGGCTGTATCATTTAAGTGAAGCCGCGGGCAGCCGGGCACAACATTGAGATGGAACCCTCAGGGCGCGAGTTCCGGTCGCACTTGCGCGGTTTTTTAATGAATGCCTATAACTGACAAATAAACATCGAAATATAAGATAATAATTTTGATCAAGTGTATAAAAACGTTTAAAATAGTAGCCCACCAGCATCGGTAACAGATTGACGGACATACAATTATATTGAATAATATACTTACTTGAACACAGCGATCATACTTAAGTACATTGAATAGAGCCGTTTCATGTGATTGTTTTGCGTATACTACTACAGAAGATTCCAATTCAAATACCTAGATATACGCCGGGCGAAAAGTTTTTGCTGGTTGGAAGGTATTGCGTTTTGTTTTCGTCGTGTTTGATTAGGAGGCAATTAGGAGACGCGGGAGAAACTTGATTTTTTTCTGGGTTGCTACGCCCTCTTAACACAACATGTAGCAGGTATGAACCCAAGTCCTCATAGTAGTTTGCTTAGAGTTGATTTCAGAAATTTTGGTCAAAATGACATTCCTAATTCTTGAAAATCGATAGTTTCGTCATCGTATAATCAATTAGTTGAAAAAATAAATGAGCCAACTAAGCAATAAGATAATTAAAAGCAGTACATATCTAAATTAAAAAGGAGAAGTATTAACTCTATTAAAACTTGCACTCTCACTCAACCACAGTGCATTGTAGGTACACACAGAGTTTCCTAAATGAATAGATAACTGACCAACTCTTTTGTTGGTACCTTACATTATGAAGAAAGGAAAGTTAAGCTGTCGGCAAACGAGTAATTAGTCTCAAACGAGGGTGTAGTCACAAAGGAGAATGCACCTCTGAATACGCAGTGACGACGTGACATGGGGCACTTTCTGGACAATTGAAAAGTTTTCCAAGCGGACAGAGGCGGCACGCCTCTCCGTAGGTACCCTCATAATATGCAAGGCACTGTCTTTGACCTAGACGTAATCGCGGGCAGTAACGGTTATTAGAGATGCTTTGTGAAAAGTTTAAGTAAGTGGACAAGCAAACGACCTGGGACACTGTCAAAGTAGGTTTCACATTCAATATTTTTATTACCTTAAATGCTTTGTTGGTCTAGTGGTCGCAAGCGGTACTGCTGAGCATGAGGTCCTTTTTTTAATGTAAATCATTAAATTACTTCCCGCTCTCTGGGCGGAGCGGGAGGGCGTGTCAGACTCTTACTGACTATAACCCACCCGTGTTCCTGCAGTTGCTTGTGCCAGGGGCCACGATAACCCTTTCGGACTTTCCCGCAACCCTGGCAGGAATCGGCCCTAGCGGACCCCGTCATTGGTGTTAACATCTCTTTGAGGCGCGCGTGGAACACAATGCGTCGTCAACCCGGGCCTGGTCCTTATCGGACGGCGAGCTACCCATTGCTCGCCGTCCGCAAGTCCACGCCTATGGTGGCCGGGAATCGGCTTGGGATTCCCGACGTCCAGAGCGTCTCCTGCGGCGGCTAGGGGCGTGAGGGCGCGAATTTCGCCTCCTCCTTCGCGAGAATTACTGCTTCGCAGAAGGAGGTGACGGCTTCTCATGCCCTCTCGCTCCGTACCATGGCCTGGACCAGGGCCGGACGCGAGAGATCGCCACCGCCAATCGCCTGCACGAGGACACGGCGGTGCTCCGCCCAAGCCGGGCAGACCTCCACCGTATGCTCCACCGTGTCCTCCAGGCGATCCACACAATGGGTGATAACCGGGCGTTTCCTTCCGCCTTATCCGGAACAGGAACCTACCGAAGCAACCGTGTCCGTTGAGGACCGTTTTTTTTTTTTTTTATTCCGGGGTGGAAAATCGTTATGGATGTCCACCGCCCTGCGGCGGGTGGCTGGGTCTGTCAGACTCTTACTGACTAAAAACCACCCCGATGTTACCATGTTTCCGCCACCCCCGACTGGTACGCTGGACGCTACCGCGGGCCTCTTCGGGTCTGGGGGGGGGGGGGTGAGGTGTTTGACTCCCCCCACGACGTCTAAGAAGGGCGCGCGTGGCACACTACGCGCCGCCACCTCGGGTCCTGGTGTGTGGGGTGCGACGGACGTCCCCGAGTCCGTCGCCCCTGGACCCATTTAGGGGGGCTGGAAGAGGGCGTTTTCCGTCCTCCGCCGACGCCCGGTGTGCCTTCTGCGGGCCGGGTGAGTAGATATAAGATCTCCCTTTCCGCAGCCTCCTCCTGCGAGACGACTGTTTCGCAGAAGGAGACCACCGCGTCCCAGGACTCGGCGCTGCCGACCATTGACTCGACTACGGCTGGCAGCGATAAGTCACTGCCTACTTCTGGTCCGGTGAGGACCTGCGTCAGGACTTACCGCCGCAAATGTCTCTCTCCATGCCGCCCTGAGATCCCGCTGGAGCTCTGTCCGCTGTGCCGTGATTTCTCGCGGCAGCGGAGTTACGTCCTGGCGTTTCGCCTCCTCGCGCCACTCCCATATGTGCGCGAGAACCTCTGCCTCCAGATCCCATGGCAGTAATCCAGCAAGAAGGCTCGCCGCCTCACTGGAGACCGTACGGTATCCCCGGACAAGCCGGGTGGCCATGACCGGCGGGCTGGCCGCCGCCATAATGAACGCGCCCACACCGGTACCCTGTACAGGGCCATGGACCGCTCGACCCAACGTAGAGCCTCCGGCAGGAGCCCCTAGATTGGGCAGGAGCCGCTTCAAGGCAGCCCTGGCCCTTTCCAGTCTGGGAGCCAAACGTCGGAAATGGTCAACGAAGTTCCACCGGCTGTCGAGGACAAGTCCCAGGTACTTCATCGTCGACTCGACGCCGATGCGAACCCTTCCTACTGATATTTGGGAAACCGACGGTGGCACGTTCCGAGGACCATGAAAACACATGGCCTCGGACTTGTGCAGGGCCACCTCGAGTCCCAATTGCCGGATCCTCTCGACGATTGTCGCAACCCCGCGTGTCGCTAGTTCGGCCGCCGCCTGGTGCGACCTCCCCTGTACCAGGATCAACGTGTTGGCAGCGTAGCAAACCAGATTGACGCTGGTAGGTCGTCGCGCAGCACCCAGTCGTAGCCGATGTCCCACAGATGCGGCCCCAGGACCGATCCCTGTGGGACACCGCACGAAATCTCTTGCCGGTTCCATTCTCTCTGGTGACCGGAGCAGATGACGGCCCTGTCCGTCAAATAGGCCTCGACCACTCGACAGAGGTAGGTCGCCCTCCGGTGATACCGGAGTGCCTCCCTGATGCAACTCCAGGGCAGGGTATTAAAGGCATTGGCACTCCCCTTCTATTCGTCATTTTTATTAAATTGCTCCATATTTGTTCCCACGAGGAAAAGCTGTATAATATCTCAAAATACTGTGGTTCGCACTCGCGACTAATTTAGCTACCCATTAACCGAGCTATCAACCTCCCTCACGGTGCGCCGCCGCTTGGAGGTTTGAGGTGATTTTTTATAGAGGCTTTCTTCCTCGCGGGCCGGGCGGTTAAGCCAAGACCATCGACCCCCGTCAAAAGTCAGAGACATGACATTGACAATCTTCGGGGCAACTAACGCAACGGAAGACTAACGGTGGCAGAAGGAGAAGACTTCCTCCTCCTCACACGTTGGAGCGTTCCTCCGACAGGATATTCGCATGCGGGCAACGAGACCCCTTAGGCACACAGTGCCTAATGGGGAGTCATTGCCCGCACCCCAGGGTACACCGACCCGGAGACTGGCCCTCCCCCTGGACGTATCCATAAGGGAACTCCAGCCCACGGGCACACGGGGAGGTTTCCTGTCCTAGCATGAGGTCCTTGGTTCGATTCCCAGGTCGCGTAAAGTATTATTGGGTTTTTTCATTAAGAGTTTCTCAGCAGCAGCCAGGAGTCGGGATTTGTGCCTAGTTGATGGCAATAGTGTCGCCCCCTATTACATGGCACTCAAACATAACCGGCGACATGTGGGGCAGGTACACTAAGTACACTTCTACCTAACCCCTCTGCGATCACAGGCGTGACTTAGTGTTATTTTCTTACCTAGTCTCATAGAGGCAAGCACCACGTTAGTACCTAATAATTCTAACACAGATTCTGTATATGGCTCCACAGACAGTCCTAAACTCGCTGTGCAAGCTAATTTGTAATTTACACTTACATACATGCATACACACACACACACTTACATACATACAGGCATACCACAGCTCTGTAATTTGACTCAAGAGAAACATGTGTGGCACTCATTTGAATATTATCATTAGATTAAGTCTTAATATACAAAGACATCGCCACAAATAACCGTCTGATAACATTGAGGGCATGTTTCATCACCTTTAAATAAACGATCTCGCAATACTGCAGGCTTCAAAATATAACCTGACCGCTGTGATAAATTAAATATAAACCATTATTTTGGATACAATGTATTTATTTTATTTAGGACATTTATTTTATTTGCATTGAAACTAAGTGCACACATTCGTTTTAATACCTATATTGTAAAGATATACATTAAATTATTGCTAAAAAGTAACATCGGGTAACATCAGAAAAAAAACGGAAAACATAATTACAACCTATTGAAAAAACTTTATTCCAGTTACGTGAATATAAATTAAAGAATCTTAAATGCGTAAAAGTTTATTTGCATGGTTTCACATGGTAAATCTTTGATAATTAATAGTAGAAAATAAAACCGAGATTGAAATATACTTTCAAAAATGTAACTGAGTCACCGCACCATACGTACATTATTTAATCATGTACGCACCTGTAATTTCGAAACAAACGAGAATATCATTATATTGTTCGCTTTTATGTAAATATTTTTGGATTTCCATGGGTCTATTTTTGGCATCCGTGTCCGCTAATGACCCGCGGGAAGCTCTCGATCCCAATAGCAAACTACTGTCAATGCCCTCTGGGTACCCTGGGTGCCCGGCCTGTTATCAGCTTTAATTAAAACAATCGAATACTTAGAAAAACCCATTGTTTACACTAGAGCGGCGATGACGTAATTTCGCGCGTGCATCAACTGTAAAAAACCGTCGCGCCACGGGATCTGGAGCAGGTATTTAATGCATTGTTGACCGTCGTATTTATTAGAAATATTGCATGAATATTAATTATTATTTTATTCAGGCTGTTTTAATTCCATTTCAAAATATTATTTTTCTCTGCAGGCTGTATACAGGTAATCTAATTTATGGGCGCTTTGATTTTGCTTACTATTATTTTTAGCAAATGAAATATACGTAACCGTTAGTGCTGAAATGTACCATAGACTAGATTGTTTATGGATAACGACATCAACAGGGAGGTTCACCTGGTGGCCGCAAAATATTAAGATATGCATCATTAGACGAACCACTGATGTGTAACATAGATACATTCTTTTTTTGAAGGTCGTCTTTACGCTTGGAAATAAGGCCGTATTTATACTCGAGTCTACGCCTTATCTGATAAACTCGATTCCTTGAAATGCACTTTTAAGATGAGGTTGTCTGGTCATCCGATTTGCGACCGTAGAGAGAAAATAAATAGAAAATGCTGCCGTTTCCTCGCAAAGTCTCGACTTAATCGTTTTGTGACAAGTATTTTTATTCAAGACCTTTCCTTGCTCTCTGTGAAAGAGCTTCTTGGATTATTTTTCAAGAATAAAAAGTATGCATTAATGCCTCGTATACAGTTGAAATTTTAATGTAAATAAGTTTGCATATTTTTCATTTTAGATCAATTCTTCACATGCAAATAATAGCTTTAATTTACATCCGCAAAGCGCAGGAGTGGGACAATCAGTTTTATTACGGCTTAATTATGATCTATTATTTACGCTTCGCGTCATCATCCTTGACCGCCTTGCCCTCCCCGCTGGGTTCTCTCCTGAGACCGCCTCCCTTTTGTTTCATGTTTTCCTGTTCTGTGCTAACCATAACGGAATTCTTAATACTTTTTGTGATATTTTATACTGTAGGTAAAAGCCTCCCTTTCCTCGTCATGTCTCTCACTAATACATTTTAAATTAATAAGGACATATTCAGTTAAATTAATTGCAATTTTTGCCAACTCGTACCTACGTGTTAAAGCAACATTTCGTTTCACAGCTGCTTGGCTTTTATGAGTCATAAGCTGTATTTCAATAAGGCATCAAATTAGGTTTTATATGTAAAAGGATCCTAAAAATTTTTCAACATGAACAGATTTATGTAACGTGAACGATTCTGCCTTATTTATTACTGACAACATAATTTTGTTCGATCTGCAACGTTCGCTCATTATATTGTACAAAGTAGATACGTTAAGTTAGTAGGTACGGATCATTAAATTGTAAATGATGCGATGCTTTATAAAAATGTTGTACTTATATTTTTGGATTTGCGTACCAAAACAGGCACACATGGAATTATATTTTGTTCTAACAATACACGTAACAAAACATATCGGCTGCGCCAAACGGCAATGAATTCTGGATTTTTTGGCTTGACGTTTCGATATTGAAGAACATTCATTTACATAATATTTATTTAAAACCTTATCTATTTTATATTTACATGTATTCTTTTAAGAATACACACAAAACTAGCAATTAAAAACATAAATGCTGTTGTTAAACTTCTACCCAAGGTCTTCAATAAAACTCACATATAGCACTATAACACAGTATAATATAGTTTTATCAGAATGCAGAATTTCAACACAAAAAACCAAAAAATTCTAAGCTACTTATACTTTCATCGGTAACGAAACCATAGCGAGATCTAACTAGACGCCAACGCCATCTAGTTAGAAAACAGATACTAAATTTGCACAATCTTACTTACTCTAACTAAAAGTGATTAAAATAAATACAATATGGTTTGACATTCCGCCCACCAAGGACATGCTCGAATGAGTTGTCCTTTAAATTAAAGCCGCCCACCATGAGGTCAAGGGGGCTATAAACTAACAAAGAAAAATGAAATGAGATGACAAAAAAAACCATATCAATCACTGATTGGCAATACACAGAGTTTACAAATTGGTCTTTTTAATACGGAATCATTGCACTTTATGGTCACCACTCGCGTGAGTCCGTCCGAACCAGGATGTTTCTCTAGAATCCTACCTAGTAACCATTTGCCTGGAGGTAGATTATCCTCTTTTACAAGGACAATGTCGCCAATATTCGGCTCTATTTCTTTTTGCGACCATTTATAACGCTGTAGCATCGATGTTAAAAATTCTCTAGACCATCGTCGCCAGAAATCTTGGGTCATTTTTTGCAAAAGTTGCCATCGCCTCAACGTGCCCACAGAGCTATGCTCGTAATTACGTTCCGGCACAAGAACCAGAGGTTCCCCGATTAAAAAATGACCCGGTGTAAGCGGCAGTGGATCATCAGGGGCTTGGGGAATATATGAAATCGGTCTTGAATTGAGGCAAGCCTCAATTTGCACAAGTAACGTGGCTATTTCCTCGTAGGTAAGAGTGGAATCACCAATGACGCGCTTCATGTGAAATTTTGTTGACTTGATGCCGGCTTCCCAAAGTCCACCAAAATTTGGGGCATGAGGAGGGATAAAATGCCACTTGACACCTTTACAACTGAGCCAACTCCTAATTTCGTTAGCGATCGCTGACTGTTCAGCAGCGACTAATATCTGCAGTTCCTTAGCTGCGCCTACAAAGTTTTTTCCATTGTCGCTCCAAATGTCACTGCAATGGCCTCTTCTAGCGACAAATCTCTTGTAACCGGCTATAAAACCTTCAGAGGTAAGGTCACTAATGGCCTCAATGTGCACTGCTCGAGTGACCATGCACACAAATAGGCAGATGTACCCCTTGTAAGCCTTATTGCCACGACCTTTAGATACCCTAATATTAATCGGACCGGCAAAATCAACACCTGTATGCAAAAACGGCCTGGCTGGAGACACTCTACAGGTCGGCAGCTGACCCATGAGTTGATTTTTAAACGTTGCTGAATGCCGAACACATACTACACACTTACGTACGTAAGCCTTTACTATATTTTTTGCAGATAGTATCCAATATTGTGTGCGCAAATAGTTCAACATTAATGTTGGGCCTCCGTGAAGAGTGGTTTTGTGAGCTTCACTTACGAGCAGAGTAGTGAAGTGATGGCGCTGTGGAATTATAATAGGATGCCTCATGCTTACTGACAGTTGAGACTTTTCAATTCTTCCTCCTACTCTTAAAATTCCTTGCTCATCCAATATAGGACATAAAGGTCGTAATTGGCTCTTCTTACTTACACTTCCTGTCTTCTTAATGTTTTCTATGTCTTCCTTAAATTCTTGTTCTTGGCATTTTTTTATACAGATTTCCAGAGCAGCTTTCAATTCCTCACTTGTCAGGTAAGTTTCTTTATGTTGCTTAAATCTTAAGAATCGTCTACAATATGCAACTACTCTGATCAATTTTTGAGATGATGAATATTTTGTCCACAGCCCATCCTCTACATTTGTTGTCACATGTACTTTAACACCTTTGGATGATCTTTCTTCGAGTTTAGTTGACATCGAGTCTGGTTTGACGTAGTCAATTGGTTCTTTCTTTAACCACAACGGACCGTGCTTCCACAGAGATGACTGTGAGAGTGCTGAAGGTGTCATACCTCTTGACGCGATATCTGCAGGATTGTGAGTAGATCTCACATGTCCCCATTGGTGATTATCCAAACTACTCAGAATTTCAGACACCCTATTACCAACAAATGTTGTCCAGCGGCTGGGATGACTACTGAGCCAAGCCAGAACAACAGTTGAGTCTGTCCAACAGTGTATACGGTCTTTAGGTATTGCTAGTATCTCAGCTACCTCCACAATCAATTTGGCCAACAGAACAGCACCCATCAACTCGAGACGAGGAATTGACAGTTGCTTTATCGGAGCAACCTTGGTTTTTGCCGATATTAAATTAATTTTAATATTCCCGTCAGCGTCAATTATCCTTAAATACGTAACAGCTGCATACGCTACATTAGACGCGTCACAAAAACCATGTAGTTCTACAACAGCATCGTTTTCTCTGGATTCAACCCATCTTGGTACATGAAACTCAGGTAAATTTAGTAGTTCCTTTTGATATGTTAACCATTCTTTTAATAAGTCTTCGGGTAATCGATTATCCCAATCGATCCCAGCAAGCCATATCTTTTGAATCATTATTTTCGCCGGTATAACACACGGCGCTGCCCACCCTAGGGGGTCGAACAGTCGTGATATATCTGATATTACTTTTCGTTTTGTTACAGATGCAGGTTGCGGAAATATTATTGAATATCGGAAACTGTCAGATTCTCTATCCCATGAAAGTCCTAGTAATTTCACCACCTTGTTCAATTTTATCTCTACTAATCCTTTCTGATTTGTACCTTCTCCCGATATTTCCTCTGCTAACTCCTTGTTGTTTGTCATCCACTTCTGTAACGGAAACCCACCCTTTTCCAGTAGTTTTTCCATTTCCCTGTGCATCCTTTTTCCATCCTCTACAGTTTGACATCCTGACATATAATCATCTACATAAAATTCGCTTTTTAATGTTTCAGATACCAGCGGAAACTCAGCTCCCTCATCGTGTGCCAGCTGCTGCAACGACTTCACAGCCAGGTAAGGTGCGGATGCAGTGCCAAAGGTAACTCTCAGCAACTCATACTCTTTTATTTCAGACGCAGGTTCACTCCGCCAAAGTAGTCGCTGGAAGTGTGTGTCTTCAGGAGCGACCTTGATTTGCCGATACATTTTAACTATATCTGCACATAATACAATTGGATACGTACGCCATCTCATGATGATGTGACGTAATTCCGGTTGTATGGTAGGACCTACCATCAACATATCATTTAGGGATCCACCATTAGAACCTTTAGAAGAAGCGTCGAACACAACTCTGACCTTAGTAGAGGTCTTATCTTCGCGAACCACTGCGTGGTGAGGCAGATAGACTGCTTCTGACTGCTTAGTATCAGCTTCGCGAGACACCATTTTCATGTGTCCAAGGTCAAGGTATTCTTGAATTACTTCGGTGTATTTTCTTTTGATCTCATGATTTCTCTTGAAACGCTGTTCAAGATGATGAAATCGTTTCAGTGCGATCTCTTTGGTGTATCCGATTTTACTTCGTGGATCTGATTCACGGAATGGAAGCTTGACTACATATCGCCCGGTAGCGTCTCGTCGAGTAGTACGAGTGAATAATTCTTCGCACAGCTGTTCTTCTTGGGTAAGTATCTTTTTCTTATTAGTAACATCAGATTCGATCTCCCAAAACTGTTTGAGCATATCATTGTCACTGAGGTGTGAATGCATACTAACTATAACCTTGTGACAATTTGCTGAATTGAGATCGCAATCTGTGGGTGTTAGTCCTGACAAAATCCACCCCAGGGTTGTGTTTTGAGCAATTATGGGCCCTGGAGAGTGTTTGACTAAACCCTCTTTAAGAACTTGGCTGTAAACTTCTGCTCCAAACAAGACGTCGATTTTGTTTGGAGTATGGTACTCTGGATCCGCCAGAGTTATATCTTCTAGTTGAGGCCAAGTTGGTATACATAGTCTAGTTGAAGGAATCAACGTTGTAATTTTACTTAACACATATGCTCGAACTTGAATAATTGCATTTGGATCGTGACGTGAATGAATGGTTACGCAAACCATGAATCTAGAGGCAAAAGCGCCTTCGTCACCTCCTATGCCTGAGACAATACTGTTATTTGGTATTTTCTTCAGTCCGAGCAATTGGACTGCTGACTCGGTTATGAAAGAGGCCTGGGATCCTTGATCCAATAACGCCCTCAGCAATTGTTTACGACCATTCTGAGTCTGTGCTTCGACGAGAGCGGTCGCTAATAAAACTCGATTTGGCACAACCTTTGTAGAAAAGTGTGTTGCTATGGTGGAAGACTCTGATTCTTCTGCCGTACCGGAAGCAGTTTGCAGTGTGGACACTGCTGATTTGACAGCTACTGCCTCTACCGGATGGCTATTGGGTGACGATGATCTTGAAGAAGCCTTGGGGTGTAATAATGAGTGGTGTCTACGCTTGCAAATGTGACATGATGTTTTAGCGCGACAATACTTAATAGAATGATTCGCGCCTAAACAATTGTAACATAAATTGTGAGTTCGGACAAACTCACTTCGAGTTTGGTAACCTTCTTTACTAAACTGTTTACAATGACTTATATAATGATCTTGTTTACAGAATGGACATATGATTTGTACAGAGTTGTTACTATTTGATTTGACAACGTGAAAAACCTTTGGTTTACTATCTGTGGACTTCTGCCTTGACTTGGATGTGTCTAAGTACTCCAAAGAGCGAAACCTTGACTCTAAAAACGTTTTAAATTCTTCAAAAGTTGGTAATTGTTCATCTGCACTAATTTTCAATTCCCACAACTTTCGCGATTCACTATCTAGCTTAGCGCTTATTATATAGATAACTATAGCGTCCCATGTTTTGACATCAATTCCGAGAGTACTTAAGCCATGCAAACAGTCCACAGTGGTATCCAATAATTCTTTAACTGCAGTTGATGACTCTGTTACATTTGATTGATTTATCAATCGTTTCAACATAGAATTAGACAAATAGCGTTTATTATTATAGCGTTTATTTAACATCTGCCAACATTCCTGATAATTTGCGGCTGTCACAGGGGTGTGACGCAACAATTGTTCTGGTTCACCTGATAAATGACCTTTCAGGTAATGCAGTTTTTGTACATCGTCAATTGAATCATTTTTGTGGATAAGTGATAAAAACAAATCACGGAAAGAAGTCCACTCCGTATACTTGCCAGAGAAAATAGGAATAACAACCTTAGGTAATTTCACATTCGTATACGTATTTGACGATGACTCTTTATTTACACTTGCTTTTGTAGGTGTTAGTTGTATAATAGACTCTTTCAACTCGGATTTATAAGTTATGTAAATATCCTCAGTATTTTCATATGTCTCTGACGTAAAGTAATTATGTTTCAAGTCTAGTTTTTCTACTATGTTCCTGTGCGTTTTTATGAAATAAGCCCACAGTTGTTCTAATGCTTCCAACCTGGTTTCTAAATAAGACAATGTTATCCGTTCTTTAGGAGATTTTTTATAATTTATTCTACCTTTTTCAATATTTCTCTTGTTATCTAGTTGCAAGTTAATTAATGAATCCATGACTAAAAACGGTTAAATTACATTCACAAAAATAAAACCAAGTTGCACAAGAACAGAAATTTTACAAGTATAAAACTGATTAAATTATTCTAAGTCTATGACGAAAACAGAAAATTGTACAAGTGTTTTTAACTTTAAACTTTTTAGAAAATCGGGCATAGGTTCCCCGTCGGTTCACTTTATTCTTAAATAATCTAAGTCTAAACTACATAAATTATTCTAAGTCTTGATTATTACGTTAAATTTAACGTTCCAAATCTTGATAACTTCACAAATAAAATTGTACTCACGGTTTTATTTTCTAAGTCCACAAACACGTCACTCACTATACTTCTCCGATTTATTTGTTGATAACGCCCGCTAGGGGGCGCGCAGTACGTTCTCAGCTTTGTTGCTCAGCTACTTGGGATGCCACTTCGCCTTATTCTAGATCCAGTTGTCCACACTCGGGATGTCCGGAAGCCCACAGAACTTGCTGCGGTGGCGCCCTCTGCAGGCGACGTCCTCGAAACACTCGGTCTCTACGGTCGCGCCCTCTGCAGGCGACGCTAAAGCACTTCAGTGGCGATCCACCACTGCTTTCTATGCTGGTACACAAAAACTCGGTGCGAAATATTACGCACTGATCTGGTTTCGAAGGACCATGTTAAACTTCTACCCAAGGTCTTCAATAAAACTCACATATAGCACTATAACACAGTATAATATAGTTTTATCAGAATGCAGAATTTCAACACAAAAAACCATTTTTTTTTTTTTTTTTTTTTTTTTTTCCTAACTATGGCATCTCGTAGTAGACCTAGAGAGGTCGTTACTACTTAACCGGACTATCCTGTGGTTGCCTTAAGTGAAACTCAAAGCCTCCAGCCAGGGGCGTATTATTACATACTAAGCGACTATCACCTAAGGGCACCCCCTGTGGGGTACGAACCTCGGCTTAGGGCGTCGCTGGGGGGGGGACAGCAAGGTGGGACAGGCTGGATCAGATTTTTCTTATTATTAAGCTTGATGAGGTCGGCGTTTCCTAATTGACTATCTCTGAGAAGAAACGCCGAAATAAACTCAGAGGTTACAGTCGGGGGGGGTTTATATTTACGGGCTCAGCTACGGCGCGGGCTGGCGCTTCGTCGGGCAAGGGTCGGGGGGGACGATTAAGTCGGGGGGTTCGCGAGGTACCTCGGCGGCGAGGACGGAATGACGGTTTGTGTAATTTGTGCACTGTACTGGTGGCCCTATTGCTCTCCTGGCGGAGTGTTATGGGGTCATCGGGGTCGGTGAGGACATGCCTTGGGCGGCGGAGGTGGCTGATTTTAGAGGGGACATAGCCTGCGGCCTTGACAACCAGAGGGTTGCGATGTTTGTCGGAGGTGTCGAAGAAACGCTTGGAGTTGCGTTTCATGAACTGATGGATAGTGGGGATTTTGAGATCTAGGTGGAGTATTTCGTTACGGACATACCAGGGGGAACCTGTTGCCCTACGAAGGACACGATTTTGTAGGGCCTGCAGCCTATGGATGTGATGGGGTTTGGCGTGTGCGAAGACTGCACTAGCATAGGTCATGATTGGGCGAATGCACGCTGTGTAAATGCGTAATTTACACCTGAGGGATAGTTTGCTGCGTGCATTCAGAACGAAGTGGAGTCTACCAAGAGCGAAGGCGGCGCGCGAGCGGGCCTTCCTTATATGCTCTGCGAAGGATAGGTGCTCATCGAGGATGACACCGAGGTATTTGGCTCGCTTCTCCCAAGGGATCGGCTTGCCTGACATAGTGATCGGTTGGGGGGGGCTGAGGCCGTGTCTCGGTCTTGTGAATAGGACCGCTTGACTTTTGTCGGGATTGACTTCTATTCTCCACTTTTTAAACCACTCGCCGAGTTGGTTGACTGCGGTTTGAAGGATACGAGCTATTGGAACTTTGCCATTACCGGTGTAGTAAATGGCCGTGTCGTCTGCGAACAGAGCCAGCTGAGCCTTTTTGCTCTTTGGGATGTCGCTGGTGAAAAGGGTGAATATGAGCGGGGCAAGCACAGAGCCCTGGGGGACTCCTGCGCGTATGGGATGAGGGGAGGATAGCGCGCCTTCGATGCGATAGCGGAATGTGCGGTTTGTCAGGTAGTCTCTCAGGATGAGGACGAGACGGTCTGGCACACCAAGTTTGTAAAGCTTGTATAACAAGCCGTTGTGCCAGACTTTGTCAAACGCTTTGGCTATGTCGAAGAATACGGCGCCCGTCATCGAGCCACGTTGGAAGCCAACGCTTATGTGCTCGACGATACGGTGGACCTGTTGAACGCAGGAGTGCTGGGTTCGAAAACCGAATTGTTCGTTTGGGATGAGGCCCTTTGTTTCGGCGTAATTTCTGAGTCGCTTATAAATAAGTCTCTCATAGATCTTACCGAGAACATTGAGCAGGCTGATAGGGCGGTAGCTGGTGGGCTCGGACTTTGGCTTCCCAAGCTTTGGGATACCGATGACGGTAGCTTTTTTCCACTGTTGTGGGAAGATATTGTTGCTTAAGGCACCATTGAAGATGGTAACCATTAGCATTATTAGGTGGGCAGGGAATAGTTGGAACACCCTATTGGTGATTCCGTCTAGGCCGGGAGCTTTCCGGGGTTTAAGTGCCTTGATAATATCCTGCACTTCGTCTGGAGTGACTGGAGGCAGAGGATACTCAGGGTCTTCGACAGGGGGGAGGGAAGCTCTGTGTTCAACTACAGCGTCGACCTCAGAGAGGTGAGCTTGATCGACTGGTTGAGAGCTGGGTGTGCATTGAGCCTCGAGACTGATGGCGAGGCATTCAGCTTTGTCGACATCGTCATAAGCGATTGTCTTATCGGGGCGAATCAGGGGGGGCATGGAAACCACTTCCTGGGATTTGAGTTTCCTCTGAAGGTCCCAGAAGGCCAGATGGGTAGGCTCTAGCTCGCTCAGCATCCTGTCCCAGCCCGCAGTACGCAGCTCCGCTATGCGTTTCCTTACAGATCTCTGTAAGTAGCGCATGTGGGCTTTGTTCGCGTCGCAGGGAAAGCTGCTGTAGGCACGGACAGCTGCGTTCTTCTCATTCAGCAGTTCACGTACATCGTCCGGCAATTTCCAGCGACGGTCATCCGTCGCTGGAACTTCCCTTGAACAATCGTTCAGGACTGATTGTACGTGTCCAGTGAATGAGTCGATCGCCGCCGTCGTGTCAGCGATAGAGTCGAAGTGGTCGGGGATGGAGTCTAAGTGGGGGGACGTGTTGGATTTCAGGCAGTTGCTTACTTTCCTCCAGTCCGTTACCACTTTGGTAGATGGGGGTTGGTTGGGGTCAGGGAGCCCTATGCGGGGGGCCAGTTGGATGACAACTGGGCGGTGGTCCGAGGTGAGCTCTTGCACCGCCTCTATAGAGTCCAACCGTAGGTTGATATTCTTTAGAAGCGCTACATCGAGGACGTCGGGGGTATGGTTAGCGTTGTGGGGGAAGTGCGTGGGAGTCATCGGGGCGATGACATCGAAATTAAGGACGGGGCAGAGGTCAAACAGATGTTTTCCTCTGGCGGAGGTTCTAGAACTGTTCCAGGCGGAATGCTTGGCGTTGAGATCACCCGCTATGATAACGGAGTCACTCAAGCCAAGCAAGGCAGAGAGGTCGTTGGATAGGAGTTGGAAGTTCTCCGAACTATTAGTGGGGGGAAGGTAGGCCGATACTAAGGTGATCGGTTGGTGGCCTGTTAAGCCTAGTCGACAGATAGACACTTCGAGTCGTGTTAGAGGGGGAGGGTCCAAGGGGATGCAGTAAAGTGACTTCTTGTAATAGATTAGGGTGCCGCCCAAGTGACAACGGGACCTGTCATTGCGAACTACGCGATAGTTGGCAATTGAAGGGGTCCGGTGGATGGGTTTTAGGAAGGTCTCTTGAATGAGAAGAATGTCTAATTGATGGTCACGGAGAAACGTGGCGATTTCGTCGCGTTGACCTTTTATGCCATTGGCATTGAAGTAGCCTAGCTTTAGGGATCGGGGTTTGTATCTTGCTATTGGTGTATTATCCATTAGCGGGATAGGGGTTGGGTTTGGTGACGAAGGACGTCAGGGCCTGCGTAATTTCAGGATACGCGTTATAGATACTTTGTATCAAATAAAGGTTGCCGGCATTTCTTGCGGCGACGATTTCGCTAGCCATCTTTCTGGCGCGTGGGGTTAAGAAGGTATTGAAGGTACCTGAAATGACGTTGAAAGCATCAAGGGGGTTTTGGCCCACCACGGGGGTGGTTGCGGGTTGACGGGGCGTCATTGGTGCAGCGGGAGCTGCTTTCGGAGCAATTGTCATGGCAGGGGGGGCGGGTATGCGGATACGAGGATCCATCAGTGCCGGGATAGGCGGGGGGTGGGGTTTAGTGGGCGCTAGTGCAGGGAAGGCCTGCTGGTGATTTAGCCTATTCCACGGACTTGGTCTTTGAGGACCGAGTCGCTCAGGGAGCTGGGACGAGGGAGTCACCTGGGAGTAGCTGGGGCATTCCCTTTGCTGACGGGCGTTAGCACGCTTCCTCAGTTTTGAGGAGGATTTTGGGGCTTTTGAGCAGCCCCGGTAGTTAGCTGGGTGGCCAGATTGACCACACAGCACACAACTAGGAGGATCGGCACAGAGGGTGCGATCTTTCGGACGCGGGCAGTCCGAGGTGCCATGCTCTCCCAGGCACTTGACGCACCTGGGTTTGGCGAAGCAGTTTGTCTGGGCGTGGCCGTAGTGCTGACATTGGTGGCACTGGCCGATGATGCCGCTCTTTCTGGGCCTCTCTATTTCGAGGCCCGTGAGGCGGCAGATTGACTTAACCCGGAAGATCGGGTGATGGTCCTCAGTGGGGGGACATACCACGAGGACCATGTCGAATGCCTCTCTCCCTCTGGAGCGGTGCATCCTGTGGACCTCAAGCACGGGGACATTTTGGGACTCTAAGTCGGCCTTAATGTCAGAGGTTGGAATCTCTTTAGGGATCCTGCGGATCACTACCCTGATTTGTCGCTCCTCCGGGAGAGTGAAGGTGTGGAAAGAGACACCTCTCACTTTCAGGAGCTTTGTGAGTTCCCTATAGTCCTTGGACGTAGGGACCGTCACTTTTATACCCTGTTGGGTAGACTGCGCCTTGGTGAAACCGATCTCGAGATCGGTGCACCATTTGGACACATCGGACCATTTCCCCTTGTCCTGGATGAACACTGGGGGGGGAGGGGGTACCTTTTTTGAGGTGACCTTAGCAGCACTGGGGCTGGGGCGTAAATCCTGCGAAGAGGATGAAGCGATCGGGGTGGGGGCAGTGGCGGGGGATGCCACGGGGGCAGGGGACAAGACATCGGCGTCTTTTCGGTTTGCCTTGGATGATTGGGAGGAGGGACACTTGTTCCTCCTCTTCTTTCTCGATACAGTCTTAAATTCTTCCTCCTCTGAGGAGAGGGAAGAATTCTGAGAATCGATGATTGGGGTAGGGGTACGGGCGCGCTTACTGGAAGCTTCGGCCACGTCCATCGCTACGTCGGATTGACTAGCGGGAGAAGGGGTATCTAGGGCGTCGCTGAAGGAAGCGACGGGGGAGGTCTGCTGCAGTGCAGCTAACTTGGCGCCATATTTGGCGATGAAGTCGGGGTCCTTGAGGAGGACCTCTTTAAAGAACGCAACGATAAGTGCGTCCATGTTCGCTTTTTGAGCGGGGGGGGGGGGGGGGTGGAATTTATGTTTCCATTCTAACCCTATACCTATCTCCCCGGGTGGATTGGCCCGGGGATGAGTAGCCCTCCCTGTCGGGTGCAGACAGGGGGGGTGTGTACCTATTGGTGAGCCCTAAGCTAGTAATCCTGTTGCCGGTCTTAATGTGCAACGGGGCCCTGTACAGTCTAGCGCGAAGGGTGTAGACACACCCTAGAGACACTAGGTGAGTCGCTGTGGAAGGAAAACTGTACACCAGAGCCGACTAGGAGATCCCCCAAGGCCGGTTAACTCTGAGACCCGTCCAATTGTCTGCCTCGCCCTGAAGGGGTTCGGCGGGTGTATTGGGTCAACACCCCACTCGGCTTCGTTGGCACCGTATGGTATCCACCGAGGACCACGAAACTGTGGTTTTGCCCAGAAGGGGCCTATTGAAGTTAAATGACGATATTAATCCGTTAGAGAAATCAGACTGCCTTGAAAAAGGCACTTTTTATTGGTTTTAGCGCAAACGCAAACGAGAGCGACAACGAAAACGCAAGTGCAAGCGTAACGTAAACGAAACGCAAACACAAACGCAAACGCAACCGCAAACGCAAACGTAACCGCAAACACAATCACAAAACGCAAACGCGAACGTTAGCGTTTCGGGGATGAGAGATCTCACGTGACACTTACGTACGGGGACGTAAGGGAGAGAGCAGAGCGCACGACTGAACGCGACCAAGGCCGGGCGTCGATTGACAAAAAAAAAAAAAAACCAAAAAATTCTAAGCTACTTATACTTTCATCGGTAACGAAACCATAGCGAGATCTAACTAGACGCCAACGCCATCTAGTTAGAAAACAGATACTAAATTTGCACAATCTTACTTACTCTAACTAAAAGTGATTAAAATAAATACAATATGGTTTGACAGCTGTAAAAATTAAACACCAAAACGGCTGTCCAGCTCTATTATTATTAGTAAAACATAGTTATTACGGGGCAGCCGACAGTGGTAATGAAGCACCTAGTTTTCGGTCACTGGACTATTAAATGTTCAATATTATCGATGTTCATTTAGTGATAACGTAAAGGAAACATATTAACATTTATATTAAAAGTGTGACAAATGTTTATTATTTTAATTAAAGCTTTTTATGGTAATAAAGGTCATTGATTAATAATTAGGGTTATTGAAGAGTCTACGTACATAGTTAACAATACCTACCTAGACGACAACAAGGATGTTTTGATTTTGACAGGGGGCGCTGTTGGTAAACTTTTGTGCAAATAATAGTTTGTTAAACATAATAAAAAAACAAGATGATGGCGTTATTTTTCATTTTGTCCAATAACCAAAACGCTACACTGAAAATTATAACCATTAATTGATGTAGTTTTTCTTTTCTACTCTTCTTAGCGTATCGATGGCAAAAAGCTAAAATATGTTTTGAATTTTTTACTTTATTCAGATGTATGACTGAAAACACTGCTCTAATTGTTACATAGTACACCATCATCGACTGCTAGAGAAAACAAACGCAAATCGCAAATCGCGCACGCAAATAATTTTTCAGGTGTTACGATAAAGCTGAACTTTGACTATAACCAAAACACACGACACGGTAGTAATTCAAAGCATAATTTAATGAATAATTAATTACTTATAAACGACAACGAAAAAACAAAGCGAAGGTTAATAATTGATACAAAGTGTACTACTCAATGATATCGAAAAACAACAAAATGGTTACACAAAAACATTTGATATCATAATTATTATTGTTGCTAACAAAAGGTTGGCATTAGTCATCGGTAACGAGACGTTCTCCGTTGCAAATTCTATTTGTTTCGAGCTGGAAAGGTTTGTTAATGGGAGTCATTAATTTAACGTCGCCAATCCGACGCTCTTGGCGGTTGTCGAAATTTCTTATTGGTGACCCTTCAAATGCAGGCAATTTTAGAATTATATTATAAAATGCTCTAAGTATAACGTCGTTATGTCATTGAGGAAATCTCTGAATATGTTGGGTATATAAAGTATACGTATTTAACGTGTAGGTATTGGACTTTTGCATGAAACAGCTGATATTTTTTTGCTACTACCTAAACCAATTCAATAAATGTTTTATTGATGCTCTCTACATCCTGTATATGATTTCACAAAGGCGCGATGCGGTTCGCTGAAGTGTAAGTTTCAGATAGGAATAGGAATTTCAGAAAGGATATTGCTTGCAGACAGATGAGATCACAGTATATTATAATCGCAGAAGTAGTATGGTTCCGCTCTAAATTCCTCGAACCACTTTTTTTCCGATTTGCGACATTTCTTAAGCCCATGCCAAGCCAGGCGCTTTACTTTGTGTAAATTATTTCATCACCACTGCTCTCGAAATGGTGAAGGAAAAAATCGTGAGGAAACCACCAAGAATTAGATACCAAAAACTATTTTATATTATTATAAATGTTATTAAAGAACAAAAGTTCGAAGACATGTGATATCTACCAACCCGCACTGGGCCTATGTGGTGGATTACGGCCCACTCCCTCTCACAGACAGGAGGCCTGTGTCCCAGCAGTGGGAACATTATGCCTCTTGGTAAGACTGGTTATCAGACTTTCGGGCTTCTGACGACTGGCAAATTTTCACGAACGACAGCCGGCGGGACCAACGTCTTTTAGCGCGTTTGCCGAGGCAATGAAAGGAAAACCTTTTGGAATAAATTCTCTAAATTATGGGGAAAACCGCATCAAAATCCATTGTGAAGTGTTGAAGAAATAAGCTCCACGAAAGGTTACTTTATTTTTATATTATTTATAGATTCCGCGCCTAACTATCTAGGTTTATTTTATAAAGATTTTATTTTATAATCGTAGCAAATAATTGTAAAGCAGGAAGGTACCACCCTCCCCCAAGTTGCAATGCCTCGAAGTATTCCTTTATGCGGTTAGCAACATTTCTCATTCACAACCTTCCAAATGCAAGCAATTTAAAAATTATAATATAAAATGTTTTACGCATAACAAGTGTTAGTGACGCGCTCGATAGAAATTAAATACATTGTAAAGTTAAATAAATAAGTAGCATCACTGTTCAAGCTAAGAGGCGGGACACGCTGACATGCTTGTCACACTGTGGCCCCCCCCGCCAGTCTGCCACCGAACGCGAATCAATGCGCAAGACATTTTTCTAATTTTTGTACACGCGGCCGTCTTGTTGTTGGTTCGACACGCACTTAACGTGTTTTCAAAGTTCAGTTCACCTGTATTTCGTTGCGTCAAGCCCGGTAGTTCCCGCAACACCACCCCTAACAACAAGTAATCCCAGGGCCGAACTATATTCGAGTGCGATACTTGAATAGAAACAAATTGTATTCAATTTGGACGTCAGTGGCGAGTGAAATACTACGCGAGAACAATTCATGCCATTCACATAGACGGCCGGATTACTGATTACTATGATTCACAACTCACGCCACGTATGGCACAACCGCAAGTACCACAATGAAACAAATTGGATAGAACTGAAGTTCCTGTAACAATCCATTTATTTTGCTTCAGTCAATTATTCCACGATTCATTTTTTTGAGAAAAGGATTTAATTCGCATAAGTACTTTGTTATTTCTTATCAACACTAGAAACAGCGTGACTACAAGCTGTTAAATGGCGCTTTATACGCTCGTAGCAATAGCGTAGCAAAACCGTAGCACGTAGCGAGATGCTACGACATGAGTCGTACTTTTTGTCCACAGAGTACGTTTGTATACGTAGCTCCGTTGCAGTAATGCAATAATTACTTGTTGCAAGTCCTTGTACTGTGCAATTTGAGTGTATTAACTGAGCGTCAAGTCAATCTCTAGATGTATGAAACTTTTGCTCATTTACATACCTGCGAGTAACGTAGCACCCGCGGTTGTCCTTATTTCCTCGGAGCAGTTTTAATTGTCACTTAAAACGAGCTCGTGACTACTTTGTCAACTTTTCACAATTTGTCACAGTTTTAGTTTTCCATGTGAAATATCATTTCAAAAACTTGCTGCAGTTTATTAAAAAAATCCTGTAATTAAACATGAACTATGGGAATGTGAGGGCACTGGAGACATTGCTTGTTGTGATGTCATGTCAGCGGTGCTCGCGACTGTTAATTGAAATGCCTCTCTAAACCAGACTAGGTCTGGTTGTGGCAATATTCGTCACACATACTCGTATTAGCTGCAAATTTCGTCGACAAATTTGTCAGTGCAACTCGTTCTCCGAATTAATAATTTATAAAGTTGCGCAAGTAATTAATTTATGGATTTGCAAAGACATTTTTAAATTGTCCTTACATATTATCAAACGCATAGTCTCCCTGAATGTGTTTGCATTAGATAATTTAGACATAGAGAAACTAGTCAACGCATAAACTCACGCCTTCTTCCTACGGGGGTAGGCAGAAACCACAGAATCCTAAAACCTATTAAGTACAATCCTTACATACTCCTTTTGCTTCGTTTACATTCATACATAAGGTATCTACATATAACCCAAAGCACTGCTAAATCAAATCAAATACAAAAATAAAGAACGGAATTCAAAATAAAAAAATATAAACTACACTCAATTAAAAAAAAATAAAGACAAGGCAATAGAAAATCGGAAACAAAGGAGGAACGTTCCAAAAAATACTTATCATAACAGCCAACGTTCGAAATTCTAATTGCGCAAGTACGCCTGTCGTATTAGAATGTGCATGTATCTAAATATATTTAGCGGTGCGTCCAAGATAGACGGGAAAATTGGCCGAGGCAACTCTCACCCCCTCAGTGAGACAGCCACGCACTCTACCTACCTGCGGGCAGCGGAGACAGCCGCTAATCAGCAGCTTCGTGAGACAGCATTCTAAATAAAACGGAGACACTCCGACATTATTTAATGACAATTTATTACGCGACCAACCCCGCCATCCCACATATTTATTTATTTACACTTTCACAACACTAGGGTTGTGACACGAAGCAATAAATGCACGGCATTGAATGTTTATTACCCATACATCTAGCGGTCAAGTATTTGCTGTCAGCTCGAATCGGAAGATATTGAACGCTTGAATGAAAACTTGCAGTTTTAAAATGAATTCTAAAGAATTGTTGCTGACCGCAACACATGTGTGACTGATTATTTAATGGAAGAGATATTTTACAGCGGATTCAAAAATATAGAAGATGAATATAAATATTATGTTCGTGACACGTGGAATTAGTTTGGTTTTGTAGCTGTAGCTGAAGCAAGCGCTGCGTAATAATTACTAATTACACGCGAGGATAATAATTAAATACCCCGCAATAAACGTGGAAGAACAATATTCAGCAGTGTTCTATATACAAATCACTGCCTCGCATATCAAAATATCAAAAATATTTGTAAAAGTCATGCGAAATATAGGTACAACTTTCCGAAAATTGTGTCCACCTGTATAATGTTTGCCTTCGTCACCTAGAATTCACGAAACTGCACACCTCGTTAATACGGCAGATCATACTTTAGTTCGTTTTTCCGAAGCTAACCCCGGGGCATGTCAAATATACGTAGATACAGGTTCCTAATCTGAGAACGGCCCACCACCAACGCACCGGTGCGTGGTGACAGCGCCCGACTCGACGCGACCTAGACAGTTTTAACTCATAGATTTTGCCTGTATTTATCCATGTGGAAGCGCGTCCTGTAAAACCTGGGTAGGGTTAATTGAGGTTTTTGCTTTTGTGTTAGATATGTCTGTGTGCTTTGATTACTGTCCCGGGAGTGCATTGAGGTATTATTTACTAGAGCTCTGCACCAAAATGCTGAAAACAGACAGCGGAGATACACTCGGAAGCCAATGTTGTTACTAGAATACCTGATACACCATTCGGCGTTTTGCTTTTCTTGGCTTGTAATATAATTTGATATGCGCGGCCTGCACCGCGCCGTACGTAATCCTTAAGATTAACAGTCCGGTACGAGCAGACGCTGCATGAAACTTATCGAAAAATACAATTCCATGTTGCTACGGCATTTCAAAATATTCGTCAGGCTAAGGCTTAGGCCAGTTGTAAAAAGTAGAGTCGTAAAGAGCAAAAACTTTTGGTACCTAGGGCTTTTTTCGGTGGCTACATACACTGTTTTAGATGAGGTACTATTTCTTGAGACGAAGACACTTGGCGCGGTTTAATGTAGTGATAAGAATCTACGGCTTCTCACACAAATAAATTGAGAGCACATACAAGATTTATTAAAATAATTATTTGTGAAGCGACTCGGCTCGGTCACGTTCGCTTCATCATAGCGATAATCCCAGGACACTACTGAATTATTCACAGACAATAAGCACCATTTTAAAACGCCATTCGAAGCTTAACCCGGAATTTAAGTGGCATGCTGCCATCTTAGGCCAAATAATATTTTTTAAACAAGATAATTATGATCTAGAGTCTTTTGATAAAATCCGATATCACTGACTTACTAAATTACTTTTATGGCTGTTCCAGATCTACAATGCAAGGAGATGCAAAGATGCAAGGATGTATGGTATTGCAAGGAGTAGCCACCAGCCTGTTAAAGAAATTCAACAACTTCAATGAAAATAACCTAAACGTGGAAGATCTGGTCCAAACCCTGAAGAAGATGAAGATAAAGGCGAGGGCTGTGAAAGTGCCAGTTTTTTTTTTCGTTTATTTCATGATTCTTTTCATGGTACCTCTAACTAAAGTATGAAGTGTGGAACTCTTTAACGTTGGCAGCGCTGCTGGTGTAATCCTAGAGAGACAGTAATTTCAAATATGAGAGTAAAATATTTCATACAGTCATTTTTGGAACCACTATGGAAAATTATTGCAACAGCAACAATAAGTAATTTATTGAACTTAGTTGCGTATTCAGAAATTTTATTTCGTTTTCATGGACGTTCTAAAATCTATCAGAAGTTTGGCTGGTTTCGAGACATCGAATGTTAACTTAAGTTAAGCATTGTGCACAATAATGAAACAAATATAATGGAATTTGAAAGTCCATGTTAAACCAATATGCAGGATCCTCGTTAAAACAACGTAAATCCCATGTTTGCGGAAAACGTGAGAAGCTTAAAATTTGATGCAGGTTACACGAAGGCAAAAATTTCACTTTGTGTATTTTCACACGTCTGCGGCAGCGATTTCGGAGCCTTCGCGTGTTGTACAACACCGTATTTAATACGTACCCGACTGTTACTCATTCTCTCTCGCGTGGACATGTAGATATATAAGATACAGCCAACAATTCTGACTGCGGTACTAATCAGTATCAGACTATTCGACGTGCTGCTGGCTGCCATTCAGCCCGCATCTCTTCGTCCATAGGATGACTACTCTTTTTGGGAAAACAACAATATTATATAGCATTTATCATATACTTTTTATACATATATTGCTAAGGAATGTGAATGCTGAAAACATAAACTTCGTATTCGAATTTAAGACTTTACTCGGGAAGTAGAATAAATATAGTCGCAATTAACCTGAATTTGGGTAGCTAACATAAAATTGGCATAAACGAAATAATGCATTTAAAAACGGAGCCTAATAGTCAACTGGTCTAATAATAAAGCTGACGGCAAAACTGTTAGTACAGCCGTAAATCTTTAATAGTGAGGAGGCTATAGGTAGGAAATTACTGGTTTAACTCAGGTTCGCAAAATAGATTACTATAATAAAGTTGGAATTTCGCAAGCGTCCATCAAAAGTGAAAACGAATGGCCACCATAAGAAGGCTGACCATTTATCACGTTTATCTAGATTTCGCACCGGACCGCATCATTTACCGCACAGAAAATCTATAGCCAGCACATTTCTAACACGATTAATAGATAGGTGTCCTACAAGCATTTTGTTATTACGACGTGAAGCTCACACCCGAGACAAAATTATTACTGAGATAATGATATTTTATAACACTTCATGTTATTATTGACAAAGGGCTGGCAAATTGTACCTACCTACCTACTTATTAAAAACGGTGTACCAAACTATGCAGTAACTCGGTTTAAGGTTGGTCATTCTCAGTCAGCGCTCTCAGGTTCTGCCCACCCGTAACCGACTAAATTCGTGTGGGAAATGTTAATATATATTTAACTCCACACAAAAAGTAGTCCCCATATAAAAACACCTTAAAACCCTTTATAAAAGGGTGATCAACTTTTATGAGCCTAAAGAAGTCTTTAAAATATTCAAATATGTTTTAACAACCAAAGGACTGCATGCATATTACAGATTTGGGTATAAATGCCTTATGATCGTAGGATCCTAATTTACAGTAATGGCGCCTATAGCTTCGTGAAGATTATTGAGATATAATAGTTATTTATAACCTCGATGTCCAAACCCAGTCTGAATATTTAAAACATTAATCCTCCGTCAAAAGTTGTTTATACGTAGTATAGCGGTGACCTTTGCGATAATGACTTACCTGAGATACGAAGCCAATGCGGCCTACGGCGGCACGGCGGCGGCCCAACCGTTTTCCAAGACGCAAACTAATTCCGAATTCAGCGTGCGTATACTTTTGATGTGTAGAAAAAGTGTTGGTCTAGCCACATAAACCTGGCAGCACTTTGGTTGAGTTTTCCGTGGCCGTACCACAATGAATTATAGCATAATTTGTTCTGGTTGGCTTCCACACAATAAGGATACAACGCGAGGTGAGAACCGTGAGATGTGTACCGTATGTAGAATGGGAATTGATGAGGAGGTATTTGTCGCGTTTCGGGGTCGTGTCACTTGTTGGATCGCAGTACTACACTAAGTTACAAATACGATCATTAATAACTTTATATGGAGAATTTCGATGATTTTGGAAGAAGTGTTTTATTTTCTTCTTAATTCAATGCTGTATTAACCAAAGATCATATAATATGCCTACAGCGTCAAATTCATTTATTACATCACTTGATCCTTGATTTATTTCTAAAATAACAATTTACCTACAGTTTGCCTTACAGAGCTCACAAATTTCTAAGATATAAACTTATTTAAGCATGTATGTACCTAAAAACGTATAGTAGGAGTATAAGCCTATTAGAGAGTGCAGGTTTAAACATGCATGTCCCAAAGGGGAAGAGAATACTGTGCAGAATTAATTAATAACCCGATTAAAATGGAAACCTGTGAAATTTAATCAATTACGCTCAAAGAAATTGGTAGAGCAGCAATAGGTCTATGACTAGGAATTAATTAAAATGTAATCAGGAATATTAATTCCGTACTAAGTTATTTTGCCAGATATGTTGAGTAAAATATATGAAGAGTCGGTCTTGTCCAGCTGAAGTTTCCTCTGCATCTACTGCGTGAATTAATTGTTTTAGTATTTCACAGAACCGTTTCGCAATGAAGTTGAGCCAAATTTGTGAGGCGTTGAGCCGGCACTTACCTACGTAACATTGTAGCAACTAGACGTAGAATTTTAAAAGCAGTACGAAAAACTTTTAGAGACGTTTTGGCAAACAAGTAACTGGTAGGAGAAAGTAGGACGGCGAAGTAGCGAGGCTGTGGCGCATCTGAAGTCCCGATGCGCCGAGCACAAAGCACAACTTACTATTGTGATATCTATCTAGATATGCGCCATTTGTCTGTTGTTATAGCGTGTCGTCGGTCGATTCGTTCACAGACTAGCTGTAATTGAATATGACACGCCCGAGCCTCTTTTTTATTTTATTGCATCAATATAGATTTCCTTCTGCGTTGGAACTTGGTAATGAAATCGACATATTCTGACCGAGTCTTTCATGTTATAATAAGAAGATACACGTGTACAGGCCCTCGCGAAGCGGAGACCGACTCAGCTCCATGTGTCGCTGCATCGGTCCCTCACCCCGCGCCCTCGCTTCCTCGGGGCACTGTAATAGTGACGCGAGTACTCTTGCCTCAAGATCCCAGGGCTGGGATCCGGCCAGAACGCAAGACGCCTCGTAGTAGATCGTGCCATATCCCCTTTTTTTTTAGTTTGGGAAATCATCAAATAACTTCTCCCGCTCTGGGCGGAGCGGGAGGGCGTGTCAGAACTTTACTGACTAAAACCCACCTGTGTTCCTTCAGTTGCCTGTGCCAGGGGTCACGGTAACCCTTTCGAACTTTCCCGCAACCCAGGCAGGGTGCGATACCCCCTGATCCCACACCGGGGCCCCATATAGGGCCATGGATCACGCGATCTCCACGTAGAGCCACCTACAGGCAGCGCTCGGGCCCCCCAGATTGGGAAGCAACGTTGCAAGCGTAGTCAGCCGCTCCCAGCAAAATGGGCGCCAGCCGTCGGAAGTGGGGCCTGAAGTCCCACCGGCTATCGAGCACCATTCCCAGGTACTTCATGGTAGACTCGACAGTGATCAGTGATCCGAGACCCCCCCCCCCCCCCCGACCACGATGTTTGAGCTAGGCGGCGGCGCCCGCCGGGGGCCATGAAACACCATGGCCTCCGACTTGCTGAGAGCCAATTCCAGGCCTAGACGACGTATGCGGCCCACCACCTGTGAGACCGCAGCCGTTGCCAGCAACGCTGCCTCCTTGTGGGAGCTCCCCTGGGCAGTGACCAGCGTTTCATCTGCATAACACGTCAGGTCTACGTCCGGTTGGAGCTAGGGCGGCGACCCTGCCGCTACCTCGGGACAGGCTGACGAGAGCCCTGCCCATGATGGCCACCAAACCGTCCAAGTCTCCCACCCAGTTATCCCTGGAGGGGTAGTCGACAATGTTAAGGTACTGACAGTCTTTGAATTAAAAAATAGTTGGTGTTTATTACATTTCGCTTCCGGCGCTGTCGAGACCATAGGTGAAAGTTCCGGAAAATAGTGTTTTCCGTTTTCATCGTTGCTAGCAGTTTTTGTTGGAGAATTTATGGCACGTTGTAACGTGCAAAGGTATCAATTAATGACGCCACTTAGCCCGCCAGGCTCATTGAATCGAAACAGATCCAGTAAGGAGGTGCGACGTGTAGACAGCGTGGGTGTTTAATTACACTCTTATAAATTGTGCGACGACTACAGAAACGTTTCGCTGTTAATTAGAAGCTGCAAAACACGTCAAGAAACACAATCGCATCTCATTAGAATGTTAACTCCTTTTCTACATTTTGATTATTCAACAAAACGATAGAATACGACAACCACAGAGTATTACACTTGTGAAGCTTACCAACTGATCGCTGTTATTTAGTTCAAAATAAAAACACGCCAAGTGTTCCCAATCGATCATGTAGGTAGCTAACAGCTTTCAGCCTGATTGGAGGAATATTGGTTAGCATTTCAGTCAATACAGTGCAGAATATTAAACTACCGTTTTTTGGCAGTCGGTTACAAAAACATGTTCACGTAACATTGCTGTCGGTGGTGGTGTGACAGCTCACTGAATTCGGGTTCATATTCAAACGTGGTTAAATAGTTTTAAAGCCGATATTCTGTGAAATTTACCCAAACAACATTTCAATTGTAGATACATACCTTCAAAACAGTGTGTTTTGATATTCGTTGAGGTAAGCCGCGTCGATCGCGTGCTCTACTTAAGTGCAAAGTGCAGAGGCAGCAAACCAACCGCGCCGGCCGGACCGCGCTCGCAGCGATGAAACACAGTTATGTAAGAATTGACCTACATTCCAATTATAATTATGTGATATTTATTAACTCGTCAATAACATAGCTGAGACCACCAAAATTAAGGTAAAAACAGAAAATGAACAACTGCTGAATGAATACGACAGCGCAGAAACAGCAGATAATGAACAGCTGCGTAATATTGTTTCTGATATGGGAAAACAAATAGAAAGCCTCCAACAATAAGTCAGGTATTTACAGCATAAAACACAACAAACATTTCATTCAGGCGCGCGTGGAACACGACGCGCCGTCGACCCAGGCCCGGTCCTTATCGGACGGCGAGCTACCCGTTGTTTGCCGCCCGCAAGCCCGCGCCTACGGTGGCCGGGAATCGGCCTGGGATTCCCGACGGCCGGGCATCTCCTGCGGCGACTAGCCGTGAGGGCGCGAATTTCGTCTCTCCCTCACGCGTTCCGCCTCCTCCTTCGCGAGCTTTACTGGTTTGCAGAAGGAGGTGACGGCTTCCCATGCCCTCTCGCTCTTTACCATGGCTTGGACCAGGGCCGGACGCGAAAGATCACCACTGCCGATCGCCTACACGAGGATACGGCGGTGCTCCGCCCAAGCCGGGCAGATCACCGTATGCTCCACCGTTTTTTCCGGGCGATCCACACAATAGTGACACCCGGGCGTTTCCTCCCGCCTTATCTGGAACAGCCTGACAGGATAACTGAGGACTTACAATATAAAGGTTTCCAGATTGAACATGCACCAAACCAATTGAGGTGGAAAAATAAGGAGCCTCTGAACATTAAGCTTACTTTTTAGCATTGCATTTTGTAGGATTTAAAGTAGAAGTACATCCTCTCCAAACTTCGAGGCTTGTACATCAATGCAAGAGATGACATACACACAAATACTTTCCTAGGGAACCTAGATGTGTCAAATGTACAGGCAAACAACTGATTGCTGACTACAAAGAACCGGCAGACGAGAAGCCAAAATGCGTCCACTGTAGGTAAATGCATCCTGCTAATTATAGAGGAAAGGTGAGTAAGGTAAGTAGCCCGGGAAATGCAAAGCATAAAAAAACAAACGTATGAGAAAAAACGTACCTAAAGAATTCGGCATCAAAATCATTACGTGACACAAAACACTTACTAGAAAACATACGCGCATGTTACAGCCAAAACTGTTAACCTTGCAAATATTCGTGAGTACTATGTTAATGTAGCATAAAGGTATGAAAGGAACGTTGGACGAAATTATTAAATGTATGTACTTATTTAACACTAGCTTGGATATACTAGAAAATAGCGCTACGAATGCTATTTCCAGATCGAAAAAGAAATATCCATTAAAAATAATGGTATGGAACTCAAACGGATTATTTTAACACCAACAAGTATTAGAAGATCCTCCTGATCACAGAACACATCGATGTAAGGCACATCTAAAACCTCACGTTACTAAGCAATCATACATACAATTCGGAGGTTATAAAGTGTACTCTGCACTCAAGCCTTTTGTTTTTTTTTGAGGGTGGAAAATCATCGAATAACTTCTCCCGCTCTGTGCGGAGCGGGGAGGCGTGTCCGACTCTTACTGACTAAAACCCACCCGTGTTCCTTCAGTTGCCTGTGCCAGGGGCCACGGTATCCCTCTCGGACTTACCCGCAACCCTGGCAGGCATCGGCCCTAGCGGACCCCGTCATTTATGCTGACATCTCTTTGAGGCGCGCGTGAAACACAACGCGCCATCGACCCGGGCCTTGTCCTTATCAGACGGCGAGCTGCCCCATGCTCGCCGTCCGCAAGCCCGCACTGCACTGCACCCTGACAATTCTGCCCAAGGTGGTGGTAGTTAAAGCGCGTGTTGTTGAGCGCGGTTGTACTTAAAGAGAATCTGCATCATCATGAAAAAGTTAAGTATGAATGTCAGGAAACTCAAGCTGTAGCGATTTGTAGGTATTCAATCTCAACTATATCCAGTCACCGTTCTACCCATCTCTGAGATACAATATTTAAAAAATTTGTAAGCGTACAACGTTTTCATAACAAAATACTAAGATATATATACATTAGAAACAGCGACTTTCACCCGCGATACCTCAAGATGGATGTCATAAAGATAGTTATACAAAAATATGCATAAGCTCATGAACAGTGACTTCAACATCACGTGAATGTCGAAGTGATCCAACCCCTTGACAACACTTAATTAGTGCGAAGACTAAAAAGGGTACAACCTTTTGAGTTAGTTTAGTGCAGTGTTTATTTGTGAAACATAGGTATTTACATAAAGATCTTAGGTTATTATATGTGCGCTATGTTTTGCCGTGAAGGCGTACAAATATTGAATTATAAACCAAAATCATAAAAATAACAATTAAACTACTAACATAAGAAGAAAGCAAAATTAAAGTCTTTAGTTCCTTTTCTCATGTAAGACTTTAATTTTGCTTTCTTCTTTTTTAATTAAAAATACTTACTATAGAAAGTCTTAAAAAATCTCGAAACAGTCTTTATAATTTCATTGAATACATATAAGTGTTTATCGCTTAAGAAATATTAAACTTTATTATCATTCATAAAATCTTCTACAATATAATAACATTTTTCCATTAATAGTGAGTAGAGAATCTTTTTATATTTAATTAAGGGCAAATTTTTAATGTTATCAGGTATTTTATTATAAATTTTCGGAGCTATACCAAAAAAACTCTTTTTCATTCAAGCGGTTCTGCATTTTTTGTCGCACAGTTTGTTTGTATATTGAGAACGCATTGGAGTTTTTTTTTAACATCAGAGAGTTTTTGAAACAGATCTAAATTGATTTTGACAAACAAAGCAGTTTTGTAAATGTACTTATAGCTGGAAATGTCAGTAATTTTAGTGATTTAAAGTGAGGTTCACAAGTTTCAGTACGTTTTAAGCCACACTTGTTGTAACTTAACTTTTATAAAGAACACGTGAATCAAGTGTCATCCCCCTAATTTATAGTGAATAAAAAACAACGTCATTGGACGATTTCATAATTTTATAGTTACTATTAGCTAATTATTCATTTAAATACCTTATATTTAAATTACTTATTAGTTATTAGGCTAGATTGTAATGTGAATAAAGTATCACCAATTGTAATACTATATACAGGAAAAACCTTTAGAAATATGTATGCTTGGGTTAAATCAGCTTTCAATAGTTGCTCTCGCTACAAATACCTAGCAACCATTGATGTGATAAATACGATAGGTACTACGAGAAATACTGCACTATATTATCATTCTCGTCTATACGGTAGGTACGGTAGGTTGTTTAAAAAGTTATTACTAAATTTTAAAGGTTAGCCTACAGCGTCATTGCTTTTCTCATAACAATTTAACACTCGCTGAATATAAAAGCAACTTTTCCATACGGATTAACAACATATTGAATATTTCAAGAGATTGTCAGATTGGGTGTACCCACGCGTGCAGGTAAGCGTAACATGGGATCGTAACTACCTGTATAAATACAACCGCGGTATTTGAATACACCCCGCCCGGAAAGGGCGAGTCATACCTACTGAAAAGTAGTTAAAGTATTGGGTAAGTATATAGATTAAGACAAAATCGGAGATTACAAATGTTCTGGGTAACTTAGTAGTAACCTAGTAACACTGCGTTGTACACAGATAGTTTTTATTGTTATATTTTCGCAACCGGAAAAGTGGCGTAAAAAACGTCAAACACAGTGTCGGGCTGTAGGTACAGCAGGTGGAAAATGTTAGTGGAGAAATAGTAAATAAGTATGTCGCACGTCAGCTTTTAACAGTTGCTACATTTTTGCAGCGGTGACGCGCCAGGAAATTGATGTCTTCATCTTGCCAGCCGCCAGCCTCCAGCCGCCGCGCCACGGGTGCGTCTGCACAACTAACTATAAAAATATTTTTGACATTTCACCGTAATCCTTTTAAGATTTGCCGAGTGACTGGTTACGGTAATAGCCGTGCGAAAGCGTCGTAATCAATCATCGATGACTATCGACTAGAGGGGAGGCCAGAGTCGTTTTGCCATTACTGAAAAATGAGGAAAATACACGCCCTCAGGACGATAATGTTCACCCAAGTCAACAAGAGGCAGCGATAGCACAGTTAATAACCACGGTGTAACGATCTTGCAAATTGGAAGTGAATTAGATATTAATTAAGTATAAACTGTATCTGGCTGAGCATGAACTGTATTCGTTATCCAATCAGCACTTTTACTTTTGTTATCAATATCAACGTTGGCGACGGCTCCGAGCCCTCAAATAAACGTACTTAGAGTTTTGGTTTCGCCTCTCTTATCTTTTGCTTAAATAAACCGTTCATTGACTCGCGGCTTTCAGATCTTTCTCGTGATAATTGTATTATTATTACGAATTTTCTTTGGCTGATTTAAGTAAACAGAATACTGAATGAATAATTCAAATGCTCGGATATAACACAATCATGCAGGGTGTTAGTGCAGTCTAAATTATTACATTAGAATAAAGCGGTAAAATATACTTTTAAAATTACGCCGATTTCACCGAGTGCATTTCGTGGCTCGGAAATGCGGGGGCCGGGCTTCGTAAGAGATAAAAGCCCTCCCGCTTCACAGGTGCCGTTTATCAGTAAACCACTTAAAGCAGCGCTCCTCGCTGTTAAACTATTTTCACTCGGAAGAATACTTCTTAAAAGTACCTTTCTTTAAAGACACTAAGAGAGAAACTTAAGTTTTAAAATTTCAATTAAGAATACAAAGACATTTTGAATATTGTAATAAAATTGGTAAAATAAAAAGACTGTAGGGGTGTGGGGGGGGGGGGGGTGCTACACCGGGGTTTGTTCCCCGGAACTCCAGTAGTACTGAGTAAATCACAAATTCAATTATTTTTTAATGGTATTCATTGCACGTAAGGTGGGTTTTTATTGTTCTATAATTTCATGAATTTACTGAATGTTTAAAATTACTTAGGATCATTTTTATAATTTAATCACCAATTATTATTGTTCGCGAAGAACGTTGAGACTTAAGATCTCGGCTAAGAGTTACAAACAAGATCAAGATCAATATCAAGATTTTCTTACATACAATGGCATACAACTCGGGATGTCTAACCTAAAGGTAATTAAATCAAAATTCATTTATTCAATGTAGGCTGAGGATCAGCTCTTTTTGAACGTCAAAATTACATAAGACAGTCCCACAAAACGCCCGCCTTTCACCACTTCCTAGTGCTTTAGCTGGGAAGAAGAAGTGGCGCAACAAACTCCCCAGCCGCACAGCTTAATGCATTATGGTTAAATATAAGCAACTGTTTATTTGTTATTTAAATTCATAATATTGTCAATACATTCTGTGACATCACTGATATTTATTATTTATTTATATAACAATGGCTTGCTGTACTTACAGTTTTCACCAAAGTGTGCAGCAAGCCAACAACATAATATTTAACTAATGATCATTATTCTTACATATCCCGATATTTTCGCTTCGTTACTCTGTTTATCTTTGGTGCTGACTGGTAATTGGAAACTGTTAACTAAGGTGACTCTTGAGCCTCCGCCTCTAATCCGTATAAATCCCAGCGATTTGTTACGTTTTGTTCAGTAATTTCGTCAACGTTTTTTACAACTGTACCTTTGTTATGCGTCACAAAAATGTACCGTTCTTATAAAAGTTTTTGTTACGCCCGCCATTTGCACCTCCTCACTCGGCTCGTAATCATATATTTCATTTTAATACTATCGCGACATTATTTTATGATGTCTTGAGGTATGAATGCGAATCTTAAATTACGACGTTTATTTTATTTTTATTTTTTACATACTTCTTTGACATTATCTTGTTATTATTTGACATTATTATACATACAATTCTAATTTCAACTTTTTATTCGCGGTTTTAATGGCATTCATGTAATTTGGTTTAAATACGTTTATACATACACATACTCAATTATTCTTCACAACACCTGCTCGGCAATGTCATATTTTATGTCATGCAAACCGGAGTAAACGTAAGTCATTAAAGCCCTGGGGTCTAGCCGGGCATTAATATTGTACTGAATTTTATTATGACCCGCTGGTCATTATTCTGGTCTAAATTCTAATCACATTAGAATTTGAAACATTATAACCTCAAGTAAAAATCGCATACATACATGTTCCATAGTGCATACTAATCCCATGCATTCACCATTGAGACATGCACAAAAAAGAAATTTTCGGAAATCGAACTGGCCACTGAGAGTAGAATTTGAAACTAAAATTAGTTGCACGCAAATAAAAAAAAACGGCGCGAGTACTGCAAATCGCTTTGCTGTTAAACAACAAATTCTCAGATATGATTTTACTCCGGAGTACATTAAATCTGAAGCCATTGGCATTGCCAACAACCTACTCCCAGAAAAGTCCAAGGAATCCTACATGAAAGCTTACGAAAACTATAAAAGGCGTCAAGCCTGTATCTGAATCAGTGCCTTTAATCTACTTCCAGCATTTATCATGTACAAAGAAGTCAAGTAGTCTATGGTGGATCTATTCGATTCCCAGGTCAACAATAAGCATTAAACATAATATTCAAATAAATACATACTTACCTACATCAAATTACTGGCATTATTTAAAAAGGAAACTGGAAGGTAATCATGCTTTTTTTTTTTTTTTTTTTTTTGTGGGTGGGAGATCATCAAATATCTTCTCCCGCTCTGGGCAGAGCAGGAGGGCGTGTCAGACTCTTACTGACTACAACCCACCCGTGTTCCTTCAGTTGCCTGCTTGGACTTTTCCGCAGCCCTAGCAGGCATCGGTCCTAGCAACCCCGTCATTGCTGCTGACATCTCTTTGAGGCGCGCGTGGAACACAACGCGCCGTCGACCTGGGCCTGGTCCTTATCGAACGGCGAGCTGCCCATTGCTCGCCGTTCGCAAGCCCGCGCCTACGGTGGCCGGGAATCGGCCTGCGATTCCCGACGCCCAGGGCGTCTCCTGCGGCGGCTAGGGGCGTGAGGGCGCAAATTTTGCCTCTCCCTCACGCGTTCCGCCTCCTCCTTCGCGAACATTACTGCTTCGCAGAAGGAGGTGACGGCTTCCCAAGCCCTCTCGCTCCGTACCATGGCCTGTACCAAGGCCGGACGCGAGAGAAGGTAATCATGCTAAGAAATCAAAAGGCTTTCTTGTCACAAAAGTAGGTAGATACATAATTATTGTAAGAATTGAAGAACTTACTTATACTTTCTAGCGAACCGCTCATGCATCGATTGCTTGTGTGTGATCTACTGAAGTGTTTTGTAATGTTTCGACAAGCCATAATGTCGAGATTTCTGCGCTCTATCCAAGTTAACTATATTGTAAACCTTCGTTAGTTTTATGTGTATTACAATTATATGTGTCAATCAAATCTAGGAAAGTGTGGCGTGTGGATTATTTTCAGTGAAAGTCGATAGTACCGCGTTACAACCCAAAAATGCGTGTGATAGGAAGTGGAAAAAAAATATATACTTGTAATACATAATATAATTCTCATATATAGTAGCAAAATCAGATATAGTAGCGGAGGGTTACATTGAAAATTCTATACAGAATAAGCTGCTACATTGGTGACAATATCAAACTAAAAACTGATCCTTGGACATAAGTCACCGCAACCATCCATATCAAAACACTATTCATCTAGCCCGCTGCCTCAAGCACCACCTTCATCAACTTTCACGATCCAAAATGAGCCTCAGCAGACCCAAGTTTCTGAAACTTTACTCAACAGCAATGCGAGTACGTAAATAAACTCTACCTCTACTATCAAACATTACCTTTAACTTTTAATTGTTTTAAATAGGTCTACTAACTGTAATCGTAATTTTAATAATTATTTATTAAAATTTTCGATTCTAGTACCTACTATTGCTTTTTATTGTCTCGTATATGGTATGAAAAGTAGACTATCCTCCTCGGGGATAAAAGTGCCTTCAGTTTGGGCGAGCTTGAATCCCTCGCTGCACTCAGGATTCTTCGAACACTAGGATCCTTCGTTACGCTCCGGATTCAATACGGCACCCGCGACATAAGACACTGCTTTATCCCCTTGGTGCATAATCTACTATTATTTATCTTTTATATAGATTATTTTATATTTTATGACTGTGAGAACAATGTAGAAGTTTTAGATTTGATTTTTTGAAAATTTGCTATTTTATTAAGTACAGTATAAGTAAGTATAAGCTGATCTCACATTGTATAGGGTTGCCTTACAATGAGAGGTCAGTGTAAACTGGAAATGTATAGCTTGATGTGTAGCCGTGTGTACCTGGTACTAGTTGACAGGCCTACACTGTCCTCAGGAATACCTATTAACACTGTAATTTGAAAACATCGTAAAAACCAATTCTTTTTAAACGAGTAACTGTTAAAAGTAAGTAGTTTATTGCCGGCTCTTCTCCATAGGAAACGACCAATTGGAACCGTGCACCTAGTCTCTGACGTGTAAGTGTCCATGTATTTATTTATTTATTTATTCTTTATTGTACACCACAAAAAACATAACAACAAAAACATACATGTATATGTATAATAAAGTATTTTGATTATGAGTCTTTTGACCTTTTGTTCGAGACTCTATAGTAAAAATTTGCCTTTGTTATAAGCAAAGTAAGGGCTGATTTAGTTTAATTAAGAGTGCAGTCATTCAAAAGGCCCAACGTCCGGAGCCTGAGCTAAATGCATAGCTGTGTCATCCAAGTCTAGTTTCCTCATAATGTTTCATCTCAATATTATGCTTAGCTCTCCGAACCCCGACTCATTTAAAGACTTTATTTTGCTGACGGCAGATGTGCTTTTATTAAAGTTTCTTTCCAGACCAAAATAAATAAGCACAGAAATGATTGTGCCTCGTTTTCAGCTACGGACGGCTCAGTTTCAGTCCTTTATTTAACACTAGAAACGGGAAAATTCAGCTAGGTAACAAAAAAAGAGCATTGCTACAGGAACTCGGTAATAAGTTTGGAAAACATCTTTCCACTAAAGAAAGTTTGTCGAAAAGTACGATTCCTTTATGTTGCAAAAGTAGCCTGCGAATTATTTAGGTGATGGGTAACGAGAAAACCTAGCTGTTTGTCATTGCAGTAAAAAGGGCGATAGAAACTTGTGGTCCCCGGCAGATAGGTTATATTGTAGTCTTACTTCCCTGGAAATAACTATTACCACAAAGTGCGAACAAATTGTGAGAGAAAAAAGAAAATATTTGTGGTTCTAGTCGCGCTCATCTCGGAAGTGGATACGATCGGGTCCGATGCGCTGTTTATATTCCTAGTTCACTTATTTGACTTACATAAGAAAAATAAACCTACAAATTGTGACAAGAACCGTACAAGGAACCTACGACTTTGTAGCATAAATATTTTCGTTGTTACACAAACTGCATACATACTTACTCATACAACGTTGTGGTAGGGTAGACTATACATTCTTTAACTTTTAACATGAACCCAGTATATTGTTCACAATATGATATCCTCTGCAGGGCTAGCATGGCCGTACCCAAGACTTTTGTGACAAGACGTGATAAATTATGTCAAGTCTTATAATTTGTCTTAAATGCTAGCATGGGTCAACCTGACTTGTAGCTGACTCCACAGTGTGAAACAGTAAATTAAAATGTCTATGACCATCTGAATATGCGACCAAATAAATTAATACGTCTAAAAGAGGGCAGTTTTTATTTTTGTTGGGAAATTTGACACACATGGCTTGAGTCACACATACTATCACAGTTTGGGCGTTAAAACCGTTGTGTCTTAAATGCTAGCACGGGCGGCGGGCGTGAGATAATTTCTTGACATGTGGCATAACTTCTTGAAGTTTAGTTGGGACCCTATATTATGTCTTATTTGCTAATACGGGCGTACCCGTTTTCTCACAAATTTCACATTTTGACAGATGATTTTGAAAAATTTATCACATTCGTTCGGAGGCCGTGATAAGATTTAAAAATTGATAATAATAATATAATACTGCACCAAGTGGCAATAAAATGTCATGTACCTAATTGGTTTTTATAGTTAAATTGACAAGACTACGTAATTGTCAATAACGTCGTATATACCGCAAATATTTATCGAAAAGTATACTACTTCCTGCTTTTTCCTTCCATTATTCACCTCAAAAACTTAAAATCAAATCAAATCCATCAAATTATTACAATATACAATTTTGTGAGATTTATCTGTGTAAATTTATTTTATGAAATAGATACATAATCAGTTAAATCTCGCGACAAGCTTTCAACTGTGTAAATAAACAAGAATACACTATGTAACTTGATCTTGACACAAGTAATTCTAAGAAATTATGCATATATGTCATAAAATAAATTTACACAGATAAATCTTACAAAATTGTAATAAGTTTGATTTAATTTAAAGCGTATGTTCTTTTTTTAGAGCATTCAAATAAAAGTTTGTTTAAAAAAATGTTTTTTTAGGTACTTTTATTTTTCTTTGGTTTTTGCTGCGACTCCACGTGGTTATGGTTTGTCCTACCCCGTGATTTTTTTTACAAGCGGAGGCGCGCAATGCGGGCAGCCTCGACGTGTTTTATATGTATTTTTTCACTTTTTGTATGGAAAATACGAAAAATTATTACCGAAATGTTGAGTTTTAGGGGTTTACGGATCTATAAAGGGGGTCGAAATTTTCCTTTCGAACCGGAGGTCGAGGTGTTGGTGTGAATTTTTGTTCATGACAACTAATTTTACTCCACACCTTTTAAACCGCGATTGAAAATAGTCTGATTTAGTTAGACAGTCAAAATTTTAGGAGAATAACGTCAAAAATTCAGAATAGCAAAATCGCCATTTTCAATTGATTAATAACTCAGTGCCATCTTAGCGCTATCAAACTAAAATACAGTTAAGTTGTGTCCCTTTAGTAAATTTCAGAGCGGGAAATCGTCGTTTGACTGGAATAAACTAAATTTTGGTGATTTTTAGTCTAGTTTAGAGGCATTTGTGACAAGAGAATCGGTACCATTGTCATCCAAATTAAACTTGTATTCAAATTTTTTGATAACTGTTTAAAAAATTGACCTAAACAAACTAACATACATACCTACAGGCTACATACATACAAACATTGCAAGTTAAATAAAAGCTTGTAAACAACATTTTGCACATAATTATCAAACTAAACAAACAAAACGAAAGCCGTGCGTGTATCAAAATGAATTAGTTCCCAACAAAATTAAAAAGTAGTCTAACTGCATGAACTGCATTATTTTAAACGTATTGTTCAGATGGTCATAGTCATTTTAATTTACTGTTTCATACGGTGAAGTCAGCTACAAGAAAGGCATGTCGCGCCTCTATCTCGTGTCACAAGATTGACCCGTGCTAGCATTTAAGACAAATTGTAAGACATGACATAATTTATCATGTCTTGTCATATACGTCTTGGGTACGGCCATGTTAGCCCCGCGTCGCGTCGTACAGTCCTACCAACTTATCTGTGAACTGAAAGAGGACGGCACCGTCGATTCAGTGTTGCTAATTAATCTAAGGTGCCCAAAATTGAGTAAGTTTTCAAGAAGGAAATTTGACATTAAACATAATTGTTTAATAAGAATTACTTACAAATTAAAACAATGATACCTGTATAAAAATAATAAAATAGATATAAAGAAATTGATAAGTTACGCAGGTACGCTAACAGTTTAGTCTCTCAGCAATAAACAATGGCTTTATCTAAAAAGTAATCCAATGAAGTGGAAAATCAGCAGATAATTTTTCCGAATTTTTGTACCAGTTTCTTCTGCTGCGTGCCCTTCCTTAACTATTTTTTAAATTAGTCCTTGACTCACACCTAAAATATAAGATAATAAAATAAATGTTAGTAGAAATTTGAAATCTGGCAGGTTAGTCGGCTCAATCACTTAGCAGGTTACCTAATAGATGTACGTTACCGTTACGCTAACCTGCAGCAAGAATAGAAACGAATATTTCGTGGATAATTAGTTAAGTATCGGGTAATTTATAACAAGAAAGTTGACAATACTAACCTGTCGCTGCCGAAATTCGTTTGTATATTTGATTAAATGGAATAATCGGAGACCCCGCCCGAGCTTCTTCTTCAAAAAAGGTTTTAACCTTTAGAATAATGTTTCGAGCATCACTTTTAATAGCTTTCGGCATATTTAACTTTATAAATTCAGCAATATCACGACAAAACAACCAGAGAACCCGAATGTAGTAGACACTGACAATCGAATGACATTTCAACATGACGGCCGTAGTTCCAATTTTCGCCATATCACAGATAAGTTGGTAGGAGTTATGACTTTCGTTTTGTTTTGTTTGGTTTGATAATTTTGTGCAAACGTTGTATTTTTTATTATTATTTCAACTTGCAATGTTTCTATGTATGTTAGTTTGTTTAGGTCAAATCCTGAAACTGAATTTTTAAACAGTTATCCCCAACCGTATGAGCTCAAATATTGCATACCTACACGTTTAGTTTAATGATAAATGATTTTATTTCTGTAAGTAGGTCTGTACAAACCTCAGACTAAGGTTAGTATGAGGCATGGTATAATAATATCTGGTATTCTCTTCCCGTGACAGCTGGGTCACGTGATTGGCCTAAGTATACGTCATCAGTTGCGATGCGGTTCTCAAAGTTTTTTAGTGGGGAAAAAGATAAAAATAATACAACGGGTACTCAATTTTTATCATTTTCAATAAATTGAAATATTTGAGACTTTTTGTATTTTTTTACTTTGCTTCTTTTTTAATTGATTGCATATTATGGTTTTATTTAGTTCCCTTACTCGTAGATAGGTCCTCGTTCGAACTAAACAGAGTATTACTTCATAATGAATTTGAGCCTTTGAGGATACAAGTCCTTGTGGCATCATGAGCAATCCGAGTCAAATTAGTGAAAATGAATTTTTCATCGTGCAACGATTCACCGTGGTATTTATTAAATTCTCTCTCCATTATATCAGCAACCCTGATCAATTCTTTGCAAGGGTAAATTAGTTTTCCCCTCGACACAAAAAAAAATCCAATCATTTATCATTTAGATATCGACTGTGAAGTCATAGTAGTCAGTCGATACAGAAACGAAAAAGTTCAAAATTACGCTATTATTATGTATTCTGAGTCCACAGAGACCCCAAAAACACTGATTAATATTTTAGATGTGCCCAAAAGGCCTTGAAGACAGAGCCATTAAACCTTATTTGAAAAAAAAAACTATCTAGCAAGCTACGTCAACATCACTTGAAAAAAAAATACATCTGACTTGGCTGTATGGGCCAAGATCCCTTTGCCTGTCCTTAATTAGGACTAAAAAAACAACAAAAAAAAAATCACCTGCAAAACAAAATAAAATAATAAAATGGACCAACTTAGTACACGACGAAAACCTAATAGGACGCAATTAACTCGACTTGAAAAATAAGTCAAAAACTAGTTAGGTTAGGTTATGTTCGGGCGTACAGCCGAATTAGCACAACTATGCCTTATATGGAATTTACAACCGTAGATAAATGAAATAATATGTAGAAAGGTACTTACCAGTTCTTATTGTTGTTTTTGGTCTACAATATTGAAGCCACTCATTTGCTATCATCTCTTCTTTGGGTAAAGAAAAAAACCTTATTACTCCGCCTGTTTTACTTCTGTTTTTACAGTTTAGTATGGAACAATTAACCTTTTTTTTTCTTGTGTATCTTTCAAACACAGTTTTTATAGTAACTAATGTTTGGGAACCACAGTATTTTGCTCACCGAGCGAAACAACGCTATAGGTATGAGCGACACGACGATAGTGATGAAATGGGGAGCTGTTAGTATGACACTTGTCGATTCGATGTGTGGCTACTGTGTGTGATTGAATTACCTGAGCAAAATGCATTTTTTAACTTATAAAAGCAATTATGAACTAATAAATAAATATGTTAATTAATTTAAAACTAAAAAGATGAATCACAAGAGTTACTAAATAGTTAAGCTAGTTAGTAATTTATTTTATTTTTATTAACTAATTAAGAAAGACCCTAAATTTACTGAAACGGACAATCAATGGCAACACTTATCGTGACGTAGTCTTAGGCCATCGTGGGAAGAGAATACCAGGCGAAGTATATTATTATACCATGGTCTGAGGTACAAACACTTTTACACGTCAAAACGTCACGTCACGTCACTTTTGGATGACAATGTGGCGGACTCGCGAAGATGGTGGAGTACTTATTTTTTATGCACCCCCATGATATGGGTAATAATTAAACGGGGTTGCTGAGAAAAATACAAAAAAGGTATATGTCCAAAGAAAACTAGAAAATAAAAACATTATAATGACAACTTTGTATACCTTTCGAGAAATCTTTGCGGTCTATACGACGCTATTGACGACTTCTTAAGTCTTGTCAATTTACTTATAAAATCATTGACATATATTTTATATTGCCATTTGGTGCAGTAATTATTAAGAAATTATTATTTTTCTCAATTTTCAAATCTTATCACCATCTTCGACCTATTGTGATACATTTTTCATATTCGACAGTCAAAATATGAAATTTGTGAGAAAATGGATGCGCCCCTATTATATTAGCAAATAAGACGTAATGAGTCCCAACTTAACGTCAAGAAGTTATGCCACATGTCAATAAATTATCTCACGCCGCCCGTGCTGGCATTTAAGACAAAACGATTATATCGCCCAAACTGTGATAGAATGTGTGACACAAGCCATGTCACGGTAGGCCATACTAGCCCTGCTGGTTATTATAAACAGTTGTAAACGGTTATCTATTCTAGATACAATATTATATTCTGTAAATCTGTATTTACATTTTAAATACTGTCCCAAAACTGCATACTAAACAAAATAAAAAGAATAAATCAATCACTTCATTAAGTCTAAGGCGGTTTCTACACCTACGAAAAGTTTGCGCAATATGATCGAATCAGCCCTTGCTCTCAAACGATCCATTATTTTCACGTACTAACTTTAACGGCCCATAAGCTTCAATGTTTTCGCGAGAGCCAGATCTGCGCAATGCTTTTCCTACACGGTACAATACTCATATGGTGCAATAAAAATTAAACTCGCTCAAACTTTTGTTCAATCATTGCGCAATCTTCAATATTAACCATAAACGATCAAAAATATTGTGCAATATAATTGGTTGTTTAGAGCCCGCCTTACTGTATGTATTTTTTATGTAATTTTTTTTATTGCTCCATGTAGGATCAGTATTGTGCAATAATTTTAAGCCTGGCTTCTAGCCTTGGAACACTAGGCAAGTTTTGCTTACGCGAAAACATTGACGCTTATGAGCAAAATGAGCTGCTAATATTATTGCGTCAATAAAACCAGCTACTAAATGCTAGAAATTTTCTGACTGTCTATTTATTAGAAGTAATTACAAACGAGTTACAAGTTGACTCAAACTCAAACTCAAAGCATTTATTTCAATTAAACCATTTACAGGCACTTTTGAATTGTCAAGTGGTCAGTCGGTCAGAAATATGAAGCTAGTTGCCCATTCCAAAGCGTAGTAGGTACAGTCAGCGTCACGATGTGAGTACCCTCCTTCAAAGTCGATTTTTATACAACTGGGGTACCCAATTGATGCAGCCCACCGTACTTATGGAGAAGAACGGGCAAGAAACTCAATGGACACTCTTTTAAATTATATTGTTACATAAATATTAGTTACATCACTAATGACTGACGTTATACTCGCCCTGTTCAAACGTGGCCGGAGTCGCGGGCAAGTGTCGCGCGACGTTGTGAAAACAAATTGGCATCATTTGCACCGCTCGATGCATTGTTAGCCCTTATTAATTGGATCATACGATAGTTGAGCAGACTCCCAGATAAATACTAAACAGATAGGAAGATAGATACAAAGCAATTTGTTTTAATGGATTAAAGCTCACTGAATTAATATCCTTTATCCACTAAACACCTAGCCAATTTATTACACACAATATTTTATTGTATAGCTCTCCCTTTGCAGATAATAATTTATCCACATTCTTTACCAGTTACGTAGGAATGTTATGTTCATTAATACGTATATTGTGATGGATGTCAGCCATGTTTGGGAGTTTATTGGGTTTATTCATGATAACGCCTGCTTTACCCAAAGGTTTAGGCAGAGTTGTACCTATAGTAGGTACACCCAAATTTCGCCAGCTATGTTTGTATGTGTGTTGTATTATTTCTTTCTAAAACTTATTTTATATTATGCTGTTTTTTAAGATAAATCATAAAAAAATTAAGTTTAACGAGACATCGCCAAGCGGTGAGTCGACTCTTCACGTGACCAGAGGGCTGACCTATTTTTTGACCAAAGAATCAGCATCGCCATAGTGGCAATGATGCCAGCCTTTTGGGCACTTTTCCTGTTGACAGCGATGCGGCCGAATTTTTTTGATGCCCTATGATTCTTTTCCTTCTTTTTTATATACATGTACATATTATCATTATTCGAAGTATGTTAGCTTATACATATTATTATAATTTAAAGTTGAATAAACTATGTCTTGTTTTAAAAAAAAATAAGGTTTGAATTAAATACTTAATGATAGTGCAGGCATGTCTTTGTTGCCCGGGGAATTGCGCACACTAGCTCAACGCATATCAATTTCAGCACGTCTTAGCCGCACTACCTCGTCATCTACGAAACCTGTAAAGTAGTTTATGGAGAAGCGTGATGTCGCCGCAAGAAGCAATCGAGCTACAAACGAGATTATGCACAAGTTTTGATGAGGCGTTGTTTCATCGTGCTATGTAGATGGATTCATCTATACTAGGCTACCAGTTTAACGGCAACAATCTTACACGACCCGTCAAACTTTGATAGTCGATTTCAGAATTAATTCGACAGTTAAATAGTTTGTTGTTTCCATGTAACGATTTCACACGCTGTTCAATCATTAATGGAAATGAAAAAATATGTTACTAACAGGTACGATTTTCCGAATGGTGTTGATATTATTTCGATTCGTTTTTATTTTTTGCTTCCACGTTCGGCAGTTTATATTTCGATTGCATCTGTATTTGCAAGCCAATTAAAATTTTATGAAATCGACTCAATTAAAATTATACTCATTTCCTTTCAGTTTATCCTCATGTTATCTGTATATCAATGCAGATTCAGTTACGAAATAATTCTCTTTTATATTGCTTGGTGTGTAAGTGTAATTATGTCTGACAAGTAGGTACCTACTAAGTAACAAGAAAAAAAAAAAACTAGTACATGCTTGGCAAAATAATAAACTGTCCCTCGGCTTTGAAGACTTTCGTGAACAAGGTTATTGTGGTGTCAAAAAGGAAGTTTAATTTTTATAATAATTTCTATAAGGCCTCGCTCACTGTCAAGAAATAACTTTAATAGTCTTATTTTCAGAGCTCCCTTGTTAGGTACTTAATAAAGTAGGTATAGCTTTACCTAACAAAATTCCATACAAAACCATTTTAAATGTAAACCCTAATGACCTCATAGAAAAGCAAGCTAAATCAACAAAAATGGTGCCAGCGCTGTTCGTATGTACGAGTACGTAGGTACTTACACACATTCGGCGATAACAACTGCGGTCTCGCAGCCGCGTCAGCATTCAATCCGGACAGCCCAGTAATGGCCACATTTTGTTATATTTTTGGGCGCGTCTAGAAATAAGACCCTTTCCTTTGTACACTTGTAACACGTTTAAATTGAACCCATCTGAGTCTTACAGTTATGAGGTCTAAATTGAAACTCAAATTGATCACCATTATTTAAGAAATAAACCCTAGATAAAGATAACGATTTCTGACTTCATGCACGAGTCTAAGTTTTAACTAGGCCAAGTGAAAATAGAATAGGTATTGAACGGTCTGCAGTCTTGAATAAATGAACACAGAATCGAGCCTAAATCGAACCAAACTGACCTTTTCCAATTCAATAGTGTCGGTTTCTATTTCAAGTCGGCCTTCATATTTTGTGATCAGCGAATAGAACAAGTTAATAACAGAACGATATGAATATTTTGCTAGAAATTTGACAACGATCTTAACCAAATATTAAATGCTAAAAGAGAAAAGAGAAAAAGCGTTGATCAACATTTTGACACCACTTCTATTATCACTGATTTACGTACGCAGCTTACGATAACCCATGTTTTGTAGCTCCCCACCCGCGCTCATTTGTAAAACAAAAGTAATACTGTTTTGTGAAAACCTTTCCGGGTAGCTCGCCCATAGATCGTTTGGACCGTTTCGCTCAATGGCAGGTTCGATGTCAGGACTGACGACACGATCGTAACGAACCTAGAACCTCCATATTTATCAAAACGTAGGGAGGTAACAACATTCTGTCTGCTTACAACCCCGCACGTCTATTCAATGAGTTCAGACTGTTCTCCCCTTCACCCCCGTTATGTCTATTCGTGATCTTTGATCAAAGATATAACATTTTCTTGTTATGAAACTACGCGTGTATATTATAGAACTCTTTTATTTGGTTTTATAAAGATTCAGATGATCAAAGTATTGTGGTTACTGGCTTGTATCCGGACTGATATCATATTATAATAGGGCCGTTACATAAATCCTTATACAATATTTCATTTTGTACCTATACAACCTTCATTTTCCCATCACTTTGTCGGCAATGTCCAGCCGTCCTATTACAAATTATTACTTAATGTTTTATTTGTAAATAAAATTTCTTTCCATTACAAACATAAACTAAAATGCCAGAGAGTGGCAGGATTGTTACCGGGTTTCAGAGTGTTACCTGCGGATGATATTAATAGCTAACATCGCATCGCTGTCCGCTGAAACGTGTGCCCATACGTCACCGACCTAACACATTTCAATGACGACACTAGCAAAGTGCTTCGCCAGGAGCTCGCCACTAACAAATGTGTGTGTGACATATTATTACCAACTAGATATCCGGAACAGATTTATAATCTCCTTGACCCCCAGCTACTCGTACACAGGCTGTGGTTAGGATCTTACAAAGGTATATAGGTAATATAGGTATATTCTCGGATTTGTATATTATCATCGAACTGACTTAAGCCGACATCGCGTTGGACGGTTGCTTGAACATTGTTTCATTTACTTTTCTCGAACAAAATGATAAGAATAAATATTGTAGGAGGCCGACAACAAAAGGCTCATGTAGGTGCATTATGTAAAGAGGATTTCTAAGAACTTCTGTGCGGTGAGCATGAGTTTCTCAAAGAACTAGATAAGATGTTATTTTCCAACGGGCCATCGTCGAGGCGGAAATGATTCCACCGCCTTAGAAACAAGTAGATACCTATGTAACATGAACTAACTCGCTTTGTAAGTATTCAGTTCATAAATACATATTTTCAACGGTAAAACACATACCTAGGACTTTTCACGGAAGTGCTTTTGTTAAATCAACCGCGAGTTTTCGTACAACACCCGTTGACGTCGCGCGTCGACGCGTTAATGAAATCCAGCTCATATTATTATTATTCCGCCGGCCAAGCGCAGACAGAAAGTAGAAATACGATCAGCGACGTGCAATACTTTTTAATGAATGTGTCGGACGGACACAATGATTTTGAATACACTGGTAAATGTTGGGAAAGCTGTGTTTATCTTTAGCCGGTACACATCTAAATAGGCAGGTCTTGTTTTGGCGACCTTTGCATACTTTATATTCCTACCTACTTTATAAAGAACACTGCACATATCACGCTCCCAGTCCTAAGTTTGAATCAACATTCACTAGAAGCGAGAACGAATCGCATTGTTCGTGGGAACCACGGATTCTTAAAATATCAAACAAGTAACGTTCAAGTCGTATAAAAATAAGTAGAAGTCGACTAAAGCAATCCGCAACTATTGGTAGGTACTAGTCTACATTGACGGAGTGTGTGAACAGGCGTTTGGCACCGCCTAGTTTCGGCTATATCCAGCATCTAACGCATTAGCCAGAACACACAAGTATCTCGACTATTGGCAAGTAAACTTTCTTCAAATTGAGATTTAGTTATCCGCTCCGTACAAGCTCATGTGTGCAACTTGCTGTAGCAAGAACAATGCGTCTAAAACTTTTAATTAGGTACCTATGTATGTATATTAAAAGTACCGCTTAAACACGTACAGACTGCAAAGCTTTTTAATCTATTACAACATTTAGTGCGTCAAGAATTTTAACATTTACCATGCAAATAAAGCTTTACTCATTTATTTAGTCAGTGTTGGAAATGCTTTAATGTTTCTTGGGGTAGCCGAATAGTTATAATTTCCATGTTAACTCTCTCAGATATTTTGTAAATAGTCTCTATGAACTATTTGTTCAATTGAGGTTTGTTTACATGCTTGGTTAAAAACAGTACGTACAAAATCAGAAATACAAACAGAGCTGTCACCAAAGTAGCGTAGAAGTAGTAGTAGACACGTACGTAACATTTTGCCGAAATGTTATAAGTTTTTAACCAACAAAACAATATATTCCCGACGAAGCCATACAGCGACAATAAAAATAAGTTTATCTGATTTCAATATCGGGCGTTCGGGAAGTTTTCAATGCTGTCCCCTTAGTGGCCGAGTTGTAAACAATGTAAACTATAAGTATAGATATTGGCTTTTATTATACGTTGTCCACTCAAGACCCATTCAACTTTAGTAAAACATGATATTATGTAGGTATTCAGCATTGTATTCAAAATCGACATACGTATTTATATTTTCTACGAATCCTATTGTGGAAAAGAAAATTGGTTTTGAATTATGCTGTGACTTAGGGCAGATTCGATGTTTTCAGAAAAACACAACGGAATGTTGATTGAAAAATTGTATTAAATATTGAACGGAAAAAGCATACAAACGTCCGGACGTAGGCCGTGTGTGAGTGCATACTAGAACAAAGGAGCAGGACGACAGCTGGCAAACGCGATGCAAACTTTCGACTAAACTATACCATATAGGCGTAGGGCAACTTCCAATTATTTGAACAAAATATCAGGCGAGACCGTGTCTAGACACGACGCGACGGGTTGTCTGTCGTTGGTTTATTGTGAAACGTCAAAGCTCTTTTAGGTTGAATTGAAAACTGTAGATGTAACTAAGTAGTAGGCAGGTACATATATATTTTCTTCTTTTATCCTGATCTTTTTAGTATTTTCGGTGTGGTTTTATGGATTTTAGTTCTTAAATTATTGATGGGCTAATTATTCCGTAAAACAAAATTCAGCTATTGTAGTATTCCGCGAGCGGTTATGAGAGAGATAATGAAGTTTTCAGTTATATATTACAGTAACCATAACAAAGTCGACTAGATGCGTAGATCGTTGGTTATAATAAATTAACCCACTTCCCAACCTACCTACCCAAATGTCCTTTCTTTGGTATTGTTCGTCGAATCGTTGTGCTCCTTAAGTTCTCAGTTGAGCGGCAAAATTACTGACAAATGCGTGCACTGACTGGACAGGTCCGCTCAATCTGTATGGTTTTTCCTCAAAAGACCGTTTCAGACACCAATCTACATGGTCTTCACATGATCTGACCAAGATTATGTCTGGACTTTAAAAGAGACTGTGACCTCTGAGTTTGTTTCGGCCTTTCTTCTCATAGTAGTCAGTTATGAAACGCCGACCTCATCTAGTTTTAAAAATATGATTGACGTGTAAAAGTGTTTGTAACAAACCTACTTACAGAAATAAAATCATTTATCATCATTTACTTATTTGTTAAATTTGTGAATATGCTCGTACTTTTGTTTGTCCAAAATTCAAAAGAAAACATGCCAATATAGCTAGTATTTCTTCTTTTTTTTTTAAATTTAACTTAAAAACTACTTTTAATTTAACTTTTTTTTTACTGTTTCAAATTGTACTAACCATAATAATTATAATATATACCCTACCACATCCTACTATGCCACAGCTACTTCGAAAACAGGTAGATAGATACCTGTGAAATTAACAAAATCGTGAATGGTCCTTCGTTCGTTCAAAATTGGTTCTTTCAAGGATCCAATCATGTAACCCCTCTCGACACACAATAGTTAAAACAAATTCTAAAAAATAATTGGTTCAGCCACTCCCAAATCCGAGCTCCACCGTGCAACGTTGGATACTCCGGCAAGTTTCGCATGCCGTACGCTAAACCACGCTTTCCTGTACAAAGAGAGCATTCCCTCTCCCCATCTGCCTACTACCTGTCTAGACTGATTCCACTAAAGAGCTCCTGCAATGCGGTTGGCTCAATTGAGTCGGCAGGTAACATACATACCGCATGCCGCGTTGCTGTTACTGGAAGCCATGATTTTTATACAAAAACAGGTAAATTTTCTCAATCGAGTGCAAAATATGTATGGTCATAACAAAGCTGGTTCCATGTCTCTCAGCCGCCACGGCTTATTTTAATTATTTTTTTAATGGATTGTTTTGTTTAAATTTCTATTTGCTGTACTCTGGATACACAACGTGTACGTCTTATTAACATTGTTTTTACATTAATGATACCTATATTCAACAATAATGATGTAACTATTATTTATGTAAGAATATAATTTAAAAGAGTGTCCATGGAGTTTCTTGCCCGTTCTTCTCCATCCTACTATGCTTTGGAATGGGCAACTGGCTTCATATTTCTGACTGACCGATCACTTGACAATTCAAAAGTGCCTGTAAATTGAAATACACAATAATATAAAATATATAAAATTAAATTAAATACTGTTTGAGTTTGATGTAGAGTTTTCATTTAATTGTTGAATTTTTATTAAAACCAATTGTGGTTTTCCACATTTTCTAACTACAATCTTCAATTCTGAATACATGCCTACTATAACGAGTAGGAATAGGTTCGGAGGAAATGTATGCACAATAACACATAACTTCCATCACTATAGGAAACATCGTTTCCTGAAGCATGTTATTCCTGTATGCATATTATTATGTTCAGATCCTTTCCTGTTACTGCGTTATTGAAATATTTCACTAAACCGGAGTTCATGGAGCCAGTTGCAGTGTTATCAATAATGAAGACTGGGATGTGCAACGAGTTATTAATTAAACGAATATGTTTTTATAAATGGTTTGATACTGAATATTTTATGAGATCGTGTTTATTATTTTATTTTTAATTAGCGTTTTAAACGTCTGCATTTGGATAGGATGATGTTTTGATGACTTTCTTTTGATAATTACCTACGCTGACTCGTTTGATACTAATGTTGTCCCACGAATAATATACACACAGTCATAGGCTATTCAGTAGGGTGTAGCCAAAGCTTTTTATGTATACCTACCAAACAAAACTTTCCTCATTATAAGTTTGGTTTGTAACGGTAACGTAGGTATTGTACTAATAATTGAATAATAAAAGGTTCAGAAGTGATATTCATTACCACAAAAAGGTAATTAACTTAATGTAATAAAATATTGATGTAATAACTTCAGAAATATAACTTTTTGACATAAATTATGTAAGTCAGTAAGTGCGGGCAGTGGTGGCCCAGTGGTACCGGCTCCGGCTTACGAGTAGGTACGAGTCGGTCGTGGGTTCAAACCCAAGCAGGCGCTTTACTTTCCGTAATTTATTTCATCACCACTGCGCTCAAAACGTTGAAGGAAAACATCGTGAGGGAAGCGGCTTGACATGTGACATCCACCCCAACCCGCACTGGGCTTGCCTGGTGGATTACGGCCCACTCCCTCTTACAGAGAGGAGGCCTGAGTCCCAGCAGTGGGAACATAATACACAGATTATGCTATGTAAGTCTGTCTGCTGAAAAATCATGTCGATATTAGAAGCGTCAGAAACTACTTATGTATCTACCTACTGACGGACACGAGCGTGATATAGCACCACACAATCATCAAATAGTGAGGGACACTGAAAAAAACCGGCCAAGTTCGTGTCGGACCATGCACAATGAAGGGTTCTGTATTTGGTATGAATTTATCCCAAGAACAAACTTGTTTTCCCATACACCGATATAGGTACATCACGGTCAATTCTTCGACTGCAAATGTAAGTTTGTAATCGCAAAAATATTGTTTTTATGTGATTTTCAGACTCCTTCCTCCTTCCTTTACTTGTGCTGGGAGACCTTGCTTCTTGTCAAATTTCATGGTTCTAGGTCAACGGGAAGTACCCTATAGGTTTAGATTTTTTTGCGAGTATTAAAATATGTCGCATAAAGCGCCGTATTTTTTTATTGTGTTGAATTAGGAGGTTGATTTTTTTAGAACTCCAAGGGTCTACAGTCTACGGTCCCTTGATACATTCAAGCGTTACTGAGAAAAAGGGTCTTGACCGACTGACGGACAGACAGACAGATGGACGGACGGACAACGAAGTGATCCTATAAGGGTTCCGTTTTCCTTTTGAGGTACGGGATCCTAAAAATAAAACTAACTTTCTCGCATGGTTAGTTACAAGTTCCTGGAAAAATCAACATGTGATCATGTATGTATTTAGTTTTGTAGCGATGATTATCCTCTAATCAGCGACTATCACAGGGGTAGCTATATTGCTGCAACTAAACAGGGTTAATACGCATGAGGTTTAGATTGAAATAAATACACACAGTTGGTCTTCTCTATTAAGTATAATCCACGGTTGCAGATGGGTCCCTCATGAATAACAATGTGGTTTTTAAATAAGTTAGGGCTTGTTTTTTTTTTTGAGGGGGGGAATTTATCAAATAACTTCTCCCGCTCTGGGCAGAGCGGGAGGACGTGCCAGACTCTTACTGACTAAAACCCACCCGTGTTCCTTTAGTTGCCTGTGCCAGGGGCCACGGTATCCCTCTCGGACTGTCCCGCAACCCATCGGCTAACCCATCGCCACACGGCATCGGCCCTAGCGGACCCCGTTATTGATGCTGACATCTCTTTGAGGCGCGCGTGGAACACAACGCGCCGTCGACCCGGGCCTGGTCCTTACCGAACGGCGAGCTGCCCATTGCTCGCCGTTCGCAAGCCCGCGCCTACGGTGGCCGAGAATCGGCCTGCGATTCCCGACGCCCAGGGCGTCTCCGGCGGCGGCTAGGGTCGTGAGGGCGCGAATTTTGCCTCTCATTCACGCGTTCCGCCTCCTCCTTCGCGAACATTACTGCTTCGCAGAAGGAGGTGACGGCTTCCCAAGCCCTCTCGCTCCGTACCATGGTCTGGACCAGGGCCGGACGCGAGAGATCGCCACCGCCATTCGCCTGCACGAGGACACGGCGGTGCTCCGCCCAAGCCGGGCAGACCTCCACCGTATGCTCCACCATGTCCTCCGGGCGATCCATGGTGACACCCGGGCGTTTCCTCCCGCAAATAAGTTAGGGCTGACATTACCATTTTACATATTAGCTTCATTAAGCTGCTTCTGTGTGGTATGTTGAGGTTCAACGCCAAAGCTGGATGATGTAATAGGAACCAAATTTAATGTCTTCCAGAGTTGTGTTGTATTTATTCTATGCTCATGTTGCATTGAGGAGACCATTTTTCTTTTCATTTAAAACCTTAACCTATCATTAATTTCTAAGATAGAAATCCTTAAATCATCAAAGGAACCCTGCCAACAATCCTGCCAACAAATATAAAGTCATGTTGAAATGTCTTGAGGATATGAAAAGTAATACCGCGTGTAATATGTAACTAAGGGTATCTTCAAGTCAATCAAATCATTACTCACAGCAAATTTAATGTTTTATCTAGGGCTGGTCTCAGAAATATGACGTTACATCATACGATTCCTTTTTTATTAAGTATATTAAATTTATTATCACAAATTTATCTCCCGTTCGCAATTCGCTTTTAGAATCGACCAAGAAAAAACGCTTGTCATTTTCCTTTTTCAGTTGGCAATCCTGCCTATTACTTTTATAAAATATTACTTGTTAACAATTACTGGTGTTTAATTTTAGAATTAATTCTAATAAATTATTATTAGCTAAAATAATATATGTGTTCTAATTCTAATAAATAGTATATATTATGTTTCATATTAATAAAATTTGATTACCTATTTCTAGAGATGAAAGCTTTTCAGAAGCGCCATCTAATTACCATTTGTGGAAACTGCACTTCGACAGTTGCTTTATGAGCTTTGCTATTCGAATATTTGGGGTTTGATTATATTAATTGTTACAGTTTGACTGGCAGCCTTTCACAAACGCAACATAACTGTAGAGGGAAGTTAACCCTGTCCTTACCTTTCAAAGTATAGACGAACGAAAGATTTCTTAGAACGTGGGCTGTTAAACAAGTAGTTAAAAGTTTGAGGAGAAAATATCACGAACTTTAAAAGTTCACAAACACGACTAAACGTTGTTGCAATGAAGTTCAAAGTTAGTACACAGTGCTAGGTATTGGTTGTTATTTTTTTGTTCATAAAAACGAATATCAGATTTTGTTCTGAAGCCTATGCTTTTGTGATTTGGTCAGAAAATAAACAACGCTTTTCAAAATAAAATTATCGAATAAATATATGAATAACAGTCTTGGTGCTTCAAATCTATGGCAAGCACATTTGATACGAAAAAAAAAACTGGTAGACTAATATCGTTTGTAAACTTATATTAAGTATAAATTATTACATGTATATATTGAAAAAGTCTCACATTACAAACATGTGAGTTTTATCTGTAAGGAAAATGAGGAAATCAAATATAATGAGCTTTTTTTTATTAATATCATGTTTGCGTCTGTAAGCTACAAGTTAGGTACAGTAAACCGCAAATCAAAGGTAAAATTTCAGTATAAGCTGGCCTCTTATTCTTTTGAAGCTCCATACTAAGCTAGGCCATTTCAATATCAAAGTGTTACAACCGAAATATAGCCTAATGTACTCATCATCATCTGCCTAGCCTTTTCCCAACTAGGTATGTTGGGGTCGGCTTCCAGTCTAACCGGATGCAGCTGAATACCAGTATTTTACATGGAGCGACTGCCTATCTGACCTCCACAACCCAGTTACTGGGTAATACAATACCCCTTGGTAAGACTGGTTGTCAGACTTTCGGGCTTCTGACGACCCGTAACGACTGTCAAAGATCCACGAATGACAGCCGGGACCAACGGCTTAACGTGCTTTCCGAGGCACGGAGCAGTGGTGATGAAATAATTTACACAAAGTAAAAGCGCCTGTCGGGGTTCGAACCTACGACCTACAACTCGTAAGTCGCGGCCGTTACCACTGGGCCACCACTGCTCCCTAATGTACTATAGACTCAAAATATATTTATTTATTTATTTATTTAAATGCCTTAAAACTATCATTACAGGTCTTACAAACCTAATGCGATAGCGAAGTCACATACACACAATTAAAAATAAGTCACAACTACATCTCAGGATCATAAAAATCATTGTTTGTAACATAATGTAAACAATAGTACTTTTGCGAATTCACCCCAGTGACATGTAAATATATCCATTTTGACCTGAATATAGTTGATGGTGCGAATTGCTCGAGTTAGAGGGGTTTTGGCCAGCAAGTTGGTCCTGGCTGCTGGCACGACCAGCAGTGGCGGGGGCCGTCGCCTCCACACATAACGATCGGGAACGTACAAGTGCAACTGCTGCAGCACTCCTGGGTTGTGCTCTATGCCTCGGAGCAGTTTCACCATGTACGAGACCAGAGCAAATTCCCGTCGCACCCCGAGTTGATTGTACCCCACCATACCCAGTACGAATAGAGTGGGGTACATCAATGGGTAAAATGGGTATACCCCATAAAGCTTCCTATACAGGTGGCGCGTGAATTTGTTCTGGATTCGCTCCAACATCACTGAGTACTTAGCCTCATGTGGAGCCCATATGATAGCACTATGTTCCAGATGGCTCCTGACTAATGCGTCATACAGGACCCTGATGGCTGTGATGCTGGTAAAGTCTCGCGTCTGTCTCAGAACAAACCCCAAGTTTCTAAATGCCTTTTTGCAAATCTTAGTTATATGACCGCGAAACGATAGTTCAGGAGTGAGAACAACCCCTAAATCACTCACCTGTGTGACTCGTTGCATCGGTACTGCATCCACTACGTACTCGTAGAGTAGAGGTGCACGTGCGCGGGTGAAACTTATCACCGAGCATTTGGATACGTTGAAGTAGAGCTTGTTCTCATGACTCCATTCCACTATCCTATCAATGTCATCCTGCAAACGTCTGCAATCAGACTCCGTCCTGACCTCAGACAGCAATTTGAGGTCATCTGCGAATAACAAACAAGATCCATTTTTGACGACTTCTGGTAAATTGTTTATCATTATTATAAATTCTAGAGGCCCCACGTTGCTGCCTTGACTCACACCGGACCAGGTGTAATACGGATCAGATTCACAGCCGTTGCAGTCAACATACTGCTGTCTGCCTTGCATATAGCTAGCTAAGAACTGCAGTAGATGTGGTGTGCCCCCGATTTCTGCTAACTTGCGTAATAATATGTCATTATCGACGGTGTCGAATGCTTACAATTGCTTAATATGAATAAACTTTACAAAATCGGGACAATAGGGTATTGTGTAAGCGTATGGCGTTTGGTGTAAGCGTATTAAAAGATAACTTGAATTGGCATGTGAGCCACTCAACAGGCATTATTACGAAAACAATTTTCATTTCTCTTTGAGAATTCAACCATTGTTTCCAGTTTTCCATCGAATATATGAATAATTACTAAGTATATCGAATTTTTATTTTTAATTTATTTTTTTATTTTATTGTTTAGTAATGGGAAGCCATAATAATGATCACCCAAAGTGATAGGTAGAATAGTGTAGGTGGAAACAAAGCTGGCTGGATTTAAAAGCGTATTTTAATAGAGGTCAGTGATTTAAAATAAGAAAGTTACATTTTGTGGTGCAGCATTTTCAAACGTCAAAATTAATGACGTCCCGTTGACGGTGTGCGGTGGACACGCGGCCATAATAAATGTATGCATCATGTGTTTATATATATATATATATATATATATATATATATATATATGTATGTACTTCAGCGCCGTCATGTCCTTCTCGTTGACGTGGCGGTGGACACGCGGCCATAATAAAAGTATATATCAAATGTATATTTATGTATATATATACATAATATATATGTATGTACTTCAGCGTCGCTTATGACACCACGTGAAGTCTCCAATGTATAGTATAACCTGTGCTTCGTATTTTTTTCCTACTAATTTCGTTTTATTAAACTTTCCAAACTGTTTTTATTTTCTGCTGATTTAATCTTGTTGCTAATATGTATGTATGGCCTTTAGCTATCTTGCAGGTCTTCCTAAAAATGTATGAATATGTAGCATACTTGTTGAAAGTTTCAGTGTTAATGTAGGGCTTAAGGCCGTACAGATCGAACAGTCTTTCCCTACTTATCCTAATACCTCTAGTTACCCAGTCACTAAAAATAAAATTAGGACAAATATTTTGAGTTTTCTTTTCAAAAGTTTTATTGAATTCATTGTGCACTACTGAAAAGAAATTCTCATACAATTTATTTACATCGTCCGTGTTATGACTCAGAACATTTAACTTATTGTTTCGGGTACTATTGAATCTACTTAATTTGCCAGTCGTTATTGGTCTAAATTGTATTTGCACTTTTTGCAAAGGTGTTTTAAACTTAAAAGTTACCGTTTGTCCACTATGATCAGATGGCAAATAATTTACGATGGCTTTCACTAAATAATCACAATCGCAGAAGACATTATCAATACAAGTAGCAGAACTTGGAGTTACTCTAGTTGGTTCGGTAAAAACATTCGATAAATTGAACGATTAAAAAAAGGCTTAATAACCTACTGCTATTTGAATTAATTTCCAAAATGTTAATATTATAATCACCACAAATACTCGTAAGTGCAGCTTTGTTACTGGATGCAAGTTTCGCTAGGATATCTTCCATTATTAACTCAAATAAAGAAAAGTTCTGATAATTAGGGGGTCTGTAAACGCACACTACAACATGCTTATCTTTTCTTTTTTTTTTCCAGGGTGGAAATTCCTCATGGGTCATGGATGTCCGCCGCCCTGGGACGGGCGGCGGGGTCTGTCAGACTCTTACTGACTAAAAACCACCCCGGTGTTCCATCTCACACCTACGCCGGGAGTCGCGGGAACGTACGATCCTTCCGCAACCCCCGACTGCGGGCCTCTTGGGACAACATGCTTATCTAGCTCAATGCAGGATAGTTCGATTCGATGTTCAACTGATAAACCAACTATGTCATTCAATTAACCAAAGTACTTACCTAATATTGTGGGGCATGCGCATTTTTAAATAATTATTAATGGCCAATAATTTGATTCACTCTACAAAATATTTATAGAATAACGTGACTCCATAAAACCTTTGTTATCCACATTCATCAAAACGCGTGAAAAAACAATCAAATATTCGCAATGAGGACTAATCGGTTTATCGCCGACAAAGGGATTTTCGTCAAAGCACTTACCTACCTTCATTGTATAATAAAACAGCTTTGTCAACAACATGAGTTTATGGTCAAATGTAAACGACATTCTATAGGTACCTAAATGTTTGAAACCTTTGAAATATTCTGTGTCCATTTTGTGAATATGGGGTTTTTATTATTTCATGTTTCACTCTGTTTGCTCTGTGTTGTAGAAAAAGTAATACTTGGAAGCAAAAGGTAGTGAGTGGACTTTTTTTCGATGTCGCTCGCGCTACATAATGACGAGTTTTTGTAGATATAATTTTAATCCCTTTATATTTTTTTTGTCAAAGCATGAAGTGAATAAAGTATTGCACCTTGCATAATTTCTCTTTTCTGTCCATAAAATGGTGAGGAATAACATTTTTTTTTCTTATAAAGGCCACGGAGTTCCGAGTGATTTTATTATTAAATTTGTAGTATAGTTAACAATATTACTAAAATCAACAGTGTAGATAGCACACATGGCAGAATTGGCGAAAACCCATTTGGTCAGGCTGATATGATCATCATAAATTGATGTAATCAAAGCGAAATTGATCGTGTGGCTCGTCACACGATCTATTTAATAGCGGCAATGTGTTCTCCCCGTAGTTTTAATGACTCAGTATTCTCAATAATATGCCAAATAGCAGCCAGCTATTAAAATCATAACGATAATTATACACAATGATTAATTCAAGTCAATATTGATGATATAAATGAGCTTCCGGTTTGCCAAAACTGATTCAGTTACATTGTTAATTTCTGTTTATTTTACTATGTTATTCAGTGTCAGATTGTTCACACAGAATTCGATGACAAATGAATTACTTGTATGGAATACAAATTAGAATTATCAAGTTACGCATGAATCCCGCTCTATATCTCAGATCCCTTGTAAGGGAAAAGGTAATATTTGAGTTGCAACATTTCGGCCTCTCATTATTTTTTATTCCTTTCTCAGCACTCCGGCAGCTAAAAATATCGCTTGCAACATTATCGGGCTTTGATTTTGTCTCAGATCATAGGATTTTGTCATACAGCTTGGCAGGTTTCAGTGATAAAAAAGAAAAGAACACAGCAGGTAGAAACTAAATCTAAACGGGTAATGCTAAACTTAACGCATTAAAATAGAAATACGTTCCAGGAACCTTTATTGTAAATTGAAAGAACTAGCTTTATAATATTTCTGAAATAACGTCGGCTGCATATTTAGTAAGTTTCAACAGTTCAGTTCGTGCTCGAAGGTAGGTAAGGTCGTGTCTTTGAACCGCAGAGGTGATCAAACATGATCAGGTCAAACATGTCTACCTACATAAAACTTAGCGACAGTATTGGGATCCGGAACAATTGTAATTGCTCTGAAAACGGTCCTGAAGGGGTGCTGGCACTCTTGGCGCATTGTCAGGTTGTTTGCTTTCTACCGGCCTGTAATCCTATTCAATGATGTGTGTGTAAGTGTTTGTGTGTGCAAGGCTTAAGACGCTACCGCCGGCTCCCTTTATTTATTTTTACAGCCTCGTGTCAAGTCCACGTTGAAAGCATTTGTCTCCCACGTGAGCGTATTATCTCTAACATACGACGTGTGAATGTCGCTGTACATTACACACGTTTTTGTGTATTTTACATTTCTCAGAAAAGTCATTTCAACCTTGCATCACAATATGATATTCACTATTTGATTTCCCATAAAGTTGGTCATCAACATGAATCACAAGCATAAAGTTTTGTATGATAGAGCTCAATACATTAGCAAGATAGCTTTGAAATTGCGAATGGGTATCAACCATCGAGTAATAAATCGAGTCTAGGCTCTCGTCTAGTCGAAGTTTTCACATATAATGGGTCGGTTGTCGACGTAATGGACTGTCTGCATTTAACTTGCTGGAGCTAAATTAACATCGAATATTAAGTCGAGCCATAAAGGTATTAAAAAGTTTTCAACCGTGCCGTTCCATACATTGAAATGTAGGATATTTTAATAAGTTGAATGTTAATGTCTTGCGTTTTACTTTTTCAAAGAAAGAGGTCTCTGTAGTGCTATGCGGCGGTATGAGACAGCGCGTGATTTTCTGGCAGAAAGTAAATGAGCAACGCGGCATACACAAGCGAAAGTTTTTGCCGGAAACACATAATCGCTCGGCTCCGGCCCTAACGTCGTCACTATGCAAATTCAGTGCTGGTACTAAATAAAACGTGCTTTTCATCTCATCCCACACTTAGCGCCTGTCAAGACGTGGCAGTTAGTAAGCAAAAACTCCGTTTGGTGTTGACTATAATTATTGTGTGATGGACCACATGACATTCATAAAGAGTATATAGTAACCTTACCTACTTTTTATAAGGCATTAGGTACTATACCTAATTTTATCCAAACCGCTCTAAGAGATCAGCGTTTCATTGAGCATCAAAAGAAACGGTTTTGTATGATCAACGGCTGTTATGATGGCCAACTAATTGTAAAGAAACCTCAAGAAAAGGTTCCCTTGAATACCGATTCTCGTATTGATTGCGAACTATTGTGGATTCTTATAGTAACGTGCAAATCTGTTGAATTCTACATTGTGTAGCTTTACAATAGCTTTTACAGAAATTATCTTAGAAGTATAAACATGATCGTGTCACTTCAGCTGTGGTTTTAAAGGTATGCCTGATTAGATAATATTCTAAAGGTACACAAAAAATGCTAATTCGCATTTATTTTTTGATACATAAATAATACAGAAGACCTTAAACAACCGCGTTTTTTTTAAATAATATGAAAGGCAACGAAACATTTGTACCTACTCTGTAATAAAAACTAAAAAAAGAAAAGAAAAGAAGAGCAATAAAAATAAAATGTACCTACGAATGTTCGTAGGTCCTACATTTTATTTTTATTGCGGCAAATAAGAGGCAGAACCGCAATTACTTAACATTTAACAAAAAAATGCGATGCAGTATGCAGTCGTTTGAGCACACCCTCGACTTTTGCATTCAAAGCTTACATGTTAAAATGGTCTTATTAGACACTAACGAGGAATCGTTTGTGGTCGACCCAAAGGCTTTATGCAACTATTTGACTTGCACTGTCAGTTTACTTGGCAATTACGATATTAAGCTTGATGCGGTGCCGACTAATATTAAGATTGATGTTCAATGTTCATTCGGGGTCGTCTATTGCCGCACTGCCTACGTGAAACTGCTCAGCCATGTGCATCTCTTCGGAAATAGATTGATACATACAGACATGTTTATTTGATAGTCGCCTGCTTGCATGTAAGTTTATACAAAAGCTTCAAAACATCATTGATTAGCTCAGCACACGGGCTATTACACATTACACGCTACCACCAGATATTAGTGATCTTTTTTGTTTATTCGTAATCCAGTGTCCAAAGCCTTGCCGCCGCCGGCAGGTCTCAGCTGGCTGCAATTCCACAAGGGTTACCAACTAGATCCCATTGTAACGGGCCTTTCCGCAAAACATTCCGAGTTTGAAGGCCTCGGTAATCTCGCTAATCCGCAGCAAACCGCACGTACACAACTTCTAAATCTGATTTGACCCCTACAATAACTAGCTATATTTGTTCTCAACGACAGCATACAGCTGTGTTAAGGGACAAAGCTTTATTGTCATATTAAAGTAGATCGGAAGGATGGGAAGACGCATGATTTTCAATGTAATATTTGCCGTCGTAAGCCCCATAAAAGGAATGATAAGAATATTGAATGCTTTTGTAGTCATAATAGTTCGTGACATAAAATCGTACCCTTTCAAGGAAGCGAGCTTTTGTTAAGTCGTTCATATTATGATGATCCTACCTGTAATATGAGGAACCCTGGAACATATATAGACGCAGGCGTGCTGGCCTCTGAAATGATTTTATAGTCTACGGTAGCGGCGGTTGCAGAGAAAATTTTCAATCGATGTCTGGCTGGCCAGTCTTCTTAGTTGTTGCTAAGTGGCGTCTTCATTGAACAATAACTTACATTATGATCGACATCTCCGCCAAACGGTAATGAATGTAATTGTTGTGTTACCTGTCATAGTTTGACATTAATTACGAGTAGGGTTACCGCGGAGGGTAAGTATGTACTCTTGACGAGGGACCTTAATAACGGAGATGAAATTAAATTCTGAACTGTTTCGTTTTAGTTTTGAAGTATCAACTTGTTTTACTGCAGTTGTATGCGGTTTATTAGTATTGTTCTTAAAAACTTTTATGAATGTGGAATTAAATTTCTTATATTTAAAATTTTATGACTGAAAATATCATTTAAAAACTCCATACGAAGAAAAGCTACTTATTTAGGTAGATATAAATATATTCGTATAGGTTACAAGGGTACTTCGTATAGGTTTTTACATAGAAACTACGAGTATGTAGGAAATCTAATGAAGTTTCTCAGGCAGAGGAGTAGGCATACCTGCCTACAAGCTTTTTAAATTCTCATTCAATTCGAAGGATGTATGGGGATGAATAAACTTAAGCGTAACAGATGAGTACCTTAATATGCTAAGTAGGCAGGTATGTACCTAATCAATTAATTATTGAAATCACTAAGCGTAGTACGTGAGCAAACAGCCAGTAGGTATTCAAACGAAAACCATTATTAAAACAGTCATTTATGTAGGTATTTCAGTTAGGAATACTATCTGATTGCAAAGTTCGATCTAAGCCTCGTATGCGCTTAACTAATCCTGGTTAACATACGAAAAACACGTATCTAGTGTTTGTGTTCCGACACATGTACAAAGTAACGCCACCTGTACACAATGGCCGATCCTGGCCACACTTCAAACTAGTACTTAGACAGACCTCTTGTACACGAATTGAGCGATGGCCTCTCAAGTGTGACCTAAGTGGCAGTTGTGTACAGAAGGCATAATATACTTTCAGCGGCTCTGAGCACTATCCGGTTTACTTGAATCCAATAAATATACTTTAATACATCTTCGTACTCTGTGGCTAGCTTGTTCTGAACACATTTCAGAGACAATGTGTGCAGTGTAGCCTGTCCTCACTCTAGCACGTTTATGGCAACACTATGTATGTGTATCGTTTTACTAATCTCAAGTAGGTACGTATCGCATCAAACACATAGTATTGCTCCCGTACCACCGACACACGATCCGCTACTTCAAAGCGAATTGATTACTGCATTATGTAGCCATTCAATTCTGTGATGGGTTCCAAAATGGTTTATTCGGCAATCAATCTTATTAATCTCACTGAGGGACCAACAGTCGTTAAAGACTCCAAGCACCTCACACGTTATTCGGGACACATAATCTGGGATCCCAAACGGATGATATTCGCCCAATCGCTTTGTCCCAAATGGAGAAGTAAAACCGAAATCAGGGTCGTTAATACGCTCAACTCGAACATTTGTCTAAATACTTACGAGTATCTAACTAATACCCGAACTGTGTAAGTTCCTCACGCATTTTGACAACCTTCTAACGTCTGACCCAGTTTGCTCAGCGCTTATCTTGTTAATCTTTTAACCAAAAAGAGAAAAAATGTAATTACTTTATCATCATTATTCAGGTACTCAACAAATATAATTTGAAAGCTCTTAAAAGCGCAAAGTAAGATTGAACATTTCAGGAGTTCATTCGTAGGATTTATACCTCTAAGTACATTGCAAGCAGCATTTTGTTTCTACTGGTTTTTTCTCGAACACGATTTAGCCACGTCGACTGTCAAAATAATTCTTTGTTAAGAGAATACTGATTTAATAATATGTTCTTGCAGTTTTAACTGGCGACACAACAAAACAAAGACTTTGGAAGGGTATTTAGTCTACCTCCATCTAGCATCGGCGACAAAGGAAAGGATATTAAATATTTTGAGCGATAGATATTCAATTACAAATCCAAATAAAACGAGAATCTTATCAAGTGTTCATTAGTAACTATAGAGTCGATACTTAGAAGTAACAACTGCAACAAGGTTTTAATCTTTGTGTCTACTGACAAATAAACATTTTTCCAAATACTTTCTACTGAGAGTAATTGAAAAGTATTAATGCGACTGCCTTGGCTATACAAATACCAGCGCACTAATATTTTCTTATATATTTTTATTACTCGGTATTTCATATTTTTCTTATCAACATTTTATTGGATGCGACAAACCAATGTACCGTATTGGTCACATTTCTATATCATTATGAAGGCTAATAGACGTTTTCAGTGTTTAAAAGAAAATAAATATTCTTGATATGAGATATACACATCATACTCTACAATTTTATTTACAGTGTCTACGACGTGTGCATGTATTCGTGTGTAGGTGTGTAGGTACATAAAACTACAGTACTGCTTTATTTTCTTGCCGCAAGCATATCTTTTGGCCCAAGAAACTTATTGTGGGTTCATCTTGATCTCTGATTTCCCCCGAGACAGACTGAAATTCACTGCTTAGAGTCAATTGTGGTCAGTGCAGTGGAATACGGGTCAGTAACCTGCGAACTGGACCATTATGATAAGAACAAAATTATTGAGGTACGAAAGCAACTTTAATAGTACTAGAATCAGATCTTCAAAACATTTGACAATCAAGGGCGGGAGAAGCCCTTGTTCATGTGGCACGGTGAGATCATGGTTTAAACGTGATTGTGTTTTATTAACGGTTGAGGTACGATCACAGCTTCACCCACCCCCATTCGACTCAATTCTCTCAGACCGCCTCCTTTTCTCACAAGAAATCTCCGACGGTTCTGCATAAGCCATAAATCCTTCATACAGATTATTCACAAGCAAACGAATAAGAATTTACATCGGCTTAAAACATGTTGAAGTGAGTTATTTAAACAAAACAACTGAAATGAAGTATTTTAAAATTAAAACTTTGTAAAACAAACAACAAAGTCCGTACGATTCGTGTCAGGACATGGACGGCCGTTTTATAATTTACCTGGTGCCTGCCATGCCTGTGCGGCCGGCGGAGAGCTTTCCAATTAGCTTCCCAGATGGATCCTAGCCCGCTACACATGGAAAATAACTGAATATTTGATGTATTTAATTACGAAAATTTTACTGAAAACTACACAGACTTACGATTCAGTTAGTAGGTATTGTCCGTGACCCTAACAGTGATCTATTATTTTATGAAGATGTGAACTTATAGGTATAGCACAAGGAAATTGAGGCAACAAGAAACCAGCTGCCGATAATGGTGTTGTAACATAAACGTCTGTTTTGTCGACGACGACACAGCGCGCGGCCACCCTACGCCACACAATATTACGGAACGACAAGAAAAACTTTTTTCCATTTATGTAGGACATGAACACAAGCCTACATGGAAAACTTATTTCAGTGTTCAGATACGTATACGTATCACACTCATATCAATCCTCACGTTATGGCGAGGGAAAATAGAAAACTTTCACGAATTTGTAAGATTCCTAGAAGAATTCTGTAATGTAAAAAATAAAACAAAATCCCGATGGAGCTGTCCCGGAATTTTTCACTAAACCCAAAAACGAGATGTTCATACATGAATAAGTACAATAAAGCGGAATGCATAAAAACGGTATTCATACTCCTGTCCATCCGTGATCCACAATTTTCCGGTAGAATTGTTTTACAAGCATCCGAGTTTTGATCTCTTTCATAAAACTTCATTACCAGACAAAACAATCCTGTAATTTTTTTTACTATTTATTCGTTTTTGGAACAGAATAAATGGAACACGTTAAAGTGTAGACATGCAGCGCCTCGCTTCGTTACCAGTCTAGTGTTTTTGCAGACGACGGAAAAAAATAAAGTGTAATGTCGCGACAGCTATAGTTTCGACACTCCGCTTTCGTCTGTGAGCGGCTTTGTTCATATTTCCTCATGTCTTAAATTAAAAATTACAACGCGCAACGGAGAGTTTAAGAGTAGAGTAACAAATGCCTAGAGGTTTCTCTTCTCTGATTGTTCTCGTCAGTGATAAGTTACTAAAACATTTTGTAATATGAAAACACAATATTCACGGAGTGCGTCGTGTGAGTATTCTGACCCTACACTGTTCATACAAATGTTAGTTTGTCCGCATATTTTGCAAGCTGAAGAAAATATACCTATTTTATATCCAGATACATAAAATACTATTTCATTTCAATAAGAATTTTGTTGGCTTCTATGAGTTGATAATTTTCCAGAGAGGTACTTTTACTTACTCTTAGCGACTGTATAACTTTGTCAAAAGCCATCATTTGCCTTTTCCATGTACTTATGGTTTTTTTTATGCTAAGTGTTTTGTGTAAATAATTAATTATTTTATACTTTCCCTTCGCAACCTTGCCCACTTATTTGAAGAAGGAAACAGCCATGTTATAGCCTTGTGTGCCTAGTTATATCATTGTTTTCCTCGAAGCTTTCTGACCATGGCTTTGAATTTTTGTCGAACATACCTACAATTATTACAAGTTTCTTGCCGTTAAAATTCAGAGCGTCGTTACTTAACTAGGCCGAATATTTTAAGTTGGAAGACAAAAATGATTCTGCTGCAGTAAAAACTGTTGGTCGGTACCTATTAGTTTATGGCTAAACTCCTGGATATACGCGTTCACGAGAACTAAATAAAGTTGTTTTCGTTTGCTGCTGATACGATTGACATTTGAAACTACTAGGTTATTTTATGAATGCACACGTTCTTCATGCAATTTATTCCTGACGATTGATACAAACGAACGCACTGGTGAATTTTTTTTTTAAATTTTAGTTCACTCTTCCATAACATGGAAATAATTCATCAATGTTTTTGTAGATATATATTATTCCTATTTTCCGTGACGCGTAGTTCGAAAAACAACCGTCTAAGAAAATAAATAACGTAGATTCGTGCACGTACAAGCTCACAGTTCATCTTGACGAGTATTACAGAAAGGCACGTAGGTAACCGCATCAGGTACCTAAATGTTTGAACGAAAGTAGAAACTTCACGCTGACTTCGGCCTGACCGAATTCATCAGGATTTATAATTAACGCACATAAGTACTAATCTTCGTTAATTATACCTAAATTAAATTAAGTTAGGGAAGCAGAGCCAATTTACATTTGAATACTTCACAATTTCATGGACAGATCCTGTCAACACAAATCTGACTTTCTATTGACTTAATCTTGAGTCCGATTAACTTCGGATTTCGTCTTTTCAATATTTCAAGTATAAGAAAACACAAACAGCTTCTTAAAGGGTTCAAATCTACTTTCAAAGTGTTTATGTATCATGAATTTATATGGCTTTTAACCTTATTAGTTGAAACAGAGAAAACAGACCTGCCTATGTTTTTAGACATTTCACGGATTAGAGATTTTTAGAAACAAAAAATCGTCCCGCCAGGGTCTTATCTCCCTAAAAAATCGTTTTCAGGCTCCTTCACATCTGTCAGTAGCGACTGTAGCGAGGCCGGGCCCACCAGAAGGGACTCTTCTAAGTTATTAGTGCCCTTTGAATGAAGTATCAAAATATTTCAAGAAACGTGTACTAATTCGGAGACGCAAACATTTAGAACGTATATCTTCCTTTTGATTTCACGTTACGTGATTACATTGTAACAAATTAACAGCGAATTTCAACTAAGACTCATCGACTTAACGAACGTTTCACTAATTCATTACTTACATATAAATTTAGCTTAGCGAGATGGATCCGCTTTAATGTTCCGTGCCCTTTAATGTTAATGCAATTGTGGTATACGTACGTGTACTCCTGACGTATTCGTATGCTTCATATATGCATTATGCAAGCTTCCGGAGCTCGGACTCTCTGATGGCATTACTGTACTTCACATATTACACTCGGCAAATGTTCTGCGGAAAACTAAATTGTAGTTAGACGCCAACCTACGAACCGCTCGAAAAATCAGGAATTTATTTTTTCACCTCTTAACATCTATATAATGTAGGCAATCGTGGGATAAATGAACCTGAAAAACACTTAGAAAATACATCTGAAAGAATTCAGGCCCCATGTAGGTAATATAAAAGTTAATAAAACAGGTTTTCAGTGGCTCTTAATGGAATGCCAATGTGCTACGAATATGAGTTTATTTTTGAACTGCATTATTCTGGTTATGCGGCCTCCGCCTAAAGAAAGCCATGTAGTTTATTACTAACATTTTATAGTGTGTGAGCTCTAAGAGTCACCTCCTATAATAAACAATTAAAGGCACATTTCTTCTTCTTATAAATCGGTCTTTCGAAGCTTATAATTGAGAAGACGTAGGTGTAGATTCAGACTAAGGCCGTTTGTCCATAAGCTCTAACTTAGAAGCTCAAGAATTTGTAAATTTCTTTACTAATATACCAGCAAAAACGACGGAAGCTTTAAATTCCTCACCTGATGTCTCAATTGATTTATTAAGAGCGAACGTTTTAGGCTGCCCGGTTGAATTTCAATTTAAACATATAAACCCTATGATATATAAAAGCTTTTCGGCAATTAAAAATCAAATTTACCGAAGATCTATGGGGATTGTCTATCAAAGTTTGTACATCAATAATCGAGACTATAGCACCATACTTAGCTTTTATTTTTAATTTGTGTGTAGATCAAGGAGTATTCCCGGGTTTAATGAAATACAGTAAGGTTATACCACTTTTTAAATCTGGGGACAGCAAAGACACCAACAATTATAGACCAGTATCCGTGTTGCCAGTATTCAGCAAGGTGTTCGAAAAGGCAATGCTCAATCAAATGCTTAATCATTTTAACACCAACAAAATCTTACACGGTCAGCAATATGGTTTCACCAAAGGACGTTGTACGACTGACGCCGGTGTCACTGTAATAAAACACATATTTACAGCGTAGGAGGAGGCACAAGATGCCATAGGGATCTTTTGTGACCTCTCCAAGGCATTTAGATAAACTCGCGCTTAGTTTAGTACAATCTTATTTAAATGATAGACAACAAAAAATCCAAATAGAAATAAAAAAAAGTAAAAATGGGTGTTCCACAAGGATCGATATTAGGTCCTTTCCTCTTTTTAGTTTATATTAATGATCTACCCCATTAATTTAATAACCATCCACAAATGGTGTTATTTGCTGACGATACTTCTTTAATCTTTAAGATAAATAGACGTGCATCAAATCTTGACGACGTAAATAAGGCCCTACTGCAGGTACATAATTGGTTCACTGCTAATAATTTAGTATTAAATGGGAAACAAACGAAATGCATAAGATTTGCTTTACCGAATGTTAAAAGTAGTGATTGTGACATAGTATTAAATAACGAGAACAAGAATTTGTCGATGAAACTGTTTTCCTGGGGATAACGCTCGACACAAGGCTGCAATGGGGACCTCATTTGACATCTTTTGCAGGACGGCTAAGTTCAGCAGCATATGCTGTAAGGAAAATCCGTCAATATATTAATGCAGATATCGAGAGGCTTGTCGATTTCAGCTATTTTCATAGTATCATGTCTTACGGTATTTTATTATGGGGACGGGCTGCCGATATTGAGTCTATTTTTATTCTGCAGAAAAGAGCTATCAGAGCAATATACAGCCTCCGCAGGTGCGATTCTCTAAGGGAACTGCTTATAGACATTAACATCATGACGGTACCTTGTTAATATATTTATGAAAACATCATGTACGTATGGAAAAATTTAAACCTTTTCAGTAAAAGAGGTGAAAGACACAACTATAGGACTAGAAATAGGGACCAATTAGTTCAACCAGGTTTCAGACTGGCTAAAGTAGACTCATCGTTCATGGGGTACCTACTGTTTAAAATGTTACAATAAAATACCTCCCCACATACTCCAACTGAATTAAACGAAATTTAAATCTTGTCTAAAACGTACACTATACAGCATATTATAAGTTGGGGGATAACATCTCTAACAAAAATGCTTGGCTCAGCGCTAGTCGTGCTCCACATGGGCGCATAAACTATTTGATTAGCATTCAAAAATATTGTTGGAGCTAATGAAGATTGTAAAAACTATATTTGCATTGTATAAATTAAATCTCTTAGTATTGTATAATTGCATAGCACATGTGTGAGCACTATGTACCCACTATAAAGCTTACTGGGTTTGTCTTTCATTGACTTGAATGTGCCCTGGCGGCTGAGAGTATGTCATGCACACTCAAATGTGTCGCTGGTGGTGGCGTGTGTACTGTGTATTGGATCATTGAGTTCCCTTCAAAATGGTTGAGCTGAATGGTGCTGATCCATACGTCATGTTCGTGAACGGGCGCCGCAGTAGGCACTGGTCATTTCTTAGCAGCCACGGCTTATTTTAATTCCATAATGGTTTTTTATTGTTTTATTACGGACGCTTTTCGCGGACGTGCACGTCTTTCTACATCGTTCTCACATATATTTTTACAACATGAATGATGTAACCACTTTTTTGTAACAATATTTTGATTTAAAAGAGTGTCCATGGAGTTTCATGCCCGTTCTTCTCCATAGGTACCTACTACGCTGTGGAATGGGCAACTAGCTTCATCTTTCTGACTGACCGACCCCTTGACAATTTAAAAGTGCCTGTAATTGGTTTATTTGTAATAAATGCTTTGAGTTTGAGTTTGAATTAAGAAGAAAAGATTTTCCTTTGATTTTGCTTCAATTTATTAGTGACAACAAAAGAAAAGCTTTCATTGACCAAAAATTAAATATTAAGATAAGATCACTTATTTGTACAAAAAATTAATATAAACACACATGGCATGCAAGATGTTGCATTATATTATATCTCGGTCGTGTTTAATAACTACCTGTTCATGCCCGGCGTCGCCCGGGTGAGTTTCCGAAGTTTCCGGCGGCATTTCCTAAAAAAAATCTTTCATACCTCCCTTGTCCTGACAATTACAAACACAACAAAAAAAAACAGCCAAATCGGTGGCGCCATTCTCAAGTATTTATTTATTTATTTAACCATTTATGTACACACTTATATAAACAGACAAGAAGAAAAAAACAGAAAAAAAGGTACAAAGGTGATGCTTATTTCTAATGAAATCTCTTATTATTATTATTATTTATTATTCGTCATTCATGGTCTTTCATACATGCGGCAATTGATTTGTATTTATGTAGTTATAGATGATATAGATATTTACATAGATATGATATCTATACATAAATGTGCAAAACAAAATGTGTATATGTATATAAGTATGTATATCAGTCATCGGGTTACCGTAGTACAGGCTCTGCCTAGTTCGGGACCCGAAGACCTTGTGTGGATGCAGTAAAAAAAAAAAAAAAACGTAGTAACCGTCTCGAAGTAGATTGGTTCGCTATTCGTCTTTACCATTCTAAATACCTACATATATATATAGCCTTACAAATGGACTAACAGGTGATCCAATCCCATACATTGTCAAGCTATGAAAAATACTGAACAATGTGACAATATCATTAAACTTACAAAAAGACATACACACATGACCTAAGAAATAGAAACAAAGAGTTCTGCGTGTTCCTAGAACAATAAAATATGGAAAAAATAACTTTTTATATGAAGGGGTCCAATTATATAATAAATTGTCAAATGAAATCAAAGAGTGCAAAAGTATTCATATTTACAAAAGAAAGTTAAAGGATTATATTAAAACAAACGCGTGCACGCACTATGCTAGCACACACAAACACATTCACACAATAGTTCGCTTCTTAATCGTTGTAAAAAAAAAGAGCAAAGCAAAGTGAATAATCAGCATATGAGGGTACCTTGGTGTCAAAAGGGCCAGCTGTACTAAGTACTAATTATTATTGTTTTATATGTAGGCAAGTACCTACACTTTTGCTTTGTTTGCTGTTGATCTCGTACGTTGTTATTATAGCTATTTTACTTATTCTACACCTGCATGCTTCGTCATTAGACGACGATTAATTAAGTTAAAAGTTAAATCTCATTTAAGTGAACTGTATCATGTTCTTATGAGAAATAAAGATTCTTTATACCTATATCGCAGAACATTCAATCAGTGGATAGTAGAAACCTCAGAGAAACTATTGTCTGTGAACTTTTTGCTACCTTTGTGCCTTACTAGTCTATGTTTCCAAGAAGGTTTCAGCGAGCTGGTCTCTATTCCTGTAAAGTAAAAATGGTGGAGGCGAATTGAAATACCTAATAAATTAGAAAAAGATACATCTGACAAAGATACGATCGCCAATAGGCATCAACTAGTAAAATAAAACACAAAGACTGATGTACCTATACAATATGTCAAGTATAGAGTATATGTATAGTGTCTTAAAGAACTACTTACAGAAATAAATGTCACTGCAGTATCATTTCATATTCTTCAGATTAGTTTAAGGTTTATTCACGTAATAAATAAAACTTTTTTTTTTTTTTATGTTGGGAAATCATCAAATAACTTCTCCCGCTCTGGGCAGAGCGGGAGGGCGTGTCAGACTCTTACTGACTAAAACCTACCCGTGATTCTTCAGTTGCCTGTGCCAGGGGCCAGGGTATCCCTCTCGAACTTTCCCGCAACCCTGGCAGGCATCGGCCCTAGCGGACCCCGTCATTGATGCTGACATCTCTTTGAGGCACGCGTGGAACACAACGCGCCGTCGACCCGGGCCTGGTCCTTACCGAACGGCGAGCTACCCATTGCTCGCCGTTCGCAAGCCCGCGCCTACGGTGGCCGGGAATCGGCCTGCGATTCCCGACGCCCAGGGCGTCTCCTGAGGTGAGGGCGCGAATTTTGCCTCTCCCTCACGCGTTCCGCCTCCTCCTTCGCGATCATTACTGCTTCGCAGAAGGAGGTGATGGCTTCCCAAGCCCTCTCGCTCCATACCATGGCATGGACCAGGGCGGGACGCGATAGATCGCCACCGCCAATCGCCTGTACGAGGACAAGGCTCGCCCAAGCCGGGCAGACCTCCAACGTATGCTCCACCGTCTCCTCCGGGCGATCCACACAATGGTGACACCCGGGCGTTCCGCCTTATCCGGAACAGAAACCTCGTAAAACAACCGTATCCGGTGAGGATCAGCGTCAGGCGGAAGATGAGGACGCCGTGGCACCTCTCTAGCCCCTCCTCAAAGAAGGGACTTATCGCCGCAATTGTGGCGTGCCCACGTAATAAATAACACATGACATCACGCCTGTGTTTCTCGCAGGGTAAGGCAGCAGTTGTACCACAATACCCTCCTATATCTAAAATATTGTAATAGTTTCTTGACAGTTTAGTTTTAGGGGTGCTTCGTCATGTTTTTTTTTATGCATAAGGTGCGATGACCTTATGCTTCCGGCTCCTCTATAATACTGAACCCTTCTGTACTTTTATAAACCTTTTTTTACTTATTCTCACGGTTTAACATTTAAAATAAATGTTTAAATGGTAAACCCGCCATGTTGGTGCCCAAGATACAGGTAAAACTTTTGAAATGTTATTGTAATTAAAGTTTTATTAATTATTTTAATAAGTATTGAACTATCCAATGCACACGGTGCAGGAAATAAGATTATTTTTCAAAAATGGCCTGAAATTCTCGGATTTATATTTTTACTACAAAGCACAGACTGATTAAGTATAAATGCATGATAAATAATCGTGAAACATAATTCATAATGACAGCGAAGTAATGATATTAAATTATCGTTTTTAATGTAGGTACTTCAAAAAGATTCTTGTAAATTTTTTAGACCCCTTTTAGTGAAAAGGCGATTTTTGGTTCCGACACTACCATAAAATAAAATCTAAGTACTTGATCTCTGTTCTTTGAGCTAAAATCGTTATAGGATGCGAGCCCACCAAATAGTTAAACCTTCAGGTTTAGGATATATTTCAATATATCCGGTTTATTTCTGGCCTTCCTAGTTTGCATCAGACATGCGTACTTACGCACCTGCAGTAAACCGATATCAATTTCTCAGTATTTAAAGTAATCAGTAAAATAATAAGTTTGAATGATTACTTAATTAATTATTACGAGGTCTTCATTATAAAACGGAATATCGTTAAAAACACACGCTCACAGAAATCCATGGCACAATTTATTTTCAGTATTTGACTATATTTATTTTGTAAAATCATATTGTCACTCCCGTAATTCTGTGAACTACTGAAAGTGCAATCAATCTGGATCACAGCGCAGTTTTATTGCAAACGCTTTTTGTCACAGTATTTAAAATGCCTATGTGACAGCTGATGTTAATGTCGCTCGATACTCAGAACAAGTTAAATTACTAATTAATTATTAATGCGGCTTTATTATTTGTTTGCGAATGTAAGAAAATCAAAGGTACGCTACATAAACGAGGACGTGGCGGTTAAATTATTGCTGACGTCACGGAATCACGACATGACTGTGACGCTCGATTGCCACGAGGAAAACGATTGAATGAAATAGGATACAAGTAAATTCAAACCCCTTTTATTAAAATGATGAGGTGAGGTCGTAAATGTCATTAGGTGAGGAATTGAGGAAACACATTCATTCAATCTTATTCCGATAATGTATTTGTAAGCTTTTGAACCTACTAATGAATAACGATATCGATTCTGAAAGGTACACGTTCTTTGAGGTGTTGGTTGATGCCTATATAATTGAATGTAGGTAGAATTCTAATATAATACTTTACCTAGATAAAAGCGAACTACTAATTATTTTAACTAATACAAATCTTGCAGTTTCCAATTCATTTCACTAATAAAAACTTGTTTAGTGCAATCACGTCACCGAGACCAACTAGTGTAAACTAATTAAAACAATTCACCGGTTAAGAACCAGATTTATGGCAAATTAGTTAAACAAAATTTCTTAAATTAACGTCATATATGATGTGCAAAAACGATGTGTAGCTATGCCTTATAGCAATTTTGGAGGAACTACATGAACCTCTTAAGAATAAGTGCTATAAGAACGTTTTTTTCAATAGTGTCAAAATGTCTGAAATAAAGGATACAATTTGTTTGTGCCACATTGAAGTATCACGTTGTATTGAGTTATTGACTTTACGAAGACACTTCTTTTTAGAACTAGAACAACTTATAGCGACCTACGCTTATGAGTCTTTTTTGTGCAAACTTATTTTCTTTGAACAATATAGCCAAATCAACGTATGTGTTTGTACCTTGTTTAGGCCCTAACTATGTTTGCTAAGAATAACAAGATTTCATTACCAACATCGTATGCCAAACGTTATTTTTTTTTATTCTTATCAATTAGTTACTGTAATAGATAAGGTTTTGAACAAAACAATTAATTTATCCATTTCATTGTAATAAGACGTAAAAATGGATAACTATTTTATCATTTCGCAATTCTGTTCAACAAATCGCGTTTCCCTCAAATACGTAAATTTGTTGATACGTTCATCTGGTTTTAAGCGGCGAATTAAATCAGTGATTCCGTAAGCAGCCACCGATCACGGATCAACTTTTAGCTCTCGGGACAAGTAAACACTAATCTTCAAAGCTCTTAGTCTGTGACGCAGTTGCAGGTTCCCTATTTTTAATTATTGAACTGAAGTTTCATGTTATTAAACTGATTATAAGTCTGAGCGGCAGGAGCGACTCGACGCTCGTTGGTCGCCGGTCGCCGGTCGATGCAAGAGTGCCCGGAAACTGTTGGTATTTTCAAGTAATTGGTCTGTGATCGGCTTTGATTGAACCGACGAAGCCGTAAGGGTGAGTTGGAGACCACTAATTAAAACGGATAAATAGATTATAGAGAAATGGCAATGTTTATGCTCTATATTATTTTATTTAATCACTGACTCATTACTCTGAGACTATTTATTATTTAATAATAATATTAGGGGTTAAAGTATGAAATTGCCGATTTGTACTGAAAAATTGAAATTCGTTTTTTTTTATAGTAGCTTGTTATAGATTTTAACTCCAACACCAAATACACTCGATTTAAATTTTACTGTTCTACATTTAATGCCTTTAAGTTCAGTTTTGTGTCTCGCACTTCTCAACGCTTCATACTTATCTATATCGCGTTATATCATCATTGCCGCTTCAAATATGTATAGTGGAGGTAGGGTTAAGATTTTCAACCTTTTGAAAACTGGTCTACATGAATCAGTCTGTCTCAATCCGCATATACTTCTGATGCACTTTTTTGTGCTTTTAGAGCACACTCTCTGTTCGGTGAATTACCCCAGAATAGGATACCGTATTTTAGTATGGAGCCTACGTATGCATGGTAAACACTTAGTAAAGTACTCTCATTTGCAACTTTTCTTAACATGTAGAGGGCATATGAGAACTGATTTAGTTTTTCACAAACATGATCAATCTGTATTTCCCAGTTTAGTGCAGAGTCAATATGTATGCCAAGAAATTTGGTTGTCTTAACTTCTTTTAAAGTTTCACCTTTGTATTTTACGTTTAGGTTCTTTAGTTTTTTATTTATACGAGTATTACCAAACGAAATATAGCAAGTTTTTTCTAAGTTAATTTTAAGAATTATTTACATTAATTTCGTATTTATCTTCATCCTCGTCAGTGAAAATAGCTGTACTGTCACCTGCAAATAATATCATGTCATGGATGCGCTAAAGTAGCCCGCGAGACTATTTTTGTTGTGGTTCCTGTCAGTACGTATGTTGATAAAAATATGTATAAGTAGGTATATATATATATAGGTATATATAGAATTCTAATAATTAAAACCATCAATCAACTCTCTAAGTTAGAATTGACCTCAAATGGCATGATTTCATGAAATAGACAATAATTACGGTAATTCGAACTTAGGCAGTAATATTGATGATTTTAATTGGATCAGAATACAACCTAATACTACACTGCAAATTGAAAAAAAACGTAAGAAAATTTTAATTTCGAGGGGTATCACGGAAAATACCATAGGGTATTTTCCGTTTTTTTAGTCTTATCAATTCATAAAAAATCAAATTGTAGATAGCTACAATTTGATTTTTTATGAATTGATAAGACTTAGGTATAACATAAAAAAATATTTGAGTAACTACATGATATTTCCAAACTTTTTGTGGAACAGAAACGGAAATTGTTAAATTTTTCTCGTTAAATAAACATCACGAAGTTACCTCAAATTTTTACGTATTTTCGATTTGTACATGCTAATGACTAATAGGATAATTATTTGTATTAATATAAAGCGAAAAAAATTGTGGAGGTGTTTTTTGAACTTCCTTATAATTGTGGTTGTATTAAGAATGCAATCTTTTAACACTTACGACATTCTTAGTTCGTGGAAGAAGTTATCTTCCGTCGCACGTTGCGGGAACTTCAAGCATATTTTTGTTTCACAAATCAGTCGCCGTGTCGCTCTGTTGACTTGATTGTTGATATAATGTATTTGCGTAAATGCTATTTTCGTAATTTGTCACATTTGTAGGAAAGAAAGTGAGAAATAGAAAACATGAAAAAACCACTAAAACCACTTCCGAAACGATAACTGAAAATCTTATGAATTGATTAACTAAATAAATACCGAGGCTAAAGTATAAAATACTAAAATAATTCAATGTTAATTCTTTAAAACTCAAAATGACATACATTTTATTTGACGTCACGAAAATCCTGCATCGCGCAAGCAGAGTTTACCACGAAACTAGCATAGATACAACGTCCCGACATCAATCGGTGGGCAGTTGCTCACCAGGCACGACACCCGTCTGGTCGGAGGATCCTCCCTATTCTATGTAGGTATGAGTGAACTTTTACACCCTGTTCCTCATCTCTCTATAAAATAAATGGGATAACTAAAATTTGGCAATGTATTGTGGACAAAAGTACGAAAGGGTGTGCACGAGACGTGATAGTGTTCTCATGACTAGCCCCCTTTTTCATGGTGGGGATGAGATGAGTGTGGTGGTGGTTGTCGGATTCGTCGATAAAAGAATTGAGATCTAAATGGGTCCTAAGTTCTATAAAGTTGAAAGAAAGTCTAAAGTTTTCAAAGCTAAAATTTAAACAGTTACAAAAGAGGACCATAATAAACTTTGACTCACTTTGGTACCCATTCACCTAGATACTCGTAGATGTCTATTCTTTTATCGGTGAAGCCGACAATCCTGTATTTCTTCTTTTGTACCAAACTTGGCCTCTTTTTCACAAATGGTTTCGACGGTGTTTTTTTTTTTACTCTCACTTCGCGTAGGAAAGGTTTCCATGACAAATGCCATTTGACTTTGCACAATACAGTGCAAAATCCACTATACCAATATTATTTTTTACGTGGGTAAAATTGTTGCTGATTGACTTTGCACCTATGTATTCGACTGAAAGACTTGTATCTATATGGTCATGAATAAAATTATAATAAAAAAAATGAGTTTGTACGTTCCTGCAAAGCAAAATCCACGATATCCCATGCAATTTTTTTACTGTTTTCCACGAAGACGTCGTCAGGTCCATCCTGTACAAGATCCTAAATAAAATCTGGTTACATTGGAATTTGAACTTTATCACGTCAACATTGAGTTTCTAGATCCAGACATGAATATGATCTGTATAGTATTAGGTCCTTACTAAGAAATTGGCGTTTTGTCAAACTAGTCATTTTGATCTCAAATATTTTTTGGCGTTTGGTTAGGAATTCCAAATTCAAATTTAGGCTTGTCAAGTGTATTTGTGTTTCCAATTTAGCGATTCATTTGTTTTCGCGCCATTTGAAATTTCTTTGACATCGTTCTGTTCACTAAAAACAAAACTTAAAATATCGGGTTATTTACGAATATGAGTTCCGTCGTGGCACCAGCGCTGCAGAAACCGCTCGAAGGATTAATTAATTTTATGGGGAAGCTACCGGAAAAGAAACCACGGTACGTTTATGGTTCCATAGTTTTCGTTCTGGAAATTTTGACCTTCAAAACAAACCCCGTGAATGGCCGGAGACCCTAGTTGATAATGAAGAATTAAAAGTGATTGTTGGCGGATATCCATCGCAAACCACGTCATAGTTAGTGGCAGACTTCGGTGTGAGTAATAAAACAATTTTAATTCACTTGAAGAAAATTGGATAGTGATAAAGCCTGAAAAATGGGTACCGCATGAATTGATTGAAGCAAACCAACAAACTCGAGTCGAGTGCTGCGTTACATTACTCAACCGTCACAATAACGAGGGGATTTTGAATCGTATCGTTACTTGTGATGAAAAATGGATCCTGTACGATAAACGCAGGCAGGAGAACCAGCCAAATCCTGCCCCAAGCGAAAGTTGACTTAGAAAAAGGTACTGGTAAGTGTCTGGTGAACCAGTGCTGGTGTCATCCACTACAGCTTCCTAAGAGCTGGCCAGACGATTACGGCAGATCTGTTTTGTCAATGCAAACCATGATGGAAAAAATTGCTCTAGCCCACTGCTGCTTCAGGACAACGCTAGACCACACACTGCAAAAGAGACGGTCGCTAAATTAGAGGAGCTGCGATTGGAACGTCTCCGACACCTAACGTACTCCCCGGACCTTGCTCCAACAAATTACCACTTTTCCGGACTTTGGACAACTTCTTGCAAGGATAAAAAAAAACAGGTTTATTGTGTTTGTTTTAATTCATGATGTAGTGTCATGAGCTTGTTGTATAGTACTTTGATGGAAGTGCTTTTGCTTTTTAGGGTTCCGTATCTCATAACAAAAAATCGAAACCCTTATGAAATCACTTCACTGTCCATCTGTCAGACCCTTTATCTCAGGAATTCGTGAGGGTATCAAGTTAAAATTGATATCAACTAAGTACTATATCGGCGGTCCTTAGGAGCTGTAAAAAAAAAACGAGCCCTAAGACGTTGACTTAGAAGCTGGCATAATTTGCCATTCGTGTCGCAAATAAATAAAAGCCGTTTCCGTGCCCGTTGACCTAGAATCATGAAAATTGGCAAGAAACAAGGTCTCACAGCACGAATAGGTACAGAGAAATATCCGAAAATCATTAATTTGTAGTTGTAATATTCGGAATCGAAAATGTTTAAGCCTTATCATGAATTTAGTCTTTATTCCATTAGAGTCGGTTTACTCTCCAATCTAACAAAATACTTTTTTAATGCATAGTTAAGTTTGTCCTTCAATCCGGAATTGGAAATTCATAGGCTGAGTAAAACCGCGGGCAGCCGGGCACAACTTTGTGACGGAACCCTCAGGGCGCGAGTTCTGCTCGCACTCGACAAATAAACGGGAAAAGATAATACGTATGTTCAGGTAAACAAAAACGTTTAAAATAGTCGTCCCACAGCTTCGGGAACAGATTCACAGCACAGACATACAATTGAACAATATAATAATATAAAATCATTTATCATTCATACCTACTTGTACACAGCGATCATACTTAGGTTACATTGAATAGAGCCGTTTCATCTGATTATTTGGCGTATACTTACAACAGAATAATAAAATTCAACTATCTAGATATACGCCGGGCGAAAAGTTTCTGCTGGCGGGAAGGGATTGATGAGAGTGGTGGGCAAGGGGCCCGGGTGAAACTAGGTATTTTTTCTGGATTGCTGCGCCCTCTTAAACTATGATAGAAAAATCTCAAGGACATACTTACATAATTTTCCTTCTAATAATTGTATTTTACAAGCGATTTGTGGTTGTGCGCTTCGAAAACTGTCAGTATAGTAGGTAATATCTCTCGTTTAAGAGCGGGCTTAAGAAGACATAATTAAGGTGAGCTGTGTTTTGTGTTATTTACGTCGTACATCATTGTTCATGGAAACCTCGCTTCCGAGTCTAACAAGGCGGTGACAAAGTAAATAATCGTGGCGGAAGGAAGAACGCTCAGCGGCCGCGCCGCCCGCCCGCTCCGCCCGACACCATGCTACACCCCTTACAAATTGTACTTCACAATAAATACGGATCATACGTGATAAGAAAACTACGACACGGAAGAATATTTATACCTACAACTGTTATTGGATATTCTACCCGGCGACAATGCTTACTATTCTACGACAGGCAAGGAGGTTAACTCAAAGGTGAACACACTACCCTTCCGTGTCTGAGATCAGGTGGAAACCATAAAACAGCTTCATGAGCTCGGCTAAACAAATGAAAGTTAGATGTAGGATAAATAAAAATCAAATCGGACGTTAATAAAGTCACGACAAAGCCCAACGGGTAATGAAAAATGCAAGGTAATTGAAACAAGAACTGTTTTGTGGCTTCTGAACAGCCCAGCAGACTTAATAAAGCGTAGTCTTCATGCTGTAGGTATTTCTTTAGGTAGAGAGAAAGGTCATAGCTAATAGTACGTGGGATGGTACGTATGTTGCCTTAAAGGCCAAACTATTTGAAAATGCTTTATTGCTTGCTTAGAAATCTCGAGGTACACATACACTGACCTCTCATTGTAAGGAATTACTATACAATGCGAGATCAGCTTATACTGCTTGATCTTTAGCCGTGCGTAGGTACCTTACCTTGTTGCCCATCTGCAGCAAGTAATGAAACGCGTTTGTTTTCAAACAATAACAATGGCACGGCACGGCACGGAATTTTGGCACGGTTGGCGCAGTGGTTAAGCGATTGACTGCTGCGTTACGTGTCGCGGGTTCGATCCCCGCACGGAACAAATATTTGTATGACCTGCAAGTAGTTGTTCCGGGTCTGGCTGTTTGTGTATGTGAATTTAAATGTTTGTAAACGCACCCACGATACAGGAGAAATGCCTTGTGTGGGGCAAAGACTTTGCAAGAAAAAAATAAGAAAAAAAAATGGTAACAATGGTACAATAATTATTACGTCATTGCCAAGCGGTTGGTCGACTCTTCACGTGACGTGGCTGGGTTTATTTTTTGGTCAAAGTTGCAGCATTGCGATACAACGCACGTGGCAATGCTGTCAGCCTTTTGTGCACTTTTCCTTTTGACTACGATGCGGACGAATTTTGTGATGCCCTATGGTTTTCCTCTCTCCTTTTTATTTATGTACCTACTTGTATATATTACTATAAGACTGTTTGCTTTTAAAATATGTAAATATGATATGTTGAAGCATTAAATATACTTTAGCTACCTAAATTAGGTATATTTAGAAACTTATTTTTACCAACCATTTTTTAAACAACATCAGTACATAAATTACAAATACAGGGTGGCCCATAAGTCCTTAGACATGTAAATAATTAATAAATAAAAAACTAATAACAATAAGAAATATCTTTTTATTTCGTATTAATCTTTATAAAATGGGAATTATTTTTTGAAAATTACATCATCCAAATGTAATCCGTTACGATCACGGCACTCTTATAAGCGACGTCTAAAATTATCGATGACTGCGCGGCAAGTCAGTTCTGTGATGTTAGCCATTTCTCTTTGAATATTTTCTTTTAGGGCTTCAATTGACCGTGGGTTTGTGTCATACACTTTAGATTTCAGGTAACCCCATAAGAAAAAGTCCATCGGGGTTAGATCCGGACTACGTGGTGGCCAGGAAATGTCTCCTCTTCGAGAGATCACTTTGTTGGGGAAAAGTTGACGAACGACGGGCATAGCGGTGTTAGAGGTATGAGCCGTCGCTCCATCCTGTTGAAACCAGGTCCGCGTATTGTAGCCTGAAAAATTCTGCAACGCTGGTGTAAAAAAGTCCTCGATCATCGCTACATATCGCTCTGAATTAACTGTAAACGCGCGGCCTCTGCCGTCTTCAAAAAAATAAGGGCCTATGATGCCACGAGCTGACATAGCGGCCCAAACTGTCACTTTAGGGCTGTGTAAAGGCTTCTGATGTTTACGCGGATTTGGATTGGCGTTGGATTTTCGCGACTCCAGTAGCGGCAATTTTGTTTATTTACATGCCCATTAATGTGGAAGTGAGCTTCATCAGAGAATTATAACACGTTGTTGAACGAAGAAAAGCGGCTAAACATTTCATTCGCGTAATTCAGTCTCTGCATAGCGTCAGTGTCTTTTAATTCCTGTACCAATGTGTATGTGCAGACGTAAATCTTTCTTTAAAATCCGCTGTAACGGTGTTCTGGATACATTTAACATTCTGGAACGCTTACGATCAGACTGGGTAGGATTTTCACGAACAGACTGTAACACTGTGTCGATGTTTTCTTCCGTCCGTGATGTCCTTGGTCGAACCGACCGCTTTTTATCTAACGTCGAACCAGTCTCTTCAAACTTTGCCACCCAGTTCTTGATCGTTTGAACAGTTGGAGTGTCATTAATGTTGTGTAGATTGTGATGTTCTCGAAATTTACGCCGCGCAATGGTTGCCGAATAATGGTTCCGATAAAACTCGCGCACACAAAAAGCACGTTCCGCACCGGTGAAATGCCCCATGGCGACTGACTTCCTAGAAACTGAACGTACTGTTTTTACCCCGCCCGCGCCCCTCCCGCGCGTCATATGCATTTCATTCGAAATTTACATTTTAAAGGACTTATGGGCCACCCTGTATAACAACGCAATGATATGTTAATTAGGTAGAATGAACATCGTCAAATGGTTCTGAACCTGATTCTGTACCTAAACAAAATAAAATAACATAAGTACCTATCCTATTATCAAACTTTTATCTACTGATGTTTAAGACGTGTTGGAAACTATGTTTATAACAACATTTATCGCGGAAAACGGCACCTTTGTGTAAACTGTGTAAGCATTAAAATTGTTCCCTGTACAATCTCCACGGAAAATCAGTTTAGGAAGAGGACGAAAATCTCCGGGCACTGTTGGGGGCTGTCAGTATGCAACAACAATTATTTATTGCGGGCTGCCGAGAATGTCCCACGACGGTATATTCCCGCGTAACGTTTCTAAATGATTTATTTTCATATGTCGGAATAACGGAACTTTAAAAAGTTTTAACGGTTCCACGTGCATTATTAATCAGACTGTTTATTGGCAGTTCATTGCATACAATATTCAACAATATGCTTACTAGATCTATCAGTTACATGAACTGACAGTAGGTACCTATAGGTCACATTTAGCGCTGAAGGCTATTCTTGTACACGCAACATGTCCGAAAGGAAAAACAGACAGAACTGACGTGTATCGGTAATCGAGGAAAATACTACTATAATTAATGTTCAGGACGGTGCAACATTTCAAGCATGACGTCCGGCAGTTTTCTCGTTGCTTTTATTAAAAAAATCCAGTTCCGTGCATCACGTACTTAAGTATACCGCGATGACAGACATGTTTATAAAAGGAGCATTAAGCCCTCGTGTTGCTTATTTCTCTCGTATAAAAATATGAGGTAGTAAGCAAAGTCCGTTATTATATTTATTTCATTTCCGTTATGTAATGTCAGACCGCCCTGTCTCGAGTAGGTACATTCTTATTTAACAGTTTTATTATCCATTAGAATCTCTTCCATCCTCATTTCATATTCCCTTTGGATTGTCTCCCACTGCTTCACATTATATGATAATATCGTTTTAATGCAGCTTTAGTAGATGCGTTCTGTGTTTCTAACTGTGTTTTATTAAAATTGGTTTTAGTAACTGTTGGGTTTAAGTTGCAACGTGCAGTTTGTGCACGAGGGTGGCTGACGGCGGCAGTAGTGACTTATTACTTACAAACTCTTTGTATTACATACTAACTGGGCCTCCGGCTATGCTTGCCCGAACTAATGTTTCTTGATCTTTACAGAAAATATGTATAATTTTGCAAATTACGATAAAATCAAGTACATTGAACATGGGTTTTCAGTTACAGAGGGGACCCACTCGCGGTCTTGAAAGTGAAAAATACAATCTTTATTCTAGTTGCGTACAACTATTGGAGATAGTGAGTCAATTATGTTATAGCTTTTTTTTGCATTTTTTGTTACACTGAGAGTAAGTAACGCAGTAAGTAAGTACCTAATGGTTATCATAGATAGTAAGTAAAGTAAACGATTCGAACTGATCGATTTCGACAAAATGATGACCATTCCGAGGCCGTCGGGTAACAAACGACAAGTCAGTTCACGAAGTTCGAAGCAGCACCTACCTACTGAATTTCCTATTTCAGCTCTATGAACATTTTCTATTTACATGTTTCCATCTGTCGTGATGGCCCAGAATGGCCCAAATGGCCCGCCTCTCATGGACGACGTTGTGGGTTCAAATCCGGGCAAGTACCAGCGTGACTTTTTCAATTATAAATGTACTTTCTGAGTTTATCTTGCACATTACTGATGTAGCGGTAACTACATCGCCACATGCGAACTACATCACACTGACGTCACGCAAAATCCTGTATCGCGCAAGCAGAGTTTACCGCGCAACTAGCATATAAACAACGTACCGACATCAATCGTCGGGCAGTTGCCCACCAGACACGACACCCGTCTGGTCGGAGGATCCTCCCTTTTCTATGGAGGTATGAGTGAACTTTACACCCTGTTCCTCATACCTCTTTACTGACATCGGTGAAAGCAAGCAAGCGTGGTGATCAATGCTCGTGCCTTATCTGTATGAGAAGAGGTGTTTGCCCTGCAGTGGGACAATAGCAAGCTGGTATTATTATGTTTACTATCTGAAGTCATGGTAAGTATCGAACTATTGATAGTTCGATAATTAGAATATAACGTTTGTAATTGGAGCGTCATGTCTTATACCAAATAGCGATGGACTTAGTAGAATTAGCTCTGTTACTAGTTACTGCTAATTAACACCATCTCATTAGGATGCCTACTCCATAAGCCCGATGTCCGTAGTTTCAGCCGAAATTACGGACGTTTCTTTCATCGTTTCACTTACGGATAAGTATAGTTTGGGGCCCGAACTAAATAATAATGACAAAACGATTTGACAGTTTTCCTTACTCCCGATGTGTTTTTCCCGTCCGGAAAAACAAGTTGATCAGGAGCAGGGCTCACTTCTAAGTATTGAACTACTTTCGGACGGGCCCGTGCCTTCGTTGACGGACTTAGAGAGTAGGCCCCCAGACGAGACTCCTCTGTGTGTACCGTGTACGCACGGCTACAGGTCAAGCTATAGGTACATTTCCAATACAAGCTGATCTTGCAATTCTCGCATTGTATAGGACTTCCTTATTATGCATATAAAAAACAGTTCACAAAATAAATTATACTAGGTTTAAAGTGCATACCAAACTTATTGATGCGAAAACTCGTGATTTACTTACTTTGTTTGTGTATCAATTTAGACATGAAACAAAGTAGTTGCATGCACGATATCCGCTCCTGCAAAATCCACGTTAGTCATGTCATTTGCAGGAGTGGATGTCGTGTTCTTTGTAAAGCCGTGTACACAACAAACGTGTGAAAACGGCCACCAACTAGGTATACGTTGAGTGTGTACGCAGCATATAGGCAGCCTTTGTGATTTCATAAAGAATTGGCAGCTTAGGCCAGCCGGTAACGCGAACAAAAATATTTTTTCACACCACCTTCTCGCTAATGTCATGCAAACTCAAACCTAACCTAAAGCAAAAGTTAAGGCGTCAAAAGGTAACTGACAGACGCACAGGGTTATTTTAATATTTATAATATTAGTATTAAGTATATTATGACAAATACGAAAAATATGACATCTTGGGAACACAAGCTGGAACTTTTATTATTTTAACATACAAATTGTGGAAATCTTAGGCTTGACTCCGTCAATTTCAAGCTATATTTATGTTTTGCCCTTTGTGCTTCTTTTTGTATTCAGTAAAAAATAAATTGAATTATTGGACAGTATATAATTATTATTGTACATGTCAAGCTGTCACTCGGTGGTAGTTTATACTGCGGCGGCATCTACTTCGCCAGATTTTTGAGAAGATTGCTAGCAGTGACAATATTACAACTATATATGAACAATACCAAAGAAAGGATCACGGTTGCCAGAGCTGCGCCGAAATGCATCGCGGCGCGCGGCGCTCCAGGCCGCCAGTACGATTGCGCCGCGCCGCTCCGGTCAAAAATTTGTCATGTGTCAAACAGTGTGAAATAGACTTATCAGTGCATTTTTCAAGGATTCTTTTTGTTCATTTAGTTTGTTATTATTATTCTTATTACGTAATTTATAAAATTAAATAAATGCTCAGTGGCAGCAGTGATGTGGTTGATAGTGGTAGTGCTTGTCAACCTTCAACATCGCTGAGCATACTGGAGAGATGTCCGCTGTGTACCCAGACACGGTTCTTTAAAGGTAAGCGGGGTCTGAATGTGCATATTGGCAAAGTGCACAGACCACCCAATGCACCCACCTCAGACCCTGTCTCAATAGCTACACCTGCTACACCAGCTACATCCACTTTTGACTCGTTTTGGAAAACACTTTCAAATTTCAAAAACTCTGTTCCTGTTTTGAAACGAGTTCCCCGCGGCGCTAGACCTTTAGTGGCACAACATCTAGCAGGTTGCGTTCGTCTTGCCGCCCGGGAGAACTCGCTAAGTGCTTGGGTACAACTGCTCACCTTCCCTTACAGAATTCTACATGTACAAAAGAATTTGGCAACCAAAAAGACATTAACTGCACAAATTAAAGAAAACTGTAATATTTCGACTCATAATTTAGATTCAAAATTACCGACACAGAAATATACCTCTTCAAGAGGTATGTCCCATCTGATCGAATCTAAGTTAGGGGAAGGTGACATTAGCGGAGCAGCCAGGATTCTTTTTAGTAATGATGTGGTAGCACCGTGTTCTCCAGAAACAATCGCAGCTCTGGAGAGCAAACACCCTGCCCCAGCGGATGGCCTTTCTTTCCCCGACCCCCCTAATCCGGATAATCACTCCCTCACCATTACAGGTCAAGAGTTGGTCACAGCCGTTTCCTCCTTCCGGACCGGCTCCGCTGGCGGCCACGACGGCCTGAGTCCGCAGCACCTTAAGGACCTTATCTGTTCAGGCGCCGGGGCTGCTGGTGAATTGCTCTTGAAGGAGCTTACGGCTCTGATTAACCTTATGCTCTCCGGCAAGGTGAACGAAGCCGTCATCGACGTTCTGTACGGGGCAAATCTATGCGCCCTGCGTAAGAGGGATGGCGGCATTCGTCCAATTGCTGTGGGAACTACTTACCGTCGTATGGCAGCCAAGATTTGCTGTAAATTTTATGGTGAGGTTGTTTCGAAAAAATTTCAGCCCCTGCAGCTAGGATACGGCTCTAAAGGGGGCTGTGAGGCTGCCGTACACGCCTTGTCGACCTACCTAAATTCTGGCAAAGGAGAGGTCATCCTGAAGGTTGACATAAAGAATGCCTTCAATTCTGTTTATAGGGACACCTTGCTGGCAGAAACTAAAAAAGAAATACCTCAAATCTATAGTTTCCTTTGGCAATGCTACAGACATCCTTCTAAATTAATGTATCGGGACCACCTTTTGGAATCTGCTGTTGGCTGTCAACAAGGTGACCCCCTCGGACCAGTGATCTTTAGTTTAGCCATTCACCCAATTATTCGACAGCTAAATTCCAAATTTAACATTTGGTATCTTGACGATGGAACTTTGGGAGGCGATGTAGAAACCGTTTTAAAAGATCTACAATTCTTAGAATATGAACTTCATTCCATTGGCCTTGATCTCAACCACTCGAAATGTGAACTTTATATGGCGGACAGTACTGACAGACATCTGACACTCCCCAAGTTTAACGCAATAGCTCCAGAAATCAAAATTATTGAAAAAAGCTCTCTTCGTCTTCTTGGGTCTCCTGTCTTCGAGAATTCCTTTCCCGTTTTTATTGAAGAAAAAATACAAAATTTCAAAGACGTTTCGGAAAGATTGTTCCAAATTAACATGCATTCGGCCTTAACCCTAATCCGTTATTGCTGTTTCGGCCCTAAATTAACATATTTCCTTCGCGCTTCCCATTTATGGAAGCACACTCACCTTTTAGAAAAAATGGACCAAATTATTCGACATACATTAACTTCGATTTTAAATGTGGCCATGGACGACCGAGCTTGGACACAAGCTACTCTTCCCATTCGTATGGGAGGCCTCGGCGTCCGCAAAATTTCTAGTGTTAGTTTACCGGCTTTCATATCCTCGGTCTACGGCACTGAAAAATTAATCAGGAAAATCCTAACCCCCACACTGATTAATTTTGATGTGCCATGCTTCACCGAGGCTATGCATGCCTGGAGACTCGCTTGTCCGAATTCAGATCAACCCGATAATCCATCTTCCCAGAGAAAGTGGGATGAGCCGCTTTGCAGAGTAGTACAGAACAATTTACTTAACACGTCTGCTACTACTGCGGAGCGTGCGCGCCTGCTTGCTGTGGGTAAGTGGGAGTCGGGTCTTTGGCTTCATGCACTACCGTCGTCGAACATAGGCACTTTGTTAGACGACACTACTTTCCGCCTCGCTGCTTGCCTACGACTAGGAGCTCCTTCTTGTTCTCCCCATCGCTGTCACTGTGGCGAAGTTGTCAACAGCCTTGGACACCATGGCCTGTCTTGCAGCCGAAGCGCGGGCCGCTTAGCTCGGCACGCGAACATAAATGACATCATCCGACGAGCTCTTGTCACCGTCGGCGTTCCAGCTGTATTAGAACCTAATGGCTTGGCACGCGACGATGGCAAGAGACCGGACGGCATGTCTTTATTTCCTTGGAAGGTGGGTAGGCCTTTAGTGTGGGACGCAACTTGTGTCGATACTCTTGCGCCATCCCATCTTCCTGACTCGGCGTGCTGTGCAGGCGCTGCTGCTGCGGCTGCGGAAAACCTCAAACGGCGAAAGTATAATAACCTTATCGGCAATTATATTTTCGAGCCGTTTGGGGTTGAAACCCTCGGGCCGTGGGGTCCGAGTGCTCACGGTTTGTTCAACGAAATCTCCAAACGGCTTGTTGACACTTCCCGGGATCCAAGGGCTGGCCTTTACCTTGGCCAGAGGCTTAGCATTGCCATACAACGTGGCAATGCCGCCAGTCTCTTGGGTACTTTACCAGTCGACAGCGATGCAGAGGAATTTTTCGACGCCATATTTTAATTTGTTAATAGTTTTAGTTAGTTTAGGTTATTATATTTTATATTTTTGTTTGGTTAGTTTATATAGTTATTTGAAAACAAATAAACCTAAAGCAAGTCCATTAATGTTATTTTAATTTTGAACCTCAAATGAGAAAATCGTATGGAAACATTAACAAAAAATATATATATTAATTAATTACATGCATCTCGACCAAACATTTCTCACTTCATAGTTTTAGTTGCCGATGACGAACAAAACAATTTATTTTCGGAACATAGAATGATTGTAAAAATAATATTTATTAATTAAATAGGCAAAACAAAAAGAATTACAACAATAATAAAAACAAAATGGCAGCTGTATATGGCCAAGTCCAAAATTATTAAATAATGTGCATATTAGACTCGCCCAACCGCTGTATCTACATCATCTATGGCGGTATGACATCGCCTGATCGGTTGCTGTGGCGTGTACCCCCGCGTAAGAATGTTGAATTTGGGCGTCATGTTTACGATATTATTTATATTATTGTGTTCTTCTTGAAATTTCATGAGTTTAGATAAACTGTTGAATGAAACTGAACATAACCCAAGTATTCCCGGTTATTTAACAGTTCCATAAACTAATAATGAAAATCGAATTGGTTTTTATTACCTCGCAGTACCTAGGTGTGAAAAGTAGAGTATTCTCCTCAGGGATAAAAGTAGCTTCGTCTTGGGAGAGCTTTGAATCCCTCGCTGCACTCAGGATTCGCTTCGTTCAGGAAGAATACTCCCTAGAATACTTCTTTGCGTTTGGGTTGAAGGCGGTTTTTTTTTTATTTAGAAATAATTTAATTTTGATTTTTTTTAAACCGTTCGACCGATTTTGGTTAAATTTAAATGGGACCACCTGGAAATTATACCCTTCGAATCAAAAGAAGTATTTTCTAAATCGGTTCAGGCGTCTTCGAGTAATCGGTGAAAATACATTAAAAAAAAATGAGATTTGAATTTGGAATCTCAACTAAAAAAATCTTATGAAAACTCTTACCATAAAAAAAAACTTTTTCTCTGTTAAAGTACAGCAGCTTGACCAAAGAGTGCGTACGTTATGAGGTTTTAGTTGCCGTTGACGAACAGAATAATTTATTGACGCAACTTAATAGAGAAACTATAGTGGAATAAATAATAAGTATAATTAATGTGCTGTAAATTAATTAAATAGATCGTATAGAAATAATTACAACTATAAAAACTATTGTTTTGTGCTTATGTCCAAAATTATTAAGAGCCATTTCACAAAATTTTAACGTTCGAGTTTAGGTAAAAGACGGCAGCATTGTGTATGTGTGCGTAGCTATCCACACATACACTAAACAAGCAGTGTAGCGCGAGTGTCGAGACGGACTAAAGAATCTTGAGCCGTTATAATCGTAATGCACCTTGGTTAGAGATTTATGAAAACAGTTATTTTATTTATTCAGTCTTTTAAAGCTTTCTAGACTAATAAAAGAAACACAAATAATGTGCTTAATAGACTCGCCAACCACTGTGTCTTTATCATCTGCGGCAGTTATAGGCATACGTGGGTGTCACACTTAAAGTTTTTAGAAAATAAAAAACGGAATGATGTAGAAGCCTGTTAATATGTTTATTGCTTTCGAAGTAGTCTCCGTTCCTTTCTAAGCACCGTTGCATGCGATGGAACCGTTGACTGAAGCTCTCCCTCTCTTCTTTAGGGAAATCTTCCACGTCTTTTTCAAACGCAGCCACGGCATCTTCAGGGTTCATAAAACGAATTCCTCGAAGTTTATCTTTTATTTTTGGAGGATGACCTTACAACTGCACACTTTCGATAGACAAATATTCGATAGTCCGCCTGGCGGAGTGAGCTGGAGCGTTGTCGTGGTGGAGGAGGATCCTACTTCTTGGGCGCTGCTGTCTAACATTTTCCAAGGAAACTGGTAAACAATGACTGATATACCAATCTGCAGTAACAGTCTTTTTACCTTCTAGGATAATTATTGTGAAATGACCCGTCCGTCCAAAGAATGAGGCAGCCATCTTTTTCCCTTGACTTCTGCCCTTCTTTACTTTTGTTGGCAAATCTTCGAATGTAAACATTAATTGCGCAGATTATCTTTTGGTTTCGGGTTCGTAACAATATATATCCAGCTTTCATCACCTGTGAAGATGTCATAATACAGCATTCTTGTCACCTCCGTAATACTTTTCAAGTATTGAGCGCCACCAATCCATACGACAGCGTTTTTGATCTTCCGTCAAATTATGAGGTATCCAGTAGTACAAAGCTTTCGGACGCCTAAATGTTCATGTAAGACTTTTTGTACTTGACTCATACCAATGCTTAAAGCTGCCCGAATCTGTTGATATGTCACACTTCTATCAGCTGCTATCATTAGCCGTACAGCACTCACGTTATCTTCGGTAGTCGCCGTAGAAGGACGTCCTTCTCTCGAACCATCAGCGACCTAAACTCATTAAACAAGTTGTAAGCAGTGGCACGGGATGGGGCTTCGTCATGAAATGCTAATCGATGTCTATCGTAACATTGTTGTTGAGTAAGACCGCAACGAAAGTCGTAATAAATCATTGAACGAAAATTTTCTCTAGTTAACTCCATTTCGACGCACGACAGATACTTTTTAAATTGCCGCCAATTTGTAAAAACAAATGACATATGAATTCATTACACATCTACAGATTCCCAAAGACTTCCTAATTCCAAATTTAAATACATTTATACTACACCTGCTTGGAAAGTACCTTGATACTTTATCAAATTTACGGTAGAAAGTACATCATTGCATATCGAACAAATATGCGGGGAGAAAACGCATCTGAGCGGGAGAGAAAAGTGTATGAAAATCCATTTCTTACGTGGTTTTTCTTTTTTAATTTTGGGTAAGACTATGCGCCGGTAACCTAAATATCAAAAGCCAAAAAGTTTTTGCAGTGAGTTTTTATCTCCAAGTTCGCAAAATGACACTGGCCACTAGCTGTGTGTTGGATAGTGTCGGGCTGGCAGTGCGACCCTGCGGCGGCAGGATAAACAATTTCAAAAAAGAACATGTGAAAATTGCAGACGCCATTGGCGCCATTTTCAATTTGTGTGTTGTTTGAGGATTCAGTTTTCGTAGAAAGTAAAATAAAACTATCAAAATGATAAGTAGTGATAGTGATGATGAAGATTTTTTAACTCCGCCGCAGTTGAAGGAAACAGCAAAAATACTGATTGATAACCTTTTACCACAGAAATCAATTAAAAATATAATAAAACTTATGACGATTTTTTGCAATGGAAAAGTGAAAAAAATGCGGCATCTTTTTCTGAAACTGTTTTGCTAGCTTTGTCGCAAACATCTCAAACAAACATTAATGGAAAAAGTGTTACATTAAGCTTCACTAACTGCAACAATTTCAATATACATTTCAATTAGTAAAGATTTAGTTTTTTATTTTCTTCGTAGGTGTAGTATAAAGCACTATGTATCACTCGAGAGAAAGTGCGATTCCCGATCTCGGGTGTTTTAAAGCCTCGGGTGTTTCAAACGACACCCTCGACGGTAATCGGTCACTTTCTCCTCTCGGTGAACAATGTACTATTTTCATCGGCTGCTTTTCTTACTGACTTATTCTAAAAACTTTCATTATGACCACCGTATCATCGCAAATTTGCAACAGCTGATCGGTTGCTGTGGCGCGAACCCCTGCGTTAGAATATTGGATTTGGGCGTAGAATTTACGATATTATTTATTGAATTTTTGATGAAATTGCATGAGTTTAGATAAAATACTGTATGAAACTGCACATAACTAGGTGTTCCCCGGTTTTTTAACAGTTTCATTATATAACCTCGCAGTAGGTGCGATAATTAGATTAAGTATCTCGTCAGGGATAATGGTGCCTTCGTCTTGGGTGAGCATGAATCCGTCCATACACTCAGGATATTAGTACTAAGTCTCTTGCTTCGCTCAGGAGTTAACTCAGAGCTCCCTTGCTACGCTCCAGAGCCCTAGGATCCCTCGTTGCAATCGAGATTGAATATAACGCCCGTGACCCGCACTGCTTTGTCCTAGACTGAATAATCTACTATGATCCATCCGCCTTTGAGGATTGACGTTTGCTACAGACCGGTGCATTGTTTGCTTTGATGTCAACCCCGTGTAGACTTTGTATTTCAGACATATATATCCGAGAGATGTGCCTTTACTCTATACTAGCTTGTTCCCGCGACTTCGTCCGCGTGAAATTTCTTGTACCCCCGTCCCACCCCGTCGCATCGCCTCGCCCGCCCGCGCTAATATTTAGTTTTCTGACTTTATTCTTTCTGCCCAGCTCCTAATTATCATAGCGTGATGTTAAAAAGCCTTTAACCTTCCTCAAGAATTGGGCTATTATATGCTGAAAGAATTTTCAAAATCGGTTCAGTAGATCCAGAGATAACACCCTACAACCTCACAAACTTACAAACTTTATAATATTAGTATAGATTGGTTCAAGTTTAAGTGTCGCCACCTTTTCCCCAATCCCGAAACACACACAAAAACAAACAAATTAGATACGGCATACGATGATGCTTTATTCGCATGCACACAAGAAATAAAGCAGCTGGTAACATTTAGAACGACTTAACGCCGAAGAAACTAATAATTCAGACAAGTCGTAGTAGGTAACAAACGTCTTCTAAACGAGATCTTTTCAATGAAATATGTTGACAGTATTGGGAGATTCGGGAGGTTTAACATTAGGTAGGTAACCTGTGTCCTACCGACTCATAAAAACGTTGTTCTTATAACAGCATACGAGTATAGGAGGCCACGTTAATAGGCTGATAGGCTTAAAAGATGACGTTTGCTTGGTACATAAATAATCAAAGTTAATTAGTTGAAGAAATACCTGAATTGCAATAATGCTTATTTACACATATTTAGAGCCCTGTTGTAGCTCCTCACTGACTGACAATTGAGAGAAGTCCTCATATGACTAAATATTCCCCGAAGAGAGATCTTTCCACTGGCATATATCTTAACGCTATGCGGGAAGTAGTAGGCTTAACGTTCTGTCCGGCCGACCGACTCTTAAAAACATTTTTAATAAAACGGCATCGAGGAGGCCAATGTTTAAATAGGCTTAGATGATGTTTGTAATGCACAGAATTAATTAAAGTTAATTAATTGACGAATTACCATCATTTATATAATACTTAATTACTCACATTTAGAGCTCTGCAGCTCCTAATATACTAGCAATCAAGAGAAGTCGTCATAATAAGAAATATTCTCCTTGATGAGATATTTCCATTGGTATGTATCTTAACGCTATTGGGCTTTAAGGCAGTTTCGCCCAATCTCTTTCCTGATTAAGTATTAAAGTTTGAAAGTTATCGCCGCTGTCCCAGTTAAAGAGATAAATAAAGTAACGGTAAATTATAAAATATGGCGAAGGCATATCTCACGTTCATGTTTAGGGTTCCGTACCGAAAGGGCACCAACGGAACCATATTACTAAGCCTCTGCTGTCCACCGTTCGACCGTCCGTCCATCCATCCATCCGTCCATCAGTCCGTCCACGTCAGTCCGTCGGTCTGTCAGCGGGCTGTATCTTATGAACCGTAATAGGTGAAACAGGTGAAATAGTCACAGTGTGTCTTTATAATAACGACACTCCATACAAGAAACGTGTTATTTTCGGCGCTTTTTGCCTTGTGCTACGGAACACTTCGTGAGAGATTCTGACTCGCACTTGGCCGCTTTTTTTATTGCACCTTATAGTTTTTCTAACTACATTATATCGTTTTAAATGAAAAGAAAGACGACATCCGCCCGCGATAGGAAAAGAAATCAGTTTGGAAATTATCTAAATGTTCACTCCTTGACCGTACCCATCATAGGTACCTAGATAATATAAAAAAAATGAAAATGGATAATGATGACCAGTAATTCCAAATCCATATAAAAAAACATATACTCATACGTATTTATTTAAATACGTATGTCTTGTTTAAAAGGGGCTGTAATATATAACAAATAATACAATATGATTGTTCCTGTTACACAAACGGAAATTACTTCGCATGCAGAGATACAATAATAATAATAATAATATGAGACAACATCCACACAAGGTCTTCAGGTCCCGAACTAGGCAGAGCCTGTACTACGGTAACCTGATGACTGATATACATACTTATATACATATACACACCCAGACACAGGTCAAACAGACATGTTCATGCACACAAATGTTTGACTTGTCCGGGGATCGAACCCGGGACCAGCGGCTCAGAAGACAGGGTCGCTACCAACTGCGCCAACCGGTCAGTCAATGCATACACTAAGACCAACCTACATTTATTTTTTCAATATAAATAAGCAAGATTTATATAAAATACGAGCTGTGCCGTAAAAATTGATGAAGTAAAGAAGATAACTGAACCGTACCGAATGGAAGTAGTTCAAGAAAAACAGAGATAAAAACATGATGGATCGAAAAATTATGCTTTAAAATATTGTTGGCTCTTCATTTACCCGGACTGGATAAGGTTGTTTGGAAATCTACAATACCTATACTCCATTTGAAATAACATTAGAAAAAATAAACCTTTTTTACAGTCCGTTCAACTAACTGCTTTTGATTTCCATCCCGTAGGCATAAGGATGGCATTAAAAGTAGACACGTGGTTACAATAACAACTGTTTACTGCAGCTGCCATGTGTCATGCCACCAACGCGATAGAAGTAAAAATCGGTTGAACGGGCTGTAAAAAAGGTTTATCCAAATTTCTAATGTTATTTCAAATGGAGGATAGTCTTATTGCCCATGTCTGAAATAACGGAGATCGAGGAGTAAGGCAAGCAAGCGATTTCTCTTTCTGTTTCAGGCTTGGAGGCGTAGCAAATGTCGCTTCCATGCGGTCAAACTGACCCTAAATACGCACGACGGCGCGGCGGCGATGAGCACCGTTTAGTCATAATGTTTGCATCAGAATATATTATATTACAGCATATGTTTCGTTCTTATTTGCAAAAATATAACAATTACAACAGACCTTACGACAAATGGCACGTCCTACCACCGGTGCACCGATAATTAAAAAATCACTACATTAATTATAATATTTAAGGATCGTGAACTTTACACCCCGTTCCTCGTACTTCTATAAATTAATTGATTTGTAATGTACTTCCTTCATCGCAGCCCACATATGCTCCAACCCATTAGATGCAAGCAACATAATTTTCAATCGATAAAGCCACTTTAAACATGCAAGTTTGTCCATTTACGAAGAAGATAAAAGCTGGAATTTTTGTCGGATTGCCGTCCCATCCAAATCCGTTTTAGAAACAAAAGTTTCTCTTCAAAAGCACTATCCATTGATATATCACATATGCCTACACGCACAATGGTCCACCGATCCGAATTGACTAACAATTGGCAAAAGTCGTGTGAGTACCAAAGGTTCTCCATGAAAAGCTCTTTCCATGGGTGCATATAAAATGGCTATTGGGCGCCAAGAATTCCTTAACTTCGGTGCCCAAGTTGTGATACGTATTTAGGCCATTAACTCCAAAATCACTAACAATTTGCAAAAGACGCGTTTGTAGCAAAAGTTCTCCTTGCAAAGTTCTTTCCATTCATGGATATCTCATAGCTATTAGGCACCAAGAATTTCTTAACTTTGGTTTCCAAGTTGTCACCTATTTAGGTCATTAAGTACGAACTGACTAACAATTGAAAAAAGTTGTGTTTGTAGCAAAGGCTCTCCTTGAAAAGCTCTTTCTTTTGACGTATATCTTATGGCTATTTGGCTTCAGGGCAGGAACCCATAGTTTGGTGGAATTCAGGAAGTAAATTTTCCTTTTTTTAAAAGCTGTTTGCCAAGAGCTGGGACACATATTTTCTGCGAGGAAAAGCTGAACACAGTTGCTGTTATAAAGCAACTGACAAAGTGCCTCTAGGATACGAACGACCTGATGTTACTGAAACGAAGGGTTAAAGTATATAAAAATACACCAGTAAATAATGAACAACGACGGTTAAAATGGATAGGTTAAGTACACGAAAAAAATCCTTAGATCCGACATCTCTACCATTGTTATTATTTTCAGACAAAGGCCAAACCCTTCGGAGCCATTATCTGTGCTATTTTTTTCTTTTTCCACTTTGTTTCATCTCGGGTTACGCTTCATTTCTTGCTAGCGACCAATATCAACATATTAACAACATAACTATTAATGTTAGACCAACTTTATCTCATAAAAATGACTCCGTGCTGCGAAAAGTTGGGAACTTTAGCAAGTTCCTCTCTGACTGCATATGAGTCACAATTTATGGCCTACAGTTTATCTATTAGGGTTTAAGTTTCTCTGTGTGGGGGTTAAGAGTTTAAGATACGGTATTTGCAATCACTACAAAGTTTTACTTGTTCATGTAATGGAGAACAAGAATATGGTAGTTTTAAACTATCTGCGTCCTCATTCTTCTTTTGTTATATTTCTCTGTCGTTGAAAACATCTCTAGTGAAGTTAGTCACTATTTAGACTAATATTATAAAGTGGTAAAATTTGTAAGTTTGTATCTACGGAACTACAGCATAGGTATTCACAATCATTCGACAGGCTTGCGAGTCGAAAATGACACTTTTTACGTTACCTGATTTGACTTATCTCCGACCGCAAAGAGCCGTCGGAAGAATAGTGGTCTTCTATTTGGTTAAAGCTGTCAATATTTTCGGGTGAACAGGGTATAGAGGACTCCTTCGATAACAATCGGTTGATGTTCGATTCGGCACGGAAACGTATCGAATATTTGTGAATAGCTGTGCTGATCCGATTTTGAAAATTATTTCTCTATTGGGAAGCTACAGTATTGCCGAGTGTCATGAGATACATTTTATGTTAAAATAAGAAATTTCCCGAGTACCACATCGTGGGCTGAAGCTAGTCTACGATAGTATCGATAGCCAGTCGCAGTCTTGAAGTAATCATTCACACGAAGGTTCCTGCCGATCTGATTAGAATTTTCCCTTCAAACGAATTAGAATATTGTCTTACACCCGCTACTTCAAGAACTGTCAAGAACTATTCAGTTTCAATAATATCAAATGAGAGAGTTTGCAAATCCCTCAGGGACTCGGATTGGCAAGCAATTTTCTTCAAATTGATTATTAATCACTAAGTTTTAAAGCTGGTTATGGATTAAAGGAATTTATGCTGTTTTCTTTGTAGTAAGTGCCATTTGATAAGGCACTTTAAGTACGTGTAGTCGTAAAGCTTGAGCAGTAGTAATTACATATCTTGTGATAGGTAAATGTAGGTAGGTACACCTCTATTCTATTTCCTTTGTGTACAGTCACCAGCACTAATATGTATACATTTGGCAACTTTCAATAGCGTATTATTCGTGAAATAACGAATACAACAATGAAATAAGGCACATTACATTTATGTCTATGGGTTCGAAAATACTATGTTCGTAACAACACAAAATGTAATAAAAAATAAGGGAGTTAATCACTTTTGAATTTAGCCATGTTTTTTTTTTTTTGTAGAAGTCTCTCCTGGCCATTAGTGCTTGAATCTGTGGGTATTGCAAACCAGTGTATATCACCGATCACCTGCCTGGCACCCAGCGACAACACTTCTTCGAGGCTCGTTCTTTTGTTAAAACAAACAAATATAAATTTTGTTGTTCGCAAAATGGAAAAATTTTTCTTCGTGAACGCAAAGGAATGGACTCCATTGTTATCAACTCTACGTCTTTTCTTAATAAACTCCTCGCCCCTGCATGAAGAACGCAAGGCATCTCATTGTCACTATTATTGCATGCTTTTCAAATATTCTAGTACCCTACAATTTTATTTACAAACTCGAGCACGACTAGTCTCTTACAAATCTGTTTTTTACTACTTTATGAATACAATTGGTTACCTTTTTATAAAAATAATGTTGATATTATAACTTTATATAATGTTTACTGTATATATCAGCCTCTGTATTACACATCGTACCTTTTTAGACCTTGTAAAAATTATAATAATTTGAATTTTTTTTATCACAAACACACAACTCATAATTATCATTACTGCGTTTATGTACATCCTATCGACTATCTTATTTCTATGTCTTATACTTGCAACTTACAAAACATAATTATTAAATTTAGACAAAACTAAATTACACATAATCCACGTCATAGCTACGGTTGCAATCAATACGCACTTAACATCAAACATCTATATTTGATTCTGACATTTTAAATGATATTGACTCTTTTGGTACAACTGATTAACATGTCTGTGTACCGGAATCATGTAGACGTTTCATTAATAACAATAGTAAGTCGCTTAATATAATGCACTTTAATATACGCAGTGTAAATTGTAACTTTGATAGTTTTCTTGTGATCCTAGCTAGGATAAAAATTTCATGTGATGTTTTAATTTTATCGGAGTGCTGGTTGATGGTGTCTACAGTTCCACCACTGGAATGGTATGTTTCTTATCACACGACTAATATTATCAACCAGAACGATGGTGTTATAATTTATGTAAAATCAGAATTAGGTACCTCATATCATTACCGAACCTTCTTTAGCTGGTGCTAGCTGTTTGATCTGTAATGTAAAATATCATAATATCTTACTTTTAGCCCTATATCGCTCTCCGTCCATACGATCTCTTGATAATTTTATTGATAATTTAGACACTGTCCTTACTCAGTCGCTAGTCCAAAAAACTTAGTGAAAATGGGGGACATCAATATTGACATCACTCTGAATGCTATCTCCCAACAAGCAAATCAGTACCTTAACCTTATTGCTTCACATGGCCTGCTCCCTACACATCTATTTCTAACCCGTATTAACTCTTGTTTTGATCACGTAATGTTAAGATCTGATCTTAAAAATACGACTCTAGTTTTCGATACTTATATCACTGATCATAGGCCTACGTTTATAAGCATTCAACATATAAACCACTCCCTACCTCTAAAGTTAATCGCATAGTTGTTGTTAATTATACAGCTGCAACTACTGACATTTTATCAATGGACTTTAGTGGAATATTGACTATTCAAGACGCAAACAATACCGCCGAGTCTCTGGTTTCCATTATAAGCTCTGTCATCGCTAATCACTCTAAATCTGTCTACATGTTTTCTAAACGCAGAATCCTGAAACCTAGGATTACCAATGGTCTGCTACGTTGTATCCGAAATAGAGATAGCATGGCTTTCGAGCCATGCTATCCCTAACGAGCTACTAAGGATGTCTTCGGATGAAAAGTCTTCGGTCAACAGAGTTAACGAGTTTTTTGCCAATGTTGGCAAAAACTTGGCTGACAAATTCTCATCCATCTCGTATACATCGGAGTATTCTCTCGATGCGCCGCCTTCTAACTCGCTGGTACTTCCTACTGATGAAGTAGAGTTCTCAAATCTCATCATTGGGTTACGAACAGATGCTGCGGTGGGTTGGGGCGGTATCTCATCGAGACTATTAAAATCCTGTCTGCCCGCAATTGTCCCAGCCATCACTCATATCTGCAACCGCTCTATTTCTACGGGCTGCTTTCCCAGGGTTTTTAAAAAGGCTGTCGTTCATCCAATCTTCAAGAATGGAGATAGACACAGTGTAGATAATTATAGACCGATCTCAGTCTTGCCTGCCATCTCAATTTTTTTTGAAAAGATACTTAATAAACGGTCGGTAGACTATCTTGAGTCATACAAATTATTAAGTGACAACCAGAATGGTTTTAAAGGTGGCAGGTCAACTGAAAATGCTGTAGCTGCATCTAAACTAGATCGTAAAAAGAAATGCTGGGCTATTTTCCTCGATCTTTCCAAGGCATTCGACACTGTGTCTGTTCCCCACCTCTTATCCAAGCTGGAAGCTACGGGAATTCGCGACCATACCTTAAAATAATTCCATGATTACCTGTGTGATAGAAGCGTCAAAATAAATATATAATAATAATATATATCAATAACTTATGCAAAATGTCTCTAACGAACTGTTCAATTTATACTTACGCAGATGATACGGCCTTGCTTCTTCACGGCAGTAACTGGCCAGAAACAGTGAAATACGCGGAACTTGCTCACACTCAGTGATGAAATGGCTAACAAATTACATCCTAACCTTAAATCTTAAGAAAACAGTATACTTACCTTTCTCCTTACTATCCACCAACCTCCCTCCACCGGATTCAATGGCTCTTAGAGCTCATACTTGCTCACTTGGTCTATCCTTTTCACAATGCGGCTGTCCACAACTCACAAGATGTGAATCCGTTAAGTACCTTGGATTATATTTAGATAGTTCTTTGAGCTGGAAACCTCACCTTATCAATCTCATATGGCGAGTCCGCAAGAGTATATATATTTTTTTTAAACTAAGGCACTTTGCGGTCTCCCGTACCATTAAAACTGTTTATTATGCCCTCTGTCAAAGCATAATAAACTACTGCATCACAGTGTGGAGTGGGACTCCCAAACAACTTGTCTGCCTCTGGAACGAGCACAGAGAGCTGTCCTAAAGGTTATGACCTTGAAGCCGTTTAAATATCCCACCTCGACTCTCTACACCGAATGTCAGGTCCTCACTGTGAGACAGCTCTTTGTTCTTGGCACTATTCTGCGCAAACATCGCTCTGTGGTATATAAGCCAAATGCTGCTAAAAAGCGTAGAAAGGAAAGCGTAGCGTGGAAAGCTAGAGCCGTTCTACATCCGCTAACATATCAACTAGCGGATGTAGAACGGCTCTAGCTCAGCGTCATTATGAATTATGTCAAACCATTTATATAATAAAATAAATAAACTTTTCGTACCACTTGCTCAAAAAAGTGACATTCTATACCACAAAAAGCGAACATAACAATAGTCATTTTTAATCTGTTAAAAACAGGGAAAGAAAATTGTACTGAATTTCATTCATCCTCTAGGGGGAGAATGTGATTTAAATTTGGAATACTTACCGAAATTTATACTGAACTACATCTGTGTTTACACCATTGAGTTTGTAAGTACATATATAAAGCATTATAGGTACATCTTTTTGAAAAAGGAATACACATTTATTATGCAGTTATGATTATTTAATAAAATTACGAAAACCGACGAGGCCGTATGAGCTTGATGCCTTTGCTTTTCCGACAAAAAAATATTAGTGTAGGAATTTGCCACGTTTTTGTTTTCTTCAAATACATAAACGTTAAGTTTATTTTAATTGATTTTTATAAATAAGTTAATGTTCTAAAAATACGTTTAATTGTCATTATTTTTTATAAATGCTTATCTCATATTATTATTGTGTTAATTTTTTCGCAGATGGTACGAAAAGTAGAGTATTTTCCGCGGTGATAAAGCTGTCTTAGTCTTGGGTGACTTTAATCCCTCACTACACTCAGGAATCGTCTTAAATCCCTCGCTTCGCTCGTGATTTAAGTTTTTAACACCCTCGCTACGCTCGGGAGTAAACCTCGAGTCCTTCATTACGCTCGCGATTTAAATCGTCACCCGCGACAGAAGACACTGCTTTATCCCCTTGGTTAATAATCTACTATTGCACCATTGCTCCCATGTGCCTAAATGGATGTAAGACCAAGGTCACAAAGTGGCTATTGACACTGAGTTACGATAAAACTGAAGATTTACAACGATTAAAAACGATACGTAGATTTAAACTAATTTAACGGCATATATTTATAATTATAATTTTAAACAGACTTACATAAACGCCAGTTTTTACCATATTTATCTCTCACTCTATACATACACATTAGGTACTTTAAAAGGCCACATCATATATGCATTTTAGTAAGTAGTTATCTTAATAATAATAGGCTGTGCTCGTCCTACAACTACTGATTTAGTATGTTATCATTATAGGCGAGGACGCTGCACCCTAAACACAAGTTAAATCTTACTTTGGGTGCCAGAGTTCATCGAAAACACTCTTTCCTTAGTTGTAACGCTGCATGTTTAGATAAGCGTTTTTGTACAACAGAAGGTATTTTTTTTTTAAGTAACCTCGCTAATAATGCAAAATACGCTAGGTATGGGTTAACATCAATAATGCAAAGACACGTATCGAACTCGCTATCTTTTGCTCGCCATTCATAATATAATATGCCTGTAAAGTCTACAGGCATATTATGACAGGCGAACTAACTAAGGCGTCAGATCCCAGATGTACATACTTACAGTATCCTACATTGGCAAAGGTATGAACCTAAGGCTCTGTTCAGCTCGGCAAATTAGGTTATCGCTCTTTAAATTCAATGATGACGGCGCCAAAAAATCTGTTATCAAAAAAGTTTACGTCAAAATACGCGTTATACACAAAGTGGCTCTTTGAGTATAACACGTTTTTCGGCGTAAACTTTTTGGATACAACACCAAGCTGTTCAGTCGTGGTATGATACATAAGTGTTCTTCGAAAGCCACAAATCAAGAGTGAAGTTGATCGAACTGCTAAGTTTCTAATGTGCGCACTGTCCAACATAAACTTTAACCCTTTTGAAGTGATACGGATATATAGGTGTAGGCATATAAACCTAACTTTAATATAGAAAATGCGAAAGTAAGTTTGTTTGTTTGTTACCTTTTCACGCCTAAACCACTAAACCGAACATCATTAAATTTTGCATATACGTTATCAGGGGTATAGAATAGAACACAGGGTTCCTTTTATCCAGAAAAAAACTACTGTGTCCGAGGGAAAAAACAATAACCTTCGACGGTCACAATTGCTTTAGGGCGCTAGATGGCGCTGCGTGTTTTTCGAATCATGATGGAATTATATTATGAGAAAACTTTATTAGTGTCTTAAGATTTTTTTAAATAATATAAGTATTTTTTATTTTAAGTTTATTTTATTTAAAAGGTACACCAACGACCTATTCACTAGAAAGATTAACATAGTAAAAAATAACATACCTATGCATTGAGTTATGGTTAACAAGTCACTTACAGGCGTACACAACACTTACACTAAAAATGGCTTCTTAAATATACGTTTACACAAGATTGTTTGCTCGTAGTGAGGATAGAAACAAACAACAAAACATAATCATAAACGAAATTAGAATCAAAATTAAAATCAAAATTATTATTTGAATCCAAATTAAAGGTAAAACATTAAAATGAAATTAAAAAAGAAAACAGTAAAATTAAAATTCAAAATTGAAAACGGTAGAACGCGATAACGAGTGCAATAAAAGGACATTCCAAAATTGTTAAAGTGGCAGGCATACTTATGTGGCGAAAAATACATTTTGAGTGTCTAGAGTGAACCCTAACACCGTTTGACCGAACACCCAACCGTATATACTTCGATGATCGAAGCATATATATTATGTATTTTTAATGGAGAAGGATTTACAGGTCTTTTTTCGACTTCCACGCGGGTGAAGCCGCGGCAACAAGTATATTATAATACCCTGTGACTACTAATCTCTTCTGTTACAATTCAAATTAATAACTTTACATACGCGTTACCGTCACAGTGAGGAAACCGTTACCTACTGCGTAGATTTACGAAATAATCCGCAGATTAACTAAATTGGTGCCTTCTTCATCGTGATGATGTTTCAAGAAACGTAAAACTTCATACATAGCATATTTGTTCATATTCGTAAAGTCAGGAAAATTTATTAAATTGATTACCAATTAAAATTTTCCGTTTATCCATGGCTATAACAAAACGTAGGGTGTCAATCTGTTGAACAATTAATTTCCCTGACTGTGCCTTGCTGAGCGCGGAAACTTACGTAGTACCTACTTTGCTTTAGTTTATTTACGTATTAAAGAAGAAAAGCGGCCCGTGGCTAAATAGTACCAGCCGCACGGGTCGATCAAACGTAAAGCTGAGCTTGCCGAGGACGTTTCGTGGATGGGTGTCTATTATGGTCTTCACATGATCTGACCAAGTTTTTTTTTTTTTTTGTGTAATCTTTGCCCCACACTAGGAATTTCTCCTGTATCGTGGGTGCGTTTACAAACATTTAAACTCACATACACAAACAGCCAGACCCGGAACAACTACTTGCAGGTCATACAAATATTTGTTCCGTTCGGGGATCGAACCCGCGATACGTAACGCAGCAGTCAATAATTGCTTCACCACTGCGCCAACCGTGCCGTCAAAAGATTTTATCTGGACTTTAAAAGAGACTGTGACCTCTGAGTTTGTTTCGGCCTTTCTTCTCAGAGTAGTCAGTTATGAAACGCCGACCTCATCTAGTTTTAAAAATATGATTGACGTGTAAAAGTGTTTGTAACAAACCTACTTACAGAAATAAAATCATTTATCATTTATCATTGTACCATTATTAATTGAAAGTTACAGGGATTTTTATCATCGACCCGTATTATTTGACACCGTGTGTAAGTTGTTAAATTTGAATTACAATAACGTTTCAATAGTGTTACAAATTAATACACACAGAATTTACAATACTGTTGTTTTTTGCTGTTGTTCTATAATATACCTAACTCAAATGTACGTATTTGTACAATCCCTAAAGTCTCCCATTGGTGACTCTTAATCTCAGGATTTCCGAGGCCAAGAGATCGACCTCGGCTCTCTAGACTGCATTCTTTAGAAAATGTACTTCAAATAAAGTCAGTGTTTCGCTCTGAGTAAAGCTAAGCTACTTGTACTTGATGCTACTCTACTGTGTTGATGGTTTTTAATTTTATGTTTTATTGTACCTACATTAAAATATTAGTAATTTAAATCCATCAATTATCATCATTAATAAAATACCAATTTTATTAACGTTATATAGAGGTTACTTACAGCAATAATTCGGCGTAAAATGGACGATAGTGTCAAACATATTCAAAAGTCGATCAATATTAATCTGCGCCAATCTCGTCGATTGTCAATCAGATCAAAGTTTCGGTTTAAATTATAATTAAATTGATGGCGTCCAACCTCTATTTTGCAGATGAGTGTTTCGTCTTAGGAGCGGTTCTGCACAGAAATTGCGTTGTCTGAAAAGTTAACGACGAGTAGGTAGGTACCTATATATTTCTAAAAACTTTCAATGAAAAATTACCCAGTGCGTCACATCAAATCATAATTTAAGATTGAGCTGGAAACTGGAACCAATCCACAATCATATCACACCCTCATCAAACAAAAACATAAATCACATTTAAAGCACGCCTCGTTTCTGAACGCTCCGCAAATTACCGAGACGTTTTTCCTTTCATACAAACTGCACTAGGGTTATAAGGGACGGTGGTAACTGGCATATAGCCATACCTACTTGTTAGGCGGTTGTTCGCAACCTACGCATCACTAGTCCAGACACGTACACTAAATCTATATTTCTCCCGGAGCATGAATGTAAGCAACTTTTAAGAACATCTGCTTGCGATGTCTGCCCCTGGAAAATTGAAATGATATTAAATCAATATATATAGTTACGTGAGCATGAGGCACACACATAAAACATACCAACGTTAGGACGTTACAACGCTCGGGAATCATAAGCCGATTCCCGGCCACCGAAGGCGCGGGCTTGCGGACGGCGAGCAATGGGCAGCTCGTCGTCCGATAAGGACCAGGCCCGGGTTGACGGCGCGTTGTGTTTCACGCGTGCCTCAAAGAGATGTCAGCACCGGCGACGGTGTCCGCTAGGGCCGATGCCTGCCAGGGTTGCGAGAAAGCCTGAAAGGGTTACCGTGGCCCCTGGCACAGGCAACTGAAGGAACACGGGTAGGTTTTAGTCAGTCTGACACGTTATTAACTGATTTACCACCCACAAAAAAAGGACGTTACAACGCAATCTTATTGAACAAATGTAGCATTTTTATTCAGTAAACAATCCCATCTTCACACAAATACAATCCGTTTTACTCAACATGTGAGGAAATTGTTTAAAATTTTTGCTCGTTTTGTTCTTTGTCCACTTTTTTGTCCCGAGTGAGATTGCAGGCGCGCATTTCTGTATGGTTTTCAATTGGACGCAGATTTATTTCCTGCGACTTGTTTTAGGTACCTACTAACACTTCCATATTCCGTTTGACATACCTGCAATTTCCGTTTTATCAAACAGTTTTTTTATCGATTTTTAATGAAATTCTTCACTAGTCATACAGATTTGTTAAACGCTGTTTGAATGCCATTGCTACAAGATATAGAGGAAAAAGTTTAATGCCTTACGGTTTTTATAACTAGTTATAGCAACCAAAGGAGATTTTTTTGTTTTTTTTTTTTATATAGTGTAAAACAAAATATATGTAATGGTAAGACATACGTTAGACTTATTTCTACATAACCTCAAAATAGTCCACCAAAAATATTGCTTGGTACCTACCTACTTATGTAACTCAAGGCAGACCCTTATAAATCATACATTTCACTCACATTTTTACTTAAATAACTATAGAAGGATTTTTGTCTAGTAAGATTTTAAAGTAGCTTGTTCTAAGTTGAGATAAGAAAACGGCAAATAGAGATAAGAAGATTTTGAATTATTTTAGGTCATCCATTAGCTATGACGTCACTTATAATAGTAACAAAGTACCTTTTGCGGGATTCGAATCCGCATACAAGATGTTCATGGTCCATCCACAAGATGGTCGTCAACAGAATAAAAGTAAACCATAGTATTTATTTTTACTTTATAACTTTTTATTCTAATGTTAACAATACATTATCAAGAAATACCGCAGGAGGGGTTGTTCCTTAGTGTCGAGCGTGAACGAAATACTTACCACACTACACCCATGACATGTGAACAACAACCCACGGCTCTGAGTCCTACTATACTTAACTCATCATCATCGATTTGGGTTTATTGTAAGGCAACACTGACGTAATACGTTTAATTGGCTAATTTTATGCGTTTTGTTTTGCTTTAGTGCGTTTTGTTTCCGTAACGGGGCTGCACCCAAAAATCATGTTTTATTAATTACTCACAACAACTATTAAAAAAAATGAGCTTGGAAAATAACTACGGATATAAGACCTAAAATTTGCATTATAAGTATATTTTGAAACGTTTGGATTAGATGAGGTACCCAACTCGCCAAACTCCTTTGGAATTAGTCGCATTTGCGGATTGCGAACTAATTTAATTTAATTTAATCGACTGACCGGTTGGTGCAGTGGGTAGCGACCCTGCCTTCTGAGCCGCTGGTCCCGGGTTCGATCCCCGGACAAGTCAAACATTTGTGTGCACATGTCTGTTTGACCTGTGTCTGGGTGTGTATATGTATATCAGTCATCAGGATATCATAGTACAGGCTCTACCTAGTTCGGGACCTGAAGACCTTGTGTGGATGTTGTCTCATATTATTATTATTATTTTTAATTACAGGCAAAGATTTCAAATACCAGCATGGGAAAAAATAATCTCGTAGTAAAATCAAAACAGAGCGTCGGCGTCGTTAGTGAGATCAGCAGACAGATATTACTTCGAAAAAGTTTATTTTTGCACCAGATCTGTCCCGAAGTAAGAAACGAAACTTGGCCGATAGTAGACAATACCTATCTTTCTTTTTCTCGTCAAGATCGTCTATCTACTTTGCACCCAGTTTAGTCTTACGTTAGTGTCCGGGAAGGACTTTAGTTTTCCGATTGAAAAATCCAAATTTGGTTCTGTGTAAGAGATTTTATGTATTCATATTAATTAGTAAATATAATTCTCAGGAAAGAACCAAATTAATGTAAAATGTTTAAAATAAATTCACAATAACAGATTGCTTTTACATTTCCTACTTTCGAGGTTTATGGCATTTATTTTGCGCAAAGGGCATTGTCCACTTTGTATGGAAATTTGGCTCGGTATGAACAGGCAGCTTAAGTATAAATATAATACTTGTAAAAACTGTTTTCCTTGCTTGTTTTTTTTTATAAAACACACTTTTATTCAGACTTTTAAGTCATACTTATGGTAATAATATGTTGACAAGGAACTGAGCAGGTGGATATATAATATCTTGGTACCTCGCCCGGCTTAAAAACCATATTATTGTCATTACATGAGCGCAGCAACCCATTGTTCTTCGGCCCACTATGCAGTTGCAGTAATAATGCTAGATTGAATTTCGTCCCTGACTTTTGTTTTCATTTTCATGTAATATGTAGACAAAATACACTTTTCTTCATATATGCCTACTTTGAATTTTCCCTCGTAATAACCTAAAATTTTCGAACGAACAAAAAACGTCCATTTAGTTGCGGGTTGCATCCCTGCATACTTCTATTGTATAGGTGCCATCATTACCTGTGTGTTCACCATAATACGAGCGCGCTTGTTTCAGTTGGTAAGTACCACATGAAAACGAGTAAAACAATATTCACGATGCTAAGAATCGAAATGAATGACTTTGCAAAGAACCCAAAATAAAATTATTAAAACCCTATACCATTATCACTATCTCTAACCAAACTCCAACCAAAATACTATTTGAAAAAACTAAATTATTAAATCTCGCACAACTATACACATACGGCACCTGCATTCTAATAAGAAAATCACCACAAAAAGCATACAATCCAATTTACAATTACACATAAAAACAATATCACACAACCTAAGAAATAAAAATAAATTACAACGAAGACAAGCTCCTACTAACTATGGTAAAAAACCATATTGTTCGAAGGAGCACAGCTATATAATGACCTGCCAAATGACGTAAAAGAATGTAACAACATTAACTCATTCAAAAGGAAACTAAAAAATCATATTCATAAAAAATTTAGTCATACCGCATACCTATCAATTAATGTTAGCAACTTCTTACCTACCTAATATTTATTTGTATAACTTCACCAACACGCACCTGAGGCAAAATGTATTTCACTTAGATTTAAGCAATTTCTTTGTATCTCAGTTAACATTTTAATATCTATTCGAACTAACAATACCTACATTAAAAAATAACTTATTACTAGCACTTAATATAAACGCCTATTTAAAATTACATTACATAATGTATAATAAAATACTTAGTTTTATGAAAAATATAATATAATAACTAAAATATTTTATTAAAAGGAGTCCCTTTAGGCTTTTTTTTTATCTCAGATAACTGACATTGACATGCACTTTAATTGACTAAAAATGATTCACTGACCAGCTACGATACTTTTAAATACTTTTATTTTCCAGATATATGGTTAAAACCTGTTCGAAATATTGTAAGTAATTATAAATAACAGCTTTACTTTAATTGACTGTAAACTCTAAACTGTTATAATATGGATGTGGAGTACGAAGATGAAGCTCAAAAATAACCATTTGAATCGATTTGTAAATAATTATTTTAAAGTAGACGATTATTGTTCACTACACTATAAATTAATGAAGGCCGTGTACTGTCAATATGTCGAAGAATAAAACAATTTCAGTACTTATTAAATTTTAATACACTATTCGTAGGCGCAAGTTGATACAAAAATATAGTATAAATAAGCGTTTAAAAACTAAACATGATTTTAGATTAATTTGTTTCTTTTCGAGCATCGTGTCCACGCGAAGCCGAAAATGGACAAATTCCTATAGTTAGTGTAGGTACGTATTTATTTTATTTTTAATTCACAGAACTGAATGAAAAAGTCATGGCTAACGGGAAAAGCACTCGTTTGATGTTTGGAAAAATTCACGTCAACTGTATCTGACGGTGTACAAAAACGAAAAAAAAGATTTGCAGTTTTATATGGGTTTTAAACGATGTGTGGCATAATAATATGTGAGTGGGAATAAAACTTTCACAATTAATATTTTTCGTTTTTCTAACCATTTGCCGTTGTTAAAACATCACTACGAGTATAGCCTTCATTTATTATAGTAAAAAACTGATAAGGAGAAACAACTTTTATCTAAATTTTAATATCGTTTCTTTTATATATATTAACTAGTAAGTACATAGCCTAGTCCTTAGTTACTGTTCTTTATCTATAGTTATATATCTATTATAGGTATTTTAGGTATATCTGTTGTTGTTTTTTATGGGTATATTTTGGCGCCGGACGTCAAAAGTATGTAAGAATAGAATAGAATACATTAGAATAACGTTTATTATTTCCAGTATTACAGCTAGAAGTAATAAGTACATACACCAAACCATAATACCGGAAGCAAAAGGTTTAAGCGTCAGCATTATGCTTAGGTCCCCCTAGCGGGTTTCTAAGTGCTGATTTTCTGCTTGATTCGGGTTCACAAAAAAATGGTACATTTAGCAACAACAGAATATTATACAAAATGATAAATATTTGATGATCATACATAATTGATTATGAGTTTTTTTAACAGTTTGTGGACACGACTGGCTATTTAATCAATATAAACGAACAAGAAAATAATAATATAGATAGAACCACCTACTGAACGACGATGAGCATCTTTGATAGTGATTTGGTGCTTTTTTTTTATTAGTTAGTGTTTTATTTTTATTTATTTTACATTCTTGTTTGAAGTTGATCAGATGTAACATAATTTATCATATTAAATATCCTATAGTCAATTTATAACAACGTATAGTAAAATTTCTTATTGTAATGTTGGTCAGGACGGGCAAAGAATTTCTCGGTATCGGAGCGAAGCCTGGACTAGAGCACGGTTACGCCCTTTATTACATGAGACTTCAGCATATACCTGGCGCCATGTGGGTATAGCTAGGTCTAGAACATATATTCCTTTGCTTAACTCTTCTTGGAATAATGGCGGTATGTTTTTTTTTGTCAACTAACGCAACAACCAAAATTATTTATGTTCATAACATCTGTTATAAATAGACCTTTTACATAAAAGACAGATATTCAGCACTCAGCAGCGAGCTCTATGACAACTGTTTGCCAGCTTCCCGAACAAAGCAAACACCGCACTTACTGCATCATCTCGCTCTCAATACACTTCCGTGTCATACAATCTGCTTAGCTGTTCAAGTATCTATCGTGTTGAGTGTTAAAGATCAATAATATCAGCCAGCCGGACGAATGGTGAGCTCCATGCTCCTTAATCCAGCAGCTACTGGTTAGCTCATAGCGGACTTCTATGTAACTAATACAATATACTATATACATAGTGCTCTTTTTTCTCGATCTGAATAGAATGTTAGTTCTTGGAATTTGTACTTCATTTTTAGAGCCACTTATTTTGCTTTTATGTTATCATTTCTAGAAGGTTAGTGATCAGATCAGGCTATTATATCTAAATTGTTTCTGATAAAGTTTATTGAGTGGAAAAGATAATGTTTCCTTGAGCCACCGTTGTTTTTTTATGATGTTGGTCTCGCTTGGTAGATGAGTGCTTGCGTTTCGCTTAGAAACTTAATAAAACGCAAGCGCTTGTGCCCACAACAAGCACGGAATGCCGTAATTCTAAACGAGTTACTTTCAAAAGTCTTGTCCCTTTTTTGTTGTGCCTATCTACAATTTATTTATTGGTCGTGTGGAATTCAGAACATCTTAAAGGCTTTATTTGATTAAGGGTGGTAAATGAAAATCAAAGAAAATCGTTAATCACATGTTATTATTTTAACCACGATATTTGTATTTTTAATTTACTGGTGGGCTGTTTTGCAGCTCAGCTGGCTATAAGTACCTAAAATCAATGTGTAAAGATCCCCCATAGTCGACAATTTTTTTACATAAAATTATTACAAAATCAGGGGTAGCGGTTTGTCGAAACAGAACCCTCAAAACTTCACACACGCCTTCCGAATGTTAAGCGTTAGCAGCTGAGAAAGAATATAGTATGCAGATCGGACAGGACGACACTTTCAATTCATTTCTCATGGGAAATAACACTAACACGACTTTAAGAAATTATCTTGGACTCACAACGGGTTAAGGCGTTATTGTAACAGTACTCTTATGACACTCTCTACATTGATAATATTACAAAAGTGGTCCACCAAGATACGCTTATCTTGTAAACCTTTTACTAACGTTTCAGCTCATTCTGATTGACTGTTCAGATTCTTAAAAGCATTATACTGTGTTAAATGCCAGCTGGATTCGAACCATGTTGTTTCTTACCAGGTTAATTTGTCATACGGGGGTCACTTATAAGTCAATGGGTCACACTGAAAGTTTTTAGAACAGGCCAGCAAGAAAAGCAGCCGACGAAAAATTTATTTAAATTTCGAATTATGTACTCTTTGGGAATCTGTAGATGTGTAATGAATTCATAATTAAGTCATGTTTTTACAATTGGCAGCAATTTAATATGTGTCTATCGTGCGTCGTAATGGATTTGACTAGAGAAAATTTTCGTTCAATGATTTATTACCACTTACGGTGCGGTCTTACTCAACAACAATGTTACTAACTAATAATCTAATTGTCGTAGAAGATAAAAACACTGTTACTGCAGATTGGTATGTCAGTAACTTTTTCCAGTTGTTTTGGAAAATGTTAGACATTAACGCCCAAGAAGCAGGATCCTCCTCCACCTAGACAACGCTCCAGCTCACTCCGCCAGACGGACTGTTGAATATTTGTCTATAGAAAGTGTGGAGTTAGTCATCCTCCTTACAGTTCTGAACTGGCATCTTGTGACTTTTATTTATATCCAAAAATAAAAGATAAACTTAGAGGAATTCGTTTTATAAACCCAGAAAATACCGTGGCTGCGTTTAAAAAGGCGTGGAAGAAATCCCTAAAGAAGAGTGGGCTCACTGCTTCAGTCAATGGTTCCATCGCATGCGATGGTGCTTAGAAAGGAACGAAGGTTACTTCGAAAAGCAATAAAAATATTAACATTACATCATTTCGTTTTTTATTTCCTTAAAACTTTCAGTATGACCCACGTATATTATAATAAATATTGACTACCTTACTCCAAATACGACTTGCTAGATTACGGCGGTTCGGAAGCGGTCTCTGCGGTCAGCTTACCGCAATCACATAGGTGTTAGCACAACACCCTCGCTGCAAGCGTCTGCTGAGCTATAGACAACCTACTCAAGGTGTAGCTAGTTGGCAAGCTTGCAGCTTAAGGAGAATACTTTGCACTTTAAGTTGTCGGACGAAGAGCTTTAGAGAGAAAAAACTGCTATTTCTTTAAAGAAATTCTGGAATAGATTGCTTTTTTTGATTTTCAATGATATTCGAATTGAAATAAGTGCTATTTATTCTCCACTGATACACTGTATGTATATAGGTAATAAAGAAGAAAAATAAGAAAATATTTGAATGGATCGGAGAAGTGAATACAAGCTGTAGCTATAACCTTTTACCAGGATGTTTAAAAATACCCAACAGTAAATTTTCTAAGGATTTTAATTAAAAAAAATATATAAAAGCTTCCCGAACTGATCGACCTCAAACACTTAGGCACTGGAAAAATACAAACATTTAATGAGAAATTCAAAGTTAAATGTTGGCAAGCCTTATTAATTAGGAAGGCGTCGATTTCCTCGTATACGAGGAAAGCTACTCATAATTGAGTTACTATGGTAACTCAATTATGAGTAGCTAAAAGCTGGTTCAAGCAGTACTCAGTAGTACTAACTTCAGATGGCCTGGAGAGGTGTACGAGACATTTTGAAAATATACTTCCGCAACGATTCGAGCACCACATTCGCGTGAAGAAAATGTAGTATACTGTTTATTGTACACAAGCTTATAGAAACGCGGGCCGCGCCGCCGCCGCGCCGCGCCGTGATTCACACAAAAATACCCCGGTACGGTATTAGTAAAGGTAGGTATCGATTGTTTAATTTGTGTAACGTCTTCATGCTACTAGGTAGCCCGCTACTAATTAGCGTAAAGCTTTTTTGGATGATTGCCAAATTTTTGAAGTAGAAAGGAAGGATAAGATTGCGAAATTACGATTTTTACCGACACACTGAAAATTTATGTCAGTCGCCAAGATATCTCGAGTATCTTACAAACTTGATTTAGAGACTTAACAAAGACTATCTGCTGGACTTTCTAGGATCTATTTTCAGTAAGTACAGCTAACAATACAATAGGAAGTTCATCGATCAGTTTCACAAGTTTCCGTTGAATTAGTACTAATTGACTAGTCTTTATTTGCTGGCAGCGAGGAATGGTCTCTGCCTAACTAGGCATCTTGCTGATTACTATTGATCATGGTTAGTGGTTGACACACTAGCCACGATCAATAGTAATCAGCAGAATGGGAAGCAACTAATTATTCTCTACAATACAAGCTAGAGTTGCTTTATGAATAGCAGCTCTAGTTCGTGTTTGTCGAAATATAATACCTAATATTCTGTGGTACGCCTTCTTGGGGAGATTAATTTACCTGAGACCTGATATCACGTCAATTAGTCGAGAGCCTTTCAACTTTAACATGCGAAGCATTTCGGCAGTTAGACTTTAGCGTGAAAAGCGGAAACCACGAACTGTAACTAAGCATATAGGATGCAATTAAGAGCGTTTATACCTTATGAGTGGCAACGTCGCAATTTAGTGTCATATTTCGTGGTTTTCAATTTTTATCATTTAATCGGAGCTATATTTTAAAAATCTGTTTAATTAACTTTTAGAATTACGTGAAAGTGTTTAAAAAGTAAGTAACCGTAATGCTTACAGTTATTTTACAATGAAAATAACGCCCTGCAAGTTTCCAATGTATTATTTGCATATAAATATAACTGTAAACGCAACGATTTCTTACCTTTCACACAGTTTTCAAATAATTCTAAAAAGTTAATTAAAAAGTTTTTTTTAATATAGCTCCGATTAAATGATGAAAATTGAAAACCACGAAATAACACTAAATTGCGACGTTGCCACTCATAAGGTATAAACGCTCTTAAGGAAAACAACTTTTGTACAAGGGTAACAGTGGTGGCCCATTGGTAACAGCCGCGACTTAGGAGTTTTAGGTCGAGGTTCGAACCAAAACAGGCGTTTTATTTTGAGTAAATTATTTCATCACCACTGCTCTCAAAACGGTGAAGGAAAACATCTTGAGGAAACCGTCATGTCCTAGAACCAAATATTCTAAGACATGTGACATCTACCAACCCGCGCTGGGCTCACGTGGTGATTTACGGCCCAACCCGTCTCACAGAGAGGAGGCCTGTATCCCAGCAGTGGGAACATTATAGGCTGATGATGACAAGGTTGCTCCTGTGAAGTATGTTTTTGTATATTTTTCAGTGTCTATGTGTAAGTACTAACGTAGTTATATCAACTTAAATTCAGACGGTCATTGTAAGGTCATGCAGGTGTGGTATTTTCAACTACCACATCGCGAGCTACATGCTTACTTATCGTTATAAAACGTCTTTTTAAATAAAATTCAGAGGAACGTCTTCTTATCTAAAGAGTTATCGTTATATAAACTTAGTATATACAAATAAAAACCTTTTTCCTCTACTTTGTTAATTTTATAGAGGACATTTAAATACCAAAAAAAACTTTACCTTTATTATTTCGCAGAAGAAAATTTAATATTTTGTAACCCTCCATTACGTTATAAGAAAGCTTAAATAAATTAGGCGTATTTATTTGTATACAAGTTACTATAATGCCTTATTTTCCATTTCCGGGAAACAGCTTTTTCATTAAACCTACCAGCATGATTTTTTAAGACTTTTTACTGATTGCTTAATTGATTTTCCAAACCGTTGAACTCTGCCTACCGTGCTGTGAAGAATGAGCGAAAATAAAGCTACCTACTTACCTGCCTATATGTAGATTAGGCAAGAGAAGTTATAAAAACGTTTACCTCGTTGCTGAACAGAAACGGTGATATTGATGTAGCTTGAGTTTTGAAGTTATGATGGACGCCGCCTCCCCTCGCTTTATTAGCATGTACGTGAATGTTTTCGATATAAACGTTTCGGAGGTACCATTGAGCGGCCCATGGCTTGTACTAGTACCGACAAAATAACTACGGATTAAAAAAATACTGCTATCGGCAGAAATTTGTATATCGATTTGGGCTCATAAAAACTTAAATTGACTTCTTGTACATAATCCTCGTACATAAGAACACAAAGATAGTAATTTCATCGCGAAATTGCTTTTTTATCTCAATGTCTAGCTCACCTACCTACTCGAATGGCTTTCCAAGTAATAACGTAATAACGTTTTACTGTGCACTAAGCAACTCCTTATGGCTTATATTATTTAAAAACTCATCTGGTTGCATAGCACATGTTGGAAAATAAAGTTTTCCGGAACTGAGTAGCCGGGCAGGAACCAATCAGTCGGCACGGCGCGGCGGTGCGCAAGTATCGAGTCGTAGGCAGTAGGCAGGCAGGTTCCGAGCTCGTTCAATACGCTACAATCATACACCTATAAATTATGCCACAAACTTAGTTTTCCGCTTGCTGCTTCCACGTCAAAACTCTACACAATATTCGACGTATTTTGTTAAATAACTTGTGTGACAACAACGTTCTCGACTCAACGTTTATCGGCTTCCAGTTACAAAAATAAAAGACTATCGAACTAAAGCTCATGAGAAACCAACATTTTCTTTAATAATATTTCTAGAATAAAGGTATCAAGTTCTTTTGTAATATTGCGTACATTCTACGTATGTCCTGACATCGGCAGTCATCACCTATGCTCAGTACGATATTACATATTATAGCCTAATAATTGAGGAATTCATACGGGACTGAAAACGTTTACAATATTCAACGCAGCAGTGATGTCTGATTAATTCATACAGCTACCAATAACTAAATATGTATATGTAGATATGTAACAATAATCCCATGTTACACTAGTTTGACCTAGTTGCTTAGCTATGAGACGCCGATAAAGGCTCTGTGCTCTATGTAAGCTCTAATACCTTACATGATGTAACAATATCTGTTTAAACTCAGCTCCAGACACTGAAACCTGAGTTAGTTATGACTACATACTTTGATAAGGAATTGTGACTGCTATTGAATATTAAATGGTATTGCGACTGAGCTTTAATATAAACAGTTTGAAGCAACAGTAGCTTCTAATTGTTTAACGCCTTGCATTCTGATTAGCAATTTCTTACAATAATAAGGTTTGTTATTAGATAGTTTCTTATTGGATTGGAATCGCTCGTGAAAAGTTAGGTACGTGTATTATTTAGAATTTAGCCATGGAACCAACGCTTTTTGGTATAGGCGTGTTACTTGTGAAGACTGCATATCGGCAAATGTATCTACTATGTAGGCTCTCAAGCTAGTTGGGTTAACACTCTCCGCAAGTCGGCTTATATTAGACCAATATTTTATATGGTAGGTACTTCCGCAGACGTTGTACATAACCGTATGTAGGTAGACAACTGTGGTGTGTCTGTCAAATACCAAATAACATATTTAGTGTCATGCTTGACACCTCTAAACTACTATTATTTACGATACTTTGCCATACATTTTAAACGAATAGCCTAGCCGAATACCTACTATTAAACGGTATCTTATAAGGAATCGTACGTGACTCGAACAGCGTGATTAAAAGAACCAATTGGTCCCTCCAACAGGATACAGCCGCATACGCGTGTCCAAACGAGTGTTAATAGCCGAATAAATTACCGATTTGGATCGTGACTGTTGATATATCATTTCGTTACAATGCAATTGGTATATCGTAGTTCTTAATTACAGATAATGTCACCCCGGGTTTTCATTAAAATGAATACGAGGGCAACGGCTACAATATGTCAGCAAGGGTCACTTGAATTTAATACTCGTATATACCCTGGTCATCCCTATTCAGTGAAAACATTCAACAGTTAACGCCGTTTCCCTGCTTGCCGCGCTTGACGTCTCAGTCTAAATGAGAACACAGTCTTTCTAAATTTTATAGGAATTTATTTAACGTGTTTCAAGATGCCGCGTTCCTTCGCAACTTTTCTTAGTTACAATATCAATTACGGACATCGTACGCATCGTAGGATTGTATTTGAAATCTATTTTCTTTCCGCTTTCTCGTAGGCCTATTTATTCCAATCGATTTTTATAGTGTTGTTGTTATGTATACGGTCAATACAACATACGTATGAATACAATCTAGGTTGAAATATACGTATATGCTATACCTACCTCATCGGGATGTTGATACTTGAAGAAGACGACGACGGCGCTTTAATGTATACAATAAAGTTGTTTTTGTATTCTCTACATACTCCACATTAGACAATCTGCTCACTCATTGGTAACCTTTGATCAGATTACCGCCATATGTCGCCACATTCAAAATTCCTTAGTTGTTCTCACAAGAGTTTTCACAAAGAACATAATTTCGGAGATATTGTAAATTCGAATATATTTTACACAAATGGTCTATGCATAACGTTTCTATAGACTAATATAGGGTAGTAAACGCATCAAAATCCAGACAAACATAATTAGCGGAAGTACCCGCTAATAGATTACTCAGTCACCGTCATCTGCCGACCATCAGCGAGGAACTTCTACACGCTATGAATTATCGGCCGAGCTACTAATGAGAGAAATGGCGGCATTACAAGTAGCTATCGGCCCAACTCTAATAGATTACCGATAGATCAATGCCTTGGAAACGACACCGTGACTTGATACAGAGAAATATAGGGATAGGTACATACTGCCACAGAGCTACATCTCAAAGCTACAATAGCATAATGAGGGCGTAAACTCATTCTCAGATGAAATTGAAGAACACGACTACTCGGCAGCAATTCAAATTCCCAGTTTGCAAGTGTAAGTTGTTTCGTGTTGTTTGATACAACTTCAGACGCGGTCTTATCGGTTTACTGTCTAACAGTTATGTTTGGACTGCAGATCATTAATTTGCGGTTCTGTTATTAGTTTTCCAAACAAATAGTTAGACGTGTGTGCATGAAATAATCTACAAGAGTATATTATTCGAGATACAAAAAACAACGAGATGCCATTTTGTTTCATTGGTTTTAGCTTCCAAACATGTGAACTTGACACTCGCGATTGCAACAGCGGCAAAATATTGCAAGCTCAAACTGAGCGAGAAATTCACAAGGTCGAACTTTTGTTGCACAATAATTGACAAACCGTAGCACGAGCATCTATTAAGAGCGTTTATACCTTATGAGTGGCAACGTCGCAATTCAGTGTCATATTTCGTGGTTTGCAACTTTTATCATTTAATCGGAGCTATATTTTAAAAATCTGTTTAATTAACTTTTTAGAATTACGTGAAAGTGTTTAAAAAGTAACTAACCGTAATGCTTACAGTTATTTTACAATGAAAATAACGCCCTGCAAGTTTCCAATGTATTATTTGCATATAAATAGAACTGTAAACGCAACGATTTCTTACCATTTACACAGTTTTCACATAATTCTAAAAAGTTAATTAAACAGATTTTTAAAATATAGCTCCGATTAAATGATAAAAATTGAAAACCACGAAATATGACACTAAATTGCGACGCGACGTTGCCACTCTTAAGGTATAAACGCTCTTAAGTAATATTATTAAGTTTTGAATAAGGTGTTACCAGGAACATAAGTAATTTGCAAACCTCAATACTATTACTAATACGAGTAGATATTCAAAGATGTAGTTAGCGGTATTTCGTAGGTTCAATAGTGGCGAACATTCGAACCGCATTCTGTTTACTTGGAAGTGAATTAACACTCATGCATTCCTCTAACAAGTTAGGTTAGGTTGTTTATTGAAAACGTGTCTTTTGTGCGTTGTTTGTCGGAACATTGGTTTTTGTTATTGACCCTTTTTTTGGGAAATCATCAAATTACTTCTCCCGCTCTGGGCGGAGCGGGAGGGCGTCAGACTCTTACTGACTAAAACCCATCCGTGTTTCTTCAGTTGCCTGTGCCAGGGGCCACGGTAATCCTTTCGGACTTTCCCGCAACCCCGGCAGCCATCGGCCCTAGCGGATCCAGTCATTGTTGCTGACATTTCTTAAGGCGCGCGTGGAACACAACGCGCCATCGACACGGGCCTGGTCCTTATCGGACGGCGAACTACCCATTGCTCGCCGTCCGCAAACCCGCGCCTGAGGTGGCCGGGAATCGGCCTGGGATTCCCGACGCCCAGGGCGTCTCTTGCGGCGGCTAGGGGCTTGAGGGCGCGAATTTTGCCTCTCCCTGACGCGCTCTGCCTCCTCCTTCGCGAGCATTACTGCTTCGCAGTAGGAGGTGACGGCTTCCCATGCCCTTTCACTCCGTACCATGGCCTGGACCAGGGCCGGATGCGAGAGATCGCCACCGCCAATCGCCTGCATGAGAACACGGCGGTGCTCCGCCCAAGCCGGGCAGACCTCCACTTTATGCTCCACCGTGTTCTCCGGGCGATCCTCCGATCCGATTCCTCCCGCCTTATCCGAAACAACCGTGTCCGGTGAGGACCTGCGTCAGGCGGAAGGTGAGGACGCCGTGGCGCCTCTCTAGCCACTCCTCAAAGAGGGGACTTATCGCCGCAATTGTGGCGTGCCCAGCGCTGAGTTGCGACAATCGCACTCTCCATGCCGCCCTTGTTATTGACCCTAAGATTTTTTTACAATAAAAGCGTCTGCACACTGGCTTTTTGTGAACGCGTAGGAGCAATATAACAGTCGCGTAGACCTGCGTAGCAGTCGTGTCGGCATGCGTAGAAGCTGTGTAGCAGCGGCGTAGGCCTGCGTAGAAGCTGCGTAGTACTAGCGTAGGCCTGCGTAGAAGGTGTATAGCAGTGGTGTAGGCCTGCGCAGAAGATGTGTAGCAGTGGCGTAGGCCTGCGTAGAAGCTGTGTAGCAGCGGCGTAGGCCTGCGTAGAAGCTGCGTAGTACCAGCGTAGGCCTGCGTAGAAGTTGTGTAGCAGTGGCGTAGGCCTGCGTAGAAGCTGTGTAGCAGTGGCGTAGGCCTGCGTAGATGCTGTGTAGCAGTAGCGTAGGCCTGCGTAGAAGCTGCGTAGTACCAGCGTAGGCCAGCGTAGAAGTTGTGTAGCAATGGCGTAGGCCCGCGTAGAAGCTGTGTAGCAGCGGCGTAGGCCTGCGTAGAAACTGCATAGTACTAGCGTAGGCCTGCGTAGAAGTTGTGTAGCAGTGGCGTAGGCCTGCGTAGAAGCTGTGTAGCAGTGGCGTAGGCCTGCGTAGAAGATGTGTAGCAGTAGCGTAGGCCTGCGTAGAAGCTGCGTAGTACTAGCGTACGCCAGCGTAGAAGTTGTGTAGCAATGGCGTAGGCCCGCGTAGAAGCTGTGTAGCAGTGGCGTAGGCCAGCGTAGAAGCTGCGTAGCAGTCACGTAAACCTGCATTCAAAACGCGTAGGCCTGCGTAGCAGTCGGGTAGGCCTGCGTTCAAGACGCGTAGGCCTGTGTTCTAGTTGGGTAGGCAGTCACGGCGTGAAAATCGCGTACCCCTGAGTAGATGTCGCGTTAACGCAACGAATAAATTATTTTCGTTACCAAACCTGATTTCCAACAAAGAAACCTGTGTATATTGATTGGAGTGTACATTAAATATTTTTCATATATTAAAACGATCAATATTATATTCGTAAAATGACTTCAAAAGGTTGCAAAATAGAAAACCCTGCCTTCAAAACGTCAGACTACACTACCTATCTATTCGTTATCGATGCACATAGTCGATGCACGATGGAATTAGATTAGAGATTAGATGGATTTAGTCCTAGTTCCTGGAATCGAATTCAAAAAGCCAATACCAATTGTAGCTGTAGTCAAATCTCAGCTTATTTGATTTGTTCAACAAGTCATACGTATACCAAAATGCAGGCAAATACATTACTTTTCAGGAGACCGGTTTAAAGCACAAACAGCAAAACAGTTACTATAACTCATTTGGAATCTCTCAAAGTCATTCAGCTGTCTGCGATCATCTGCAGTCTCTATGATGAGTTGGTTGGTAGCGGGTCCAGACCCACATGTGTTGAGCCAATTGTAACGATAGACTTAACTGATGATACTATCACTAAAAGCAAATTGCTTACTACTCACAATAATTTTCACAATAATTAATTGTTGCTGTTCCAATGCTGATTAGAAAATTATAATTATTTCTTAGCATCTGAAGTGCCTATTTTCATTTCCGTGTTTGCAGTTTACAGGTAAAGTTAAGTTCTCTGTTGACTCGAATACGGACAATGTCTCTAGCTTAGCAATATTAAATAATGACAATTAATTATTTCATTCTATTTTTTTTTAAACGTTGCCCCGCTCTAGGAATTTCTCCTGTATCGTGGGTGCGTTTACAAACATTTAAACTCACATACACAAACGGCCAGACCCGGAACAACTACTTGCAGGTCATACAAATATTTGTTCCGTGCGGGGAACGAACCCACGACACGTAACGCAGCAGTCAATTGCTTAACCACTGCGCCAACCGTGCCCTCATTATTCGTCATTATTGTGTTTATTTTTATTTATTTTTGATGACCAATAATGTAAATTGTATTATGAGAGTAAATAAGTTTAAATTAATTTAATTTAATGTCTTGTATGTTTGTATTGTTATTGTAATGGTGTGCTTAATAATTAGCAAGAGTCTTGTGTTACTTGATTATGAATTTAAAAAAAATAAGATTTAAAAAAAATACAATTAATAGATTAATTAGTAAATAATCACAAATCATTAAAACGCCAAAAAATTAACAAATTAAACACAAAACTTAAGCATAAAAATCTTAATAGTGATAGACAAGAAGTGTAATAAATAGTAAATTAGAGTTATGTAATACTATGTATGACGCCGCCACTCAGCCGCCATTCAGGATGAATTGCTTTTTTTAGGGAATATGCTCTAAAGGATATCTTTAGTAAAAAAGACGCTTCTCAACAAGACCTGAATAAGCCTATGGAGGAGGCCAATGAGTTGGTAGACCTGGACAAGTACAATTCAGAGAGGTATGAGTCTCTGACAAATAACCTCTCTTTTAGCAGTGCCTGCTCCCAGGCACCCCAGCTTCAAGTTATTACACCCACACCCTCAGTGGCTCAGCCAGTAGGTTGCTGTATTAATTTATGATAATAAAAGTATGAATAGTATGATTAACACTACATAACTACGTATTTTCTGACAAATTTGGTCATGGTTTTGGTAGTATATTTAATCAGTGTTCGCATCAATTTGTAATTAATAATTGTTTACCCGGTGTGAGTATTAGCCAGTTAATTAGTAATATATGATTGACAAAAATAAACGCCAGTTGAACTGTTATATTATTTTATGGGGATATTTAACTGTAAAAGAGGACATAATTGCATGTGTCCATTTGATGTTACATCTCAATGAGACCAATAATTGTAAATTTATTTTCTGTGCCTTGCCTTATTCTCAATATATGTCTATTATGTCTAATGCGTAAAATAGGCACATTTATAATTTAAATATGTTAATTTATAATGGGACTTGTCGTCACCGTGACGCTATTTTATATTTGAATTGTAATCAATTTATTACTGATTACAAACTGACAGATTATACAAAGTATTTGCCACCTAGTTGTAGGAGACACTTTGCTTATCTTTTAGGATACAATATACCCAATGACACCGGTACCATTACCATTGATTACTGTTAGTAGTGGTACCAACACTACTTTTGATACGCCTTGTAGTATCAAATATTAGGTGCGACAACGGGTGAGTCGCATATTATGTTGAATGTTGTACATCAAAATATGCAGGGTCTGTCTGGCAAACAGTTAAGTTAGTTTATTTATGGAGAACTATGATGTTCAGGTGCTATGTTTGGCTGAACACTGGTTGTATAATTTGACAGTTCAACGTGGATTTGTAAGAAAAAGCGTTATTAGATGTGGGTCTTTAGATCTTCTTTCAAACAAGTTGAAATGTTAAAAATGTTTAGATTTAGTTAATCTTTCTATCGAGCACACTATTGAGTTGTATTGTGTTTAAATCGAGCGATACGTTATAGTTTGTGTTTATCGACCCCTCTGGGGATTTTATTTATTTCAAATCGGTAATGAAGGATTCACTTAATAAGTTCATTTATTTTCGTTGCTTATAAATTTAGTATGTACGTATTTATGTATATATTATTTAGGTGATGTATATAAGTGTATCTATTATTTAGGATATGTATATAAGTGTATCTATTATTTAGGATATGTATATATGTGTATCTATTTTAGTGTATTGTATACATACTTATTATTTGCACCAACAACAGCCCCATTTTATGTCCAGGAAAATCTCTGTCCATTCCAAGGTTGCCTGGAAGAGATCGCGGAAAGCGATAAGGCCGCCCATTGTATATTAAGTAGTGTTCAGTTTAATTTTTGTTGTTATGTTTTTTGTGGTGTACAATAAAGAATATATAAATAAATAAAAGTATATTTTATGTGGTGATTTTAATGTTAATATTTTAGATGTTACGCATTAAGTATTAGATTTCTCAACCTGTTTAGGTTTTTTAATTTAATTAACTTGTTTTTGAACCTACTAGGATCACGGCATCTTCGTCAACTTGTATTGATAATATATTTAGTGATTGCGATGCCAAAAACACATTAGTGTTAAGTGACTAAACGTCTGAAAACTGTAGCTAGCTTAAGGAAGCTAGCTAATAGTCCACAGTTGTCAGACGACAAACGGCAAACGGCAATAAGGCTATGTAACGGCATAGGGTATGCCGTTACATAATAAGCCGCATAAATTAGAATGCAGGCCATAAAGAGCTAGTCGTTCCAACAAGTTTAAAAATAACATAGATCACAGAATTACACCATCTATAGTAGAACACGAGAACGACGCCCTTTTTGATGTTGTGCAAAAAGAATACCAATCTACTTTCAAGACCAAAACCATTGACATTAATGGCACCTCACTTGGCTTCAACTAATGGGCTACTCCAGTAGGCCAATTCTCGTACTTAAAAAACGTTCAAATTCAAGTCGCAATCTCATTTCAGCGACAATCAATGTCAAAAACCTGTCAAAAATGTATGTAAATTGATTGTAATTTTGACAGATTGAGACTGAGATTAGAATGCAAATGGTCTTAAAAATACGGGAATTGCCCCTCAGGTATTTATAATAGTAGAGCGATACTATACCACCAGCCATATGCTTCAAAAAAACACAGGTTTGATACTCCGTTCAGTAGTATGTCAAAAATTCAAAAATATTTGTGTATTTGCTAAATAAAAATTTTTAAGCGACAGTATTAAAAATTCCAATAATAAAGCAAAAACCACTCGGAAAATTATTACCAATGACACGGGTAGGTCGGTTAAACAAGAAAAACAATTAGAGATTATGGTCGACAACTAATTTGCTGTCGACCATAATCTCTAACTGTTCAAACGGAACTGTTGAACAAAGAAGCTGTCGTAGCTGAAGCATTTATTGTTTTTTTTGCCAACATACCTATAACTACGACTCGCTCTTTAGATTTGTCCCTGTCTAAAGCTGAAAACCTTTTGCATAGTAGTGAATCTAAATTTAGTCGCTTATTCAGCTTCCAACACGTAATGTACATGTAACAGTAGGTCAATTATTTATTTTGAATGTAGTTTTATTCCAACAAACTGAACTTTATTTTAACCCAGTACCTTCAGATAGGAGAAGAAAAGATTTGGTTTGTGCTAACTCTCAGCCTAAAAATGCTTTTGCTAATCGATTTTATTTATTTTTAGGACCCTACTTATATAACCAGTTTAACAGAGTGCTAAAGATTTATAGTTTAAGTTATAATAGGTGTAATTTACTAGTACGGGAATATTTGGCAAAACTCAATTATGCAGACACGGAAAAACTACTAGAAATTTTAAAATAAAATCTATCTACCTGCTCTAATACAAGTCTCTTCCTTTACCTAATTAATAATAGTCTCCACTTTATCTACTTTAATATTATTCGTTAATTTATTTAAACATAATATCTTACAAACCTTGTTTAAAAAAAAAAAACTTTGAATATATTATACTTTCTTTTTCAATTTAGCTTCTAATACATTTATTGTTGCCTTCTGTTTAAATGTTGGATGTAAATTGATGGCCTGAAACACAGGTTTTTCATAAACCTAGATCAGGCAGGTCTACATTACAGTTAGAATTTAACTTTCCTTGATTGTAATTAATGCAAATCATATTTTTGCTGTACTAAATACTTGAATAAATTATTACTATAATATTATTATTAATAACTGGTGATGCAGTAAGTGTTTTTAAAACACTTAAGTCTAAAAACGGGTGATTACTGAGGCATCTCCACCAAAACTTTAAGTAATATAATCGACATCATATATGGGATCTGGAGGCATAAGTCCTCTTGCACATTTGGGAGTGGCGCGAGGAGGCGAAACGCCGGGGCGTAGCTCCGCTGCCACGAGAAATCACGGTACAGCGGACAGAGCTCCGGCGGGATCTCAGGGCGGCATGGAGAGTGCGATTGTCGCAACCCAGCGCTGGGCACGCCACAATTGCGGCGATAAGTCCCCTCTTTGAGGAGTGGCTAGAGAGGCGCCACGGCGTCCTCACCTTCCGCCTGACGCAGGTCCTCACTGGCAACGGTTGTTTCGGGAGGTTCCTGTTCCGGATAAGGCGGGAGGAAACGCCCGGGTGTCACCATTGTGTGGATCGCCCAGAGGACACGGTGGAGCATACGGTGGAGGTCTGCCCGGCTTGGGCGGAGCACCGCAGTGTCCTCGTGGAGGCGATTGGCGGTGGCGATCTCTCGCGTCCGGCCTTGGTCCAGGCCATGGTACGGAGCGAGAGGGCTTCGGAAGCCATCACCTCCTTCTGCGAAGCTGTAATGTTCGCGAAGGTGGAGGCGGAACGCGTGAGGGAGAGGCAAAATTTGCGCCCTCACGCCCCTAGCCGCCGCAGGAGACGCCCTGGGCGTCGGGAATCGCAGGCCGATTCCCGGCCACCGTAGGCGTGGGCTTGTGAACGGCGAGCAATGGGCAGCTCGCTGTTCGATAAGGACCAGGCCAGGGTCAACGGCGCGTTGTGTTCCACGCGCGCCTCAAAGAGATGTCAGCACCGATGACGGGGTTTGCTAGGACCGATGCCTGCTAGGGTTGCGGAAAAGTCCGAGAGGGATACCGTGCCCCTGGCACAGGTAACTGAAGGAACACGGGTGGGTTTTAGTCAGTAAGAGGCTGACACGCCCTCCTGCTCTGCCCAGAGCGGGAGAAGTTAATTGATGATTTACCACCCACAAAAAAAAAAAAAAAAAAAGCCCTCTAGCTGTCATCTAGCTGTTACTTAGGAACTTTTCCTGACCACATGAAGAGTCATATTATTAATTAAATCAGGTAATAAAAATAGCGTTGGCAATTTTAGGCCTATTTCTATCTTACCTGCATTTAGTAAAATATTTGAGAAGATAATAAAATCAATCAATCAAAATATGGCTTTACAAAAGTTCGTTCGGCTGCGGATATTACTCTGCTGAAATAAATACATATTTATCGTATGTGCGAAATCGCAAAATGATATTGGAATTTTCTGTAATCTCTCCAAAACCTTTGATTGCGTGCACCATGAAATGCTTTTGCGTAAACTACGTTATTACGGTGTTTCAAAATGTAGCTCTCAACGTAATAAATTCATGTTAATATAATAGGCACCGTCGATGTTATGTATCGATGTTAATGGTGTGAAATCTTCCGGGTTACCCGTTCAGTTAGGTGTACCTCAAGGCTCAATGCCGGGTCAATTCTTATTCTTGGTGTATTTCTATGATGTATCATTCTATTTAAAGGGTATCTGTGACGTTGTACTGTTTGCTGATAATACCTCTCTTATCTTAAAAGTAGACAGGAATAGACTAGATTTTGACGACGTAAACAGCTCACTCAATCTTTAAAAATCAATGACTACGGATTGGTTTATCACAAATAACCTAGTTGTCATTGCCAAGAAAACGAAATGTATAAAGTTTGCCTTGCCGAATGTTAGAAATCTACGACCCAACATCCTCTTAGATAAAGAGGTGCTTTAGACTCGGCAGTTTTTCTGGGTATAACAGCTGATGCCAAACTTCAGTGGGGATTACATATACCAAGCCTACCAGGAAGGCTCAGTTCGGCCGCATACGCCCGAAAGGAAAAGAAGACAATACACTGACGTTGATACAGCTCGGCTAGTCTATTTTAGTTATTTTCTTAGCGTTATATTAGCGTTATTTTTAAGTATACTAACATAAATATGGATCGCCGTGTCTGAATTAAATAAATAAATAAATATATCCTACGACATTCTGAGGGGCAAATCCATTCTATGTAAGGTTATGGAAAGGGTACTGAACAGTAAGTTGCTGACCTACTTTGAAGACAATGATCTCCTCCGTGACCGTCAATATGGCTTTCGAGGGACGGTCAACTGGCGATCTGCTTGTGTATGTCACGCATTGCTGGGGCGATGCCATCGAGAAACACTACGAAGCACTTGCTGTATTGCTTGATATCTCGAAGGCCTTCAACAGGGTCTGGCACGCTGGTCATCTCAGCAAGCTTCCTGCTTATGGCATCCCAGCTGATTTTTGTAGCTTGATATCAGACTTCCTTAGTTAACGGTCGATCAGAGTAGTCGTTGACGGCTGCTCCTCTGTCCTATGGCTATTAGTTATGTATATAGTTCCTCAGGGGTCTGTTCTCTCTGCAACTCTTTTCCTGTTGCAAATCAATTCGACCTTCAATCTGGTATTGTTGGATACGCAGATACTTGTCCAGCGCAAAAAACTAGCGGGGCCGAGGTTCGTTCCTTGAGAGAGGCCATGGTACGATGCACGATCCCCTACGAGGCGTCTTGCGTACTGGCCGGATCTCCGACCTGGGACCTCGAGGTGACAGTACTCGCGTCATTGAATCGGTGGCGCGAGGTAGCGAGGGCGCGGGGCGAGGGACCGATGCAGCGACACATGCAGTTGCGTCGGTCTCAGTTTCGCGAGGTCCTGGTGGCGGAATGGCGGGACAGGCTCTCACGCTCTACCACCGGCCTCGTCACCATCGAGGCGGTCCTGCCGGTGCTCGAGCGCTGGCTCGTGAGGAGGCACGGCTCCTTGTCTTTTCGGGCGACACAGGTTCTCTCGGAGCAAGATTGCTTCGGGAAGTACCTGTGTCGCATAAACGGTGTCACCACTGCGTCGACTGCCGGTAGGACACGACGTGGCATAGACTGGCAGAGTGTGTCGCTTGGGAGGAGCCGCACCGTGCCCTCATTTCAGAAGTAGGCAGTGACTTGTCACTGCCGGCCGTAGGCGAAACGATGGTCAGCAGCGAAGAATCCTGGGAATCCTTCTGCGAAACAGTCGTCTCGCAGAAGGAGGCTGCGGAAAGGGAGAGGGACAACTCGTCCACTCACCCAGCCCACAGAAAGCGCACCGGGCGTAGGCGGAGAGCGGACAACGCCCTCTTCCAGCCCCCTAAATGGGTCCAGGACACACATCAGGACACGAGGTGGCGGCGCGTAGTGTTCCACGGATGGCTCAGCAAAGTACCAACTTGCTGCGCTTGACTCGGTGGAATGCAGAGCTAAGAGGCTCATTGGCGACGCAAAACTGGTGGATGCCAACCTTCACAGCTTGGCTCATCGCCGTAAGGTTGCCTGCTTGTCGGTCTTCTACAGATTGAACTTCGGTGAGTGTGCCCAAGAACTCCACGACCTCATTACACCGGCCCCTTTCTTCCATCGGTCATCTAGACGCACAGCAAGTTACCATCCTTACCTAGTTGCTAGACTCGAATGCTGTATATATGACATCGTCACAGGTGATGAAAGCTGGATATATTATTATGAACCCGAAACAAAAAGACAATCGGCGCAATGGATGTCTCCATTCGAAGGTTTGCCGACAAAATTAAAGAAGGGCAAGGGAAACAGATGATGCCTCATTCTTTGGACGGACAGGTCATTTCTCAACAATTGCCCTAGAAGATAAAAAAACGGTTACTACAGATTGGTATTCAGTCATTGTTTACCAGTTGTCTAGGAAAATGTTAGACAGCAGCGCCCAAGAAGCAGGATCCTCCTCCACCACGACAACGCTCCAGACGGACTATCGAATATTTGTCTACCGAAAGTGTGGGGTTAAAAGGTCATCCTCAAAAAATAAAAGATAAAATAAATAAATTCAAACTCAAAACTCAAAATCAAAGCATTTAAGTATTTCAAATAAACCAATTACAGGCACTTTTAAATTTTCAAGGGGTCGGTCAGTAGGGCACGCCTCGATAGCGGCGGTAAGACCCCTCTTTGAGGAGTGGCTAGAGAGGCGTCACGGCGTCCTCACCTACCGCCTGACGCAGGTCCTCACCGGACACGGATGTTTCGGGAGGTTCCTGCACATCATCAGGCGGGAGGAAACGCCCGGATGTCACCACTGCGATGATCGCCCCGAGGACACGGTGGAGCATACGGTGGGGGCCTGCCCTGCATGGGCGGAGCACCGCCGTATCCTCGTAGAGGCGATCGGCAGCGGCGGCGACCTCTCACGCCCAGCCCTGGTTCAAGCCATGGTCCGGGGCGAGGGGGAGTGGGAGGCAGTCGCCTCCTTCTGCGAAGCAGTCATGCTAGCGAAGGAGGTGGCGGAACGGGAGAGGGAGAGAGTCTCCCGTCCAAGCCGCCGCGGTGGACGCTCCGGGCGTCTCCCGGCCACCGTAGGCGCGGGCCTGCGGGCGGTGAGTAATGGGTAGCTCACCGTCCGATCAGGACCAGGCCCGTGCTGGACGGCGCGTACGTGTTCCACGCGCGCCTCAAAGACATGTCAGCATCGAAGAGGGGGCCCACTAGGGCCCAAGCCTGCCGGGAAAGCGGGATCATCCGTAAGGGGTACCGCTGACCCGGAACATAAAGGGCCAAGGAAGGAACACGGGTGGGTTTTAGTCAGTAAGAGTCTGACACTCCCTTCCGCTCCACCCAGAGCGGGAGGGGTCATTTGATGAATTCCCATCCTTAAAAAAAAAAGGGGTCGGTCAGTCAGAAAGATGAAGCTAGTGGCCCATTCCAAAGCGTAGTAGGTACCTATGGAGAAGAACGGGCAAGAAACTCCATGGACACTCTTTTAAATCAAAATATTGTTACAAAAAAGTGGTTACATCATTCATGTTGTAATTATACATGTGAGAACGATGTAGAAAGACGTGCACGTTAAAAGCGTCCGTAATAAAGGGAATTAAAATAAGCCGTGGCAGCTAAGAAATGACCAGTGCCTACTGACGGCGCCCGTTCACGAACATGACGTATGGATCAGCACCATTCAGTTCAACCATTTTGAAGGAAACTCAATGATCCAATACACACGCCACCACTAGCGACACATTTAAGTGAGCATGACATACTCTCAGCCGCCAGGGCACATTCAAGTCAATGAAAGACGAACCCAGTAAGCTTTATAGTGGGTACATAGTGCTCACACATGTGCTATGCACAATACTAAGAGATTGAATGTATACAATGCAAAGATAGGTTGTACAATCTTCATCAGCTCCAATATTATTTTCGAAAGCTAATTAATTAGTTTACGCGCCCTTGTAGCAGGGCCAAGCATTTTTGTCTGCGATATAATCCCAACTTATAATATGCTTGGCTGTATAGTGTCCGTTTTATACAAGATTTAAATTTCGTTTCATTCAGTTGGAGTATGTGGGGAGGTATTTTATTGTAACATTTTAAACAGTACCCCATGAAGGATGAGTGTATTTTAGCCAGACTGAAACCTGGTTGAACTAATTGGTCCCTATTTCTAGTCCTATAATTGTGTCTTTCACCTCTTTTACTGAAAATATTTAAATTTTTCCTTACGTACATGATGTTTTCATAAATATATTGACAAGGTACCGTCATGATCAAGGTACTGAAATAGACTAGCCTCGCGGTATCTACATTAGTAAATTGACGGATTTTCCTTACAGCATATGCTGCTGAACTTAGTCGTCCTGCAAGAGATGTCAAATGAGGACCCCATTGCAGCCTTGAGTCGAGCGTTATCCCCAGGAAAACAGTTTCATCGACAAATTCGAGTTTCTCGTTATTCAATACTATGTCACAATCACTACTTTTAACATTCGGTAAACCAAATCTTATGCATTTCGATTTTTTCCCATTTAATACTAAATTATTGGCAGTGAACCAATTATGTACCTGCAGTAGGGCATTATTTACGTCGTCAAGATTTGATGCACGTCTATTTATCTTAAAGATTAAAGAAGTATCGTCAGCAAATAACACCATTTGTGGTTGGTTTTTAAATAAATGGGGTAGATCATTAATATATACTAAAAATTGGAAGGGACCTAATATCGATCCTTGTGGAACACCCATTTTTACTTTTAAATGAAGTGATTTGACACCATTTATTTGAACTTTTTATTGTCTATCATTTAAATAAGATTGTACTACTAAACTAAGCGGCAGTTTACCTAGTCTGTAATGCTCAAGTTTTAAGAGCAAGGTTTCGTGATCAACGCAGTCAAATGCCTTGGAAATAAAATGCTAAACTTAGAGGAATTCGTTTTATGAACCCTGACGATGGCTGCGTTTGAAAAAAGCGTGGAAGAAATCCCTAAAGAAGAGTAGGCCCACTGCTTCAATCAATGGTTCCATCACATAAGACGGTGCTTAGAAAGGAACGGAGATTACTTCAAAAAGCAATAAAAATATTAACAGGTTTCTACATAATTCCGTTTTTTATTTTCGTCCAAATACGTTGTTCACACTAAAAGGGGAGGCAAGGCAAACCTAGGCAGCGAAATGGTACCTCTTATATCTCGTTTTTGTTCGGAGCAATGCTTCATTTAGCTGCCTGTTTTATCAATTTGCAATCCAGGCTCCTACACAGTACGGCTTTTAGCTGGAAACTAAACGTAAATCCCACCTTTCACAGGTATTTCGTGGCTCGTTTTTAGTTTTTAAATACTTCTTTTCGGGCTAATGATACATTGGAATTTTAACTAACAACTTTTATTTATTCATGCGCTAATTAAAGCCTGACTCTTGGTTACTTTAACGGACCGCTAATGGTTTGTCGTTTTTACAACTTATTGATATATCCCACTTACCCGTAGACGTCTTAAAAATAAGTTAACTCTACCAGTTTATAACATGAAATTATCAAGGGCAGCAAGTATTTAAAATGCGTCTATTACCTAAATACAAAGTTATGGCGTAAACGAAGCAAAAGAAGTATGTAAGGATCATAGCAGGTGGTGTTCTGTAGTTTGTGCCTACCCCCATGAGAGAAGTCGTGAGTTTATGTGTGTATGTATTTATAAGCTTATAAGAATTACATTTTATCGCAATCATAATTTGTGCAGTTATAGCCTGATATATTTTAATAGTGTTTCTACCAAAGGTCTCGGTGCTACTAGCAAAAGAATGTGCGCATATATCAAATTCTGACTTCATTTCGAACCCATTACGGGCATCTGCCTAGCTAACCTGGTCTTTAAAAAATAACATTAAAAGCTCATTTACGTTACCCTCCCCGAACTACGAAAACTGCGCGGTATAATATCCCAGGTTTAACTATTTAAGTGTGTATTATTCATAGTTAAAAATGGAGGTCCTCCCGGTTTTCATATTATCGGGTGCTTCTAATAGGTAGTATTTAGTTCTATTACTAACTTTTTGATGTTCATGTTCATCTAATTTTTAATTCTTTTCGTCATTAGCTAGTAGTCTCTTCCTCCATTTCCCCTTTTGGTGGGTAACGGGCCAAATTATTGTTAGAGATTTAAAGAAGAAAACCTCCCAACCTAGGTGTGTCGGGTCCGAGACTAGTACCTTCTGTATTCAGCTCTCGACTAACTGTTCATCGACTGATTATACATTCTGTAATTAATTTAACTCACTGCACACTAAATTGTAACGTATTGAAATTTTAGGAAAATCATCTACTTTTACAATATTCGTAAATATGTGAGCATCATGTATATATCACTTAGTTCACCTCTCATTGCTTTCTTTTTTAATTATTTTGACCTATTGTGGTATAGTCAGTTTATTGTAGCTGCATCGTCTTTACATATAATTAACAAAGCATGTATACAAAATATTGTAAAACATTTTAAAAGAGTAACGGTGGAATTTTTTTCCATTCTTCTCCATACGAAACTACCTTTTAGAAGGAGCAACTAGAATCAATGTCTTTTTTTGTACATGTTCAAATTCTAGAGTTCCTTTTATTTTCCTATTTGAAAAAAAAGATTTAACTTTGAGTTTGATAGCTTCTCTTTCATAACACTTTAATAAATAATGACTAGCCTTTTAGTTTTTGTTAATTACCTTCTTGGCTCCAATTACCCATAGTCAATAATTTTGTTAATGTTTTTGTAATAAACCGCTCATAAAATAATAAGGAATTTATCCTAACTCATATCTAGCTCGAGTATAACATTAAAGTCTACATTCAAAGCTATGAGACAATTTTTTACCCATCCTATCATTTGCTTTGCATTTGCATTTATTGGTCGTCAAATAAAACCTAAAGCTCCTAGCTGGACTTACAGTGGTATAAAATAAATAACTCAATCGAAGTACACATCTCTTAATAAAAATAAAAGCCACTGTCCGTACATCTGGGAACCAATAAACCCTTTGAATTTATTTGAATTGCAAACACAAAAATGGTCTGTCCAGATGTGCATGGCTGCGTCGCCGTCGTGTTCTTTTCGCAGTTTGTCCAACAGTCAGAGACGTATCCAAGAGTCTCGATAAATTGGATTATCAGGTGCCGATGACATGATGGGTGGAGGCGACGAATGAGGCAGACAATGGCTAAGATATCTGATAGCTAGATACATTTGTATAGTCGCTACAGATGGCACCCTCGTCCGCAAAGCCCGCTCCGCTGTACGGCTTGAGCAGGTATGATACATAGCAGTAACGGCCGAGAGCCTCTAATCGGTATGTTGTCCTGCGTCAATACGATGCATTCACCCGGGTTTCTTGCTTTGTCTGATTCTAACAAATATTTATATGGAAATATTTTTGTCATATTGGTTAATCCTGTAGATCAGTGATAATTAGCGACTGATAATTTCCGGGTAGGCACCAACAGAAGGAACGGTTCCTTTGAAAACCATTATTAGTAAGAATTGGAGAAGTCAACCACGTGCCGTTAGTAATTTTCATTGGAAAAATAACGTAATGGTTTGGTAAATAGTAGTGGTTTCTAAAGCCACCGATATAATTTTCAGAGAAATCCTACTTCGTAAGAAAGTTTTATTAACTACGTTTGTAAGAAAAAAAAGAAATTGCACCTAATTTTGACACAGTTAATTTTATGATAGGCGTTTTTATTTAAAAGATAAACAGTTACCAGACCGCGGGACTTTTTGTTAGAATAAAATAATCATTTAATTGTTATTTCGATGTTGGGCCAAAGTCGGGCTTATACAAAGATTTATCTGGGTAAAGTTGAGAGGTCGCGGCGTCCACATTGTCGTCTCATATAATATGTTGAGTCGTGCGTTCACTGTCAGCTCGGCCACCAACTATCTCTGCCAGCGGATATATTCACTGCATTTTAGATTTCAATTGAGCTGGCTTCGTGAGTTTTCTCTTTAATTCGCTCCGACCATCTTGTTAGATCGCTGCAAGAACGCAAACTTCTCCTGCCACATTTCCAATAAAAAAGATCTGACTACCTACTTCTGTTTTTTTTTCAGGTCTGGTACTTACTACTATGAGTCGAGATGCAAAGTAAAAATAAATCAGTTTTAAAGTAGGTACTAATCAAAGTACTTAACAGTAATTACTATGAAAAACCTCTTTACGTAGTTTTGGTACACTATTTAAAAAAAAACTATACAAGTGTTTATTAATCGAATTCAGTAGAAAGTAATTGAGATTTCATTCTGTTAATCGAGCCCATTAACTGGCGGTATCACGGCACTGCCGCTGCTGCCCCTAATGGCATTTTACCAACGCATTTACCTAACGAATGACCTAGGACGGCGCGACCTGCCGCCTGCCGCCTGGCGTCAGCACATTGCCACGATTTAAAACCCAATATACGTGTCCCGAGAGCACCTCCACCACACAAATACAACCTGCTCATAATAATTTGGACAACAAAATTGAACGGCCCCTACACTATCGCACCCAACACGACTCTACAAAAAGGCTGAATTATATTAGTGAGCCATTTTATAGGCCGCATGACAAATACGGATAACAGCATTCTGACAATTCATTTGTTTAAAATTAATGACTGGCAAAATATGAGTGGTATAAAACAAAGCACGCAATTAATCCATGAATGCTAGTGAAGTCACGCGATGGGCGGCTGGCGAACAACCATCTGAACGTTTTATATACACACGGGAACATAAAACAACTAAACTCACTGTTCACTAAAAGCCGGCTGGAACTAATAATAGGAACCACAATATTATCTACGATTTCCAAGTGGTTTATTACCAAACTGAATGAGTTCAGTTTTTAAATTAAATCACCAACTTGCAGTTGCGAAAACTGCTTTAGTTTGACTAAATTATGTGGTATTGGTGGTCGTAGAAATTAGTTTCTCGGAACTTGGCCGTTATGAATCAGAATGCATGGTAACAAACAATGGTTTATCACAAGTTCCTTGATTCCAAGTAAGTTCGAATATAAAGGAGGGAGTATCAGGAACATAATTGACTTCAACATTCTTGAGTTCCGAAACTTTGAATCCACTTTTGGGATGAAGTTTGTGTGGAAATACTTTTACACTAATTAATACTGCAGTTGCTTAACTTTGCCACTCAACTCAAACCTTAATTATGTTTTATTGGGAAAGAGATACTTTAATTTAGGCGTTTAACATTTCAGATTGAAGGAGTTGTATTTATTTTGTGGGAAAAACCTTTTACACGTGTGGTATTAATACAGGTAAGTAATCATAATTATTTTTTTAATGCTAAATTAACTCACAAACTATTCGAATAAAATTACTAAAACTATTAACAAACTAGATTATGGCGTCGAAAAATTGCCCTTAAAAGCCAGCCCTTGGATCACAGGGAATTCAACCAGCCGTTTGGAGATTTATTTGAACAAACCATGAGCACCCCATGGCCCTAGGGTTTCAATCCCAAACGGCTCGAAAATATAATTACCAAAATCAAAACATTATATTTCACATGTAGGTTACATGGGCACTTATGAATCGTCAGAAGCTAGGTGCACGGTCCAATTGGTCGTTTCATATGGAGAAGAGCCGGCAAGAAACTCTACGGTTATTCTTATAAAAATAATTGGCTTTTACTATATTTTCAAATTACAGTGTTTATAGGTATGGGAGGACAGTGTAGGCCTGTCAACAGGTAGGTACCTGGGTCTACAAATATTAAGTTTACAAGTTCCTAGGCCTACGTTCTCACATTCACAAAATACAAAGAATCTGTTTAAAAGGTAAATAAAAAATAAAAGCCTATTTAAACCAAATAACATGACTGCCATTACAACTATCATAAATCTGGATTATGTCAAAGAAGAATGTGATTAAAAAAAAAAATAACATCGTAATTTGGGAGCAGTTAATAGACATTTACATAGTGATGCCGTTAATGTGGTACCAGGGAAGCCTCGTGTGCAGAAGGAATTATTGCCAGTCTTCCTTGTCATCAACGTACTCTTTAATCTTGTAATAATATGCTTTATTGATAAGGATACGTTTGAACTTCCCATCGCTAAGTTCTGTAACCGACTTTGGCAACTTGTTATAAAAGCGGATATTGTTTATAAGAAATACTTGATTGTTTTAGTTCATCTAAATTTGGGTATCACAATTTCATTTTAACTAAGTGTATTATATTATGGAAATCGTTTCTTATTTTGAAAATTCCTAAGTTTATGCGAACATACGAAATACTTTCTAAGATATAAAGAGACAGAAAGAGAGAAAGTCGCATGGAAAGGTATACTTAACCCTTTTTCCTTACGTGACGATTTCTACCATTCCACTAAGGATATTGTTAAGATAAGGTTATTATACTTTCACCGCTTGAGGGTTTCCGCAGCCGCAGCAGTAGTGCCAGCACAGCACGCCAAACAAGGAAGATGGGATGACGCAAGAGTATCAACACACGTTGCGTCCCACACTAAAGGCCTACCCACTTTCCAAGGAAATAAGTACATGCCGTCTGGACTCTTTCCATCGTCGCGTGCCAAGCCATTAATTTCTGATACGGCTGGAATGCCGACAGTGACAAGAGCTCTTCGGTGATTGATCTGACTGATCGGTGACTGATGTCATTAATGTTCGCGTGCCGCGCTAAGCTGCTCAGCTGCAAGACAGGCCGTGGTGTCCGAGGCTGTTGATAACTTTGCCACAGTGACAGGGATGAGGAGAACAACAAGGAGCTCCTAGTCGCAGGGAAGTAGCGAGGCGTAATGTAGTGTCGTCTAACAAAGTGCCTATGTTCGATGACGGTAGTGCATGAAGCCAAAGACCCGACTCCCACTTACCCACAGCCAGCATTAATACCAGACGTGTCAAGTAAATTGCTCTATACTACTCTGCAGAGCGGCTCATCCCACCGTCTCTGGGAAGATGGGTTGACGGGTTGATCTGGATTCGGGCAAGCGAGTCTCCAGGCATCCATAGCTTCGATGAAGCACGGCACTTCAAAATTAATCAGTGTGGGGGCTAGTTCCTGATAAATTTCTCAGTGACGTACACCGAGGATATGAAAGCCGGTAAACTAATACTAGGTAATACCTACCACAAATATTGGTTTGTGGGATAGTAATGTTTCGCGATTGTATCGTATGATGGAAATCATTAAATAAAGTGCCCATTTATTGGAACAAAGGCTTGCCGTAGGAGTGGAATGGTAGAAATCGTCACGTAAGGAAAAAGGGTTAGGTATACCCATCCATGCGTAGACAGAGAAACCATGCGACTTTCTCTCTCTCTCTCTCTCTCTCTCCATCTCTTTCTATTATATGCGAGTGTGTGTATGCGTGCGAGTATCGCGTAAGGAACGTCGTTGCTGACGGGGGTCCCCGGACCGCGCGTTTTTTTTTATTTTCCGTGTTTAATCAGGATTATTCAGAATGTATTTTCATTCATGCTCGAAACCACATGAATCAAATATATATTTATATAAACATATTCACAAATGTAGGTATTATGTTATTAAAATAACATTATTTGAAATATCCTGTGTCTCTGTCTGTCTGTATCAACAATTCGGTACTCGGACCGCGATCGAACAATACTTACGAGTACGTGTGTAGTCGTTATTGGCTTATGAAAATTCTTCACCACATGTTTCAATTAGTCATTTACGAAAGCTTTAGTAACAGGCGATGAAGAGTGCATTCTTGACCAAAATGACCGCAGTGAAATTTTATCAAAATCTCATTTGGCAGGCCACGACGGATTTGGCGGGACAAACTAAATAGATTTCGCCAAAACTGGAAGGAGGACTCGCGGGCTCATGAACGAAGGACTGGAAGAACGAACTGGAGGAACTGGAAGGACTGGAGAGTCCTTTGTACAGGGGTGGAACCGCGCAGATTAGGAAAAAAACTCTTATGTTATAAGTAGCCCTTCCAATTATTATCACTGGTTCTAACTTTTTTAAATTCCTGCAACAGCAAAGTTATGCAGATTCCAATTTTAAAATCACAAAACCATAACTACAAAGGTGAATTGAAACGGACCATGTTCCTAAAACATTACATTAAAAATGTCTGCCAAACTACCAACGCAAAAGGCATTCCTTGATTGAAACGTAAAGTAAATGAAAAATATAAGTTTTCAATTACTTTTATTAAGCATGGAGTCATGCTAAGTTTTTTTTAATGTTATTACTTCTAGCGCTAGAAGGCGTGCTTAGGGTACCTCTATTACGAACATCTCGGCAATCCTTTTAACATGAAAGTAATAACTTTGAGTAGCTTTGAGTAGCTACCTGGAGTATAAGAACCTAGACTTACATTTCCAATAAGTTATTGGAAATGTAAACATGAACTACATTTGTGCGCCTCGCGTTTTACAGTCAGCGAAATTGATTGTTAAATTGACACAATCAGTCTTATTACAAAAAACTAAATAAACCTTGATTTAAACCTGTGCTACGAAGTCCAGGCTTACCTGCAGAACCATGGTCTTTTGTCCGTATTACAAAACTTCAAAAAACCGTGGTCTTCTTAGTGCCGTCATTTGAACCATTGTCTTTGTAACAACCACAGAGTAATACAAATATTATTCGTTCACCATTTTATCATTCTATTGCAACGTTCCGTATGCTCAGAAATGAAAACTTTTTGTTAATACGCTAATGATTATTATGATGTTTAGGAGTGTTAAAAATATTGAGAGTGTTAATTTGCATGGAATATTAGTTATTTCGTCGATTGCAGTTTTGTTTAGGTTTAAGCACATGACTTACTGTCGTATTAAGTATTAATAATACATCTAGGTACGTGTAACGAAACGTAAAATTTTCGCGCATTATATGAAACCATATCATTAAACAAAACCATCGCAAGTTGAACAAAGTTCATTTAGCTTTGGAATTTTTAAGTTATCGAAGTTTCTAATAGAACAATTGCCTCTTTGTATAGTATTACCTTCTATAGTAGGTAATTTTAATATCATATTGTGATGGACCAACAAAAGAAAAAACGATCTGAGAATTGGAGTACCGAGGAAAAAGTAAATAAACATAAAATTACTTCGATTAACTTGAAATCAGTGTTTCATTGATTCAAATTTAATTTTAATTTATTTGATTGATTCGAACACGATTTATGTTGTGTCGGCGTGGCGTTCCCAACAACTCAGCGGCTTCAATATCCTCAATATCAATTAAATCGACCATGTTAAGATCCATTTTCGGGTAAAAACAACACAACACAATGAAAAAGATGCTATAAAATACAAGAGAAATTTTGACAGATACGATTTAGACCATAGTTTGATCGTTTAAACTAGGGGCCGCCGAGGTTTAGCGTTAGACCATGATATGGTCCACGGTTTTTCGAAAAACCACGTTTTGTAATATCATTTTGGTTTAAACCGTAGTTTATAGAGCTTTAAACCGGGGTTTTCAGTTAAACCGCTTTTTGTAATATCACTGCCTATGTCAATCTGTCGTGTTTTTTGGCATTTCATACAACTTTCAAAGAATGACTGTAGTGGTTTGGATATAGGTACCTACGGATAATTTAAGTTTGTAGTCAAATTGCTAAGCAATTAATTTCCCTGACTTTACTTTGCCTTTAACAATAGGAGTAGGAAGGCTAATAGTATTTTCCTAAAGTATCTAACGAAAGTGTAACCCTGTTCATGTTACATTCTGACACAAAACTGATTGCGTCAGTGAATGTACTAAAGGGGATGAGTAACAAATTCATCTGTATTTAGAAGGTTTCAACTTTATATCTCACCCCGTCACGGTAATCTTAAGCTTGAGGCTACAGACAGAATCAATTTGTATGCTGCGCTAACGTTGCATGAAAAGTCCTGCGGGCCATATTGTAAGACTTTAATTTTTACCACGAAAATAAAAATATTCGCCATGCGCGTTCCTAGTAGGTATCGCTTAAAAATAACAGAAGATTGACTTCTTCTAAAAAGCTGTGCACTCATTGTGTTAATTGTATGTGCATTATTTTTAGGACCTCTAAAAAACAAATTGCAGTTTATCTGTTCTAAAAATGCACAAACTTTAAATATCACAGTTATACATTTATACCTACCAACCTACGACTAAAATAAAAACGAATAGACATTTAAAAAGTTAGGCGTTTCCGTAATGCCTTTGTGTTCTCACCTAGCAACGTTTGGCACCGCCTATCGTGCGCTGATAGTTATGTATCCTTTATTATGCATTCAAAAGAGAAGACGATAGAAACTTAATTATACAGGTTGTGGCTTAAATAATGGATAACCCTGAAACTGTAGATTGGCCGGATTATCATCTATCATTTACCCCACTTATATCGCCTAGTTACACGTCTATTTTTTTCCGATATAGTGTCCCAAAATTGCATTATTACGTAGAAAAAAAAGAAAAAATTTAGAATAAGTATTTTTGCGATGTTATCTTAGATTTTAATATAAAATGTTGATACTAGTCTGATAAAACAAATATTCAGGAGTGACTTAAAAAAAAAACGAGAACAAGTCACCAATTGTAGACATGGCAGCTGATTTTGTAAGAGTAGGTACCTACGATTTTTATTTAAAATATCAAAAATATTAATAATTAGGTCATGACATATTATGTCATGTAATTTTGGGCACATAGCGATATAAGTGGGGTAAATGATAGATAGATAATAGTCAGGCCGATCAACAGTTTCAGGGTTATCCATTATTTACGCCACACCATTTATAATACTGCCTCGTTGGTCTCTCGGTGGTCGCATGTGCTGAGCATGAGGTCCTGGGTTCAATGTCCAAGTCGGGAAATGTGTTATTAGGTTTTTCTAGCAGGAATTACTCAGTAACTGCCCGGAGTCTGGGTTTATGCCGGTTGATGACAAAAGGCTCGCCTCCCATTACATGGAATTAGACATAACTGGCAAAACAAAAAGTCGGTGTGCTACTGGTACTACTGGTAGTACTGCCTTACCAGTCCGGGGTTACGTGCGTGATGCTATGCTATGCGTTATGTTAGAAGTATATATTTATGTGTGCGGACCCACAGGCCACTGGTCACAGTTCTTACCGAACCTAACCCAAAGGATTCACCAAGTAATAGCTGTTGTAGTCCACAACACTATTTTCTCAGTGGTATAGTTTTAGATCCACCATACCAACAGGGGTATGGCCAGTGGTATGGTGGGTCCACAATGATATTTATTTTGTTATGATGATGTATAAATAAATAACATAGGCTTCACCTTTCGTCTTAGGCCGAAGCTCCAGAAGGCCATACCTACCATCATACTCGCGCGCGTGTTGACATCCCTGACCTTTCTGAGGATAAAAACCCCTAAAGACTTACTAACAACATGTAAATAATATACGATTTTCTCCCCATAGTACTCGTTATTAACCTTGGGAGTAAGTAAATAGCTGCTTAGTAAAAATAAAAACATTAGAAGCTACATAAATAAATTTCAACTTATTTAACGGTTGATAAATCATTTCATGGCGTTACTTGTATGTATAAAATGTATATTATTAGATCTCAACCAGTCGCATGGTTTTTATCAAATTGCTTTTAGACATGCTTTAGGCAAGTTTCAGTGCCTACTTATATGTTGTTCTGTAGGTATATAAAACGATATGTTCGGAATGAACGAATAACATGTAATTCAAAAATATTTTTTATAAGTGTTAATATCTTCTAGCACATGATAATCTAAAAATGATAATGCATAATCAAATTTTAATTAAATAAATCTAACGATACAAATGATTGTCTCTAATATTGCTTCCTATCTCCGGTTCCCAGCGGTCACCGTTCGTAAGTAGTTTTTCTTTGTTATAAATGAGTTCCTCACGAGATTCTGTGCTGTACTCGAAGTTCGGTCCTTCAACGATGGCGTCGACGGGGCAGGCCTCCTGGCAGTAGCCGCAGAAGATGCACTTAGAAAGGTCAATGTCGTAGCGAGTGGCGCGGCGGGAGCCATCACGCCGCTCCTCGGACTCGATGGTGATCGCCTGCGCCGGGCACATGGCCTCGCACAGCTTACAAGCGATACACCGCTCTTCGCCCGACGGGTACCTACGCAGCGCATGCTCCCCCCTGAACCGTGGAGACAAGGGACCTTTCTCGAAAGGATAGTTTATAGTAGCAGGCTCTTTAAAAATATGCCCTAGTGTTACCGCAAAACCTGAAAGATTTGTCATATTAAATTTTCAGCCAATGTCACATAGTAGAGTTTGGGTATATTTAAAGAGACAAAGCGAAACGCTTTGACCAGATATTGCTATCTATCGTTATATATAGTTACTGTCATATTTGGTGTAAGCAAATAAAATTATAATAATTATTAGTCGTAACTGAAGCAAAATATAAACAAATCTACACTATAAGTAAGGTAATATTAGCAACATATATATTTTTTAAATATAATTTGTTATTATCTTATTAAACATTGCGATTGCTTCTATCTAGTACACATTTTATCGGTTATACAAGTAAATCCCTGATTTCTATTACTGATGATACCATCTCGGGCACGAAAAAGGGTGGATTGTTGAGGCGTGCAGCGAATCAGTTATAGCTGCGTGTTCCTAACAAAGACTTGTCTTTTCACGTTTAATCCATACTATAAATATATGTATATATATATAGATATATATTTATATATAATAATATTAAATATTCGAAAGTAACTCTGTCTGTCTGTCTGTATGTTATCGTTTCACGCCTAAACCACTGAACTGATTTCAATAAAATGTAGCCATCTTAGGAAAGGACAAAAGCTACTTTTTGTGTAAAAAATAATCCTAATAGGGATACCTATAGGGGATAAAAGTTTGTCTGGGAAACTTACTACACTTATACACAAAAAACTGTGATAATCATAATATTAACACTAGAAATAAGAACATACTACGTGCTCGGATTTCACCGGCTTCATAAGGTTCATAACTCATTTGTTGGGCTTTGCATAACATTTTATGAAAATTCTTAGGTTATGAACAAATTTCCAAAGCTTGACGATTTATATGAAATTGCAGATCATTATTCAGTAAATATAGGTATCATACCTAAAGGCGCTAATCGCATTTTGATCAACAAACGACGTAAATCAGAGCTGCAACTTGCAAATAACCATAATATTATTCAAAGAAAATTTGAATTATATTATTAATGTGTCAGAGTGGGGTCAGAGGGTCATCTTAGGGGCGGTGGGCAATGGCTAGTACTGTTATAAGAAACCAAAGTATACTCACCTCGCAGTATCTCCGTCCAAAACACAGTTTGGGCTATCCGCTCGACGAAGTCCGTGAATCCGGTCTTTGGTGGAATGTTATTGACGTAGAGCCAGGACGCCTGGTATTTGTTTCTTGGACAGCAGTAGTAGGGAGGATAGAGCGTGGGTGGTGGTGGGCATGGGGGTAAGCAAGAAGGAGGGGGTTGCGGGCGAAACGGCGCGCATATCGCGGGATTGTTTCCCTGGTCTTGCTGCTGCCAGCGAACATGCTCACATACTACTTTAGCACTCACGCGATTTTGAGGTCTCAAAATACCACGTTTAACTAAAAGCATTTTCTTTAAAATGATGTAACTATAATGACGTTAAACCAATGACTTAAACATTGTCGTTATTTATGGATTGAAATTTCGACTGTCAAAGTCTCATAAAGCCTCATTTTAGAAATATTTCAATAGTCTTTAAAAAAGTTGTCACTTCACAGTTTCGCTATCTTGAAAACATGGCCGCATGGGTATGGGTGGGCTGGGAGCATGGAGTAGACTGGGAGTTACATTGAAGTCTATTTAAAGTATATCAATTTCCTTTTAACTTAAATGTCGCGAATAAGTTCACAAGTATATAACGTCTGTGTCGTGAACGGAATGGCAACGACACGAACTTTATATTAGTTATCTAGTATTATAAGTAAAACTTTGATGAGAATACTTTGTTTTCGCTACGTCAGACTACAAGGTTGTTTTTTGACTGGCATATTTTAAACTTGTCGAGTGAACAAGGGGCCTCTGTAAAAGAGTAACAACTTAACTAGTTTCGTTACTATATTAAATGAGCCCGATAAAAGCAGCTTTCATTATTTCTAACAATATCTTCAAAAATGTGAATAAACATTACAACTTAAATCTGTCCACTCTTTCTAAAAACAAAATAAAATAGGCTAAGTATGCGTTTATTTTCCCTAGGAGGAAAACAAATTACAACAAAGCAATAAACGATATTCAATAACCATTTATTATTCCCGAAAACAAACAAATTACCAATATCATCATCAACAAAGCAATAGGTGATATTTAATAATCATTTATTATTCCCGACAAAAAACATTTATTACCAAAATCATCATCAACAAAGCAACAGGTGATATTCAATAATCATTTATTATTCCCGACAGGAAAACATATTACGAACGTCATCATCAACAAAGCAATAGGTGATATTCAATAATCATTCATTATTCCCGACAGAAAAACACATTATCAACATAATCATGAACAAAGTAATAGGTGATATTCAATAATCATTTATTATTCCCGACAGGAAACATATTATCAACATGATCATCAAAAAAGCAGTACGTGATATTCAATAATAATTTTTATTCCCGACAGGAAAACACATTACCAACATCATCAACAACAAAGCACTATTAGACATATTTTAATAATCAAAATAGAATCCGTATCCCGCAGCTAACATTATTTCTATGGTCGAACTAGACACAAGTACATTAGAATAGAACATTCCGTTAACTAAATTTGCGAAGTGAGTGGAGGGAAAGTCAGCGGATTGCATTATGCAGTGGCTCGTTTCTTCAGGCATTCGAAAGTTAACGCCAGTTAACCCCTGAAGCAGTGGCCCAGCTGTCTTGTGTACTTGGCGTGCAATCGTTTGGCTGTTCAGCTCACAACATGAAACCGCATTCTGGGACCGTACTCAAGCATGCCATTGAAAAATTCTACAAGAAGTTTACTGTCTCCTTCAACATTATTATAATCCTAACCTTTGCTGTGGCCCGAGTAACAATTTTTTACTTCTAGCGTAGGATGGTCTGTATTGTGTTCGTTGTGTTTGAACATGGTTTGAAGCAACATCTTGTTGTTATGTGTAGCTGCAATCTGTTAGTCACCGCGTGCTAACTACCATGCGGTTAGTAGTTAGTTCTGTGTTTGATTGTTATATAGGTCACCATGCGTGTGTTGGCCGTCTTCGAGCCGTGCTGCACTTGTTTGATGATCTACATTATTATATCAAAGAACGAAACTTCAACGTTTCAGTTTCAATGCCTTGCATGAACTTTTACTTGGTGGTGGTATAGACATAATAATTATGAAGGAATGAGGTGCATGTAGAACATAGGTAGAGCAAAAACAAGCTTTAACAAAAAATTTAACGAATGAAAACAGAAACTAAAAAGTGACAAAAAAACCTTTAATTCTAACTAAGCTCCTAAATTAATGTAAGTAACTAATTTTGAGGCAGCGCCAAACAAACAATCTACGAAGATCAATCAAGCTGCCATAATTTTTCGCTTTAGGTACGTAAAGGTTGGTGGAGTTGATAGCGACCCTGCCTTCTGAGCCGCTGGTCCCGGACAAGTCAAACATTTGTGTGCATGAACATGTCTGTTTGACCTGTGTCTGGGTGTGTATATGTATATAAGTATGTATATCAGTCATCAAGTTACCGTAGTACAGGTTCTACCTAGTTCGGGACCTGAAGACCTTGCGTGGACGTTGCCTCAGATAAAAAAAAATTACTTAGTAAATGGGACCAAATTCAAAGTATATACTATCCAATTAAAAAATAATCCTCAAAATCTGACTATTCTGTAAGAAGTTATGCGTGGTCATACATTAAAAAACCGGAGTACATGCGTCGCCGTGAGAACCTCTTCCTTTTTTCATCGGTAAATAATGTAACGATCGTGCACGTTGAATTATGCACTGAGCTGATGAATGATAGAGATGTAAGAAAAGAACATCCTACTACTTCACCGATACCAAAAAAATTGGTGATAAATTGGTGATGATGACGAGTTTTTAAACAGTAGAAATCACAAACAAACTACCTACCTATTTGGTTTTTCGGGAGGTTAATAATACCAGCCTGTTATTCTCCCACTACAGGGCACAGGTCTCTTCTCATACAGTGATGGCATGAGCATTAATCTCCACGCTTGCTCAAGGCGGATTGGCGATTTCAGACTTATATTGATCATAATTTCTCAAGAAGTTTTCTGTCACCAAGTAAGTTTATCTTGTACAGATAAAACTACGTAATAATTGAAAAACTCACATTGATACCTGCCTGGATTTGAACCCTCGTGCATGAGAGGCAGAATCTTAACCACAGCGAGCTATACATTCTAAAAATGTTCTTAGTGGCTCGAAGCATTTAAACCATGGAATTGGTAAGTTCATGTCGGCGCATCATCACCGTCGTTGCCGGAGTCACACATATTTGTTTGCACCAATATATCACACAAATACACAGTAATAGGAAATGGCAGGAAACTATTTAAAAGAGTACAAAGAAGATACCTTACTTCAAATCAGGGTGTTTATTCCACGAGCAGCGCACAAAGAATGTCCTTTCATTCGCATTACAACAGTTTTTATACGCAAAGGAGATTGGCGAGTTGGGTACCTCATCAAATCCAAACGTTACAAAATCTACTTAGGTATATGCAAATTAAAGGTGTTATATCCGTAGTTATTTTTCATGCTAAAATGTTTTAATAGTTGTTGTGAGTAATTAAAAAAACATGATTTTACGGTGCAGCCCCGTTACGGAAACAAAACGCATAAAATAGAGCCAATTAAACGTATAACGTCAGTGTTGCCTTAAAATAAGTATAAGGTAATAAGTGACGTTATAGCTATTGGATGGCCTAAAATAATTTCAAATTCTTCTTATCTATAGATAAGAAGATTTTGAATACGGCTATTATAATAGCCGTTTTCGTATCTCAACAGAGAACACCCTACTTTAATAAATCTTATTAGACAAAAATCCTTCTATAGTTATTAAAGTACAAATGTATGATTTAAGTAGGTATGTACCAAGCATTATTTTTGGTGGTCCATTTTGAGGTTATGTATAAATCAATTTAATATCCCCAAGTCTAACGTATGTCTTACCATTACATATATTTTGTTATACTATATTGTAGCATTCAAATCCATATATTCATTCTATGAAACGGTGATACTGAAAATACATGGTTTTCTGCCAATTTCCTTACCGCCAAACTTTACCGCCAAAAATAATTTATATAAAATAATTATTTACAGGAGATTACGTTTTAAATCATTCAAGTCAAGATAAATCCTTAATAACTCTAAAATCTCTAAAATAATTTATATTTTAAACAATTCAAGCGGATGTATCGAGATAAATCCTTAATACCAACATAGAAACTTAATAAACACACAACGTTTTAAATAAATCAAAAGGAAGTTTACGAATAGAAACTTTATAAAAATTCAACCGGAAATCTCAATAATTTAAATACATAATAATAAAAACTTTAACATAGACTTAACCGGAAATACACTTGTATTTCCGGTTAAGTCTATGTTAAAGTAGTATAATTCAATAAATAACATACAAGTCAGATTAAGTATAAAATAATCGAAACAAGCTTAAAATTAAAATCAAATAATGGTTTGGCGCCCATATACACAACGTTATAACTCTTAATATATTTATTCTATAATATCCTGGAACTGGGAACATTTAATCGAGGTTTACACAAAAGTTGGAAACATTTGTTATCTTAATACACAGGAATTTTGTGAGTTTGGCGTTAGTTACGAAATGAATATGACCAATCTAATCTCTGCTTGTGTGCAGCTTAGTTCTAATATTTGAGTCTAGCTATTTGATAAGCAAATATTATGTATGGCAAACACCGACGGTCGAATATACTCATAGTTTTAAACGCAAATTTCCGACCGGATTCCGGTATGTTAGTAACATCGGAAGTGTGAAACATGATTTCAAATGAACCTTCTAGTAATTAATTTCAAAAGCAAATCGAACATAGGTATTGGTTTCTACTGCTCACTCGCATAAACTGTTAAAACTCCTAAATACAGGTTCATAAAGAGATAGACGATGATAGATGTTGTTAAGGTAACCATTTGTAATCTTTATTCATTAATAAAATACAATATAAAATAATCTAATCTAACCTAATCATAATCTTAGTACCTACTGTTTTTATTTCCTTATTTTTTCTTAGTCGGCGGATTTTAGTACAGAGGTGACAGGGCGTGAAATATAAGAAGGAGCGTCAGTGTCTACGACACGGATATTAAATAACGCCTCCCTCTGAGCATCCCTAACGCCACTACAAGAAAGATCTCGCGTAGTCTGCAGTCTCCTTCGAAGATGATGGGCTCTTTGACTACGTTTCCCCATGCATTTCGACATAAGTCACTGAAGAAGTCTCTAATTTCATTACGACGACGTGTTATTAGACCGCCTTGCTTGCAACATAGAGCATGATCAACGTTGAGTTCATCGCCGCCACAGCTTGATGCACAGCATGGTTTTGGCATAGAGACTGGTAATCTGTGGACGTAATGCTAGTGCGTCTCTGAGCTCTAATGAGGTTAGATCGAAATGGTCTTTCTTAGTCGGTATGATAGATAACCAGTAGAAGGATTTTGTTTTCATTTTTGTCGAAATTGATCGTTCAATCGCTCGTCTTTGGATAGGAGAGACTTTGCCCAAGACGGTATCCAAGAGTACGTCATCGAGAGTGTTTTTCTCTTTACGGCTTTCTTTCTGTGCATATTTAACGGATCTATGATGTTGAGAAAGGTCCATATATGTATTTTATATCAAAACACTTGAGAGGACTGCACAACCTTTTTGTTGAACATACATAGTTTATATTTGTCATTTTTATTAGAGCGGAAATTCCTAAACCACCTTTGTGAATGGGTAGAGAGAATAAGTCAGCTTCCAAGGGTCTCGATATCGCCTGCTAGTAGAGGGGGTAAAAAATTGTTACGCAGTGTGTCTGTCAGTGGTTCGAAGAATTAGTTTACGTTCTCTAAGACTCTTAATAGGAAAGACCATTGGAATTGAGCTGCTTTAGTGAGGGCAGTGTAGGCAGCTTGGGGTGAGTCTTTACAGACAAGAGAAAGTTTTTCTATTGTAGATTACCAGTTTTTAATTTTCTGGTTTACAAAGTTTTCTTTTTTTTCGCCAATATAACTACTAAGGAAGCGCGATCCAGTTATATATAATTGTGCTACTGCAATCCTCAAATGCAGGCTTGTTTCTCCAAATCGTAACAAATAATCTATCCAATTTTCTGATGTGGTGCCTGTTGGGCCTCCACCGCCGTTTAATTTCCTCGCAACCAATTCCACATGTTCACTAGTTATGTCTACTTCTAGTAGTGGTGTCAATTCGGGGAGGCCATCAGGTAGTGTAAATATACTTGAATCAGGATTAAACCCGGGGGGTGCTTTTCATGCAATACATCCAGGACCATTTTTACGTCAATTTCCACTAGTATCTTTTGTCAATAACCAATTTACGGCTTCGCGTGTTTTTCTCGCTGTATGAGACGCGTAAATTTTTTTTGTGACATAGTCGTTGTTATCCTTATATTTTTTTCTGTTTGTAGGAGTTACGGAAAGAATGATCTGCTTTGGTAGCCTCGGTTATTAGAATATCGAAAATTTCGGCCCATAAATTTTGGCGTCGGTCAAGTAATTTTGTTATATATTTTCTTCTCTTTGTTGCATGACGGCAATGAAAATCAAAAGGCGTTCAGAAGTATACTCTGATTTAAGGATGTTATATACTCGTATGTAGTTAAGTGTAATGACGAACGAGGTGCAAATTAAGATTTTCTATAAGTATATGTAACGCGGAAAAGAATAAAGAAAACAAATAATCACGTACTCACTAAACACACGTCACAACATTCCTGTGTCAAGCAAGCAGAAGCCTAAACAATTTAAAAAGTTAAAAGTACGACTAAAGTGACTACTTAATTAGGAAGTAAATTCTTACATTTTCCTATTTGTTGTTGGTCTTCCAAGGAACATTAAATAAGTAAATAATGTACAGTCTGGAAAATTAGCTGTTAAGCAAGTGGACACCCTACGTCAATTTAAAATTTCACACAACTGTCAAAGAAGTGTGTCTGGGTGTTTATATGTATTTAAGTATGTATATCAGTCATCAGGTTACCATAGTACAGGTTCTACCCAGTCGGGACCTGAAGACCTTGTGTGGATGTTGTTTCATATTATAATATTATATTAAGTATGTGGAGCTGTGGCTCAAGCTATGTCCCATCTCTTATTCTGCCCTCTGTGCCCCAAAAAGTGCAGCCAAAGTGACCTTTGCGCTTCCACCGACGATGCTGTGAAAGTGTGAAAGTTTTCGGCCAACAAGATCTAATTCACTGTCGTGCCATCGACACGTCGCGTCGTTGAAGAAATTGATAGTCAATTACCTTAGCAGTTCCTTTCCCTGAATTTACCTCTAAACAAGCAACGTATCAAAATCTTAGTTAGATAGGTAACTATAACATCCTAATAAGTACTAACTTCCTAGTCTTAACTAATGTTACAAATGTGAAAGAGAATTTGTGTGTTTGCTTTGTTTTCACGCTTAGTCGGCTGAACGGATTTGGACGAAACTTGGCACACAGATAGACTAAGACCTGGTTAAGGACATACTACTTTTCGTCCTGGGTCGCAGATGAAGTCGTAGGCAACAGCTAGTCACTAATACTTGACTTATCGCAACGATATCACGAAGAAAGTTTAATCACGTGTTCGCTTCGTCTTCGCCTCACATTCGCGTCGCCTTCGTCGTTAGTTGGTCGTTATGCTAATAGCCTTGAGCCAGTGACGCGCCTGCTCGTCACCGGTTCATCGGATTACAGATATTATTCTACCTACGCCTACGACTGTGAGGCAACTGGGAACAGGAACGGCCTCTATATCTTAATTAGTTTACTGTAACTGCTGCTTCGAATAGAGAAAAACCTATTATTTTAGTTATACATGTGTAGGTATCAGCGTAGTAACTTTAGGGAAAAGGTTATTTCCCATACCGATCGTACTAGCCTCGACCGGGTCCCCTTTGCGTGGTGGCTATTACCCCAAAAAGTTTGTATTTGCTAGCTAGTAGTAGTTTTTTTTAGCTAGTATACAACATCGATTTATTTCAAGCTTTCAAATTCTAACATTCCTAACACTATACACGACAAAGCGCTTCAAAGCAAATATACGGAAATCCGGCCGTTTTTTAATTTCAATTCCATTATTCATATCCTATGCACCATACCGGAGGCACTCTATTCATATTTGAATATTCAGATGAATATTTCATAATATTTACACAGTTCAATACATGAAACCTTTGATATTTAATAAAAGCAAAATAATTTGCCAATTATTTCACGCTCACGCTAAAATAATACCAGAAGGACCTATCGAGTATGCAATAATTAGTAAAATCGGATAAAATAATGTAGATTATATTTTTATCTACCTAATCTGTCGCAACACAAATGTCATGAAAATTATTCAGAGGTCTGGCAACGGATTACCATATATAACTACGTTAATGCTTTTGATATTACACTTCAGCTCTCACGACGACCCACTAAATATAATCAGCACTAAACATAATTAAAACGTCTTTTTAGCTCTGTCATCGTCATACGATTTAGAGAATACAATGATGTTATTATCCTTAGGATGGAGTGTAATAATTAGTCGGTTAAACTGTCGTCAAATTGGGATAAGTGACAGTTCATTACAATAATTACAAACAAGCATCGAAATCAGACGATCTGCCACAGCTCGGCAGGCCTATTTTCAACAGTAACGATAGGCTAAGTTGACACACAATTTATTTTGTTCTTCATTTGAGGGTCTGAATTCGATCTTCGTTGCTAAACGACGCTGCCAAGATAAAGCTCATGAAACACAAACCGGTCGTGCCTCGTGCCACTGTGTTGTCATGAGAACATTTATTAGAGTCGTTTCAAGAAGTTTATATGCTGAAAATTATATTAAAAAAATATAAATTATATCTGTTCTATGTTCCTAGTACATAGGAGTAGGAGTAGTATACAGGTCGCCATGACATGGCTCTATCGCTGGCACGACTAAGCTACGCTACGCACGTGTGCTTAGCTTCGCTTAGTATGAAAATGTAGGCGGGATCGTCCACTGCAACCCACGGTCACACTAGAATGCGTGGCTGGCAATATGAACAGCTATACTAACGTGGGTAGGTTACGTCTTCCTGCAAATCCTACGCCGAAGTAGAATTCCACCTGCATATGTGAAATAGCACAGGTTCCCAAAACTGATCCTCAGTCGTTGAAGCGAATCTTTGATATTGGAGACCGCAAATCTTGAGCGTAGCGTAGGTACGCTTCACACCTATATGGATCGACGATACGGCTGGAAATGTGGTTAGTGAATGCGGAGACACGCGTACAGAACCAATAGATAACCTTTTACATTAGGAATTTCATAGTAGCCGTCTGAAGTAAATATACCCGGTTAATGTGGGCGTACTATTAATACGTGTGCTCTGCCTACTCCACTAAAAAAAGGTAAATTTAAAAATCTAAATATCCGACTACGTAAATAGTGAACTTCAAAAAGGATGGAAACAAGATGACCTATTTCTGTCTCCAATCAGTAAGTACACCCTAAGCCTTACAATCACATGCGGTCGGAGGCATTAGGTCCTTATTGTTCAATTTACGATGAAACCTTCGAATGCATAGATTGTACGGCAAAGTGTAGTTTTAATATTCATTAAGTTCAAGCATTCTTTATTTAAACAAACACATTATTATAAAAAGTAGGTGAAATCGAGATCTTGCCGGGCATGATCTTGAATGGCCAATCTCAACTCCAGACTTAGAACGCGAAATATCGACCTGCCAATCTTGACTCGAGATTGCATTCCCTAAATAAAATAAAATATTTCACATTCGTAATGTTGTACAATTTTCACAATAGTAAATTGTCCCGTATTAGTTGGCGTCCTCTGCCGACACGCTGCTCGCCACAACCGTCAGTGGTGCCAACCAAGTGCCAAAATGTCCCACAACTTTCACGATTATCACATAAATCGAGCTGTTTGCGAGTAGCTGTATTATTCCTCTAATGAGAATAATATTGGCGTGATATTAAATGTGCTAATTTTGCTAATTTACTGGATTCATAAGTTTACGATCCCTTTATGGGATACGTATATAGTGTTCGTTAGGGCTGGATAACTTTTTGAATCTACAAGTATTTTCCTATTTAGAAGCAATGGATGATCTAGTGAGAATATCACCATTCACCATAATCACCACGACTTACAAACAGTTTAGTGTATGTTATTATTAGCAGTAATATAGGTGCCATTTTATTTTCTTTCACAATCGATGTAAGAAATGCAAGAGTTCGGATATTCTGAGAACCCTCACACTTTGTTATATATACATTTTATATAGCTGGTTAACTAACATCATAAAATTACAATGTAGTGCTGAATTGCCAAGCCCTCGTGTACGTTGTTGTTTGCACAATAAATGGTAAGAAGGGGTGCATTTAAAGAGCCTCCACAAGTGAGGTACTTAAGTACCTCCGGCGCACCCTGGACTGTCAGCTTTGCCTACTTAACGGTTGACACTTCTTTCAACTATTCTCGTCTGATCGGTTGTAGTATGTACCAAAGTACATACTTAACTGTAGCATTCTGAGACCGGGATCTAACAATGTCTCTGTCTTCCAATTATAGTTTGACAGATGTGCGACAGTGGCAGGAATAATGCTTAGCCTACGTGCTAAGTAACGTATATAGATCTCGGCTTTAGGGCAAGATTCACAGATTGCGCTTTGACTTTACTTTTCTACGTAAAGAAAGCGTCGCATACGAATATGAACCTTATTTGTATACATTATAGTTTGTGGTGGTACTAAACGCTAGCTAATGTTCGCTTACACGAATACAAGTGCTTCCTTTACATAGCAAAGTAAACTCGAAGTACGTTTTGTAATTCTTGCCCTTAGGACTTTCAGAAAGTGATTTTCTACATATGTAGGTATGCAGGCTCAAGCTCTGAAATTACTTAGAACTGAACTTGATCCCTTCAAAGACACGACTATTTGTAACTGTCAACAATCTGTTTACTCAGTTTTGAACGAGGCGTGTGTGTGTACTGCTCGTATAATATGAGCTCTTCGTGTGAATGTGCTACTTAAACTGACCCGGGGACTTAATTATTTGTTTTGTGAGTTTGTGACTAAATAAAACCAGTAATACGAAGGAAAAATCTTTATTAGTTCATAAATAGGAGATTACGTTCAGCAGGACATTCAGTTTAGTGCATGCGAAGATATAAACATAATTTCTCAGGTTTACAACACGTACCTATATTCTGGAATCAGGCTGACAGAAGCTGAAAAAAGTCACCGTTATGTCAAGGTACCTGCTTATGCTATTCATCAAAGTCTACCTTTAGATCCACCTTATCTCTTAAAATCTCTTTCTGTATATATAATGTCTTTTTGTTGGATATCCTCATGGAGACCGTTGTCTCTAGATGGATCTGCTACAACGCTTTTGTCACCATAAGTCAGGAGCCCGAGAGGTTCGCACCCTCGACCGGTACCTCTTGGCCCGCCACGCTTTAGTGGGCTCCACCACCACGTGCTATTGTTCTACGATTGCATCTATTCCTAACTGGTCTATGTTCAGCATAACGTGCTATTCCACGCCTAGCTACTTTTCTAATACTGTTGGAGTGAGAGCGTATACTCTCTTTCTGTCTCTCCGCCACCTCCTTTCAAGAAAAGGCGAAGGCATCGCGCTTTCTCTCTCCCGAACATGGATTGAACCACAGTCAGAAGCGAGAGATCAATGCTTGAAGATTACTTGAAGCAAATCGTTCTAACTGATGACACCGCGTCGTTCGTTTCTTTCCAGTTTGGTCTTCCCATGTATGGTAGGCGTTTAGATCTTTTAGGCTATCTGCCGTAAGTATTTGGTTTGTTCAGAATGACTCAAAGCTCTTAATTTATCTTTTGACAGGTTAATTTCTATTTCCGAAAGGAAGTGGCACTGTTTGCACCGTCGTTGTTATCTGTGTTATAGCTGTTTGCTATGAAGATACCTATATAAAGTTGTTTAAGTCCGCGTTAGATGAAAAACTTTGCTTAAATTTTATCTGACATGCTAATTCTGGCTGGGAACTAGATCTATAGAATGGCCCATGTATGGGATTGGATTTTAGGGATTTCCATATAGATCAAATAAATTTACTTATAAGATGAATGAATTTGGATCGTATATTTTCCGCAATCTTTACACACTCGTCTTAAGGGTTTGAGCATCTAGCTCTTAAAAATTGCACGTCAGAAGATAATTAAGCGTTCAAATTTGATAGTTACTGTTTTAAAACATCTAAATTGTTACATACGTTAACGCACACGTTATTTTTCAGCTTTTGCCAGCCCTACTGCAATTCTGATTATATGGAACATCTAATATGTAGATGATTACATTTATAAATAGATTATATCAGACATTACAGATGAGAAGGTATCTTATATGATTGATACCTATCTACTTACGTTATAATTAATACATTATTAAATAACTAGAGATATTTAATACTACTCCCGTCTAAGGACGGACACATAGTGGTTACAACTGCCGAGTATTTTATATTTTTTTGTTTTTTGTGTTTTTTTGATAGTTGGGTATACATTGATAATAATAAGTATCTCGGGCTATGGATCGCCCAGTGTAGTAAGTAAGTAAAACTACAGAAACTTCTTAATAATCTTCCACCCTTAATAATCATCCACCCCGCAATTTTTATTGAGAAAATCCTTTGGAAATATCATCATTATAGTACGGCGGCGCTATTTGGCTCCATCCGTTTATTTTTCCACACTTTTATAAAACATTGTTAGTTACCTGTTATCATCATTGATTCAGATCATACTCATCATTATCCAAAATGTTTTTAATAAAATAAAATCGTATCATCCTCTAAACCTAATAAAGCGCCCCCACCATAAATACAATATTTTTCTCCCCCTTCTACCCAATGATACTTTTTGTCAAAAATTTCTTGGTGTTATTGCTTCTTTGTCCCGCTCCTATTTATCAAGTTTAGTCGCCATCATGGCTGGCCCTTCTCGCAAAAAACCGGGCAAAGCCCGGATACGTCTATCAAAAACGATCTATCCCTTAATCGTACACCTTCATCCACTCTACCTCACATACGTATTTATTAGCCACCCTTACCAAATTACCCGCAAAGTTACGCATAGAAAGTACAAAATTAAAAATAACTTAATAATAATTTTCTAAGAAATTTCATAACAACTGACTACTTAGGTTAGCCTTTATATAAAGCTGCGCTCACACGGCCGTAACGAGTAATCTAACATATAATGTTAAGTGAATCGAATCGTTTAGATGACGTACGACCTCATGCCGAATACTGAAAGAGTCCTCTATTTTGGTAACTTTCTCTGTTTTCTTTAGATTTCTTACGGATAAACCAATAAATTTTCACTCCTTTGTTGCTATTACCAGAGGTGTTATATCCGTTTTTACGATAGTTTTGTCGATACGATTTCAAATAAACGGCTTATTTATATACGTGTTTTTATGTTTTCTACTTCCCGTTATTGCCCTCTACCTGATGGCACATACCCTAAACAATTTAGTAAGTGAGCGTATCACAGCAATATCATAAAGTGCTTTGTGTAAACACTAAAAGACTAACGAAACTATTGCGGAAATTAAAATGCTTTACGGAATTCAGCGCAGTTCAATAGACTTTTATTTGGTTTCATTGGTTCTTTTTTCTCACAGATATACTAAAACAGATAGGTACTAGCTATAACTTATCGAATATCTGTTAAGAAAACAAATGGAACCCCTTGAATTTGCAAATAGCGGTTTACTCTTTGATGATGATAATTTGGTTACCGCGATAAATTGTTGAGTGTGGCGGTGACATAGCTCCACATGAAGGCAGCGGAAGGCTGCGAGCGCCCGCGGGTATGCCGCAAAAACTCGGCAGAAGGATCAGAGCTAGCTACGCCCTATCAATAAATTATGTAGCGCTCCCAACTCTGTGCAATCCAAAGATTTACATACCCGGCTTTACCTTAACTATCTCAACACCTCTTAAGCTTCCTTATTTCCGTTGCTGCTTCTAAGTTCCCATTTCTTAGTCTTATACCATAGATATACTACTTTCTTAAAGTCTTACGCCAGGAACATCAGTTAGGTACATAAGCATTTCATAAGCGATGGAAATGAACTGATTATCATTTTAAAGTACCCTGTTATAGCCCAAACGGTGCTTGAAACTGATACTTTCTATCTCAACAGCCTTTAAAGAACTTTCAATTAGTAGCAGTAATTAATTGCCAACCGAATTAAATATCAAGGTGAACAATTAGTACGAAAAATTTATATTAACTTTGAAGAGCTAGTCAAACCTATCAGCAAATTTTCTAATTTAATTATGTACCAGATTTTTAGAACAACAAGAAGTAGGTATTCTGAATTTGTCTAAAACCACAATAACTTGCCGGGTGGAAGATTTGCAGATGAAAAAGGGTAGATTTCGACAATATGTATAGGTTTATATACTTAATTAATCATCGAAATGGTTAAAATGCATAATTCAAAGTAGAAGGCCAATTAACGCGTCACTGATGTTTATTGACAGTCACTGGAGGAAAATATTATGATATATTTGTGTGTTGATGTTCTCGACCCGTCGCGATGGTGACTCTTCCATCTCAAAATCAATCATGTTTTCAATGTCAGCTTCAGTGTTTTGAACCAAAGGTACCCCCGTGAAGTGTGAATCGACCTTTCATGTTTTACATTGTATATTGTATATTTCTACGATTGGTATATTATGAGTATTGGTATATTAAGATTATTTGGTATTATATGACTTTATATTAAGTTGTTCTTACGTACTAAATCTTATTCTAAGACAATGAATTTTGTCATACTGGTTAGTTAAATTCGAATGAAATACTAGTTACCATAATTAAATACCAGCTTAACGATCGATCCATCTTTCTATTGACGCGATTACGGACATCAGGATCTAGATGTTCCAATAGCCAAACGGATATGTAAATTTATCACAAGATAGACCCAATTCAGTAGGTTCAGCTCATTATAAATAATACTTAGAAATAATTTTCAAAGCGAAATGATCGATGGTCTTGAGGCATTCTAAATGAATTATAACACAATATCACGCGTGAATTCCGCGATGGGTTAGGCAGATAATAAAAGTAAGTTACTATTTAATATACACGGTTTGATATTTCGAATGTTACATGTGATTATTCTAACACAAATAGACAATTATGTTTAACTTTCATTTCAACATTCTTGTATGTACAGCCATCTCGAAATAAATACAGTTTTGAACACTCCGACAAGCTTATAAATAAAGTTCCGATAAATAAGTATTTAAAAACTAGGGGGTTTTCAAACCCCGTCTAAAATTATTTGGTGTTTTATTCCTTACAGCGATTTATTTGTTTGTTTATATTACATCTTAATGATTAGACATCTTATATATCATAACCTTACAGACTTTGTTGGTAAAAGAAGTTACCGACATCTATACTGCTCCTAACCTTTTGTCGAATAGATTACTTCTAGGCGTCGCTCGCGACTTCTTCCGCGGGGTTAGTGGTTTCGTCCCCTTTAAACCGCTTTCTAAGTCGTATTTCCAAAAAGCTTACTTTGTGGTACTTCCCAGGCACTACCCTTTTATCTACGTATGTAAATGAACCGTTACCAGATACTCCAAGTATTCCACAAATTAGGTGTAGGTAGTTGGTGTTTGCAGTTGAAAATGCAAGCGAACAGTCATGAACTTTATTATTAACTTTCGTGGTCACATTATCTGTTGTGGCGCTAGATCATAAGATCCCCAAAGGATTCTTCTGCCGATACTGACCATCCATTATCTTCCCATTTCGATCTTTCCTGTAATTACCAGTGCTTCTGAGTTTACTGACCTCTTCCAGCAATACCTAGGTACTGCTGAAGGGAACCTAGATGACAAGCAGGCTGACGATCCGCCAGGTGGTAAGTGGTAACGCCATTTCAAAATACCTGCAACACTGCTGCCATTCATGGAGACGAATTTGAAGTGTCTCATGTGCCCGTAATTTCACCTTTCAAACCGGAACACAGCCATGCTGGGAGGCAGAAATGGCTAAGGTGGTAGTACCTCCCCGGTCGAGCCCTGTTACATGGAGCTCTACTACTACTGTATTGGTGTGAAGACTTGGATGTCTTTAATTAGTGCTGGAAATTATCTCATTGACTTCTAAAGCAAGGCGGCATGTTCTACAGAATGTTACGCAGTGTTACAGGTCATTTTTATACAAACACACGGATGTGGAAATATAGAGCGAGTGACATTTTATAACAGGTCTCTTATTTTCTTCACTCTTGGTGATTTATCTCAGATTTTCTTCTAAATGGTTAGATCTTAGCGCCTGACAAATCTACAACCTTACGACGAGCAACCAATCGTACCGATACCGAATGTTTAGTGCGATTCTACACACTTCCATTTTCCCCTAGTATGTCGGTCTCTAATATTACAAAATCTGTAAGATTAAGACTGAATAATATAAATTTGATACGAATATGATTATTATGAATGTGAATTTTATGAATAACCATTCCTGTATCCTATTTACAATCAATCTTGTTCCTTTGTCAACTCATCCATATACATTCATCCATGAAGTCGAAACTATAGCGAACTCGTAATGTGACATTTGGCATTGTTCAACTCGTGAGTAAAGGTCGACTTCCGAAGTGGTAAGAATACAGCCTGGCACGAGACCGGTGTAGTGAATCATGTAGGTAACGCCCGCACAAAACATTAACCAATGGAACTACCAAATATTAAATAACATTCCTGTATCCAATCTGCAGATCCGGAGCAATCATTATAATTAGGTATGTACATTAGTAATAGTTTACGGCCACTGTTCCTAATTATCTTTTATTTACATCGTATTTCTCAGAAAATATATGTCTCTGTCTATTATAATTTGATATTTACAACTACTTGGTATTTGCTATTTGGTGTTTAATCCTTAGTATACGGCAGCGGCTTGTTTGTGCACGCTGCACGGAAAAAAACTTAAACTTATACTAGGTAGATATCCGTTGAACTTAAAATAACTTATATGCCTATGATATTTTTTGTTTGTTTTTCATTTTTTTTTTTTGGTACGACTTCTTAAAATATTCTCGGTTGTGTTTATGATTTCACAATTACCTAATAATCTCGCCTCTTGCTTTTGAAACATACCTACAAATAAATTTAATATAACATATTTGTTACAACATATATATAGTACAATGATTAAGTATACTAATGAGCCTCACATCCATCCATGCACACTCAGAAAAGACAGATCTACGAACAAAACTATAACTATTCTAACAAACTATATTAATAGAAAATTTAAAACTATAAGTAACTATTTTCACTTGGTTGACCCAAGTGAATATCATAAGAAATACGCAGAGAAAGAATGTAGCTACATTCAATAAAACCTATATTTCTTAAAGTAACATACACAACACTAGCTATAATAAATAATACGAACCTAATTAATGAGTTAACTAAGTGAACTAATTTCAAATATACGTTAAACATCTAAATAAGTAATTATAATATAGGTAAACTAGGTTTGTTGTCGTACCGATACAAACGGCCAATTATCATCATATTGGAGCCCCATCGAAACCGGGTCTAAGAAACAGTCAAACGACAATCGCCCTTTCTGGTAATCCAATCAAAAAACATTTATTCAAACTAGGAGAATCAGCAATTTTTGAAATAACATAAGACAGTCCCTTTACTGCTTTCTAGTGCTTTCGCTGAGAAGAAGTGGCGCAACAACTCCCCAGCAGCACAGCTGTCTATTTGGTTAGAAGAACGCTACGACATAAAGGCAACGTCAATGTAATTTGGCACCACTGATGTGCGATTAACTGTATTTGTTCTTCCTTCTTTTTTTTAAACCTTCTAAATATCACTTAATATCATTCTTATTTCATTAGTCCTGTGAGAAGAATGAATAGCCCAAAAGTGAAACTACTTATACAAGTTTTAATTTCTGTTGATTAGTTTAACAGTTACATCTACCTTTGTAAGCTCTTCTTGAACACAATGATCACCAGTCGACATATGCCTAAAATGAATTTAATGAAGACTTCTACAGGTGGGATGGCTAGACAATCCTTTGGTTTGATAATGATAAATGCTTATATTTCTGCAAGTAGGTTTGTAAAAACACTTAACGTCAATCATATTTTAAAAAGTAGATGAGGCCGGTGTTTCCTATCTGACTACTCTAGCAATGTTAGGCCGAAACAAACTCAGAGGACGCAGTCTCTTTTAAAATGTAGACATAGTCTTGGTCAGATCATGTGAAGACAATTGATACCATGTAGATTGGTTCCTGAAATGGTCTTTGGAGGAAAGAACCACACAGATTGAGTGAACCTGTGCAGTCACTGCTGCATACATTTGTCAGTAATCGTGCATCTCAACTCAGAACTTAAGGCTGTGCGTCTTCCACTTTTCTATCTAAACGTTAAACTTCCAAGCCATTTGGGGGCTTGGAAGTTTAACGTTTAGATAGAAAATTGTTATTTTTAAAAACAAGAGGCACACAGGTTGAAGTGCAACCCTACTGACGTAGAAACGATTAATTGGGCGGACGGATAGATCCTATATTTTATATCCAGCCGTGTATCACTCTCAGTGGAGCTGAAAAAGTATGATACAGTTATTAATTTATTATAGAACAAAGTGTCTTGATAGGAAATGAAAATGGAAACCCCAATATGATAATATTGCCAGAAGTAACCTAAGATTAAGAAGAAAAAGCTCGTCGGAGTGTTTTACTATCATTCTGTTTTGTATAATCATATATTAAGTACTAACACTAATAATATTTACGTATAAACAGCTTTCGTGACTGTGGTGTTTTAAATATCTATTTATATGGCCATTAGACGTTCTTTTATAGTGTGTGAACACGGCAGGGGTAGCGGTAAGTTGTGCTTATTTACCGAGCCGAGCCCGGGCCGTTGGTCTGGCTAATAGTTTACCTGAATAATTATTAATACAATACTTTTAATGTTCAGCGGGTATTTACAACAAAATATATCAAGCATTTGGTTATTATTATTATTTTTGGTAACAATGTATGTACAAAAGTAAGACTCATAGCTCAAATATATGACAAAATCCTTTTAGGTTATATTACCAATGGGTATACAAAAAATAACAATATTTCAGGTGCTCACGTTTAGGGACGGCGACAGATAGCTTGCCTAGATGTGGTCAAAACAATAGTTCACAACATTTTCTAGAAACATTGAAATTGTTTAATTACTGTTTACTTACCTAGTTGGAATTGTAGTCGTGGGTGATCCAAAACTTGGCACCGAAATACCTGAAGATTATAATGTCGCTGTGATTTTGATGACATATTGAAATGAAAAATGTAACAATGGACATCTACATTAGCGTTTTAAAATAGTAGTTGACTTGACATTATGAATAATTTTTAGATCCTATTTACTATTTTTATCTCGATCTTAATTAGCAGTAGTCAAAAACTGTCGCCGTCCATAAAACTAACAAATAAGAATAATTTAGAAATTTAAAATTTGATATAGAGTCGGCACTATGCCATTATTTTATACAAATCTGCACACTTTATTATTAACATCACATAGATTTTTACAGACTACTTATAAGCACATAACAAAAATGTAAATTTCCGCTCCGAGACTGAGAATTTGATAATTTGATTATCCTATATTTATAAAACGGTACGTCATAATGTGTGTAAGTCACAAGAATTTAGTTTATAAACCGTTTTTATATTGTGGCGCTCCGTGTTCCAAACTGTGTTTATGTGTTCTATTACTTTCGTTATCGCCCAATGAAATAATTGTGTCACAGCCGAATTGCTCATTTACCCGCTCAACAAAAAGTTAACCTTTTAATAAACGTTGGTGTATTGTTTTGTTTTGCTCGCATTCACAATTAAAAGACATTTCCCATTTTTGGATGGGATTGACTGGACTAAAGAGATGCAGAGTTACATAGACCTCCTTTGTGAATTTAGTTCCTACTTCCAGCTAACGCCATTGCCAAACCTACGAAAATAGGTCAAAAATTCGCGGAACGCCAGTGAAGAGGAGTATTAGAAAAAGTAAAATGCCTACCCCTATTTTCTTTTAATGGCAGGAAATATCTTCACTTCTTATAGGTAAGTCAATATTGAGGTACCCCAAAACTCTAATTTTCGGTCGTTACTAAATCCACCAGCCGAGGAAGATTCGCTAACCATATTATCTACATGTGAGACAGAAGTTTTGAAGATGGTTGTTCTTTATTTTGTGGCTGAAAAAATGCTAGTTGATAATATTTTGTCTTGAAACTACTCATTATGATCAATAACATATCAGAACCCCTATGAGCGTTCGCTGGAAGTTATTACAGTGTGCATCAGTGTGATCGAATTTGATGTACAATATCAAGCTACTTACACTGTAATCTGCAACACACATTGTAACTAGAATCGTAGACAATTCGGCTGCAACTTTGAATAAGCTATTTACAATGCAAAATATTCGCACTAACCGAAATCATATTTTAGCTTTGCCTATGTTATTTATAGCTACGCTAATATCTAGTCCTGTTTCAAGTAAAGTTTTTTATACCTCTAAGCACAGTAAAGTTTTCATTTGTAGAAAAATATTTTTTGGTAATTTTGTAGACGAGGTCTAACTATTCAAAATACAAATCATACAATTATACTTCAGAAGTTAAGATAGAAATACTATGTAAACACTTTCAAAGTTCAATTTCTTTGACTTTACACAAGATCGTCTTCGTTCTCGTATCAAATGTCGTTTGAGACGCACTCTATCACCGGCGGGTGTACGGCAACGGCAGGTCGGAAGTACTGGCGACGGGCGGCGTCGTAGCGGTAGGCAGACAGGGAGGCCAGGGGCAGCGGGAGGTCGTACGCGCAGTGCGCGGCGTGGTGCGCGGGACGGGGCGCCGGCGGCGTCGGCGAGCGAGCTCGACGTTAGCTGCCCTTGGACACCAGGTGGTAGGGCGCGTGGATGGTGGCCACGCTGCCCAGCTCCGTGTGGCCCAGCAGCTCGTCAGGATGCTCGTGCTCGTGCTCGCGCCGCTTCTCCTCATTGGTGTAGTAGTGCGCGGCACGGCGGCGCGTGCAGCACAGCGCGCCCGTCACGGCCGCTAGCACGGCCACACACAGCAGCATCAGCCCCGCGATCACGCTCATCTGCGCCTCGTGCGTCGTCGGGCACGGGTCCAGTCGGTCGAATGACATGTCAGAGAAGCTTACCCCTCGCAGACGTAGGGGGGAGTAACACTTCAGGTGACGCAGAGTTGCATTGAGCACAGTCGTCGTCATATACACGAGCATAGTCCCCGCCGAACACTGATCGCAGCGCCACGTATTTTTTGCCAAATTCACTTGAGCTATCGCTTCCAGTCTTTGCAAATCCAGCTCAGTTAGCGTTTGTAGCTTGTTATGCGATATATCTAATCTCTGTAAAAACTTTGTCTTTGTTAGGAGTTTGTATGGAAAGTTAGTTAATTTATTCCAAGATATATCTAACGCCACAAGGTGTTCGTTGTACATAAAAAAATTCGGTGGTATGTCCGGAAGCGAGAGATTCGCAAGACCAACGCCCTGAACTTCTGGTAATATCTGGAGTAATATGGCAATTTCATTTAGAACTAAGTTGTTACCGCTGAAGTTGATAGTTTTCAGGCAATCCACGACTGGTGCAAAAGTTTGTAAATGAAATCTGTCTATTTTGTTGTCACTAATGTCTAGGTGCGTGAGGTTGGTGAGGTTGGCGAGCGCGGCGGGTGCCAGCAGCGCCAGGCGGTTGCGCGCCAATGACAGCACACGCATCTCGCGATTGCGCCCGAACATGTGGTCTACGATCACAGACAGTTGATTTCCATCCAGTTTTAACTTCTTAAGCCTTTTTAAGCTTATAAACTCGTCTGAAGTCAGATATTTGAATTGATTCTCTCCCAAGTCCAACTCCTCCAAATTGGAAGCCAAATGGTATATTTGAGTGTTGACCCGTCTCAGGAGGCATCCCCTACACTTAAAGACTCGCAGGTGTTGAATGTCCTTAAATACTTCCGGGTTCAGTTCTGTAAGAGGATTATCACTCAGGTCCAAAGTTATTAATTTCGCCAGCATTCTGAATAGTCTCGGTACCAATGTAGTAATTTCATTATTGGACAGAGTTAATGTTCTCAGTGAAGTTAAATGTCTAAAGGTTTCGCTCGGCATTTGTTCTATATTATTATGATCGAGGTACAAGTCCGTGAGATTTATGAGACCTCGGAAGTTGTCCGCTCCGATGCTGGTGAGGTTATTGTGAGTGAGGTTTATTAACCTGAGGTTATGGAGGCCCCAGAAAGAGTATTGACCGATAGATGGGACGTTGGAGTTAACGATGTGAAGTTCTCGAAGGTTGACAAATGGGGTGGGTTGTGTGAAGATGGGGCCGATTGTGAGTTCGTTTTGTTTGTCAGGTGGTGCGGAAATGATGATAATGTTCGCGTTGCGGTCGATGTAGTCGACGGGCACGGTGCGCATGAGGCCGCGCGTGCAAGCGACGCGCACGGCGGCGCCGCCCTCGGCGTCGAAGAAGATGCGGCACGCGCACTCATCAGGGCATGTCACCTCCGCGCCGCTGCAGCTCATCATCACGGCAGTCGTCGACCACAGCAGGAACAGCAACTGGCATCTTGTATTTCTGTAACAAAATAATATATCTAAAACCAGATATTACTAACGCAGCGTTAGTGGTAGGCCGGCGCACGTAGCGCGCGGACGTTGATGCTAGCTGCTACAGATACAACACAGTAAATTGCACGCTGAAACTTTCCTGCGGTAAAGTCAACAATTTGATGGCTAGTTTCAAATACAATGACAATTGCGCGGCACTGGCGTTACGAAACAGTTTTAACGTTCTATAGGAAACCTAAACACAACGGAGTGATGTATCGGGGTCACACTCAAAGTTCTTAGAATAGGCCACAAAAAAATTTACGACCAAATTTTTTTATTAGTATCTATTTAAAATTTTCGTGTAAATTTATTACAATTTTTAACAGATTTTCAAAGAGTTCCTACTCTTTGAAAATCTGTAGATATATCACAATATATAATGAATTCATATGTCATTGCTTTTTACAAATTGGCGGCAATTTAAAAAGTGTCTGTCGTGCGTGGAAATGGATTGACTAGAGAAAACTTTCGTTCAATGATTTATTACGAATTTCGTTACAGTCTTACTCAACAACAATGTTAAGATAGAGTTCGATTAGCATTTCATGACATAGCCTCATCCCGTGCCACTGTTTACAACTGGTTTAATGAGTTTAAACGTGGTAGAAGCCAACTAGCTACGGCGACTACTGAAGATAACGTGAGTGCTGTGCGGCTAGTGATAGAAGCTGATAGAAGCATGACATGTCAACAGATTCGGGCAGCTTTAGGCATTGGTATGAATCAAGTACAAAAAGTCTTACAGGCACATTTAGGCGTCAGAAAGCTTTGTACTAAATGAATACCTTATAATTAGACGGAAGATCAAAACCGCCGGTCGTTTGGATTGGTGCCGCTCAATGCTTGAAAAGTACGACGAAGGTGACTCGAATGCTGTCTATGACATCGCTACAGGTGATGAAAGCTGGATATATGATTATGAACCCGAAACCAAAAGACAATCTGCGCAGTGGATGTTTTCATTCGAAGATTTGCCGACAAAAGTAAAGAAGGGCAGAAGTCAAGGGAAAAAATTGATTGCCTCATTCTTTGGACGGACGGGTCATTTGTCCTAGAAGATAAAAAGACTGTTACCGCAGATTAGTATGTCAGTCATTGTTTACCAGTTGTCTTGGAAAATGTTAGAGAGCAGCGCCCAAGAAGCAGGATCCTCCACCACCACGACAACGCTCCAGCTCACTCCGCCAGACGGACTATCGAATATTTGTCTATCGAAAGTTAGGTTAGGTTAGTAGGTCACTGCCGGCCGTAGTGCGGAGGATGGTCGGTAGCGCAAAGTCGTGGGACGCGGTGGTGTCCTTCTGCGAAGACGTGACGTCGTAGAAGGAAACTGCGGAACGGGAGAGGGAGATCTCGACTCCCTTCGCCGGCCGCAGAAGGCGCACTGGGCGCAGGAGAAGGGCGGACAATGCCCTTTTCCAGCCCCCATGAATGGGTCCAGGGGCGAGGGACTTGGGGAAGTCCTCACCCCCTATTAGATGGACCCGAGGCGGAGGCGTGCGTGGGTATCGGCGTGCGCCTCTGAGGCGATGCACGGGGTAGTTAAACACCTCGCTACCCCGTGCAGGAGACGAAGCCCGGACAGACCGGGCCAGCACTAGTGTGGGGCTGCGGAAGAATTTGAAGTCCGGCACACCCCTCCGCCTTTTCCCCAAGCGGTGGTTGTCCATGAGGATTTCCCCCCGCAAAAAAAAAAAAAAAAAAATTAGGTCATCCTCCTTACAGTCTTGACCTTGTGACTTTTATTTATATGCAAAAATAAAATATAAACTTAGAGGAATTCGTTTTATGAACCCTGAAGATGATGTGGCTGCGTTTGAAAAAGGCGTGGAAGTAATCCCTAAAGAAGAGTGGGCCCACTGCTTCAGGCAATGGGTCCATCGCATGCTACGGTGCTTAGAATGGAACAGAGACAACTTCGAAAAGCAATAAAAATATTAACAGTCTTCTACATCATTATTGGTATTTATTATTGGTTGTTTATGTACTCGTACTTGCTTTATATTCTAAGAATATTCTGTTTGTTTTATTTTATTTCGTTATAAGTAGTACCAATCATTGAACCTACTCTTGGTTTCCGTACGTCCTTTTCGGGTAACCACTGAAAATCAGCGCTGTGCTGTGGGTCCCCCATAGCACAGCATCATGCTGAGTGGAAGCCTTCTTGTCACTGTCATGACGTGCATCTGTCGACGATTTCTGTTTTGTGCTCGTGATTAGAGATCTCTTTGTTATTTTTACTTTTTTTTAATATTAGAGCTAATTATCTTTTTGTATGCACGTGTTTCTGTGACAAATAAATCTATTTTTCTTTCTTTCTTTCTATTATATTTTTTAATTTCTAAAAACTTTCAGTGTGACTACGTAGGTGCCAACTTAGAAGAGTGGTAAAGTTACATAACCAAATGTAAAAAACAAAGCAAAAGTCAGAGACCTATTTATAGCTACATTTTCTGTTGAAATAATTGAAGTAAAAACCAGTCACATTTCATTTGCAAACAAAGGCAGGTATTTCCAGACGTGCGGTTATTAAAATCACATTGGCGCCGTTTGATTATCCACTGCTAATTTCCTGTCGCGTCAATACAATTATTCGAAGCCAGCAAAATGTGTTATGCAATTAGGGTGCAGGGCTGAAAACATTTGATAGAGACGAATGCTATACGTGATCTGTATTATTATATATTAAGTAAAATATTACAAGCTATCTTCCTCCTTGGTCTAGTAAGCGCAAGTGCTACTTCTGAGCATGAGGTCCTGGGTTCGATTCTTGGGTCGTGAAAAATGTTATTGGGTTTTCCATATACATTTTTTCAGTAGCAGCGGTTGATGGCAATAGGCTCGCCCCTTATTACATAAGACTTACTCATAGCTGGTGAAATGTGGGTGCACTGTAGGTAGTCTGCCTAGCTCTTCGGGGAGTTCAGGCGAGGTGTTAAGTTATGTTATATTTTCATTGATCTTAGATCAGCATTTCGCAATTATGTTCTTAGTCCAATGGCAGATAATACCTTCGTTAATCTAAGATGAACTAAGTTTACATAGGTCTTAGTTAACAGCGATAACTTATCGTTTCCGTCTGAAGGGGAGAGAGCTCGTTGAGCGATCCAAGGCTTTGAATGTGCCCTTAATTACCCTACATAATTTATCGGCAATAAAACTATGTTGAGGTCGTAACAGGTAAAAATATTGTTAATCCGCCCATTAACACGGTAAGTGTAAAAAATGCTTGAGTCCTGTGAACTTGGCACGAGATTACAGTCTTGTGAAATATGTGCTTCGCTTTGTCCGCGGAATCAAAACCCCTGAAAAATAACGGCCAGATAACAAAAGGCTTTTTGACGCGCCGACTAAGCGGCATCCATTACGTGAATTCCGAAATATTTATTCGCACCTTAATGAAAAAAAGAAATTCTTTTGTTAGTTCCATCAGGACGGCAAAGCTTATTTTAATTTGAATTTACATAACAAAGTTATTATCTGAACTAAGAAGGGTTCATGATGACTTTGGACAAGGAAGATAGATTTAGACAGGATTTAGTATTCATGATATTTTTTTGCGCAACTTTTCTTCGTTAGGAAAGGGTAATTTATATACTTAAATTAAGAATAATTCTGTAAAGCTCTATAGGCAACAAACACGGATTTCTTGTTCTAAAGAGGTAATTAGATAAACTCTTTAGAACAAGAAATCCGTGTTTAATTATTAATTTGGAATATTCCCTTGAATTATTACACTCTGCATATTATTTTAGTTTTGTTCTAGATAATGGTTTCTCTTAAACGATCGAAATTCGCCGCAATGAGGTACCCCGTAGGCTTATGAGTGACATAATGTCCAACACACAAAGACCGTTCACAGTAATCTAATTTAAAATTGAATTGGCCACAACTTTACTTAATATATCGTTAAAATAACTATGGAAATCATTTTGTTACTAAGTTCCTCAAAGCATAGGCATTTCTTCAGTCCATTAAATGGCAAGCAGGTGATTGGTGCCGTAATAAAATCTATTATTCTCTGTATGAACCGCCTCAGGCAGTGAAACTTTGTTATTTCGTTGTTAAGCAAAGTTGTAAAGTGAACCTCAGTTGTTTTATCAACTGTATAGAAACAGTATCAAACAAACCAGTGGTATACTATATTCATGGCACACAACATTTCATATCTTCTCATAACCTGGATAACGTATGGCCGCCACAGTAACATTATAGTTAGGTATACTGAATCGTCCAGCAAAGGGTTCTTCTTAATTCACTGCCTTGGTATTAGAATATAAATTATGTAGATGGGTAATAAAAAGCCTCAACTCAACTCAAAGCATTTATTTCAAATAAACCAATTACAGGCACTTTTGAATTGTCAAGGGGTCGGTCAGTCAGAAAGATGAAGCTAGTTGCCCATTCCAAAACGTAGTAGGTACCTATGGAGAAGAACGGGCAAGAAACTCCATGGACACTCTTTTAAATCAAAATATTGTTACAAAAAAGTGGTTACATCATTCATGTTGTAATTATACATGTGAGAACGATGTAGAAAGACGTGCACGTTAAAAGCGTCCGTAATAAAAAGATAAAAAAAAAACAATTATGGAATTAAAATAAGCCGTGGCTGCTAAGAAATGACCAGTGCCTACTGACGGCACCCGTTCACGAACATGACGTATGGATCAGCACCATTCAGCTGAACCATTTTGAAGGGAACTCAATGATCCAATACACATGCCACCACCAGCGACACATTTGAGTGAGCATGATATAGCCAATAAGCCATAAGATTAACAAAACAAACAATTAATTAAGTAGGTACCTAGTTAGTAAGTAACAGAGCTGTTTCATTAAAAAAACCATGACTAGATTATATTAATTCTAACACAATTACAGACAATTTGTGCCTGGGTGACTAGCTACTAGCGCCAGTAATAGGCCAGTAGACGGCCTCGTCCGGGGACGTCTCTTGAATATGGATCAGGTATTTAGAAGAGCAGGACATTTCCACTATGTTGTCGAACAATTGAATAAGTCCAACCTCCACCGACCAAAGGGTTTAACGGGTTACTGGGTTGGCGGGCACGCCAGCTTTGAATTTCGTAACAGGCTTATTGTTATTACAATGTCGTTTTTTGAATTTCAAATTCAATATTACGCTCCCTTTTTTGTAAGCGCATTCTTCCATAAATCTTCTTATTAAATCCATAATGTTGTCCTGATAAGTTAAGCTATTTTATGCTAATCGTGAAATGAAAGCAGAAAACAGTATGTGGCCTGTTTAATATGCTGCGCAGGATTCGGCTGCCGCAAACAGGATACGTCAGAGACGATGCCGAATGGGCGATCCAGTCTCGTTATCTTGAGACTCGCACGTTACCTATTACCATCTCTGAATTCACATTACTGTGTGGTATTGCGGTGCCAACATTCATCATTTTTATAGGCGTGAAGTTACTTGATACTTTGTCGGAAAAACACCGCGTTTTTCCGAATAAGTCTACTTTTATAAGTATAAACTTGGCTACACTTGTTATTATAAGCTTGGAGGGCCGACTACTACTTAACCCCGTGGTAAACCCTGACCTTGACCTTCAATTTTCTTTCCACCATATCTGCGGGCATTTATTTAGAGTAGTAAACATTTTGTGCGATAATAAACACACACAAACATAGTTCGATATTACGTATTATATTATTTCAATATACTGACAGAAAGCTCTTCATTTTGAACAGAACATTTAAATTTAGGTTAAATTCGTAACTTTTCAGGCAGATTTGACAAGTAAATCTGGCACGAAAATCTATGCTCGCTAAGTTTTTGAATAAAATAAAATGTGGAATCTACGTTTTCTATTCACTCATTTTACTCTAGGGTTTACACGCGTTCGAATAAATACCAGCACCCTATCAACGTCATAATCTGAATTATTTTGAAGGATGTTGCTAATACATTACTTCATATGTACGAAAAAAAAATCTGCTCAACAACGTAAATAACGCAATGAATGTTGTTGAACTGTCAAAAAGTAAGCCATAACTACTGGTAGTGTGTTACGCATTTTACCCCGCTGCGTTATGTGTGAGTACTAACGTTTCATTTTATTGGTATGTATTTGGGAAACCTCTGGATCACATTACAAAATATTGTGGCCTAACGATTTTGACAACGTAAGGCTACGTTCACTCGGCAACGTCCTGCACGTTTTTCCACGTATTCGATTTTAAACGTACAACCAGTCGGGTGTTCACACGGTAGATTTTCATGCGTTTAATAACCATTTTCACGCCGAATAGCGACAGTTTTCATGCAGTTGTCGCAGTGGGCAGACGTCTGAGATGGATCCACGGTTCATCGTACTTTTATATTGGTATCGATGGCGACAAAGATTTCGCCGGCGACAAAACAGAAGGTTTTGGGTACATCCCATAAGTAAAGAATATTATATATAATCATTATTATTAATGAAATATACATAGCGAAAGCTTGTCTAGTTTTTTCTTCCTTCGTCTCGAAGTTTGGATCAACTACTTTCACAATGACCTTCCAAGCCGCTTGAGTTGCGCCACGATTTTTATATAGATCGGTAGTTTTATCCCACAAAACTGGCTTATGTTCGACTAAACTAATTAATAATTCATTGTTTATCAAAGATCCGTCAATCATTTTGAAATAATCTTGAAATTGCTAACAAAAAACTATACTACGCGCCACTGCAAACCGAATACGTTAAAGTTTATTCGATTTGCTTGACAAGTCCGGTGAGTATCTGTTGAAACGTATAAAGAATGTACGTTTTTTTGCAGTACAAACGCCGTGTGAATGTTTCTATGAACAAAGTAGTTCCACTATTTATCCGTTAAGACGTATACTGCAAAAAAACGTGCAGGACAATGCCGTGTGAACGAAGCCTTACATTACCATATAACGATCAACAAAACAATATTAAATTCCCTCTCAATGTCTACATACAGCTCATAACAAATGATCAGCTATTTAATAGATCCATTAAATACTAAAGCGAGCATAAAGTCCTCATACACTGATGGTGGCCCAATATTGACGCTGCATTCAATCCCGAGGCACTATCTGCTAATAAACGACTGGCTACTTACGTACCTATTGCGTGGATCAGGGAGGGCAAACCCATGGCAAGCGGTGGAGTTGCTATTGATTTTAGTCAATATGAAATCGTACTATTTTTCGGTATTAAATCTTCAGTCATTCATAATTATCTGTGTTCATCAGACCTGCTAAATCTTATTTGTGACAATTTTGTTTTTGTAATCGTGTTACAAAAGCAATATTTTTAAAGTTATTTATGTACATTAACGCCAGATATACCAGTGACTGCATGTCCGTCCGGCGGTGTCAGCACGTAATTAATTACCTGGATATGTGTGTACCTGGCATAGGTACATGGGAAGTGCCTATACCACAGCACCCTAGTGCCAATTTGCTAGTGAACCAGCCAACCAGCGAAAGCTTATCCTAGTTTTGCGAAATTGTGTTCCAGGTAATCTTTGACTCGGAACACTGAAAGTCGAAAATAACAATGTACCTACTCGTTCGGTACTAGCTACGAGTATATGAGTATGTATCTATATAGTACCTAGACCGAGTTACTTGATACTGCGTGCATCAAAATTAATAAAGTGTTTGTCTTCAGAAGCTATTAAGGCTGACATGTTTATTTGATGACAACTTTACAAAAAAAAAATTAAGGATAGAACTATATAGAAGCTTACTTATTTATTAATATAAAGTAACCATTTACATAGAGATCTTTTAAATTATGACGCGACATGGTAGGTCTACCTTGGACCTGTCTGGTCTATATATCTTCGAAATACTTATACTTACTACTTATAGGCTTGTTAGGCTTATCTAGTTGAGGTCAATTAGCTCACAGTGTCTTCTATCAACAACTTACTTAACTCATGAAATTCATATTAAACAGGTTTATCGACCGGTGGAACCCTAAAAACTTCGTCTAATTTATTAATTCCAAGACCAAACTTTTCTCATTACAGTATTTTCACAGGTCTTGTTATTATAATATTTTATTAACTATTTGACCACAGACTCCTTCAACTCGATGATTAATTAGTATTTCTTTAAACTTCGTGTTAAGCATACATTACTTAGTAAAAGTTCGTTAAGAGACTTCGAATGACATGATAGATAAACAATAGCATAACTTTCATCTGAGTTGTTCAAATGATTACCTACACATTTTACCGAATACATTTTCATAAAACCTGCCGATATAAAACTTCACGATTCAACTAAAAGCGAGCTAATAAAAGCATTCATTATGGAGCACGTCTAACATTTGGCGTAGCGCCTGAGTTCATCAAGCTTGAATTTAAAACTATTTTATCCGTCCGTATAGAGTTAAATTATCGCATTTCGTACGTATGTGTGTATTCTTTCGTGACGACGGGTCACGTAGTCACGCAGGCGTGCCACGCGGCCCTCTGTCACGTACTAACTCAGTGCCATCGCCCATAAAGTCGGGAAATCGCTGGCCGGGCCACGACCACTGCCGACCATTGTCGTCACTTTTATGGATAACGGGAACAGGATACGTAATTATACACGGAGATTTATTTTATTGACAATTGGTTGACAAATCTAATTTGGCTTTATTTGGTTGGTGACGTGAGTTGGCTTAATTAAACAGTCGTCCACCGCGCGCCGCACAGACGCATAAAGCATCTGAATGATTGTGAACCCCGCACTTAAAATGGGGGAAACACAAATGAAAACGCAAATGAGATGTATCAAGTGCGTTTCAACTTTGATAAAGGAAACACCATCGTATGTATTTTAGTTTATTGCAATCTATTTGTGTGAGTGAATACATACATACGTGAACCAACAGAAAAATCTAGGAGATTATGTGAGGGACAGCTGAACAGACCATTACTCCTCGTACTATCAGACGCGCCAACAAAGGATACAACGACACCGACAATGGCTGAAACTCTTTCAACTTCTATTCGCATTTGCTTTGAATTTTCGTTCCACTTCAAAGATAATATATAAAATGTGAGCCCTGTCTCAGCTAGGGAAATATGCACTTATGAGGAAAATCCGCGCTGATTATAGTTCTTTGGTAACGGTTTTTCTTCCAAGAAGAAAAGAACTAGAGTGGAAATTTAAAGGCTTGTATTCCTAAATAAATTAATATCAATGATGCCACTCAGTTTTAGCTTAGTAATAAACGAGCACATAAAATATAATTCGGTCGGAAGCTTTGTCTCTAGTACGTCCCGAGTGCGGCCTCAGATTATACGGGCAGAGCGTTACGATGCATACTTATATCATAAACTTTACTAATTAAATATTCCGTATTCCTTATATTGCATTCTACGCTAGAGGAATAATGAAAAGATAGTTTATTCTGAACTCTTTAAAAGGATAGAAAAGCTGCCATTATTAAAATTTTACGATTAAAATTCATCAGGTGGTTGAGATCTTTGATACTTAATAAAGTTAAAAAAAATACCGTAAACTACATACTGTCATCTCTTCCTACAGGTATCAATAAAATAATGAAAGTTATGGACACCGAAGATTGTACTTAGGTCATCGTTTTACGAGCTTGACCAAGCATGAAAAATGCATTTCAAGATTTACGAGTCTTTTATGCTCAGATTCCGGGACACCCGAACAAAAATGTAATTTGTCAGGCAGCGCGCCTTTGAAAAACGATATGTGAAATGGATAGAACTACGAAATATATGTTCTCGCCGTGAGTGTATTATGCGGAATACTTTAAACGTTAAAAGAGGAAAGTAAAATTGTAAGAATGGAACAATCCACGTTCTCGTGAGTGCCACCTTATCCCAGGGGATCGAGCGTGAGCGAAGTGGTCACGGTACCAGCTTTAGATACATTTGCAGGATTTCTATTCACTCGTAAAAATATTTTCAAGTGAATGTCCATAACTCCCTGTTGCTTGCTACTAGGATGTCAACGTCTATTGCCAGTCCATGAGTCGACAAAGGCGTTTCCATCGAAACTGCTAGCGATATACTTATTACTTAGCAATTGTATCGGTACCGACTTAATAAAAACACTGCCATGTCTCATTCAACAATGTTTATGACATATTCAATTTTATCAGGGCCTTCCTCAATTAGGTATCTATTTTCCTACATCTTTATCGTGATTACTTATATTTCTGTAAATATTCTTGCGAAAGAGACTCTTTATAAATGGAATTCGTACGATGGGGTTGGGCAAGGTTCGTACCTAATATTGAGTGCTTTGGGTAGGCAAAAGGTATTACAGGATTAAATGAGATTGTTATATATGTAGGTACCTATCATCGGGACTCATCGTACAAGTTCGATTCCAGGAATAACAAAGGCTAGCAATGGTCTTTTTTGTGTGCGGCTCGAGTACAATGAGATAAGGCGTTATATAAAGAATCTTCTCCGTGGGTCAAATCGAGGGACTTTATCGTTATTATTTATCTCCGAAACACATTTGTAGAAGCTCCTCTTTATATCCCTTTATTTTACATGACGACTACGCGGCACAAATTGATTTCTCTGTGGTCCCTCTGGATACGGGTTCAATGGATAAACACAGTCATTGCCTAATTATATTGTAGGTACTAACATCTTATGGAGTCCCTCGATATCATTGAATTACTTGTGACTTGACCGCTCAATTTGAAAACACACTTTACTGAGTTACGACGCCTAGCAGTCACGTAGCCATATTATATTATCCTCGAATTTCATTGGATTTTGTTCAGTCTAATTTATTGATCTAACTATAAATTTAATATTATTATTTTTTAATGAATTATATTAATCTATGAAATTTATCTTTTGTTAATTAGTTTATTGGTATTATTTTGAATTTTAAGCTGTCGGCCATTTTGTTTCTTTTACTTTTCGACTTATTGATGAAATGTGACCACAAATGATTTTTAAATTGTTGTTTGAATCTATGAAATTCAAATGTACCTACCTATATATTTTTTTTGTGTGTCTACTGTAATTGTGTTTTTTTTAAACAAAAACACATTTACATGTAAAATTTCGTAAAAATGTAGGAACATTAATGTCGAATTAAATCTTAGGCTTGAGTTGTACTAAACAACGAGTAAGTACCTATGACATGAACGGCGTGGAAAAAATGCATTGTAAAATACCAAAAACAAACAGACACCAATGGACCCGAAAATAGTTTCAAGAATGAATTAAGTTTGTAGTCAAACAGCGATAAGCATGGTTTTTTTGTCCTTTGAGACGGCTTATTGGAAGTCAACTTAACAAATGTATTAAGCCAGTTCCTTGCCAGTCATCCTAGAACTTTTATTTAACAAAAGTTTGTTAGACTTTTCGTTTGGGTTAAATAGGACATGATGCAGTAGTTGCCCCCTTTGAACCAGGACACGTAACTAGGACACGTCGAAAAAAACTTCATATGAACAATTTTGTGAGATCTATTCAAAAGCTATATTTTTATTACTTAAAAGGTTAATTATTATTGCGTCTCTTAGCATTTTTTTGTATGCAAAGTGCGGCATTATGCCGTTGAACGCTCTATATAGGTAGCTGTTTCTTTTGTGTACGACATACTCCAAGAAAGACAATCAGTTTGCCTCAATGGCGTCAAAAGCAACAATCTGTACAGCACAGCTGCCCCGAGGGTCCCGAATCACAGTGCAAATTGCGTCGTATTATAATACGAATATATCTTACTGTTATTAGAGAACAGACGAAATACTGCGTCGCAATTCTACTACGTTTTTATCTTCGTGGGTACATTATATTAATCCGGTTTGAGAATACATTTTGCACCAACTTTAGGGGACAACAAACGATAATTCAATAGAATGGTGGATTGAACGAGAGCAATAGGATTTATTTCGCTTCCATTCAAGTATGGGGTCATATTATAAACGGTGACATACACGTGTAAGCGTTAGTAGGTAATATTTTTCTCTTGTCGTAAAGAGTTACAGCCATTAAAACGGCGTCCTTGCGCGACCGCACTGTATATCTAAAGCTACAGTCATTTTTCGGTATACTTCCTACCTTATAGGTAGGTACCATTAACCATTGTAACAACGACACGTGTGTGGTAACAAAAGCGTGATAAAGGACGATAGCACAACCTCGTTCATAGGTATTGGGAACTTAAGACGGCCGGCGCATTTATCCGACCAGCCATTGATATTCAAAGCGAGATTTTAAATAGAATAAAGTTCGTATTATGCGTGTGTCGGTGTGTGGGGGGGGGGGCAGACCGCGACGGGCAAGCGGTTGAGCGAAGCTCCCCTAATAAGAATACCGTTAAGGGTAATAGGGTAGGATTTGGTACATGGAGAAAAGATTACGCACCCGCCGCAGACCTTTTCACTAACCGCTGCCTTATTTGTGAGCCACCACTGCTTTCTGACAATTCGCTTAAAATACAATTGTAGCTAAACAAATAAAATACAAAACCCAATGAATTAAATAAATGTTTATTTACTTTAATTAATGAAAAGCCAGCATCAAAAGGCTTTTCTATAGGGATGGTATACATTTCACTAATATATGATAGGTATTAATCAATATAGCAAAAGCGATGGTTTTAAATAATTTCAGTGCCGATATTTCGGATCGCAATGAGAATGAACGCTTTCGTTTATATCGTCGAGGGCTTTCAATTAATATCGAACCTTTTACACAGAATAAAACAGTAAATTACAAGTTTATTAAATTTATTTATTATTCCCACATTATTGTATGTTCATGATATTGGAACGTGGGAATTGTACAATTGGAGCCTATGATAAATACGGGTATCATAAATAGTCTTCGAAAGCTGTTAACAATATTCATCGACGATTACTGTCGTCGGTGAGTACTGTTACAAACAATTATTTATCGTACATTGTTCGAACGTGTTCTCATAATTATCGTCGATATTCATGACTGACCGGTTGGCGCAGTTGGTAGCGACCCTGCCTTCTGAGCCGCTGGTCCCGGGTTCGATCCCCGGTCAAGTCAAACATTTGTGTGCACATGTCTGTTTGACTTGTGTCTGGGTGTTTATATGTATATAAGTATGTATATCAGTCATCAGGTTACCGTAGTACAGGTTCTACCTAGTTCGGGACCTGAAGACCTTGTGTGGATATTGTCTCATATTATTATTGTGCTTGACATTTCTCGGGACCCTGGGGTCCCGGACCTTTGGAAGGCGTACGAGGGGCCGAAGCCAACTTGCAGAGGCCCCTTAGACAATTTTAAGTGTTGAGGCACTAACCGACGTTTATCCCTGTATGCACTATGCAAGTGTACCCAAGGACAACCCCCAGTTGGTGCAGGACTATTGCAAAATATAGGAACAAAACATATTGGGCTGTGGGTTTGGGTGGCTATAGTGCATTGATTACCTAGAACTATGGAAGGACTATGTCCCCTGCCTGATCAATGTGGTGTAATACACGGATAAAATGGCAGGGGGTGACTTGCACACTCAATAATGGGCCCCCGAAAACGGTCGCTAGCACATAGTGACGTAGCAACAAGGAGGCAACACTTCCTGAGGTGCTTGAGGAGTGGAGAGGTATTCCACGGCTATCAGGACAATCCCGGAAGTACGGTCAAGATTCAGATATTAAGATATTATATATATATATTATTATATTATATATCAAGATATTATTATTATTATTATAAGTGTGAACGAGAAAGTATTTTATTCGACTTCAGCGCAGACAGGGGCAATGCGGCAGTGCGAAGCGACTCTAGTAGAACAATTTCTATAAAAACTTTATGAAAATTGTTCTACGAAAATCGCGTCGTGCCTGTCTGCCTTTAAGCCTGCATCATGGAGGTCTAAATTAAAGAAGTTTTAATAACCACAACAGAAAATATTTAAAAACTTTTATCGGACTATAGAACCGTGTATGTTCAAGCCTCTCCGAATAAGACTAAACTTTTCACATAAACAATCAGTGGTAAGTTTTTGTATATTTAAATGATAATGTTAGATTCTGTTCAATTATAGGAAAACAAGTACAGTAAGTATACTAGTTCTTACAAATAAATTATTTATAAAAAGGTAAGTCTTCTTCTTAGCGTGTCGATGGCAATCTAAATGGACTCGGCCCAGAATTCGGCTATGTGATTGGCGCCATCACCAGCGTCCATCAGTTCCTGTAACGTGCAGCTGACAGGACACGCACGCCATGATATTAAGTGCCCCATCATTGGTGGCACAGCACCACATTTACACTACAAGAGTCGTCTATGAATCTCCACCTGAACAGGTTTTCCTTGCTTCGGCCAACGAGGGTCCGGAGTATTAAAAAAAAAAATTTTTTTTGTTTAGAAAAATGACTATTCGTACAAGCTCTCAACTAGAAGCGTACTGTAAGACTGTATTGTTTGTGTTGTGTATACAGGCTCTGTCAGGAAACCTAAGCTGAACGCTCGCGTGGAGGTAATCAATGCCTGATATACCTACCTCACACCTGTGGTCGTCTCTACACACAGTTCAACCATTAATTAATTCTTCGGCGCCAACCGACGTCTGTTATTCAAAATTCAAAGGAGCTCGATTCCTCGAAACTACTCTAAAGTGATACCTCAACATTGATAGATATTATCTAATAATGACGTAAGGGGCTCACTAATACGACCCCCGATTACAACCTCAAGGGTTAACATAATGCTTTGACATACCTACCAATCTACTGTTGGCATGGCAAAGTATAATTTGTAGACATCAGTTTAATTAGGGTGTGAACTTAAAGGGTGCCAACGGGACTCTATTATGGAAGGTATGTTTGTCTTTCACAGTGTTATCTGTTTCAATGTAGGCTCTAAGAAGTAAGCGTCTATACAGGAAGCCTCGGAAAAAATGCATTTTCAATGTTTTTTTTTCCAGTTCTATCCAACTTACCAGCAACTGCGAAACCCGTAGGTAGTACACGAATCTGTCTCGCTTTTGGCCGGTCTTCTAAAACATCGATTATTTATTTCAATATTAACTTGTCAAGTGACGAGACGCTTTCATCTTTTAAACATGTTTAGGCTGTGAAGCTATTTATTTGCCAACTTGAAATTTTTACAAAACCTTAAAGCAACTTTTTAGACTGTTATATACGAATCAAATGTTGTTTGATCATCTCCAAGCAAATATGCGCGTTGAAAGGGGCGGAGGGGGGAGGGTTCCTATTGTGTTTATCTATGTTTTTTTGTAAGGAAAAGTACATAGTCGTATACCTAATTTATATTGTTACCATCGCATCGGACATTCAATTTTCTTTTACATATAAATAAACTTTCACAAATCTTAACGTTTCTTCTTATCTGTACCGGAGAAGGTATTCATAACTAGATTGAAAGGAATCTATACGAAATAGATTAATGAAGGGCCTCGGCCTTTGATCTCTAAATACATATAATAATGTATTAATGTGTTTCAAGTACCGGCTGAATGGCTCGTATACAGATGTCAAGGCATAGTTGAACAGAAATAGAGGAGTTGCTTGCGTTTAGATCGAGTTGCTCAAGTGCGCTGCGGTTGCGGTGCGGCTACAGGCATGATTCCATCCTCAAAGGCTTTAAATATGTGTTTGTTAATTTATTCAGTGTTATATTTTGACCTCTGAATTGTTTTACATTGGTAGGTAGGTCTTAGTTCTTTGTCTGCCCAATTTGCATAACAATTCAAATCTTTTGGTATTTAACGTTTTTATAACAATCCAAATCGTTTTTATTTATTATTATTTTAACATTTTCTGCTCATTATTTACCAAAGACGTTGCGGCTAACGCCCAGAAGCAACTTAAATCTGTTTTTTATTGAAGATTACAAATTCGTTACACAAAAACTGCGTGTGGCAGCTGTTACTTATCTTTTCATATTTTTTATAACAGAATACTGATTTGTATGTAAGTAGGTACTTGAATACCTTTGTTATTTACCTCTCCCCACCTGAATATTAAATAAGTAATTAGGGTGGGAATTCAAAAAGAGTTGCGAAACGTGTTTTAATAATGACCCTACAATAATTGAAGTTGGACTTTTTCGGCCCTTTTAAGTGGAAGCAAAAACCAGTATAGAGATTATTTGATACGCCTTTGTTGAATTCGCGCATGACGGGTTTTATCAGATTTTTTGTAGCGGTCTCTGAAAAGGGTTGCACCGCGCAGCTGCCCAGGTGTCGAAGCTAATAAACGAAAAGGGTTAGCTCAGTGTGCTGATGCAGCAGTATTCATGTGTAAAGCTGATGAGGTAATACAGACACCATTCATAAAACTGGTCTGGTAGGAACTCCGATTTATATTTAAAGTCACGTTCAGCAACACCAATTAAAGTCGGCGTAGAGTATCTTAGTGCATAAACAGTGTTCGCGGGTCCCCCCGACCTCGTAATAACTGGTATCCTTCAATTTAACGACTAGCACGAAACACACGACTGCCTGAAGTCCTGAAACTTCCAATCTTGCTACATACACAGGGCTTCTGTAATTATGTTGCTCTGTTGGCGGAAAATAAATTGTTAAAAACCGTTATTTGCTTTTAATTGGAGGTAATTAAATAATGTACCCAGGTTTTGTGAGGTCTAATCTCCTAAATAAATAACATCTGCGCAATTATCATGTGAATATTAAGTTTCATATACAGTTAGTGTATTTTAATTAATATCGTCCTCATTTTAACTTTTAAAACCTAAATAAGCCCAGGGTCAAGTGACCCTTATCCTTGAAAACCGTTTTAAAATATGTCGGATATATATGAAAATTAACTTCTAATTGAATACCTAGACAAACGACTACCTTTTATCGTATTTAGCGGTTCGAAATATAAACCAAGAACAGCTTATCGCAATACCTCCGTTGTATTAAAACAGGTTGTGTATTTAATCCTTTAAGCCATTAATAAAGTCGGTGGATGGAATTTGTCGAGATGGACGAAGAGCCTCGGCCCGATAACTAACAAAGAGCCGAAATCTGTTATAGGCCAAATGAATGGATCTCCGGTGAAGAATCTCAGTATTCAACTTAATACCACCGGAGTAGGGACACGCTCCCGACGACCACAAACGATTTAACCTGAGGATCTGAAAAGGGCATGCTTCTCTGTTAATTTGTTAGACAAATGAAGTCCTTAAGAAGCTGTGTGGTCTAATACGACCCCATTGAACTACATTATTCAGCTAGAGAAACACTATCAGTCAACTCAAAGCAAACCTAACTTAACTACATGTACGATAAGTTAATGCGTTTATTGCATTGTGAGTCTGTATGTTTCCCTTGAGGTTAGTAGTGACTGACGACATTATTGAACCACATACAGAGTTGATATGACAGAGGGGCATTAAATTACACTACGCAATCGTATACTATACGTTTTTAGTATTAATTCGATACGGTGTAAAAATAAAAAGCACCAAAAATTAGTTTTTTTTTCCAAACAAACATAATAGCTTTCAAATCAGAATAAAACGCAACCAACCTTTGTAATGAAAGTGCGAGTGTGTGTGTATATAATGCTTCCTTGTTTGCCTTGCTATCCTTTTAGCGAAAATAGTTGGTATATTATACTATTTGGTAGGTAATATAATATTATTTGTACTTGTGACTTGCGTCAGACATAATCAGCTGTTAGGAAATATACATCGTGCATAAACGGGGCAAAAACTTAAAAAATCATTTGCGACTAAACTACTGCTCCTATCTAATTGATTTTTGGTACAGAGCTTGAAAATGGTACCTGGTATAGGCAGTTTAAAGGAAAGCCCCTCAGTCGTATCAACTCTGTACCTATATGAGACGGTAATACAGTGGCAGCTCAGTGCAGACTCAATTTAACGTTGGAAAGGTAACTACTGACGAGGACCACACTTTCCTGTGACATGACGATGTTAAGACGATGCTAGCGAGCGAGCACTTGTCGAGGTGGACTGTATAATTTCTTAAATAAAACTTCAGACTTCTTGTTGCTTGTTTATTTCCCAGGATAGTGAGCTGCTTTACTGTTGAGTGACGACTGATGACTGTTTCAAGACTGAATACATTTGCAACTCACTGTCCTATTTATATTCGTTTCTTACATAGCGCAAGTAGTGGGTGGGGCGCGGTGATAGAGAGCATGACTCGTCAGTTAGAGCGCGCTGTTGTGGGCGTGAGTGTCTAGCGTTCCCGACAGGTTTAGACTTGTTCAGAATCGTGTTCTCTACCATCTTACAATCATACTTATGTCTAGGGGGTAATAAAACAAATCATAATCGAATTATTACAGTTGTCAAAGAATTTCCCTACTTTCAAATTGTCTTTAATATACTTAAATCTAAATCCTTAATTAGTTTATTTACATATCTTTCCTAGCTACGTCGTCCGTAACATCCTCCCCCCGGCGCAGGGCTACCGTAGCCTAATCTTCCACGCAGAGGACGGCGAGCTTGGTGACTGGACGCCGTAGGACGCCCGCTGTAGTTCTGACGTTGGCTGATCGCACCTTGCCGTCTGGACCAGTGTAGACTGCTTCCACGACGCCCCGGGGCCACGTCCCTCGTGGTAACGTGGAGTCGACGATGACGACCAGGCTGCCAATTTGAAGGGGCCGCCGTTGGTCATCTGACGCCCCTCGGGGCACCAGCGTAGGTAGGTATTCGTCCACCCAGCGCCGCCAGAAATGGTCGGCGAGCGCTTGGGTAGCTCGCCATTGCTTGCGGCTGACCTCCTCACAAGGCCCAGTACGGGGAAGGCCTGAGGAGGTTCCGATGAGGAAGTGATTGGGTGTCAGGGCCTCCGGATCCTTGGGATCGACAGAGACATGGGTGAGAGGCCGAGAGTTTATAGAGTGCTCGGCCTCTGTCAGCAGCGTCAGCAGTGATTCTTCCTTCAGTGCCCTCTGATGTAACGTTGCCCCCAGCGCCTTTTTGACGGAGCGCACTAGTCGCTCCCACGCTCCCCCCATATGCGGCGCCCCTGGTGGTATGAACTTCCACTTCATTCGGTGCTCAAGTCCAAAGTGAGGGAAGTCTTTTACCCATTCTTTGTAGGCCACACGTAGCTCGGTGTCTGCTCCTCTAAAGTTGGTGCCATTGTCCGAATACATAATTCGGGGCCAACCTCGTCGCGCCGCCATTCTTCGTATCGCCATTAGTGCCGAGTCAGTAGACAAACTTGAGACCAATTCCAGGTGCACTGCCCTTGTGGCTAGGCAGGTGAATAGGGCTCCCCAGCGTTTTTCATGTCTTCTCCCTATGACTACAGTCATTGGTCCGAAATAATCGGTCCCGCAGTGGGCGAAGGGTCGCTGCGTCTTCATCAAGCGTTCCATGGGTAAGTCCCCCATAGTCGGTTTCATTGGCATAGCTTTTCTTGTGCGGCAGAGTTGGCATCGTTGTGCAATAGCTCGCACCGTAGGGCGTAGGTTGACCACCCAGTATCGCTGTCTTAGATCATTGATCACACGTTCATTATTAGCGTGACCAGCTCTGCGATGTGCGTCTTCTACTAGTAGTCGCGTGAACGGGTGCTTGCCGTGTAGAATCACTGGCGTCTTCTTTGTTTCCATGACTGCTGCATGTCCGATCCTTCCTCTAACCTTAAGTAGTTGATCTTCTAGGTAAGGGTCCAGTTTGTATAGACTGCTGGACTTCGGCACCGGCTTTCCCTTCTCGAGCAGCTGTATTTCTTCTGCGTAGTTTTCGTGTTGTGCTTGTTTGAGCCATAATTTCTCGGCCTTTTCTATTAGGTCGACGGTCATCTGGCTGGTCCTGTCCGTACACTTTTCCTTGAAAAGGAAGGGCACAGCTGTTGCTCGTAATAACTTTTCAAATGAAGAGAATCTGCTTATGTCGGGCAAGTGAGAAGGGCGTTCCTTTTTCTCTTCTGTTATCACGTACGTTACTTCATTTTTGATTGTGTCTTCTTTGATCGTCTCTTTCGGCCAGGACTCTTCATCATTGTACAGGAACATGGGGCCGGCGAACCATCTATCTTCTGGTTTCATGTGCATGGTGTAGTTAGGGCGCGTGGCGTCGTCTGCCACGTTGTGCTCGGTGGGTACCCATCTCCACTGGTTGACGTTGGTCAGCTCCGCAATCTCACCCAGGCGATGCGCCACGAATGATGTGTACTTCAGGGCGTCTTTCTGGATCCATCGCAGAACGGTTTGTGAGTCCGTCCAGTAAGTTACGCTTCTGGGCTTGTCTCGGTGCTCCTTCAAAATCGTCTCCGCCAGCCGTGCGCCGATCACCGCTGCCTGTAGTTCTAGTCGCGGAACGGTAACTGGCTTCAGGGGGGCTACTCGTGACTTAGCCGCAACCAGCCTCACGTCCACCCTTTTGTCCGGCTTCTGGATCCTCCAGTAGGCTGTCGCTGCGTATGCTTGTTCGCTGGCATCGCAGAAAATATGGAGCTCTACCAGGTCGTCCGGGCCCCTGTCGTAGCACCTTGGTATGCGTAGCTTCGTCACTTCGTTCAAACTTCGCATCCATTCTTCGAAGTGCTGCGTGTCTTCTTCGGGGATCGGCTCGTCCCACCCTATGCCGTGCCTCCACAGGTTCTGGAGCAAGATTTTGCCGGTGACGGTGAAGTGGCTGATGAGACCCAGAGGATCATAGACTGCCATTACCGCTCCAAGGGCCTCTCGTTTTGTCGGTGCTCTGTCACTAGTTTTCACATCGGGTGACAACCGACTCAGACCGGTGTTAAATCCTAGCTCGTCTGAGCCTGTTTGCCACAGTAGACCTAGCGTTTTGTCCGTATTCTCTTCCCTTTGTCCGAGTCTTACTTCTGTGTCGTGTGCCTGCTTCTCCGGTGTTATGCTCTTCACCACGTTGTGTCTATTTGAGCACCAACCCCTCAAGTTAAAGTGCGCATTCTGGTGAATCTTCATGACTTCACGCGCTGTTTTGATCGCCTCATCTTCAGTCGCCAAGCTGTCCACATAGTCATCCATGTAATGACTAGTCGTTATAGCTTGCACAGCGTTGGGGTATTCTTCTGAGTGTAGTCTCGCGTTGGCGTCTCGTACTGAGTGCGCGATGAAGGGTGAACACGAAGCTCCGAAGATCATTGAAGTCATTTTGAATTTCTTCGGTGGCTTACTACGTTCCTTGTCTCGCCAGAGAAACATCTGCGCAGCTTGATCTTGCTTTCTTATTTTAACTTGGAGAAACATTTCCTGTATGTCTGCTGTGACGGCTACCGGACGCTCTCTGAATCTGAACAGGATCCCTGGTAGTGAATTCAAGAGATCAGGTCCTTCTAGTAGGTAGTCGTTCAGGCACACTCCACTATATCGGTGTGCGGCGTCAAACACCAGACGCATCTTCCCCGGCTTATTTGGGTTCACGACCGGGAAGTGCGGCAGGTACCACACTTTCTTACTTTGGTCTTCTGTTCCATTGCACTCGTGGGCGTATCCTTTGTCAAGTAGGTTTTTGACCAGAGTGCTGTACTGTGCTGTGAAGTGTGCTGACGAGTCCATCTTCTTTTCTAATGTCTTTAATCTTCTGAAGGCACAGTTGTAGTTATTGGGCATCGAAGCGTCTTCATCACGCCATGGTAACCCGACTTCGAAATGATCACCGACTTTTGTCATGGTGCCTTGGACTATGTCAATCGCTTTCTGGTCTTCCGGTTTGACTTTCTTCGCCAAAGAAACTCCTAGGGCATCAATCCTGAAGTGTGATTTCACCAATTCTTCTACACGACGTACGTCATCTGTCTGACTTGCTGCAGACGCATCGTATAGATGTAGCACAACTTGTCCCTCTTGTTTCTTCAGCGTTGCGCGCGGTGCCGTCCCGTGAATCACCCATCCCAGCTGAGTGTATGAGGCCGCGGGTTCATTCTTCTTGCCCATGCGTAGCTCACGTGTGACTATCAAGTGCCAATTGTCCGCACCTATTAGTACCTTCGGTGTGGCTTCCTTGAAGAACGCGTCCTTTTGCATGTCCTGGAGGTGTGTATAGGTCATTAGTGCCGACCTATCCATCGTCTGACCATGAAGTCGCAGGTCCTTCATTGTCCGTGCGCGCAGTTCCTGATATTCACCGTCCTGGCCGCATATCTGTAGCTTGACCTCCTGGCTGCGTTCCTCGTGTTGTTGCGAGGTCACGCCTTGTATGCGTAAAGTGGAGACTGGCCCAGTTACTCGTATACGGCGTGTCAATTCTTCGTCGACGAGTGATGTTGTTGAGCCTTCATCCATCAACGCGAACGTAGATACTTGTCCGCCGGGCCCTTTTAATGTCACTGGACACATCTTCAATAATACACGTTGCGACGCATTGCTTGGCGCGGAGACGGTCATTACTGTTTCTTTTGAGTGTTGCTTCTCGATGTCGGTCGCTTTCTCTGGTTTCTCACTCTGTGGCGTCTCTTTCACTTCTCGTTCTTTGTGCAGCAACGCGTGATGTGGGCGGCTGCATGTTTCTATGCCACATCGTTTTGCTCGGCAATGCTCGCGTCGATGGCGCCTCGTCGCACACTTGAAGCATACTCTTCCAGTACGTGCCCATTCCCATCTTTCATCGACACTCATTTTCAGGAACTTTGCACATTTAGGTACTTCGTGGTTACCACCACAACACAAACATTCTTGTTTTCTTTCTTCCTCTTTTTCTGATGTTGTGTAGACTACTTCTCGGCCCGCCTTCTTCTTTGCATTAATTTGCGATACACTTCTCGTTTCCTTCTTCGGTGCAGGTGTGAATGTCGTATTTGTGAAGGCGTATTTCATAGCTCGATCAGCCTCCCGCATCAGGAACCTGGACAACAGTGTTACTTCCGGTTCACGCGACGATTCCACTGCTTCAGAAGCGTAATCGCACCATCTTGACTTTATGTGCGGGCTCAATTTCTCTACCACTTCACGAACTAGTTCGTGTTCCATATATATCCGCGGTTATCCATGTTAGATAACACACACACTATATTTTGTAACTTCACTGCGAACGTATTCAAATCACTGGCCGCGCTCGTGAGTCGAGGTAGCTTCTTTAAGTCTTCCATTGCTCGATCCATGAGTATTTCCGGCCTGCCATAGTACTGCTCTAGTGTTTTCACAATCACTTGTGGGTCTGAGGCGGTGTACAGGAGCGCTGATACTGCTTCTCTTGCTTCGCCCTTAATGCAGTTTCGCAGTCTTGCCAAATTCTCGATCGCGGTGAACTTGTATGCATTTGATGAATCGGTGTACGCCGCCTTGAATGGCAGCCATTCAGTGGCTGCTCCCGTAAACGTAGGCAGCTCAGTCACTTGTCTTGGTGGTGGACGTACGCGCATCGTCTTGTCCAATGTGTCGGCCAACTGTTCAATTCCTCTTCCAACTCGGCGTTCCCCTCTGTTGGGTGACCGCGACACCGATCGTTGTCTTCTTTGGTTGGCTCTGGCAGGCGTGAAGGCATCAACACACGTGGCGGGTTCGACGTAAGCGGCAGTGGCGGCGGGATGTGGGGGCCCTTCCTGAGGCTGATCTGGGACTTGGGCGTGGCTTCGGTCAATACTTTGAAGCCACTCGTCCACCCTGTCATCACTCCTGTGCACGGAGCCCTCTTCACGGGCCTCTGCATCTGCTTCAATCGCTGACACTTCATATTCGAATCGCTTGTTGACGAGCGCCTTTTCGATTTCTAATTGCTCGTTCCGTATTGCAGCAATCCTCTTCTGTGCCTCGTATTCTGCCTTCTTCACTCTCGTCACTACTATATGATCCTCTGGAACGTATCGTACTTGTTGTATCCCTCACAGAGGCATTGTGTGCAGCTTTCACAGTCCTCACTGAATCCTGGGTTCGTGGTGCGGAGATCATCGCGGATGGCGTGGCGAACGATTCCGCATAGCCGTACGCGGTCGCGGTGGCTCTACTCGCCGGTACGAGGCGTGGAGCAGGTGCGGCGGACGCGCTGTCGGACGTAATCGGCGCAACCCTCCTCGCCGCGGCGGTGGCGGGGGGTGCGATCGCGAGCGCGGGGGGGGCGGGATCGATCCCAGCCGCAGGCGCACTGTACGGAGTGTGCGGCAACGCGGACGCGTTGGTCGACGGCGACCTAGGCGGATCTTCGAATGTCCGCACAGTAGGACGTCGGCTATTGTAGCCTGATTCCGATTCACTTTCCTTGGCTGCAACACTTCTAGTCTTCATATTTGATATCGACGATAATCTTGATTGATGAAACTTCAATTGGCAATGTTCAATCTGCAATCGGGCTTCGTAGGACCAGATGCAATCCGGCTGCGTAGGACCAACTATCGAGGTCCAGCTGCAATCCGGCTTCAGAAGGACCAGCTGTCGAGGTCCAGTTGCAATCCGGCTCGAAGGACCAGCTGTCGAGGTGGACTGTATAATTTCTTGAATAAAACTTCAGACTTCTTGTTGCTTGTTTATTTCCCAGGATAGTGAGCTGCTTTACTGTTGAGTGACGACTGATGACTGTTTCAAGACTGAATACATTTGCAACTCACTGTCCTATTTATATTCGTTTCTTACATAGCGCAAGTAGTGGGTGGGGCGCGGTGATAGAGAGCATGACTCGTCAGTTAGAGCGCGCTGTTGTGGGCGTGAGTGTCTAGCGTTCCCGACAGGTTTAGACTTGTTCAGAATCGTGTTCTCTACCATCTTACAATCATACTTATGTCTAGGGGGTAATAAAACAAATCATAATCGAATTATTACAGTTGTCAAAGAATTTCCCTACTTTCAAATTGTCTTTAATATACTTAAATCTAAATCCTTAATTAGTTTATTTACATATCTTTCCTAGCTACGTCGTCCGTAACAGCACTATTATAATCAGGTAATCAATATAATTTACTGTATAATTAGACTAGTTAGTATTTAGGCCCCGTTCATACGGCGATGATCACAACGATGTTTTAGTGTATAATTTTGTGATCACATGGCAGCTACATAGGTACTGCTTTAATTTTTTACTTACCGTAAATTATCATACAAATACAGCGCCATGCTTACAATTAATGAACATTTTAATTACAACACAAAACGATAGTTTCCACCAAACTTACACAGTATCTTAGTAAATCACTGCGTCTCTATCAGAGAGACGTTCTTAGCGTTGGTCTGTGCGCTTATTATTTTGTTCGAAAGATTGATTTTCTTGGTTTGCTTAACCAGGTTGATTGGCTAAGTGTTTATTATAAGTTTATGTAAACGAATCAACGGAAGCGGTGCTGTGAGTACACTTAGTTTCAAATGAGACAGGATAAGATGCAAGATCTTAGATGACCTTAACCCTTAACATAACCAATCTGAATCTGATCGCCAATTGAAAGTGACTTTACCTCCGTTATTTATAAGAGACCTATAGCTTAACATATCGAAAGTAAATAGTGAGCAGTGAATACTGAACGGGACAAAGTCAGTCGCGTAGTCGTGCGGACTCGTGCGATCTCGTGCGGACTAGTGCGGCCGCGACTTCTCGTGACCCACATTAGCACCGCACGGGATACGTAACGGTTGTTTTATTCTCCTTTTTCTTTACAAATGGGAAACCGTCCCACATTATTACATGTCTGTGGAGGCGTAGATACACCGAGAACTTCTTACGATCCACTCTTGCTTAAGATTTATGTTAGTGCAGAAAACTCTTCTAAATACACTAGACTGAAATTAAAAATTGCCACTGTTAAATAGTGTAGTATTTAACGACTATCGAGAGGATAGATACCGTGTCGTGTCCTTACTTTTTTTATTTCTAATGGACTATAGTCACAAAACTTTCATTAGGTCTCAGTCATGAGTTTTGTTTTTCATTTCATATTGCACTTACAATCTAAAGACACTAACAAGTTGAATACTATCCGGAGTTTCAGTACCGACTGTATTAATTTCAGACTGTGGACACTAATTCGATTAGTACCTGCGAGCCACGTTCTGAAGAAAACATGAAAAGGAGCATTTAAATGCTCTTTAACAGCGAAGTGGAAACTATTTACCTTTCTTCGTAAAGCGGAGCAGAGTCATCCATTTCATAATTAAGGCTATTCTGTACCCCCTTTTTCCCCTATTTAGCTATATACCTACCTAAGAGCAAAACTCCTGAGGCATGCGGTTAAATGTTTAAGTACTTTTTTCTTTTCCTCGGAAACGGAGTGGCAGTATAATAACCCCGAACCGCAAGAAAATATTAAGCAAAAACTTTTAACGTTAATAAGCCAAGCGGTTCTGCAACAAACATAACTGCTCGCCAAAAATAATCAAAGTTATAAACATGGCCCAAACGAGAACGACAAGAACCTCTCGATTTGTACGAAAATGAAAATTGTTAATAAATGAGAATAGTTTGCGACAGTTGGTTAAGCCGCAGATCACCAAATTGTGCCTACTTCAAAACTAAGCCGGGCTTGTACCGAGTCCGCTGTAAAAGTGTACTGCCATTGACCTACATCCACTTCAAAGGAGAGACAGGGTTAATTTGTTACCCTTGTCCAATTGTCCAACCGTTCCGTTTACAGAGAGGTTAGTCAAAGATGTTTTCACGTAATACCTAAATATTGTGGGTAAATGGACGAGATACCATCACAGGCATATCAAGACACGTTCGAAGTAGCTGCCATTATAAGATGTTCAGCTAAACATTTGAGTGAACTTCAGTGGCGCCGAGTGAACTCGCTTGTAAAACTAACTCAGCTTGAAATACTAACGAGCGTTATTGAACGTCACCAGCTCGCGACTTCGTATGTCAATGTTCATTAAACAATTTGTAATTAGATATAAGTCGAGAGTAAAAGTATAGCTCTACGGAACGCAACATTAGTCAAAGATTTTAAAGGTAAAACAAATATAAAAACACGTAAAATTAACCGTATTATTTAGTCTGCATAACATTTTATGTCGTAGCCAATACTACATATTTTGTCGAAGCCAATACTATTTTTTTTGTCGTAGGCAATACTATATCTTATGTCGCAGCCAATACTACATATGTTGTCGTAGCCAAACTACATATTTTGTCGTAGCCAATACTACATATTTTGTCGAAGCCAATGCTATATTTTTGTCGTAGCCAATACTACATATTTTGTCGAAGCCAATGCTATATTTTTGTCGTAGCCAATACTACATATTTTGTCGTAGCCAATACTACATTTTTTGTCGTAGCCAATACTATATTTTCTTTCGCAAGTAAACATGGCTTCCCGGTGTTCCAAATTTCCAATGGGGCGTTGCGAGAATCCATTTTAACGTTTAGTTTATTTGGAAGTTAAATCCATAATTAAGTTATGGATATATGATACCTGTGATGGTAGTCCAGACGCCAGACATCAATATAATGCATGTCAGCATATTAAACAGTGATCGGGTACATGAAACTCAATCTTCCATTTACACTCATTATTCTAACACGAATTTGACACCTATTGTTTCGGATTGGTGATAGGTACTTATTTATTATTCATATAATTCAGCAAATCAGAATGAATTTGTAATTTTTCTGTGGACGTAAAAACGCCACAAATTGGTTTTTATCAGAAAGGAAACAAAGTGCAGAAATCCTGATGCACTCACAGAAGCACTCAGTGCACTGTGAACGTCGATAACAGTGAGCGGTCAAATGATCATCTGCATAACTTTATCCTTTGTTTGAAACATTTGCAACAATGTAGTCTGCAGTCAATATTGTAAAAAGACTAAGAAATTGAGTGCCTGTGTCTGCGTAAATTTATAAAGTGAAATTAATAAATTGTAAAGCCGACAGCCGACAGCCTGTTGACAAAGCCTTCGACACGTGAAATAGTTTGATTATTTTAGTTAACTCTAAATTTGTATGGTTAAATCCATCATTTTTGCTCTCTGAAACAAAATCTTTCCAATTTGTTTGTTTCCAAGAAAAAAGAAATTGAACATTCGTTTTAGCAGTCGCAACACTCGCAACGTAAGATAAGCTCGCATCATCTTTTGCATTATAAGTGATCGAGAGTGCTAAGTGATTCTGTCATATCTCAACGAGATATCTAACTTCAAAGTTAGAGAAATTTGCTTTTGAAAGCAATTTAATTTGAAATTGTTTGGCGCTCGTGTGAATTTATTACAATCCAGCATTAATCTGGCGTTCTTTCGACTTATGTTTTTAGTTTGACACAACTTTATTTTGGAGTGATTAAGTTGCATGACAATCGAAACTTATTTCAATCAGATGTAAACTAACGTATTCAGTCTACTATCCGTAATTAAAGTCCTTAATTACAACCCATGGTGTACTGATAAACTATGTACCTACTTACACAGAGACCCGTTCCCAAAACGCCTTCCAACATTACAGACACGGAGATAATAAAAAAACACATCAGGTGGGTAGGTACATCATGTCCGTAATATCACTTTCGATTAGCCGAATGTATATTTCATCAGAACCCGACGTTAGGGGATCTCTCTCCCGAGAATAGCAAATATGTAGATACTACTAAACCTTGGGGAGTTAAACTGGCTGGCAAATGTAAATATGTAGCTTTATTCTCTAAAAATCTCAGACAACTAGCCATTTCTGCCGGCTGTATCTTGTGTTATTCACAAAACTCCAAGGCGTAAGCGGTGTCTCGGAACAAAGTTCGGGCGGCCCGCCATTAAGGTAGGTACACTATGCGATTTACACAAGTTTCTTTTCAGTGAGTTGATGCGAGTAGCGGCCGAGGGCACCATTTTATCCAGATTTTTAGCTTAGAGACCTACTTCCTCCGACAAGAAGAAGAATTCAAACTCCTAACAATTAACTGTATTTTTCCACTGCCTTTGTTTTATTTCACCTTCAGCTAAGTTGGGCTCTTGCTGTTTTTAAACAGTTCCATAGATTTAAGAGCTCATAAACTTTTTTAAGAGCATTTGAATAATTTGATTAGCGTTTGAGCTCGTATCGGTACGGAGAATCTTAAATACCGATTCAGCTCTCGACTTACTTACAACTTATATAAGCAATCTTTAAAACGAAAAGTTTTTAATTTAGCTGTATTGAAAAGACTTCATTAAAGGAGTTCTCAGTTTATTTGTATAAGATGTGATTCATTGAGATGGATCAGTATGGAAAAGTTTGGAACTATTACAGGTACAAATCACGTTCTTAAACACTGCAGTTACAAAAAAACTGCGTTATAATTTTCATATTGTATGTTAAACATCATGTCAACCTACTTATATGAACTAGAATATCCTATTACTATAGGTAGAAATAACACTTTCCAAAAAGAATACCATGTTTGACACAATAACGCAATCTAATCGCACAAAGAAAATAGCAACAATACAGTCTTTTATTTCACCAAAATTGAAAGCAGATAGTTTTATGAATCGTAGCGTAGTGCGCATAAAACGTTCACTGATCCACCTTCATATGCGTACGCCATGTCTCATGCCCCATGATCATGGGGTTCGACTGTAGGGGTGAGTCTATAGCAGGGGTCCTTTAGTCCCCCTCTGTGATTCGACACGAATAAAACTAATCAATATTTTTCGACAGATTCGCGCGTCCAAAATTCAAGGTTGATGTTTTTTTTTATCGAATCGCTAATAGTTTCAGAGTTTTTTTTTTATAATTTTACCTAAAGGCATCCTTATGTATAGCTTAGTTACCTTATAGGTATAGTCTATTCAGTAACTTTATGCGCTTTCATAAACTTTTCTAGCTCTTTTAAACTATTGCTATTAAATTTCAGAACGTTTCAAAGATTCTCTCTCACGTAAATCCTTCAAGTCGTCTGAGAAGACACCTTCTGATAGAAGGGTACCTATCTCACTATAGTTGAAGTGTCGGGACTCACAACTTTCAGACAAACACGGCGTTATCGCGGATGCATCAAGGACTTTACCTTTTCTACTTAGTTTTATTTTTAAAGTAATATTGACTAGCGTGTGCCATTGCCGTTCTAAAAAGTATCTTTTTAATTATTATTTTTAGGTAGGTACTGTCATAATGAATGCTAGGAACTTTCAGAGTCAATTTACGTAATTAATAAAAATCTTAAATTCATTCATTCACTGATGGACAACGCACAGCCGCCGCCGCTGGGACCAAAAGCTTGGAATTTTGCACAGATGTTCCTGATGGGTATCGATATCTAAACACGATAAAATTTTAAAGTTTAGATGTTTTTTTTTTTGGTGTCCACGACCGCTGGTTCTGTTTATACATGAAGTATGAGTTTAAAAAATATGTTCTATCGTGTTAAGGTATCGATAATAATCTGATAAAAAAACTGACATTAAATTAGGTCGACGACCAAAAAAAAATATTTTTGAATTCTCAAGGGGTCGGTCGGTCAGAAAGAAGCTTTTATAAAAGATGCCCATTATAGTTCAGTTTGTATCTGGGTATTAACAATTTTTTTTTTTTTCCTTTTAAATGACCAGTTCGTGTCCACAAACTGTAAAAAAAAATAACCTTATTACTAAATAAATAGTGTTAATGTATGATCATTGAAATAACTATAATTTTAAACCATTGTTGCAGAGTGTACTGTTTTTTTATTCTTTTTTTTCCTTTTTTGTAAACAGGAGTCAAGGGTTCAAGCTGAAAACCAGCGCTTAGCAACCCACTAGGGAACCTAAGCATAATGCTGACGCTTGAACCTTTTGCTTCCGGTATTATAGTTTTGTGTATGTACTAATACTACTAGCTGTAATACTGGAGACAATAAACGTAATTCTAATTCTAATTCTAAAGATGAAGCTCGTTGCCCATTCCAAAGCGTAGTAGGTACCTAAGGAGAAGAACGGGCCAGAAACTCCACAGACACTCTTTTAAATCAGAATATGGTCACAACATATTGGTTACATCATTTTTGTTGAAATTATTAATGTGAGAACTATGCAAAACGTTAATAGTGTCCGTAATAAAAAGATTAAAACAATTCAAATATTAAATTAAATTAAAATAATCCGTGGCAGCTAAGTGATGACCATACTGACGGCGCCCGTTCAGGAACATTACGCATGGATTAGCACTATACAGCTCAACCATTTTGAAGCGAGCTAAATGATCCAACACACACGCCGCCACCAGCGAGACTTTAGAGTGATCACGACATACTCTCAGCCGCCAGTACACATTCAAGTCAATGAAAGACATACCCAGTAAATTGTAGCTTTATAGTATCTACGTAGTACTCACACATGTGCTGTGCAATTATACAATAATGAAAGATTGAATTTATACAATGCAAAGATAATTTTTAAAATCTTCAGCATCTCCAACAGTATTTTCAAATACTAATCAATTAGTTTATGCGCCCTTGTGAGGACCAGCGTTGAGCCAAGCATTTTTATCAGCGATGTAATCCCCCAACTTATAATAAACATGGCTGCATAGTGCGCATTTTAGACTAGTTTTAAATTTCGTTTCATTCAGTTTTAAGTTGGGAGGTATTTTATTGTAACATTTTAAACACATCCCATGAAAGATGAGTCTACTTTAGCCAGCCTGAAACCTGGTTGAACTAATTGGTCTATATTTCTAGTGATTTAATTATGTCTTTCACTTTTATCGGCGAATTCTAGTTTAAGAGAAACTCAATTAGATTCAATATTATCTTACAATTAGTACTTTTGACATTTGGTACAGAACATCTTATGCACTTCGTTTTTTTCCCCATTTCATACTAAATTATTAGCAGTGAATGAATTGGGCATCTGCAGTAGGGCGTAATTTACGTCGTCACGATTTGATGCACGTCTATTAATTTAAAAAATTAAGGAAGTATCGTCAGCCAATAACACCATTTGTAGTTTGATTTTTAACAAATGGGGTAGATTATTAATATACTCGTAAGTACACTAAAAAGAGTAAAAGGCCCAATATCAAGCCTTGTGGTACATCCTATTTTACTTTTAAACCAAGTGAATTGACACCATATATTTGAACTTGCTGTTGTTTCATTTAAATAAGAGTTTACTAAACTGAGCGCAAGTTTTCCAAGTCCGTATTGCTCAACTTTCAAGTGTAAGGTTTCGTGGTCCACGCAATCAAATGCCTAGGAATGATCACAAAAGATTCTTATGGTGTCTTGGGCCTTTTCACGCCGTAAATGTGTGTTTTAATAAGGTGTTTATTGTCCCTTGGTGAAACCATACTGTTGATCGTGTAAGATTTTATTAGTGTTAAAATGATTCAGCATTTGATTCACATTTTCAAAAACCTTGCTGAAAACCGAACACACGGATAATGTATAATCACTTTCTTTTTTTCTCACTTCTAGCAAAATACTTGGTTTAAATAATCAGGATCCGTGAACTCAATGGCAACTGTTAGGTAAACCAGATATTTTAAGTAATGGTAAAATTAGATAAAATTTCTCTAGAATAGTTATTTGTTATACAAGAGTGCAAAGTTGCTTTTTAACCGCGTGTTCAATTTTGATGACCGAGCAAGCGAAGGATTCTAAAATTGAATCACGAGCGCAGCGAGTGATTCAAAATTAGAATCCTGAGCGTTAGCGAGGGAATCAAAAGAGCACGAGGTGAAAAATCTTTGCACTCGAGTGCAACACGTAACTTTTCATTCCACCTCAGCGAGGAAATGACTAAATGCAAAAAAAAAACGTTTACAATCACAAGATAGGTACACTTTTATTTCAGTTTAGGTATTAATTACTACATTATGACAGGTAAGTATTACAGAATAATCTTTAAATTATAACAAAATAATACTAAGGTATAATTAAGAAAATTTTAAAGTAACGTTGCTACAGTTATTTAAATTGAGTGTAATATTTTTGTTTGGTACTGTAATATTGGTGTTAGTCACTTGTGTACTGTTTTTCGGTAAACTATCTGTCATACTTAATAGTTGTACCGATTCATCGGATTCCCTTGGCGTGAATGTTGGAGAGAGAGGGAGATGGTTAGGTGTTTCATAACGGCTTATTTTTGATGTAGAAGGGCCAGTCCAAGGATCCGATTGAGGCTCTTTCAGTGTAATGGCTCCTACGATGCCTTCACATATTTTAGACTTATTTTGGATGGAATCCTCTATGTATCCCTCTACAACTGCATTGGACTTCCAGCCTCCGTGGCGCTTAAGGGACAGGAGATCAGCTCCGGAATCAGCCAAAAGTGTGGCTGAAGTTCGTCGGAAACAATGACCCGTGTACAACAGGGGTTCTGGAAGTTCAAGAAATGTTGCTATTTCTCGTGGGATACTGCCAATTTTATTAGTACCCATAGGCTGTCTAACACACTTTCCATTGCGATACTGTAGAAAAAATCGATTGATTGGAGTGTTAGGCGGGCGTAAGGCTTGATATTTCTCAACAATCGTTACGTATTCCTTGCGAATGACGAAGTTGCGGTCTCTTTTTGTCTTTGTATTAGGTAAATTAATTAATAGTAAGTCATCTGAATGTTTCTCAATGTTTTTGACATTAAGTTGTGTTAGTTCATTAGTTCGACATGCTCCGTTTATTCCAATAATAAGAACAACCTGTAACGTAAAGAGTATTGTAGTAGATAAATGAATAAAATTGATATGAACGCATAATTATGCCTATCAACATCTACTAAGTATACTATTTAATTGAGATTAATATACTTAAGTAGATACTGAATGTGCAACTGACTTACTTTTGCCGCCAAATATACGGAATCGGGTGCTTCGTTAAGAAACTTTTCAATATCAGATACTGTGAAAACCTTCGATTTTTTTGGTTGATGACCAGATGAGGCTCTTTTTAAAAATGCCACTAATTTAGGATAGGTATCGATATGTTTGTCTTTTTTCATCTTTATTGTTGCTTTTAGCATCGAATACGTACTCCATAGAGTGCTTGCTTTCTTGTTCTCGGATAATTCTATAAAATATGCCAGCAAAACGTTTTCTGAGAAAGTTTTGGCTCCTTTTGCTAGTCGCCACGTGTTGAACATATCGTACTGTTTTAAATACTTCTCGCGTGATTGTTGAGGGAGAAAGCTCATTTGCGCATTATTAACAGTTTCAGTCAATTCTGTTGGCGTCAAGCAAACTTCCTCGTCGCTAGAATCACTCATTTTAGTTTTTTCACTTGTTTTCAAGTTTCTTGTTTTTAATATAAGGTTTAACAATGACGTGAAAAAATGCCGCGTAAAGAACCGCGTACAAAGCAAATTGAAAAAAGAACACCAAGAAGGTTCCGAGTCTGAGTTTTTAACAAATTAAAAAAAAGTTGTATGATATATTCGGCACCATAGAGGTAGCAGTAAATAGGTTTAATGTTTTTTTTAATTCACAAACTTAGTGCACACGATGTTCTAAATTCAATTTACTTTATCCTCTAGAGAATAAAAACGGCTTTTCCACTCAGATATTGAAGATTAAAAATACTCTTTCCGAGATGGTGGGATGAAAATATTATTTTATATTCAAATGCAGATCGCTTCCTGCTCCTGGCCTGCCATAAAGGCAAACGGTGCCGGTATTCACTTACTTAATGTTTACGATTGCATATAAATTCTTCTTTTAAGTACCTAATATGATTACGAGAATTTGAGTTGTGTTGGGGAGAATAAAGACATGAAACCGTGAAGAAAGCCAGTGTCAATCATATTCGGTAGAGTGGTACAGTCCAAAAAAATACTGATTATAACAAAACATCACGCCTGTAATACCCGAAAGATCAAGCAGAGGTGTATATACACCCACATTTCGCCAGTTAATAGAGGGCGGGCCTATTACTGTCAGCCGGGCAGAAATCCAGACAATAGTGATTAGTGAATGATAAAACCCGATTCAGGCAGTGTCACCCCTGAATTAGTGATCGGGCAACGTTTCACTTCGGATACTGTCAGCCCGATTGCAGAGACAGCTAAATGGATTACAAAAATTGCTGTTAAAAAATGCATGGTGTTCTATTGCAGCCTGCCATCCAACCTGGTCATCAATATCGTAACGCCGCCGTCAAATCCTAGTATGCAGATTGAAACTGAGTGTTAGGAGGAACGCCAAAATTTATGTATGAAGGTCGATTGGCAGTTACGGCCGGAGTGGTAAACTGTAGAGTGTCGAAACGATAAAGACAATTCAGAAAGGACGGAGGTAGAGCAGCCCAACGATAAGTGGTATCATAATGGTTGTGCAATTTGTGACAGCCGAGCCCGGAATAAACTTTGTAGTTTAAGCGTACGGTTTTAAAGTTTTCTTTTCAAACGTGACAATTGACGATTTTATTTGGGGGTTGTTGCTGTTAAAGTTTAACGTGAAATGTTGAAAATTACACCGAAACATACTGCCCGAACTGAAATTTGGACGCAACGAAAAAGTTTGTTTCTTTTTAACCGACCTCAAAAAAGGAGGGGAATGTATTTTGAATTTTTTTATTAATGTATTGTCGTCGATTGCGGACCGATTTTGAAAATTATTTTTGCATTTGATAGAGGCAGTTTGTGTGGTAGTCCCATATAAATCCTATTAACTTTGCTAAGGTCGGTTTTGATTAGTTGCGATAAAAACATATTTAATGCACTTTGTGTATCTTGATGATTTGTCAATACCTCCCGTCACTGTTGTTTACATAGCAAGTTGCGGTATACGAATTGGTCTGGGGTAGGTACAACAACTAAAAAGAGGAAAAAAATATATACTGTTTCCATTTCGATCGCATAAAGCAATTATCCAAAGGTCGTGTGCCCTGACGTAGAAGTATCAAAATTATCAGGTTGATTCCATTTGGCGAATGTGACTGGCAATACTAGAATACGTCGAGTCATACGTCGCCGTCGTGATTCGAGTTTCAATCTAACTGCAGTTGACGTATCGGCTATCACGTTACTTTTGCCAATATTTCATACTACAATATCGCAATCAACACTTGAATATTTAGAGGCCCCATCCTACGCATAATCGATAGGCACCAGACGGATAGCAACCCTCGCGTGTAGTTTCTATATCTTAGCCTTTATCATCACTACTTGAGCTACTAAAACATCCATACCGGCACTACTTTTCCCTTTATTAAATCAAAATGATCTCTTTACTGAGCCCAACTTTGAAAATTTCCCAGTTAGCCAATTGTATGCAGAATGCATAAGGAATATTTATCATTTGGGTAGGTTAGTCTAAAAAAATGTTTGATTACCAAATGTGAGTAGATAAATTCATTTTATAACCAGTTGGTGACATTTGATATTGTGCTAATGTTACATTTTATTAGAATTAGCAATGAGTACCACCGAAATGAAATTCCAAACCTTATAACGAGTTAGGTATAATTCTTTTGTCCTTACAATAAATTGTTTCAAAATTGTGTAAAATGTTGGTAAAACAAACTTTGTTGCGATAAAGATCCAGTAGCTAGAGGTGGCGCGTCGTAAGACGTGTCTTTGTTATTCCTGTTGTGTGGTAACATTGTTTGGTGGATCGCGCTGGGTGGCAGCACTAGCAACATATTCAACAATGTAGTAATGCGTTTACGTGCTCCGACTGTCCCCCGGCTCAGACGAGCGCAGTGGCAAACACTGGCACCGTGGGAATATACTCGTACTGGTACAATGTATCACTCCTGTGTACCTGCACCCGAAACAAGCCGGGCGCCGCACGCCGTCGCCGCCGCGCCGCCTCGCCGATGTGAACCGTCACCCCGACTGTTCATTGCTGCATATTAAAATGTGTCCAGCTGCTTTTTGAACAGGGTATTAAAAGTTAGACCATCGCTAAAATATTCGAATATTTTGTCAGCTTTCCTGTACTCTATTATAAAACAGCATGAATATTTATTACGTACTTACCAAATATTTGTTGCTTGTAAATCCCGAAACAGTCGTGAAAATGAACATTAGCTGTTACAATATTTGAAATCGGAAATTCTATTTTCGATACGACGGCTTGTCTCGTGGGTATCGTAAGAAGCTGGGTAGCAAGGAACGTACCTAAGACAAACATAGAGCCTTCACCACGACTTATACATTTAGTTATCACCCACTAGACAGGGCCGGATTAGCCACGTGCAAATTCTACAGGCCCCGCAATTGGACGAACAAAAAAACCAGCCAAAGTATCCTATACTACCGTTTAGATTTTCTGGTGGTATAGGGTTAGACTTAAAATATTATGTAAGAATAGTCAAAAGAAAAGTCATCTCCCCGAGGCCAATTTCTCTTGATTCTTCAGCAAACAGCAACTCCGAGTTGCGCTGCTAAAAAATTTCGAGCCCGCTTGTCTCGCCCTTGCATCTTAGTGTCTCTTAATTTATAAACTTTCTGCATAAGTCGATAAAGTATAGGCAACTCCTATTTCAGTATGAATTATCAATAGGAAAAATACCTAACCGGAGTGAAAAAATATTTTCGTTTGAGGTTCTCTTAGAATAATCATTGTTAAATAAGTGCCGGCACCAGCTATGCGAAAAATGAGTCGTGTAGGTTTTTACAAAAGTACCTACTACACTAGGTGGCAGCACAACTGGTTACCATGGATTCAGTAGATACCTACGTGGTTCTGGACCCCCGTGCGTGGAGATTCATCGTCGGTTATTTAAAAAAATACAGCTGTTCCCTACAAAAGTGCAACATCTTCGTGGTCAAAATGTTTAAAACAGCTATTTTTTATAAATATAACTGACGAAAAATTTCAGCGTAGGGGGGGGTCTAAAATCATATACATGAATCCATGGTAACAGGCTGTGCGTCGATTTCCCTGCCACCCTTGTTTTTTTTTTTTGAAAGTGGGAAATCATCAAATAACTTCTCCCGCTCTGGCCGGAGCGAGAGGGCGTGTCAGACTCTTACTGACTGAAACCCACCCGTATTCCTTCAGTTGCCTGTGCCAGGGGCCACGGTAACCCTTTCGGACTTCCCGCAACCCTGGCAGGAAAGTTAGGATTGTTTGAAGAAAGTAACAAGTTGTACAAGTCTTTGAGTCCTTGACTGTAAAGGAACAGGGAAAAAAACGTATTTGTTTAGAAACTGTGATTTGACTAAATGTTATTTTGAGAAAAACTATTTAGTCAAAGTACCTACTGCTTTATTGTATAATGTCCTAAATTTTTAAACCTAGAACAAACCAAGTTCTATAGGGCCATAGGGCCCCTAGGAAAAAATGGCTACAGGCCCTGCGCTGCTTTAATCTGGCACTACAAGTAGATCGAGTGGTGTAATGTTATATTATGTATTTTATCAATATTCTATTCTATTCTATTATTATAAAGCCAGAGACGTCTAGACAGTTTGTTCACTTCTTACCCTTTTATCCTTGCTGATGGTAACACTATGGTGTTTGAGCTCCCTGTGACAGACAGGGCTTTGTTATCGTGCCAAATGAGACAGGCCCACTCAAAGAAGTCCTGCACTTAAAGCTCTATGGCTACCTTTGAGTGAACCTGTAAAGCCTCTAAGGGTCATTTCAGTCTAGCAATAAGTAACGCAAAGGGCGCATCCACACGGCTGGATGAAGGATCATCGTCATAAACTCCTAATAGACAATCCACGGTCGCGAAGGACATTACCATAATCTCTTGTACTACCTTGACGGATAAGCTAAGCAAGAGCGGGCCGGTGCCGACTGCTAAAGCTCTTGAATTAATCGCTACAAGGTGATAGGCCTCCAGTATTTAATTCCAATTGGAATAAGTACGGTCAGCCTCAAAAGGATGTACCTATACCTACATTAACAAGAATTTATTTGACTGTATAATTTGTGTTCCGTAATACTGCATCAATATGCGTAGCATAATCAGCCTATAATTTTCCCACTGCTGGGACACAGGCTTCCTCTCGGTGAGAGGGAGTGGGCCGTAATCCACCACGCGGGCCCAGAGCGGGTTGGTGGATCTCACATTGCTTTGAATTTTTGGTTCTAGGAAATACTGGTTTCCACACGATGTTTACACAAAGTAAAACGTCTGTCTCGGTTTGAACCTACGACCTACAACTCGTAAGTCGCGGCCTTTACCACAATAGCCACCACAGCTCCACCTCATAAATTACTCGTTTAGGTACTGTCCTAAATAGTTACAATTAAATATCCAATGTGCAGTATGTTTTGTGGCTACAAATTGATATTAAAATATTATGGGACAAAGATTCTAGATATTTAAATAAATTCTTGTCGATCTATAGGTACACCTGTTTATGGCTGACTGTACTATAGGTATTAACAGTATCAACCCATTTCTATAGCGCTGTCATTTATTCCGAAAATTCTAATCCCTAAATTCCTGATTTTGGTATTAAACGTTTCATTCTTTGAAGAAGTTTTAAGAAATATTCTCCATATTTCTAGCCGCCTAATCTCTTCGAATTATTGAATCCCAAATTCCAAGTCTTACACCTTGTCATCTTGTTTATCTTATTATACATAAACCACTCTGTTCTTAAATTACTAGCTTCTGAAATTCGGGTAAAGTAGGATTTCTGTTTCCTAATATCTAAAACCGATAACAGGGAGTAAACGGCGTTTGTATTAAATTTGGTGTTATCAGAAATTCGGAGATCTATTAAAAGCAAGTAGTTACCTACAAAAATAAATGCCTGTGACATACGGACGAACCGACGTGCACGGCCAAACTATAAAATCCTTGTTTCACTGAACCCAAAACCGCGAGACGCAAAAAAGCTATCAAATATTAATTAGTATTATTCATTTCCACAACATTTGTTTTCTAAGTTACTTTTTTTCACAAACCAATCATACATGAGACATTAAGAGTGTAATCCTTTGTCCCAATGTAATAATCTGATGGAAAATGGATTATATTGCTCTTTATTCCTAGCAATTAGCATAACTCGCACGACTGGAAGATAAGTGCAACGAATGAAACCTCTTTTGTAATTATAAGAGTAATTTAATACACACACACACAGGTAAGAAATTGATATGTGTTAGTGGCAACGTCGCCGCGTCGCCAAGTCGCGTCGCACAATCACCATCGGCGAATATTTGTTTTAGTTTTTATTATAAATTTGGGGAAAACTATTAAAAAGTAACTCGGTTTTCATCGCTTCTAAGGTAGCAGTCCAATTATTATTTTTTAAACCCCAGTTATTATTGCTATGAAGCAGTGTGCCGATAATTAAAACAATTAGAAACTAAGCATATCTAAGCATAATCAGCCTAAAACGTCCCCACTGCTGGTACACAAGCTGCCTCTCTTCGAGAGGGAGTGGGCTATAATACACCATGCGGGCCCAGTACGGGTTTCCAAATGCCACATTTTATCGCATTGTTTGGTTTTAGGACATTCAGGCTTTCTCACGATGTTTACCTTCACCGTTTTGGGAGCAGTGGTGATGAATTTATTTACCTACACAAAGTAATGCGCCTGACTGGGTTAGAACCCACGACCTACTACTCGTAAGTCGGGGCCATTACCACTGGGCCACCATTGCTCTACCAATACCAAACTATTACAGCGAATTAGTCCAAACTTCAATGAGATATTAATAACCGTCAAGAAGGACCTAAGTAGCTACCCATTTGTTACTGAAAGAATGTTCAACTTTAGGTTCTCTAATCTTTTTCTTGGCTTCCTGTCAGTCTGTCTAGGTAGATGTCTGAATATTTAACGTAACTATAAAATATTAATTAAGTGGGTAGTTACTGGTAGGTACGTAGGCACCAACAACTAAATTGGTTCAGCTTTTGCTTAAAGAAAAACCTAAGCTTTCTCCGCTGTAATATGCAGGAAGGCTCCTTATGGCAACATTGCACATCTCAGGTGTAGGTAACTGTAAAACGGTGCTCAACCCACTACCTATAAATAATATTGCTTATTATGTAGCTTATTGCCATCAAACTACAGATGAGTTCCCCTTTTATCTTGTAAAATTACCTCAACTAGTTCCTATAAAACTAAATTTTCATCATACACTTCGGACGCATTTGTCAGGCTTTTGATCTACATCTATTTAGACTTGCAAGAAACTCTCAGAACAACTCTATAAGTACCGGTTCGATTTAAAAGTTCATTGTACTGAATTTTCTCGTAAGATGTTTTAAACGATCCCTCTTTAGTCTCATTACGTCCTTAAGTTCAGTTGAAGCACGTTCAGTATATAAAATTGGAGCTATATATATTATATAATCGAGAATCCATTGTATATTAAATAAGCTCCAATATTATTAGCCGGAACAAAGCTGGAAATAGGGAGAAAGTAAGCAAAAGCACCAGATGCCGTCAAGTGGTCCGCGGTGCAAAACCCCGCTGAGCCCCAAAAAAGCGCTGACTGGAAATAATCAGACGATGCTTGTCTATTGAAAATGGTCTAGATTCGGTCAAGCAGAGAAAATTTAACAAAAGATATTATAGAAAATTTCTAGGTATGGAAGAATGCAACGTTGCAATTCTCCCTTATCTACGAAACAATAGAGATGTCCCATTTAATTATAATGTTTAATTTGTACTCGTTTTAACGAGTAAAATCAAAAGAATACCGTTTTCATAAAACACATACCTGGTTACGCTCATTAAAGTAAAAAATATTAGCATCAGACATTCCCACAATCGGGAAAAATACGAGACGAGTAGAGCGTCACAAAGGGCTGTAGTAACTAATCAATCATTTCCGTAACAGAAAATATAAAGCGACCGCCTTATTCATTCAATAAAAGTCCGATTACATACTTGATTAACGAATCATAACGGGGATATATTAGTAGGTTCTATTTTTGTTCTTTCTTTCTCTCGTTCGGATTTTTTTTTCCAACAATTACGTCTTCAAACTATTCGACGGACATTTTAACTAAAGCTGTAGTCAAGAGCTTACGGAAACCGCTCCTAAATAATGTAAATCCGCGTGTAAATCGCACCTAGACCCGTTTATGACTGGGAATAATCGCTTTTAAATTGCATATCTTTAAGACTTTCTGTTATGATTGTAGCATCTTGATAAATATCTCATGGCCGGCGGCCAGCGTCTCCAGAAATGCTACCTAGTGCATCCGAGATACGTCGAGTTTCTCCTGAATAAATCCATTCCAACTTTCTTCATGACTCAATTTTCCCATTTATTTCTCTCAGGGCATCTAACTTTTCTTTCTTGAACCGGAATCAACGCCATACTTATATACAGTAAAAAAAAAATCATATGTGCCCATTTACCCCCTTTTATTCATGGGACCCAAACATTTCCATCAATAAACTTAGCCAATTCTGAATCTATAACAACATACGTCTTGTAATTAACTTCTCTTTGACGTTTGGGTCTTTCATTATGTGCGGTTCCATAGTAATTATTATTTGTAGCAAACATTAAATAATCGTTTTCTGTTGCAGAGGAAAGCAGTAAAGCTTCTAAACAGACGGAAAACGCGGAAAAGTATACAAAAATATAAAATAAGTAATGCTGATTTAAATATTCATAATAAATTATTTATTTATTACATCCGACGGATCCATATTAGATCCATACTGGATTGTTCCGCGTCCAGGAGACTGATTTATTTTCCAATTACATTTTGTTGTTCTTTGTTCTAAGTTCAAAGCGCCCTTCAGCCGGAAACGATTGACGAAGATTTAACACATAACTGTGGGAAAACAGAACTACGACAATGTATCGCGTCTTTAACCCCTCATACCTACACCAGCGAAAATGTATCGCGTATTCAACCCCTCATACCTAAACCTACGAAAATATATCGCGTCTTCAACCCTTCATACCTCCACCGCCGTTATACATTATCCTGGCTTCGGAAACCACAACAAAAAATTAGTAGAATAAAGCGTAAGCCGTAAAAAGTTTTGTTTTCCTATTACTAGACCCTCCATTTATTTTATTCAGTTTCCTGAATCACTTTTGTCGTCTTTAACTTACTTCCCCAAAAGTTATGAAATTGCCAATGATTGTTCGTAATAATATTTTAATAAAAGAAATTCGCGACAAAATAATATGAAGTTAAAACAAATATTGTTTTTCTTCATAGCGCACAGCCCAGGAAAGTATATCGCCGGGGCAATATCAATAAGAATTCGCGAATAGTAAATTTGCTATGTGCCAAGCCGGAACGAATACCGAATTATGGTTATGCCGAAGAAAATAAGTTTTTACTTAGTTAGTAAAAGTGTTCGTACCTCATAAAATGCCATTCTGCTTTCCCGCTGGGCCAGCTTTTCTTCTTCATTTTGCACAATTAATTTATTTGAGGTGAGAATAAACTTTGTCCGAACACATTGCAAGCGCGGTACGCTGTGGCGGGGGAGCGTTACAAGCGTGGCAGTATCGCGGGCGCGCGTTCGTGACTGAATGCTATGAGCAGCCGGCAGTGGCCACTGGATAGGGTGGCTGCCGGCTCCCTCGTCCCTCGCCGCGCCGCGCTGCTCCGCGTTGCGCCGCCCTATATCAAGTCTCCCCTCGAAGGCATTATTCTACGCCGGACACTACATTTAAGCAAAAAAACAAAAATCTACTTTGGCTTTTAAATCCTCAAAACTGCTTGCAATTATATGAATCTACCCCAATTAAGGGGAACCACTTATGTTCTTCTTCAAGCGGTCAAAGAGATGCTTGATTATAATAATTGTAAGCTCGAAGTGTAAAGATATTTTTAATTCAGGAAACTAAGTATTTAGCAGTCCTCTCCTTTGCTTCTCTCGATGCAACCCGCAAAAAAAATCTAGCTTTCCAATAAATTTTTAACCGTATTAAGATGGCATTAAATTATCAATACGGTACTAGCTAAGTTATTTAGGTCAGTTTTAATACCATAAAGTAACGGACGTCGAACAAAACAATTATTGTATAACGTAATGTCTTCTTCATGGCTATGGAAATTAGGAAGAGCCATATTTCTCAGGTACCTATCAGCGGAAGTAGGTTATAAACCTATAACAGGAAATAATTTTCGGAGTAGCTATTTGTTGTTATATGATTTCCTTATTCAATCAAAAGCTCCTCTCCTAAGAAAAGCTGACCATAATATTAGTAATTGTGGTATATTTTTCATTATCTCATTAGTTCTCGGCGACGTCTAACGTTGGCCTAATCTTGCGTTCTATCCATATAATAGTAATAGCGGCTCTACTTAGAAGACAATTTAAAAGCACTTCAATTAGCCAACTTTGGCCGAATCTCAAATAGTGGCTTTGAATCACTTGTCATGCAAATGGTCTAAAAATGTACACAATCCGAATTTGAAACTTACAAACAAACTCGTGCTCAGCAGTATGTAGGTACCGAGTCGGTTTGAGGCAATAAACCTTAAATACATATATTTAACCGACTTCAAAAAAGGAGGAGGTTCTCAATTTTGTTCAATTTTTTTTATGTTTGTTACCTTAGAACTCCGTTAATTACAAACCTACTTATATCAATTTTTTTCATGGTACCTATGCTTTTAGATCGGTCCCATATAAATTTGGTCAAGTTCTGATGAGGTGTTTTTGAGCCAGCTTCGTATTTACATATTTTTATACGTCTACGTATTTTTTTCTCTTAGTGTATGTTGATGATGTTCTTATAACTTACTGTCACTGTTATTTACATAGCAAGTAGTGGTATACTACTTTGTTTCATGCGGTAGCTACTTACTACATCTAAAAATTGAAAAATAAAAACTGTTTCACACAAGCCACTGTCTTCCAAAAAAAGACTACGGTGTCTACTGTACTAAGTCTGTACTACGGTTGTGTATTTTCGTTTTTTGCCACCAACTTCCGAAATTAAAGGTATTTTTCACTTTGTAGTGTTTTTTGGAAGTCGGTCGATTTTTGTGAATAAGTTTTATATTTTAATTTTTAACTGCCTACTTAATTTCTAATTTTTAACTAATGAGCCTATAATGTTCCCACTGCTGGGACACAGGCCTCCTCTCGGCGACAGGGAGTAGGCCTAATCCACCACGCGGGCCAAATGAGGGTTGGTAGATGTCACATGTCTTCGAATTTTTGGTTCTAGGACATGCCAGTTTCCTCACGATGTTTTTTTTTCTTTCACCGTTTTGAGAGCTTTGGTGATGACATTATTTACACAAAGTAAAGTGCCTGTCAGGGTTCGAACCTACGACCTGCAACTCGTAAGGCACGGCTGTTACCACTGAGCCACCGCTGCTCTTTACATGTTGTTATTGTTTATGAATGTATCCAGGATGCACCGTGCGTTCCAGACCATAGTGGTTAAACTTTACACTCGGTTACAACCCACATTGTTCTCCGCCCCACTACAACAATGTTACTACAAACAATATCTACTTAAAGATTTATAATCCTTAATCCGTTATGTTTACGGGTACGGACCCAACCCATCTTTGGATCCATGTCAACACATTAAATTGTACGTAGATGTGCCTTATACTGTTACGTCTTGGCCACTCAGGATAATGGCCTAGTGCCACTTTGTTTACAGCCTACAGTCCCAACTTATATTACATAATAGCTTTTAATTGGGACCCAGGCTTTATTACAGATCTGCATCACCAAGGAGGACGGACCTTTGGCCTTTTTGTATGAACTGTGGTCTAACTTACAAACTTTTTGCAGTTTTGTGTTTGAATGTGAAATTACAATAATAACTAAAGTTATTATTCTAATAATTACACGCGAGCTACGGAAGCACGCGACGAGACACGAAATTCTGGGGCATGACATTGACTTTAGAAAAGGAGTTCTTTTAAAAGGTTTGTCATTCCATCTCATGGACAAAGATGTTCAGAATAACTTACTAAACTAACTTACGTAGGTACTTCCGACTTTAACAAAAATAGCACTTCGCCCACGAGTTTGCCCGCTTGGGTTTCGTACTTTCCCATACGAACTTCAACACCCCCTCCACCCTCTTTAAAGGATAGTTTTGATACATTAATCATTGCAATCTTTATTATTTTTCTTAAGAAGTACTTGTGCCAAGTTACAAGTTTTTAAACCGAAGGCATAAGATATTTCATACAAACTATTTTCCCCTTTTAACTGCCTAACGGGGTGATTGTCGCTATATCCTTTCTTGGTAATACACCCCTTCGTTTTTTAAATTACAACTACGGTCCCAAATTCAAGATTCTTTAGCGTTTTGACTGTGCCAGAGTTTGACGAACATACTCCGTCCATTTATATACAGGGTCAAATTAAATTAGCTAGCGAAACCCTGCAGACGTGATGAGTATCAATATCTAAACACAATAAAAAGATTTGATGGTTTTTTTAGGGGTCAACGACCGCTGGTCGTTTTGTTACTTGAAGTATGTGTTGAGAAAATGTTTTATCGTATTTAGATATCGACACTAATCACGTCTGTGAAGTTTAACAAAAAAAAAACGATATTTTAAACTGATATTTCAAGCGAATACACTAAATGCGGTCGATGACCCCACTAAAGAAAACATCAAATTAATTTATTAATCGTTTTATATAATATGCGTATAAACAAATATCAACATCGCATGCCTTTTTAAAAAATAAAACCGACGGGGGTTTATTGTTCACATTGGACCATTTATAATTCATTGTACTTACATACATATGTACGTACATGAACTCTCGCCTTCTGCCCATGGGGGTACGCAGAAACAATAGAATGTCACCTGCAACGGTACCTACATATCCCATTTATTTCGTTTACGTCTTTACTACTGAAATAAATACTACAAGATACGTGTAAGTAATGCTCGCACTTCACATTCGTATTCACACTTTTAACCGCTCTGCACGCAATTGTTTATCTTCCACTGGTTCTAACATTTTTTTTTTTTTTTATGAGACAACATCCTCGCAAAGTCTTCAGGTCCCGAACTAGGCAGAGCCTGTACTACGGTAACCTGATGACTGATATACATACTTATATACATATACACACCCAGACACAGGTCAAACAGACATGTTCATGCACACAAATGTTTGACTTGTCCGGAGATCGAACCCGGGACCAGCGGCTCAGAAGGCAGGGTCGCTACCAACTGCGCCAACCGGTCAGTCATTTTAGACCTGTGCGAGACCAAAAAGGCTCCAGGATAAATAGAAAAGAAAAATGATAAAGGATAGAGAGATTAATAGGTATGTAACAATAGCAACAAATAAATAAATCGCACAGAAATCTAGATGTTTTGACATCTCGCCACATTAGTTGATTGCACCCGTGCGAAGAAGTAATTTGATAATTTAGCAATGCAATATAATCAGCTCAAGTACTAACCTACCGTTCTATAAAACTTCAGCGGTAGTCTTGGCAAGTTTTTTATAAGTCAAACAGTGGTAAATGGTAGAGGTACTGAGTGGATAATATAATTAGAATAAAACGATTTATCTGCCTACTGGTCGCAAGCCCAGGCATGGGTTCGACTCCCAGGCCGGATAAAGTGTTACTAGGTTTTCCATCAGACACTTAATTAACCTTTTTTTTTTAGGTTGGGATATCGTCAAATAACTTCTCCCGCTCTGGGCGTAGCGGCAGGGCGTGTCAGACTCTTACTGACTAAAACCCACCCATGTTCCTTCAGTTGCCTGTGCCAGGGGGCACGTTGACCCTTTCGGACTTTCCCGTAACCCTGGTAGGCATCGGCTCTAGCGGACCCCGTCATTGGTGCTGACATCTCTTTGAGGCGCGCGTGGAACACAACGCGCCGTCGACCCGGGCCTGGTCCTAATCGGACGGCGAGCTACCCGTTGTTCGCCGTCCGCAAGCCCGCGCCTACTGTCGCCGAGAATCGGCCTGGGATTCCCGACGCCCAGCGCGTCTCCTGCGGCGACTAGGAGCGTGAGGGCGCGAGTTTTGCCTCTCCCTCATGCGTTCCGCCTCCTCCTTCGCAAGCATTACTGCTTCGCAGAAGGAGGTGACGGCTTCCTATGCCATCTCGCTCCGTACCATGGCCTGGACCAGGGTCGGACGCGAGAGATCGCTGCACTTAAAGAGCCTGGAGATTAGATTTGTATCCAATAAATAGGCTCGAATCTTTGTACATAGTACTTGAACTTAACGAACACATCTGTCTAACTCTTTTTGGAAGAGCGTGATATACCTAATGTAAGTTAGAATAATTATGAAGATATTTTGTGCATAATATTATCATAGGTTGAATACCCATCGCTTAGTGGTGAGTTTCAAGCCATTCTGGCGCCATTCCAGCGCGCTGAAAGGTCCACTTGCCGACTAAGTCTACTTTGCCCGTACTTGTGTATTTCCAGCAGATAGCTCTCATAATCGACTTTCACGATTTCCGCCTAAGTAGGTACAGCTATTTAGGTTTCTACCGGATCTCATAGTCGGTCTAGCGATTATCAAGAACTTCGAAGACTTCACAAGATGATTTTTGTGTTGCTGAAAATAAAAGGGTTATTGAAATATTTCGAAACTACGTAAAAGGTCATTGTAATCCATCTTAATAGATAACCTTTACTATGGGACCAACCCAGAAAACGCGAAAAAAACATATGTAAAGTTTGTGGAGTGTCCATACATTTATGTTACAGCTATGGGCTGGGTCTAAAAGCATGTTTGCACAAGAGTTCTATAAACAATGAAAGTGAGCTAAGGAAGGATTAAAAAAAAAAGGTTCCTGAACAGGTTAATTAGGGTATGAAAGTTTGAATGGAAGATCGTCATTTTTGACAGTGGGAATGCCATCAGGCACACAGCTTGTAATTTAATAATTAATATAATCGGTCTTTACCTATGAAGTTGTCGTTTTACAATACTGGCCATTTGAAACGTAATTTTGTATGGCTGGCAATAAATTCTAAATTCAAATAAACGAATTTAATAAAAAAAATACGGAATTCTATTCTCAAATTCAGTAATTTGTTTAATGATTAGTGTTTTGTTTTCAATACATTTGTATCTTTTTCATCAATATGGCCACGATAAAAATACGAGTAATTATTGAATACGAGTTCCGTCGCGGTAGCAAGCCACACAAACGGCTCGCAAGTTGCGAGCCGTTTGTGCGGCTAAAGAGTCTGTGACCTCTGAGTTTGTTTCGGCCTTTTTTCTCAGAGTAGTCAGATAGAAAACTCCGGCCTCATCTAGTTTTAAAAAAAAATTAGTTTGACGTGTAAAAGTGTTTGTACAAACCTACTTGCAGAAATAAAATCATTTATCATTTTCTGTTATAATATTATAATGGAATAATTTGTAACAATGCATCAGCCAGTGTCAGTTTTGTGTCATTAGGCAGGAACGCAGGCGTTCATTAATTTACTAAAAACGAAAAACTTCGCAAGCAATGGGAAATTACTACTGCGGAAAACAGAATGGCTGTGGGTGTCGACCTCAGGACGAGCTGCTTCTCACAAGGACAACTGTACGTCGCTTGCTCCCGCGTCACCAGTCCTGGCTCTCCTCATAGTTTGGCTGCTGAGACCAAAACTAGAAACGTAGTATAAAGGGAAGTTTTATAAAAATGTGGCGGTTATTTCAGTATACGTATTGTAGGATCTTACGACTTCCACGTGAACGTAGTCGCGGGCAGATGCTAGCGCTATAATTTCCAGATTTTCATCTGGAAATTAATAACGCTTGAAAATATTAAAAACTGTACCTGTATCTAATTGAATAATCCGTTATCCGTTGCCTGTTGATGCCACAATTCTATTTAGACTTCTAATTGCTTGAGTTGACTAAATAAATTACCAAGGACTATTTATTATTCTAATTATAGAACGAGCTCCAACAATAAAATTATTTGTGAGGTAGGACTAGCTGTTGCCCGCCACTTCGGGTGTATGTTTTTTACCGAAACACATTACTTCATAAGTCTTTTATTCATGCCACGCAGGAAGAACTTATGTAAAATTCAGTAGATAATAAAGTGTACTTTCCTAAACTTTATTAGGTATACTTCCCGATTTGGCCATCATTTGTAGATCTTTGACAGTCGTTACGGGTAGCCAGAAGCCCAACCAGTCTTCACAAGGGTATCGTGTTACCCCGTAGCTGGATTGTGGGGTCCAATAGGCAGCCGCGCCATAACATTGATTGGGCTAGAGGTCATCACCTTCTAGCCCAATGTTATAGCGCGGCCCATCATCATGTGCAATTACTGATCTGTAACCCATCCAAGGTTGAATTAAAAAACCCTTTGCTCAAGTTATACTTACCGAGATTCGTGTTAATTGGGCCATTTCCATCCTAGTATCGTGATTGAACATTCATGATAAATCCAACATTAAATACACCAGACGAGCTATCATGGTTTAGAAGACCCTGTCTGCAAAAAAAGGCCATGAATGAAAAGAAAGATTAAAAAGCAGTTTTTCTTTACAATGGAAAGGTAAATCTCATTGGGGCTAGAACTATTCATTTCAAGGCAGCTCTATTGCAGCTGACAGGATATTCCACCTTAAGGGTCCTCGTTTATTAAACAGCTAGGTACTGACTTCCAGGGATTCAATAAAATTAATGAAGGAAAAATATTTTCATGACACTAGGTCAATCACTCAAATATAATATTGATTGATCAGGCACTTCACGAAGATGTTTTATATTGGGGCTTCACACTTTGTCCTTGGAGAATAAAATCACACGTGAACTTTTTATAATTAAATGCCTATTTTTTGGCACAAAAGAAGTTGTTACGTTTTTGTCACCTAATTTATTTACCGATTAAAGAGGAAGCGCCAGGTTGCAAATTTTCTTATGTGTTTCGCAAATTGCAGGTCAGTGTCAGGTTGATTGTGGAACAAAAATATGATTCGCGACCGTAACATGTAGAATTATAATCTTTAAAATCATCAATAGGTACAACCCTCTAAGTTCATAAAATGCTATTGATTGATATTATGAAATGGTCATTCAGTAGGGTCATATGAACTAAGACTGAGAGGGTTTTATTGATGATTTTAATTATTATATTTCTGTCTATACATACGTACCTACTTGTTGCGGTCGCGAATCATATTTTTGTAATATATAAAACCTGACACTGACCTGCAAATTGCAAAAAAACTTAAGAAAATTTGAATTTTGCGGGCAACTTGGTGCTTCTCCCTTAAAGCAAATTGAGTAGACAGTGGACGTGGTAAAAGTGGAAAATTGCCAAAGCCATTTATCAACGCCATTCGGTGACGTTTCGCGTCTCCGGTGAATCTTAATGGAATAGACATCACAACTCCATGTGGCAGAACCATAGACCCGAAGGAAATCAAGTTAATGTCGACTAATTTTTATTTAGACCAACAAAAAGTCGTTCAACCTAACATAACCTAATTAACAGACACGACACGTCACGACGATTAGTGTTTTTACGTGAGGAACTTTTTATTTTAGTTCAACCTTGCCATTACTCTCTTTATAAATCTTTGCTGTAAGAAATTAAACATAAAGATTGTTTTATCATAAAGAAGTCATCATCATCGGCGTAGCCTTTTCCCAACAATGCTGCGGTCAGCATCCAGTCTAACCGGATGTAGCCTATCTGACAACCACAACCCAGTTACTGGGTAATCCGATACCCTTTGGTAAGACTGGTTGTCAGACTTTCGGGCATCTGACGACCCGTAACGACTGTCAAAGATCCACGAATGGCAGCTGGGACCGACGGCTTAACTGGCTCTCCGAGGCACGGAGAGGTCTTGGTATGTAAAGATGGTCACCCATCCACGGACCAACCGCGGCAAGCATAGCTTAACCTGATCGATCGACCCGTGCGGCTGTTATTACTAAGCCACAAGCCCCGCCCCATATCATAAAGAAGTAAATAATAATAAACTAAATATCAGTTAACCTTTGAAAAAGCTGTCTCGATCCAGTATCCCATCCGTGTCAAACTCGATCCAATAACACTGGCGTGAAACTCTCAATGCGCGCATATCACGTATGCACATGAAATCCTTCACTCAAACATGGTGAAGTGTCAATATCATCAATATTCTGAAAGCTTCTTTTTAAAAAACAACGGCGCAAAGCCGGTGGAAATAGGAGTAAATAAAAATCTTCAGTCGGCAGCAATTGGCAAAACGGAAAAGCTCTTTGAAGCACTAAAACCATTCGATGGACACGAAGACCCGGGGTTTGTATTTCCACAAACTATTTGTGAGTTTATTTAGTGACCTTATTCACTATTTGCATTATTTCTACCGGACGCCAGTCGAGGTTATTGAATATGATAATAAAAGTATTTGCATTTATTGATAGAATACATTTAGCGATGAAGTTAAGCGGAAGTCGGCGACGACATAATATGCATTGACACCGCAATGTGTAAACGTTATATCTAACGCTTGGCAATGTGTAAACGTGCCAATCTGTGATTCAGCGATGTTAATCATATGCTAATGCTTTAGCCTTGGAAATGCTTTGGGTTTGTAGTTATATCGTGAACATTAACGGGACTACATGAACTAAACGCAAGTTTTATAATGCCTAAAAGTATATGATCCACTGCATTAAACAAAAATATATATGATAGTTAGATAGTGTGTTGAAAACATAATACAACTAATTTGGTATGATAGAACTACGTCACGTAAATAGAGAATTGCTTCATATTTTGCAATAAATTACCAGCTTTGTGGCATCGCGCTTCTCTTTCTTTTCTATGCAGTCCGACAGTGACCGCCTTTTAGCTGTTGTCAGCCCCTTAAGCAGTACTTGTAACAGCATGATTGAGTTATCACTACGTCATCGAAAAGTGATTTTAGAGTTGTCTTTACAAGCCATCTATGGTTCACGACGAGTGCTTATATTCTATTCAGTGTAAGTAAATGTTTTTTAAATAAAACCATTGACTACCAAACGTCTAAACTATTAAATAAATCCCAACTTCTTTAAAATGTATTCCACATCCAATCTCAATTACTTACTTAAAAACAATGTAATGATAGGATTTAACGACCAACTTAACCAAACCTTAACAATACAGCCTTTGCCAGCCTATCAGATCAAATTACAAATAAGAACAAAAGAAGTCCATTTTTAGCGCCCCGGCTCAAGCTCGACGTCTTCAATTACGTCTGTTTCAGTCATTCTCTGTTAATACTTAAGTGTATAATAGCAATTCATTTGCAGGCGGAAATTCCGTTACGTAAAGATAAAAAGTCTAGCCCACTACCTCCCGAAGCCCACTCTAAATTCCGTCAAATAAAGGTAAAAAGTCTAGCCCACTTCCTCTTGAGTCCACTCCCTCTCAAAAAGAGGAAGCCTGTGTTCCAGCTGTGGGAACATTATAGGCTGAGTATGCTTATGCTAAGGTAAAAAAAACAAACTGCATCGTATGCAACGCAATATAGGTCAGTTATGTGTGTTTCTAATGCATAGTTTTTCGTACAAAATCAATGTCACAATGCGTTGCTCACATTGCGTACGTGGGAACAGTTTGTCTCTACGCTTATTGGTTAAAATGGCGTACGTCCAGATTTGTCTGGCCAACGACATCCGATTGTGTTTTGCATGTAACTACCGACACGTCATAATACCGCTACGATCCGTTATTGTCGCTGTATTCGAACTGTTGTCCATTTAGGGCTGACAGCGGCTGCACCTACGATCTAGTCAATACTCAGTCGGTTAATTTCACAATGAGCAATCAATTAAAGCATATTGATTGATACATTACAAGACTGATCACTATTAGCGACATTAATGAAGAATGCATCGTTATTTTCCAGTTTTATGAATCCGTCAATTTTCGCGAAACAGGTATTGTTCTGTTGAGTATAAGAAAAAGGGCAGACCAAAAATCCGATCTGAAATAAATTGGATATAGGTATACAGAAGGATGATACTGTTCGCGGCACATACGACTACATTTGGGCAGTTCAAGATATATTATATAAAAAGAGGCGAAAGTCGAAAAAAGTCGAGGAAAAGTCGAAAGATGCGATTCAAGTGATCCAAGCCATTTTCATTCCAGTGTGGTTATGAATGGCAGCCCTACTCTAATCAGTTCCCAAATGGCCTGACAGGTACAACAGGTACCTACATAGATTGGTTTATGTGATTACCGACTGCTAATACTATGTCTAGTCTAGTCTGTCTGTCTAGTCTCTTTTAAATAATAATTCATCGCATTCTGGTTATTATTATATGCCTACTTAACGAAAGCCGTTATCAAAAAGAGCACTTATTGGCCGAAGTTCAGTCATGTGTCCTAACAAATGATTACTATCGACGTCCATCTATTTAGTTTACAAAATAAACAAGTTTCCAATTTGTTTGTGTAGGCACTGTGTTGAATAAAAACAAGGTTTGCTCGCCGGGGTCGCTCAACTTGATTAAAAGCATTTTGAATATCAATAGATGTCAATCACAAACTATCCCGACCATTGCAAAATACCTCCGTAGAGCCGCACATTTACTGCAACACAAACGAAAATTGGAAAAAAAACAAAACTGAGTTATTGTTTCACATAAATTTAGGTATGGCGAAATGTGAGTGTACTACGAGGGTCATGCCAAAAGAAATTAGATACTCAAAAAATTATAAAATTTATTCTTTATTACAAGTACCTATCCATCTTTTCGAAGTACCTATTCACCCTGAGCACGTATACACTTTTTCATATAGCAAGTTAAACACCATCTTAAAGACTGGTTGTTTATTGATATAATTTGAAAATATAATACATATTTTTTTTTATTTGGATGAGCATTTTTTTCCGAGAATCTGGTGGAAGTTCGCGGAACTCAGTCGACGTGATTTTCGTTCTATGATTTATTATGACTATAAAAAGGTTTAAAGCCTCTAGATTGTTTGAACTTTTGACTACTACCTTTGGTGATTCTGCTTATTCTCGAGCAACAGTATTTAATTGGTTTGCTGAATTTAAAAGAGGACGGGAATGTCTCGAAGATGAAGCGAAGACAAGTCGGCCGCCAACCGCGGTCACACAAGAAAACGTTCGTGCAGTCGAATAACTCATTCGCGAAAACCGACGTATTAAATATGTAGAGCTAGAGCGAGAACTGAAAATTGGATCAGCAGCAATGCAAACCCTAATTCATGACCACCTTTCTCTCTGTAAACGTTGTTCGAGATGGGTGCCGCACAAACTTACTGATGAGCAGACTGACCGTCGGGTGGATTGGTGCCTATTCATGATAGATAAACTTGACGCCCGCGAGAAAAAAAGCGTTATACTGACTGGTAACGCAACATGGCTATATAACTATAATTCCGAAATAAAGCGACAGTTGGCTGTATGGTGCTTTGAAGATGAGCCAACTCCAACGAAATGTCGCCGTGCACGAAGCACACCGAAACAAATAGTCGCTTCGTTTTTCTGCAAAACGGGTCATATTGCTACTGTAGTGCTAGAGGATCAAAGAACGGTGAACTCCGAATGGTATGCGACAGTTTGTGCCCCAACAGTAATATCGGCTTGGTGTGACAAGCTACCGCAGTCACGAATCCGGCACCTTCTCTGGCACCACGGCAATGTGGCGCCGCACACGTCCGCCAGAACACTCCACTTTGTTTGCTCAAAAAACGTGTATATCCTCAATCACCCGCCATGTTCACCTGACCTATGGCCTTGTGATTTTACCTGTTTCCAAAAACCTAATAATAATAATAATAGTTTATTTTCTCCACAATATTACTCTTAGTTGCTACCTTATTTCTTCGGTGACATATAGGACGGGCATCATATTGTGGGAGACTGGTGCCTAAACTAGGCTCAAGGCCTGTATTTCAGGTCACCAGGACTCCTCCATTTATATTTAACATATTATGTTATGTACTCGTACAAACGGTAGGTATACAGTTAGGACATATTAACACATTTTCCTTTAAAAGCTTAATGATTATGATAGTTGTAATATTTTTATTTTAGTTAGTTTGGTTAGCAACAGGTTGGGAGTGAGGTTGAGTGTACTGTGTGTATGTGTAGTTAGTGTAGTTAAAGAAGTGTGTGCAGTGAACTAAAAAGAACTAAAGGGGAAAATGTTTGAAAGCAAAGAAGTTGCACTGGCTGCCTACAATTTTGAGATTTCTGAGGTGTCTAAAGAAGAGCGGTGAGAAGTATTTTACAATTGGTTCAGACGTAAGTAGTGTGAAACAAATGAGCAAAGAATATCTACCTACCTTTGTGTTGTGAATACAGGCGTTATTATATGTTAATCTAGGTATATCTTACATAAATTAAAGTCACTGTACCTGTCGGTCTGTGTGACAGCGATGTTCATCCAAACTACGCAACGGATTAATCTACGTATATCTATATGTCGTAGGATAATTTGATACTTCGAATCTTCGCGAAAATCCTAGGGGTTTTGCGAAAACGCGGATAATTAGACATAGGCGAAAAATTATCAAATCTTACTGGACAAAGTCAGGATCTAACATAACCTAACCTAAATGATACAACAACAATAGAAGGGTATCTGGCGCTTGGCGGCCGCTGCCGCAGCACGCTCGCTTCGCTCGCTCGCCTTCGCGCGCTAATGGTCACTGTTCTAACATAACCTAACCTAAATTCTAATTATCCGCGTTTTCGCAAAACCCCTAGGATTTCCGCGAAGATTCGAAGTATCAAATTATCCTACGACATATACATAAATTAAACTCGCTTTACGTGTCTGTCTGTGTGACAGCGCTGTTCTTCCAAACTACGCAACGGAAAGGAAATGAAATGTTTATTTCTGTAAGTAGATCTTATATGACACTTATACACGCCAATATTTTAAAACTAGATGGCGCCGGATGACTGTCCTAGCTGACTGATCCCTGAGAAGAAATGCCGAAACAAACTCAGAGGTCATGGTCTCTTTTAAAGCCCAAACATTGTATTATTAGGATTTTATGTGAGACTAACAATTCAGGGCCATGTCTGGAAGGTCCTTTTGAAGAAAGAGCCATTGCAGGTTTGAGTTGACCTATCCTAACAGTCGACATGCATGCATCAGTCATCGTGTAGCTCAACCCTTTTTGACACGACGCTACCAGATCTGCAGGACATTTGCGTAGGCCGTATATAAAATACTTAAAACCGCCAGACAGCTATAAAGTCATGTACTTAATCTAGCCTGCATAGTACTCACATTTACAGTCAGTTTTCTCTTTAAATATCATAAGTTATGTCACGTAAATCAATAAAAATTACATTATTCATTCCAAAACACTTAGAACAAAATGGTTTGTTGCTTGGGGGTGCGTTGGAGTAGCTTAATTAATTTCAAGCCTTTTTGTCATCCAAGTAATCAGTAACGTTATAGAAACCTTATTTTACTTATATTATACTTAATGAAGAAATGTTGATGTTTTGTCAAGTCGTAAAAGCCGTGCGAAGCAGAGGCGGGTCGCCAGTAAATTCATAAAATTGTAACCTTTTTTTTCTTAACACATAATAGAAAACCGAAAAGTGTTCTATTCAGGACTTCATAGAAATAAAGCCTGTGAGACGTGTTACAGATTTGACAAACAATAATGAAATTTACCTACCCACATCGAATGAAACTTTTTACATAATGTTAAGAATATTGAGTCAATATTCTTAACATTATGTAAAAAGTTTCATACAAAAATAATTGGCAATAAGCACCTTAGGTGGCCATAAAACCCACTGCTTACTTATAAGCCAACCCACCACGTAAAAACACAATAATATATATTATACCCATTCCCTGTTCAGTTGGCACTACAATTTTATATTAGTTTCTGTAATCACAACCTCGAATCACACAAAAACTACTGTAAGTTGGTCGCGAGGGAAATAAATGTCTCTTTTGTGAGCATAAATGCCCTAACTGCCTAATTAGAGACACATTATGTAGCTAGGAAAGTTTGAACGGTTAGATGGAAATTGTGAAGAGAAATGCCGCTTAGTATCACGGCATGACTAACTTTGCAAAGGGACTCATTATTCATTCGTAGCATTGCGAAGTGGCTTCATTTGGATACAGGAAACTACGCCATGTAATGTATGTAAGCTTAACCGTACTATGTTTTTTCAATTGTCTAAACATAACATAAAATTACGCCAGTAATCCTCGAAGGATAAGGCAGAGGTGTCCCTATAGTACACCCACAGAGTACACCCACATTTCTCCAGTCTTTTACTGTCTAAATTACGTACATATTAGATGGTTAGCCACGAGAGGGAAAACGTCGACAATCAATAAATTATTCTACACATCAGAGCTTATCCGACTTCAAAAAAGGTGGAGGTTCTCAATTCGGTTGTATATATTTTTTTATTTAATGTTTGTTACCTCAGAACTCTGTTATTTATAAACCGATTAAATATTTTTTTTATTTTATTTGTATGATATTACTTCCAGATTGGTCCCATAAACATTTGGCCAAGTTCTGATGAGAGGTTTTTGAGTCAGCTTCAATAATACGTATTTTTCCACTTAGTGTATGTTGATGATGTTGCATTAACTTCCTCAACTCTTCTTCCATTGCATGTGGTATACGACTTTGTTTGGGGTTGGTACCAAAACTATAAAGTGAAAAATAAAAAAAATATAAGTGTAAGAAGGACTTTCAAGCCTCAAGCTAACTTTTACTTTTACCACTTTTGAAATCCGGGGATTAACAATATGATTTCACCAAAGGACATTGTATGACTAACGCTCAGATCATATAAACACAGTGATCTGAGAACTGACGCCTGTGTAACCTTATTGAAACACATTTTTAACGCGCGGGAAGAAGCCTGAGATGCCATGGGTGTCTTCTGCGACCCGTCTAAGGCTTTTGATCGCGTAAATCACGATACATTACAGGTTTTTTTTTTTTGAGGACGTGATATCATCAAATAACTTCTCCTGCTCTGGGTAGGGCGGTAGACCGTGTCGGACTCTACCTGACTAAAACCCACCCGTGTTCCTTCAGTTGTCTGTGCCAGGGACTACGGTAACCCTACGCAAGCCCGCGCCTACGGTGGCCGGGAATCGGCTTGGTATTCTCGACGCCCAGGGCGTCTCCTGCGGTGGCTAGAGGCGTGAGGGCGTGAATTTTGCCTATCCCTCACGCGTTCCGCCTCCTCCTTCGCGAGCTTTACTGCTTCGTAGAAGGAGGTGACGGCTTCCCATACCGTCTCGCTCCGTACCATGGCCTGGACCAGGGCCGGACGCGAGAGATCGCCACCGCCATTCGCCTGCATGAGGAGACGGCGGTGCTCCGCCCAAGCCGGGCAGACCTCCACCGTATGCTCCACCGTGTCCTCCGGGCGATCCACACAATGGTGACACCCGGGCGTTATCCGGAACAGGAACATCCCGAAGCAACTGTGTCCGGTGAGGATCTGCGTCAGGCGCAAGGTGAAGACGCCGTGGCGCCTCTTTAGCCACTCCTCAAAGAGTGCCGCGGCCGCCGCAATTTTGGCGTGCCCACGATACATTACTTCTGAAACTTGAGCATTACTGACTAGGCTAATTACCGCTCGGCTTGATAAAATTATATTTGAATGATAGACAACAAAAACTTCAAATAAATGAAAGATAAGGAATAATAAAAATTAAAGGTAAGGAATGGGAAGACAAGCAAAGGAGAGCTGAGGAAAGTAAAATAACAATTGGGGAAAACGTTAATGTAAAAAATATGATTAAAGTAAACAATTACCTCCACAATTTAATTATTCATCTCATACGGTAATAAACAAAAAGGTAGTGATGTACAGGATGATAGTACAAGACAGACGTCACGTAGAAACATGATTCACTTTTGAGCATGCCTATCGCAGTATTTAACGCAGTAATATCGGAAACAGTGTTTTATTGTAAGTATACAAGGTGTTGTTTTGCATCCTCGTCAAATTCGAGGAGGTAACTATGCTAATGATTCTCGACACGAATCAATAATAAAATAAGTAGGTATTTATTTTTATTTTTTGTATTTTTCGGAAATCGGCATGTGTAGGGCCCGTGTGATACCGCCCTGTAACTGCGCTGTAACTGTAACGCATGCACACAGCGACATAGTCGTGCGACACTGCCTACCGCATACGCAACGGGGCGATTTTGTTCTTTGAAAGTGGAGTATTCTGAAATACTGTCAAACTTAAATACCTAAAAAACAAGTATGTATTAATTATTGAGCAGGATCGTAATTTTATTTGATTATTTATGTCTTTCATAACAGCCTCCTGAAATTTGACGAGGATGCAAAACGACACGTTGTATAACATAACCTAAACCAAGACACCACAACAAGTTTTAACAATATAACCCCTTTTCTATATCTACACTAAAACGAAACGAATTATTGTAACACTTAATTACTGAAAAAGAAAGCTCTGTCATAAACAGCGATAACTTTGTCGTGAAGTCACAAACAGGAGTTTACTGACCTTCCGACACTTAAATACAAGAGATCAGGAAGTTATCAAAGGCTAAAGTAAAAGTTGTGTGCTAATTTTACCGAAACGTTTTACTCCTTATATTTTCACAAAACGGAGTGAAACAAATATGAACAGTCAAAGGGAGCGAAATTATTCAAACTTTCCTTTTGCACATAGCGAGTGCATGTCACCTTTTCGAACTGTCATTTTGAACGGTCTTATTACAAAACAAGGTTTTTCTTTTGACATGGTTTAAACCATCGAGCCTGTTTTTGAAATGAGAATCTAACAGAAATCAAAATAATGGTTTAAACCACGTCTATAGAAAAACCTTGTTTTGTAATAAGACCAATTATGTCGGCAATACGCTGCCTACAATAAAGTGCAAATAAAAATGAACCTTTAAGTGTTTAACATTTTCATGCCTTGACTGTACTTACACTACCGTCGCGAGTGAATGGGATCCAATTACTTCGTCATAATCACTACATGGTTGAATGTTTCATATTTACGAGTTACTGTGTTCCCCATTGCATATAAATTAATCTGCGGCCTTTGTTGTCAGCTGGGTCCCCCGCGCCCTGAGCCGATTCAAATGCAAATTGAAAATTGTCCTCCCACTTCTATCATTCCTCTTTCCAAAGCCTTCCCCTTCTTAATTACCAACTTCACACAAATGACTAAAGCTAGTCGACGTACTTTGATTTCTTATATTCTTGTTTTGTCAAAGATTAGACAAAACAAAACCCAGCGGGAGGGCGTGTCCGACTCTTACTGACTAAAAACCACAGAACAGCTAAAAACCACCCGTGTTCCTTCAGTTGCCTGTGCCAGGGGCCACGGTATCCCTTTCGGACTTTTCCACAACCCTGGCTGGCATCGGCCTTATCGGCCGTCGTTGGTGCTGACATCTCATTAAGGCGCGCGTGGAATACAATGCATCGTCGACCCGGGCCTGGTCTTTATCAGACGGCGAGCTACCCATTGCTCGCCGTCCGCAAGCCCGCGCCTGCGGTGGCCGGGAATCTCCCTAGGGTTCCCGACGCCCAGGGCGTCTCCTCCGGCGACTAGGGGCGTGAGGGCGTGAATTCTGCCTCTCCCTCAGTCGTTCCGCCTACTTCTTTGCGAGCATTACTGCTTAGCAGAATGAGGTGACAGCTTCCCATGCCCTCTTGCTCCATAACATAGCCAGGAACAGGGCCGGACCCGAGAGATCGCCACCGCCGATCGCCTCCACGAGGACACGGCGGTGCTCACCCCAAGCTGGGCAGATCTTCGCCTTATGCTCCACCGTATCCTCCGGGCGATCCACACAAAGGTGACACCCGGACGTTATCCGGAACAGGAACATCCCGAAGCAACTGTGTCCGGTGAGGACCTGCGTCAGGCGCAAGGTGAAACCCAAGCTGCCTGGAGCCTAGACTAGTAGTAGTACAGTCAGCCTTAAAAAGATGTTTACATCGACAAAAATTTATTTAGTTGTCTACAATATGTTGTCGCCGACGAGACCCTATCTGAGCACTATGGCGCAAGTAGTGGCGGGACCGCCGAGCAAAAGTAACGTAGATTATTAAGTTCACTAGTTAGAAAAGTTTAAAAAGGGATTTATTTAATGTTTCTATATTCTAATTAGTTTATTTAACTCACATTTGTTATTAGTTTTTGCATTCCAAACAAATAAGACTGTATTGAAAGGATTTCTTACAAGAATAATGTTGTTCACGTATAATTACGTAAGTTGAAAACTCACTTTTTTGTTTATGGACGGATTTTGATAATTTTTAAAGATAGGTTTAGTCACAAAACTAATATATCCGTTTGAATTGTAAGAATCGGGCCATTAGTTTAGAAGATATAAGGGATTTTCTATAGTGAAAATGTGCCAACCTATGTTTTTAACAGTTTTTGTTCTAGAAACTTTTTATTGTTAATAGTTACGTTCCAAATTAATGTTTAATTAGATTAAGGACATAATAAGGTATAATATATACAAAAATTGTAAGGATATATCGATAAAATATAATAAAAAACGGCTTGACAGATTTCGGCTAAAGGGAAAATTGCAAGCAAAAGGGCCTCAAAAATCGCGGTCCTCATTAAGGTAACGTAGGCCGGCCGCTCCGTGTATAAATTCAGGGCCATTTGCCGGCAAAAAGCAGTCGCAGCTCAGCCGTCGAAGAGGCAACAACTAACAAGAAGCCGAAATCTGCCAACAAAAATGAAGAAGAAATTCTGCAGTTTCATTTCACCGCCTCTTCGCTGCCCATCTCTCCGTGGTCCTCCTAGTGGGTGTACCCCTACTAATCTACGCATTCAGGGGTGCGTGGTGACGTGTGTCGCCAGCGAGGTAATAGGGAAACATACGTCAAAAACGTGGGAGACTGTCCCAGGCAACCGTAAGGTACTGAACATACCCCGGTAGCCACAACAATTGGTCCTTCGAGCGTCGGATCCCTGCAAGAAGAAGAAGAAGAAGACAGAAGATTGAGAAGCCTGCAAGATGCCAGTAACCAGGTCACAGAAGGATGCCCCCTTACGTCCCCCGTCCCGTCCTACCAATGTGGGCGCGACAGAAGAAGGTTCAGGGTCAGAAGGGGTCACGTCTGCGTCAGCGTCAGCATCATCAGGCACGTACACATCATCGGGCACGTACACTTCTTCGGGTGCAATGACTACGGCGGGGACCACGATAACAGAAACCACGGTTGAAACTGTGACCACAGCATCGTCCAAGAAGAAGGAAGATGCAAGAAAGGAGACGACAAAGAAGACCCCAGAAGATGCCCCGGAAGAGGGTGTTCGCAATTCAGGCGGAACCCTAAAACCGATGGGGGTCAGTCGTCGTGCCAGGTCTACGAAGACCACGAGCTCCTCAGCCAGAAGACGCGAGCTGGAAGTCAGAGAAGAATTAGCACGCCTGGAACTGAAACAAGCACAGGCTGCGGCGAAGCTAGCCCGTGTCAGACTGGAGATGACACAATATGAAGATGAGGACTCCGTGGATGATGATGAAGACCAGGCAAACAGAACAGCACAGGTGCAGAACTGGATTGAGTCATCAGTATTAGGAGATGGCAACAAGAAACAACCAGAGCAGCGAGGTCAGCACCCTGCAGAAGAGCCACAGAAGGTGAAGCCTGAAGAGAACTCTTCAACGAAAGGAGCTACGATCGAGATCCAAGCGTTGGCGACTGCATTGAAAGAAGCCTTTTCCACAAGAGGAGGACCAGCAGCGCAGCCAAGCTACATCCACGAGCTACCCTTCTTCGATGGCAGCAGCAGCGAGTGGTTGGCCTTCAAGGTTGTTTACGAAGATACAGCACCGATGTTCAACGAAGTCCAGAATATGGCGCGTTTAAGAAGAGCGCTGAAGGGCACTGCAAGAGAAGCTATCAAGAGCCTGTTGTACTCCGAAGCCTCTCCGTCAGAAGTGATGCAAGCCCTAAGAAGAAGATACGGAAGACCTGATGCACTGGTGTTGGCAGAATTGGACAAGGTCAAGGCATTACCGAAGATTTCAGAAAGCCCAAGAGACATCTGCATCTTCGCGAGCCAGGTCAACAACAGCGTAGCAGCAATTAAGGGTCTGAAGAAACCACAGTATCTGCATTCACCTGAGATGGTGAAGCAAATCTTAGAGAAGATGCCGACGGTGCTGAAGTTCCGATGGTACGACTTCACTGCAGCAACAGAAGAAGGCGACTTCTCCGACCTGACGTTAGTATCCAGTTTCCTGAACACAGAAGCAGACAAATGTGGAGCCTTCGCGACTTCAGAAGAGAGGAGCGGGTTCAAGAAGACCAACCGACAAGCGACACATTCAACGAAGGAAAGGAACTTCATAGAAAAGGATGCAAAGCAGCAAGAGAAGACTTGCCCTATGTGTGAGGGTGAACATTTTCTCGTCGAATGTCAGAAGTTCCAGAAGACGTCGGTGCAAGATCGGTGGGCAATAGTTAAGAAGAGTCGTGTCTGCTTCAAATGTCTTCAAGGGAAACACAGGAAGGAGAGTTGCAGAAAACCACCTTGCAAAGAATGCAAGAGGTGGCATCATCATCTGCTACACGTCGAATCAAAAGAAAGGACCTCGGAGGAAAAAAGGGAGACACCGCAAGAGGCATCAAGCGTCACAGCATCGGTGAACGCAATCAACAACACAAGGGCATACCTGAAGATAGTTCCAGTAGAAGTCTTCGGGTCAAAAGGATCTAAGAAGATATTGGCTCTTATGGATGAAGGGTCAACCGTGTCACTCCTGGATGAGAAGGTGGCACAAGAAGTCGGCGCTCAAGGAAGCAAGGAAGAACTAGTCATTGAAACAGTGGGAGGCAGGTTGATAAGGAAAAAGGATTCTCAGAAGCTGGACCTCACGGTGAAAGGGCTTCATCAGGGAAGCAAGAAGACCTTGAAGAGAGTCCGCACTATCGACGAGTTGAAGCTTGCACCACAGTTTCTGGACAAGAATAGGATTCAAGATTATCCACACTTGAAGAAGATCGCCGACTCTCTGTATTACGAAGGGGAGTCACCTCAGTTGCTCATAGGTCAAGACAATTGGGAGCTAATTGTGACTCAAGAAGTAAGGAGAGGGAAACCAGGGGAACCAGTTGCTTCAAGAACAGGACTTGGATGGGTGCTCCACGGGTCAGACATCGGAGGTGCAAGACCAGTGCACTTCCTGAACACATGTCTGCATGTTAGCACACCAGAAGAAGAGATGCATCAAGCCATCAAGGATCACTTCGCAATAGAAGCACTTGGTGTGCAACCAAGAAGACCTACTACGGATTCAGAAGGAAGAGCACTCACCATCCTAGAAAAAAGCGAAAAAAGCGGAGAAAAAAGGTCTCCTGCGTTTAAAGGGAAGAATCGACGCGATACAGGGCCGTAACCAGAGACTACAAACGTCCCATTGTGCTCGACAGCAAGGAGAGGACAACACGACTCATCATAGAAGAATTCCACTGCCGCTTCAATCACGGAAACCACGCGACAGTAATAAATGAAGTGAGGCAACGCTTCTGGGTATTAGGACTGAGGTCAGCAATCAAGGCAGTTCAGCATCAATGTCAGTGGTGCAAAACGAAGAAGGCAAGACCACAAGAACTACCGCTGGGCAACTTACCCAAAGAGAGGCTGATGCACAGTAACCCTCCCTTTACGTGCACCGGCGTAGATTACTTCGGCCCAATGACGATTACCGTAGCAAGACGTCAAGAAAAGAGATGGGGTGCTCTCTTCACATGCCTAACCACAAGGGCTGTGCACATTGAGCTCACTCCTTCCCTCTCCACCGACAGCATGATCATGGCGCTACGACGATTCGCCGCGAGAAGAGGAATGCCGAAGACCATCTACTCCGACAACGGGACCAACTTCGTCGGCGCAAATAAAGAACTTCAACAAGCGCTTGACGACATGAAGAAAGAAGACCTCACCTCAGAAGCAGAGAAGATCGGCGTGCAGTGGCTATTCATCCCTCCTGGTGCGCCTAACATGGGCGGCGCATGGGAGCGTTTGGTGCGATCCATAAAAACCGCACTAGACGCCACACTCAACGAAAGGCATCCACGAGAGGAGGTACTCCACACCCTCCTATTAGAGGCCGAGCACATAGTCAACTCTCGGCCTCTCACCCACCTCTCCGAGAGCCCTGAGGAGGAAGCACTCACTCCAAACCACTTCCTCCTCGGGCGATCCTGCGGCGCGGCGAGAATCGGCAACTTCCAGGAAGACCACGCAGCGACTTGCCGACCACTTCTGGCAACGTTGGCTGCGCGAATACCTGCCCACACTACTGCCAAGGAAGACAGCGGGAAGAAGCAGCGCCACAGACCTGCGCGTCGGAGACGTCGTCCTGATCGTCGACCAGAGCCTACCCCAATGCACCTGGCCACGCGGCAGAATCCAGCAGGTGTATCCAGGACCAGACGGGCGGATCAGAATCGTCGACATCGAGACGCGAGGAGGAGTGCTGCGAAGACCCAGTTCGAGAGTGGTGTTGTTGGTGCCGGGAGTTTCACCGAGCCTGGAGGACGGTGCTGCGCACGAGGGGGAGAATGTCGGCGACGAGACCCTATCTGAGCACTATGGCGCAAGTAGTGGCGGGACCGCCGAGCAAAAGTAACGTAGATTATTAAGTTCACTAGTTAGAAAAGTTTAAAAAGGGATTTATTTAATGTTTCTATATTCTAATTAGTTTATTTAACTCACATTTGTTATTAGTTTTTGCATTCCAAACAAATAAGACTGTATTGAAAGGATTTCTTACAAGAATAATGTTGTTCACGTATAATTACGTAAGTTGAAAACTCACTTTTTTGTTTATGGACGGATTTTGATAATTTTTTAAAGATAGGTTTAGTCACAAAACTAATATATCCGTTTGAATTGTAAGAATCGGGCCATTAGTTTAGAAGATATAAGGGATTTTCTATAGTGAAAATGTGCCAACCTATGTTTTTAACAGTTTTTGTTCTAGAAACTTTTTATTGTTAATAGTTACGTTCCAAATTAATGTTTAATTAGATTAAGGACATAATAAGGTATAATATATACAAAAATTGTAAGGATATATCGATAAAATATAATAAAAAACGGCTTGACAGATTTCGGCTAAAGGGAAAATTGCAAGCAAAAGGGCCTCAAAAATCGCGGTCCTCATTAAGGTAACGTAGGCCGGCCGCTCCGTGTATAAATTCAGGGTCATTTGCCGGCAAAAAGCAGTCGCAGCTCAGCCGTCGAAGAGGCAACAACTAACAAGAAGCCGAAATCTGCCAACAAAAATTAAGAAGAAATTCTGCAGTTTCATTTCACCGCCTCTTCGCTGCCCATCTCTCCGTGGTCCTCCTAGTGGGTGTACCCCTACTAATCTACGCATTCAGGGGTGCGTGGTGACGTGTGTCGCCAGCGAGGTAATAGGGAAACATACGTCAAAAACGTGGGAGACTGTCCCAGGCAACCGTAAGGTACTGAACATACCCCGGTAGCCACAACAATGTGTTCTATAATTTTGTATCAATGTGTGGCCACAGAAAATGTAACACATTGGGCACTTAATTGCAGTTTCAGATTGATACAGTATTATGAAAAAAAAATTGTAGACAATCAAGTGAATTCTTGTCGATGTAAACGTCTTTTTGAGGGTGACTGTACTTAGTGTACCTACATTACATCCCATCCATGACTGGAAAATTTGGTATTAGGAAGGGACCTTATTGATGAGGGCAATGTATCTATAATGCCGTTCTACCAACTCACAAGCCAAGTACGCACGAAGACATATTAAGTATAAGTATATACATAAGTATACACATTTCCACTATAAGCTGATTTCTCAATGCACAATAAGCTGGACCTGGTACCTACGCCAGATAGGTATATGCAGATTGTGAAAAGTTTGGCTAGCAAAATTAAAATTTGAATGAATGATAAATATGTATGAAGCTTGGCAAGCGTGATCTTAGCTGAGTTTCGTTCCCGTTTCATTAGCAGACGTGAGTTATTAAAATATATATCGAAATTGTTATGTGTAGATTTATTTGCGAATTTTGTGTATGCTGCAAACAAGGCTTACATTTTTAATAAATTGATATAGCGCATTCCTTAATTCGAAACAAACAATACTTATAAATATTGCTGTTTTTCTTCTATTTTCTTCTTTCAGATTATCTTTTTTAGTTTGCTGGATCTGTGTTATTTGTTCCTTGCATGTAAACAGGCACAAATAACACAGACCCCAGCAAACTAAAAATTTAAATCTGAAAGAAGATAATCTTTCGCGATAGACACCCTGATGTTTTAGAACAATCCCAAATTGACATAGTAGCGTCTAATAAGTGGCTTAAAATAGGAAACCTGTTCCCTGGAACAGAAGGCTTCATCATAGCTATGCTAGGTCAAATCACCAACACCATAAACTACAGGAAATTTATAATTAATTATATGCGGCATTCATCGTTTGTGATGGGAGGGCCATCACAAACGATAAATGCCGCAAATGCCACATTCAATCAGAAACCAAACAACACACAACCGGAGCATAACGCTCACACAGACAGACTACACTCACAGACACAACTTGGTTCCAAACATCATTCATCAAAACTCAAACACAGTCAGTTCTACAAAACCCTAGTATCCCTTACAGTACACACCACAAACTATCCTAGAAAATGATACACACAAACTGTACTACAATCGCGCCATGCTTACCAGATAGATAATTATCCACTACAATAAACCAAACATAACCCCACAGGATAGAATAAGAAAAATCACTTCACCACACCTCATAAACATTGCAGTTCAGAAAAAAATACTCGTAAATTAACATGCTGAACTTAAAGAAGAAGTCACAAGGATTTGGAGAAAAGTTCCCTGTAGTTATCTCCATTCCAGGCGTTAATCCCCAGCCATCTTCTCCCTAGCCTGAAACTAATAGATTAAGAAGAATCCAGTGAACCTACAGATAGCTGCCGTCTTAAACACCTGCAAAATAGCTTGGATATTCATGCAGTTACAGGAATAATACCGTCATACGCTACATTTACTTGGCGTTGGCCCGTAAATTATGTAGCCAAAACCAGCCTAAGAACTATTTAATTAAGTAACAATATTAACATTAATAAGAACAGCTGGTTAATGGTATGTCGTGTGTTTTTTTTTACAACCAAGTTATTGTGGATCTGGCCACTTTTATATCCTTACGTTATCAAAAGTGTTAATTACAGGCCTGTCATTTAAAACATCGTAGGTCGCAAAAATTTGGACTGTATGTACTGATTTTTTGGGATGTTGTTAGGATACCAGTAGTTGTATAGGATCCGGAGCAAGGTTGCCTTCACCCATCTTTCAAACTCTTAAAATCTGGTTTTTAAAATTAATTGTTTTCTATCAAATATAATAATCATGTTTACCAATATATTGCAAATGGCAACCTACTTCAATATGTTCATGGCTATAATTAATTAAAAGTACTTACTGTAAGTTTTTTTTTTACATTTCACTGTCTTGTTTACCAAACGAATTTACACGTTTAAACGTTGCCCCACTCTCAGAATTTCTTCTGTATTGTGGGTGCGTTTACAAAAATTTTAACTCACATACACAAACAGCCAGATCGGAACAACTACTTGTAGGTCATACAAATATTTGTTCCGTGCGGGAATTGATAGTATAATATAAAGCATACCCACAGAACATGTAACAGCTAGGTTGCCTACCTTTTTATTGGACCGACAGAGCTACGGTTGTGCTCAATTTTAGCTAATGTATGGCTTTAAAAATTTATAGGGTGACTATAAGTAGGATGCACCTTTTAGAAGCTATAAGTCAAAAACTGAAAGATTCGAGGTTTTACGAGCACCACTCACTTAGCACAGTTACAAAGCTGCAAAATTGGTTTTCCAGTTTTGGTATCAATCCTTACAACATCCCATAAAGTCAGACTTAATGTGTTTTTTGTAATAGTTATTGACTGGCCATCAAAAAGCCCCAATTTGAATCCCATAGAAAATATATAGAGTCAAATGATTTAAAATTGAAACCCAACCGAAGTGCGAACTAAGCAAAATTTGGCTGAGAAGAAAGAAAGAAAAATAAGTTTATTTGTCACAGAAACACGTGCATACAATAAAAATAATTAACTCTAACAAATAGAAAAAAAAAGTAAAAATAACAAAGAGATCTCTAATCATAATCTGAGATCGTGTCATCAATATGAGAACATAATGAGGCGAAACTATTTGTGTTAAAAGACATGTTGTGTGTGCGGAATGCGAACCGCTTGTCTGTCTGTGTATTGTGTCAATCTGAATTTAAAAAAGTAAGTAGGTAGGTATAATTAATGTATACAAAATATTGTAAAACCTTTTATAAGAGTAACGGTGGAGTTTTTTGCCCATTCTTGTACATATGAAACTACCTTTTGGAAGGGGCGACAAGAATCAGTTCAATCAGTAAATGTTGACGTTCAAAAGCGCCTTTTCTGTGCCTACTTGAAATAAAGAATGACTGACTTTAACTAGCTTCATATTACTGAATGACCGACTCCTTGACAATTCAAAAGTGTCTGTAAAAGGTTTAATTGAAATAAATGATTTTAGTTTGAGAATATAATTTTTGTTTTATCGGTAAATTTCGCCAACAAACTAGGTAGGTAGGCAACAAGTGCCGAACAAACCAAATATTGTGTTCGAGTTCTACCGAATAGGTACACTCGGCTATACATCAAGCTATAAATTTCCAGTTTACACTGACCTCTCATTGTAAGGGAATCTTATACAATGCGAGATCATCTTATACTGGAAATGTATAGCTTGATCTGTAGCCGTGTGTACATTATACGGGGGTCACACTAAAAGTTTTTAGAATAGGCCAGTAAGAAAAACAGCCGATAAAAATTTATTTAATTTCGAATTAGGAACTCTTTTTAATCTGTAGATGTGTAATGAATTCATAATTATGTCATTTGTTTTTACAAATTGGCAGTAATTTAAAAAGTGTCTGTCGTGAGAAAATATTTCGTTTAATGATTACCACTTATTACACTATTATCAAAGACATTAAATTATACTAGCAAATTTAATCTCTTTGATATTATCACTTATTTTATTACCACTTTCGTTGCGGTCTTACTCAACAACAATATTACGATAGACTTCGGTTAGCATTCATGACGAAGCCCCATCCCGTGCCTCTGTTCACAACTGGTTTAATGAGTTTAAACGTGGTCGAAGCAAACTCACTGATGATTCGCGAGAAGAACGTCCTTCTACGGCGACTACTGAAGATGACGTGAGTGCTGTGCGGCTAATGATGGAAGCTGATAGAAGGGTGACATATCAATAGATTCGGGCAGCTTTAGACATTGGTATGAGTCAAGTACAAAAAGTCTTACATGAATATTTAGGCGTCAGAAAGCTTTGTACTAAATGGATACCTCATAATTTGACGGAAGATCAAAAACGCCGTCGTTTGGATTGATGCAGCTCAATGCTTGAAAAGTAAAGTATGACGGAGGTGACGCGAATGCAGTATATGACATCGTCACAGGTGATGAAAGCTGGATATATTGATACGGACCCGAAACCAAAAGACAATCTGCGTTTCCATTCGAAGATTTGCCGACAAAAGTAAAGAAGGGCAGAAGTCAAGGGAAACATATGATTGCCTCATTCTTTGGACGGACGGGTCATTTCGCAAAAATTGTCCTAGAAGATAAAAAGACTGTTACTGCAGATTGATATGTGAGTCATGGTTTACCAGTTGTCTTGGAAAATGTTAGACAGCAGCGCCCAAGAAGCAGGTTCCTCCTCCACCACGACAACGCTACAGCTCACTCCGCCAGACAGTCTATCGAATATTTGTCTATCGAAAGTGTGGAGTTAGTTATTCACCCTCCTTAAAGCCCGGACCTGGCACCTTGTAACTTTTATTTATAACGAAAAATAAAAGATAAACTTAGAGGAATTCGTTTTATGAACCCTGAAGATGCCGTAGCTGCGTTTCAAAAAGGCGTGGAAGAAATCCCTAAAGAACAGTGGGCCCACTGCTTCAGTCAATGGTTCCATCGCATGTGACGGTGCTTAGAAAGGAACGAAGGCTACTTCGAAAAGCAATAAAAATAATAACAGGCTTCTACATCATTCCGTTTTTTATTTTCTAAAAGTGTGACCCACGTAGTGTATTATCTATGGTTCTACCTATAAGGTACGTCTGCTCATCCAACCAATCAGTTACAGCCTAATGATACGACGGCCGGATTAATTAATATACATACAGGTACTGTTTGAAGCAAATTGACAACACAAACAGTGTGTACATGCAATCAGTCGGACCGGTCTGATGAGATGCCTTTGTCCAGATTGTTCACTCCCTGCCTGAATGTCGGTTACCTATAGCAGTAGCCTATGGCTATACTATTTGTGTATTCACTCTCAGAATATCAAAGCCCGCTGTGGAACGTTCCTTTGAAGCTGCCCTGCTGCACGGGCTACTGTGTAATTCACTTTTGTTATGGCTTTAAAGTATTTTACAAAGAGGACAAAATCCTTTCAGTTCTTTGTTGCTACAGTTCGGTCACCAATAGGTACGGCCGTTTGGGAACTAAGAGCGGATGAATGAGCCGAAAGCACGATTTTATCAAACGTTTTTCAAATACGAAGCCCCATTTCGTTACAATTTGTATCAAATGTACCAATTCTACAATTCTAATCATCCCCTCCGATTGCAATTGTAGCAATTACAATGTCTTTTGCTAATCACCTGATTCTCGTCCCCATAAAAGCCGATTTATGTGTTAATTAAAGATTTTATTTTATCGTGTTCCTGATGTAATTTCGGATTTAATGTTAATTGGGCAGTTCACTTATTTTATTGTGTTACTAGCTACTGCCCGTGACTTCGTTCGCGTGGCCGTCGTAAACCCCACAATTTTCTAAAATTACAGCTACATTTTTAGATTCACGTTTGTAGGTTTGGTCTTAGCAGCCAAAATATGAAGAGAGTCAGGACTGGTGACACGGGAGCAAGCGACGTATAGTTGTCCGTGCAGCTCGTCTTGAGGTAGACACCCGCAGTAGTAATTTATCATTGCTTGCGAACTTTCTCGTTTTTAGTGAATTATTGAATGCCTGCGTTCCTGTATACACTACACACATCAAAAGTGTCTAGGGATCAAGCACGTTTTTGATAGTAACAAAAAATCAGGTATTTTATTTATATTTTTTGTAACTCCCAGGATACTTTTTAGTGAATTTCGTCATTTGAATAGGTAATAGATTTGAATTTCGATTAAAAGATGAAAATTTACTGTCAAGTCGTATTCCTATAATTATAATCCTGCAACGGGCTTGAGGCCAATTACTAAAATTTCTGGCATACTTCTGAGTGGAATCAATAAAATCTGTTTTTTTTTTTATATAAACACAATTTAGTGAGCTTTTGGCAGTAACACAATGCAATATAATCTAAGAACTGAAATCTGTACAATATGGAAAACCCTGCCTCTAAAACTAGGAAACCTGTATCTTGAGAGACAGTGATTCAGCTTAAATAGTGATGCTATAAGTATAGTATAATAGTAGACTGTGTCAATCTACCTGAGCGACTATGAATATAAAGCTAATTTAAGTAATAGTATACGTGATGTGTGTTTTAGCGTGTGTGTGTGTTGGTGTGTTCTGTGTGATTGGGGATATGTAGGTAGTTAGGAGACGTACTTAAGTAAGGATCCTGTTTGTAGATAGTCCTGTTCCAGTAGCCATTCTTTTAATTTTGATTTTAATTGATATTTATTTAGATGAGAGAGTTTAGGGTTTTTGTGAACTTGTTTGTATTTGTATGTACTTAATGTGTAGTATTGGTGTTGAGCGAAGGCGGTTTTGTGAGGGGTACTTAAGGATAGTTTCTTCCTTTTTTTGGGGTCAGTTGGGGGAACGCTACCGTGTCTTTTAACAGTAGACTGTAGTACAAAAATGTACTCTTTCCATGCCGCCATGAGATCGCGCCGGAGGTCCGTCCGCTCCGCCGCGATTTGCCGCGGAAGCGGGGTTTCCCCCGGCGTAGTGCCTCCGCGCGCCACTCATACAGGCGCGCGAGGACTACCGCCTCCAGATCCCACGGAGGCAGTCCGGCAAGGAGGCTTGCCGCCTCGCCCGAGATCGTGCGGTAGCCCCGGATCAGCCTTACGGCTACCACGTTTTGGGGCGCGTTCAGATAGTGGGCGGCTCTCCGCCGCGGTGAACGCGCCCACACCGGGGCCCCATATGTAGCCATGGACCGCACGACCCCCGCGTAAAGCCTCCGGCAGGAGGTGTTTGGACCCCTCAGGTTGGGCAGGAGCCGCTTGAGGGCAGCCCCAGTCCGTTCCAGTTTGGGGGCCAAACGTCGGAAGTGCTCCACGAAGTTCCACCGGCTATCGAGCACGAGTCCTAAGTACTTCATCGTGGACTCGACGCCGATGTGAACCCCTCCTGCCGTTAGTTGGGATCCCGATGGTGGCCTGTTCCGGGGCCCATGGAACACACTCTCAGAGAGAAATTTAAGGAGATTAATGTAATGACTGTGCCTTCTCAGTATATTTTTGAAAATCTTTTATATGCTCATAAAAATATAAAACTGTTTAAAAAATACAGTGATATCCATAACATCAATACCAGGAACAAACACAAATATATGGTACCTACAACAAGGCTCCAGAAAATTATAATAGGTGGCTCATTCAGATGTCAATGTATACGTTTTTCTAATAAACTTCCAAGCCACGTTCAAGATCTAAGCCTTAATAAATTCAAATCATTCATAAAACGTAAGTTATGCCAGAAAGCCTTTTATACTGTGAATGATTATATTGAGGACAAAAAGGCTTGGGATTGAATTGCTCCAATTTTTTTTTTTGACTTATGATAATTTTTATACAACGTTGCGCTACAATGGTGACATTAATTTAACACACGGGTAGGGCTAGTGCCCATTAATCATAAAAAAATGTATAAGTTAAAATGATTAGTAAATTGAAAAAAAAAATTCAAACAAACTAAATAATAAAAAAGTTACTAAAATTGGGATCACTTTGCATAAATTCATTCATGAAATTACTTACCTAGCTGGATTATGTGAACTCGGAGCGGCAACGCGTCGATTCGCGCGCTGGCAACCGCGCACCGCGTCTTGTACCTACTCGTGATCGGTCCGATTCTTTGACGGCATATTATCAAAGAAACCGAGCGGCGCAAGTGGTACAAACACACGGTTAGCGCAGTGGTTAAGCGATTGACTGCTACGCTATGTGTCGCAGGTTCGATCCCCGCACGGAACAAATATTTGTATGACCTGCAAGTAGTTGTCCCGGGTCTGGCTGTATGTGTATGTGAGTTTAAATGTTTGTAATCGCACCCACGATACAGGAGAAATTCCTAGTGTGGGGCAACGTTTTAAAAAAAAAACACTTATCATATCACCCTCTCTTGTTACTATTAGTAATAACTGTCATCACTAATCACTGCCATCACGATCACAAGTTTACACAAGCACTAATAGCACAAATAAATGCGTCCGTATCGCAAGAGGTGTAAACGTACCTACTAGATAAGAAAACGAAAACAAATCAAAGCGTCTTTATCGCAGTACCATAATCTAATTACTATCCTAATTACACAAAAATAAATAAATAAAACAATAGGTAAGAGTCTTTTCGCGACGTAATTATGCGCACTAGTGTAAAAAAGTGCGTCAAGGACACGGGTTCGACTAGCACTAGAAAAGCAAAAAAAGAATTCGAGTTCGGTGCGGCGGGTGGGTGGAAGGAAGAGCGCGCGTCGCCTGCGCTGCTCGCCAACAAAGGAAATTTCCTTAAATTCGCCTACTCTATGCATTTATTTCATCCTAATAGTATTGCTTATTCGTTTTAATTTCATTGATGCGAAGTTATGATCCGTGACCGAGGGAAATGACCGCTGCGCGACAGTTTTTTAAGTACAGGTTGCTCTAAGATGCTATTTCCTACATTCTTTAATAAATCTGTAAATAATAACGTTTAATGGAAATAAAAATTTGTCATGAAACGAAAATGTGAAAACGTATATGTGTGTCAAATTAAGGTCACCATTGCAGCGCCACGCTGTATACACAGTGACATGAATACTTTCTTTGTGAAGTATAATATTATTATTTTAATTATTGTGAATGTGAGGACTATGTAGTCATTGTTTCAGTTTTAATCATGGTCTGGCAGTCTAAGTAGCTTATGCGGCCTACCCAAATGTCCTTTCTTTGGTATTGTTCATCGAATCGTTGAGCTCCTTAAGTTCTGAGTTGAGCTGCACGGTTACTGACAAATGCGTCCACTGACTGGACAGGTCCGCTTAATCTGTGTGGTTCTTTCCTCAGAAGACTATTTCAGACGTCAATCTACATGGTCCTCAAAGATTATATCCGAACTTTTATAAACACATTGACATTGATGAATTTTATATATACAATGACATGGGTATTTACTTTCTAAAGTATTATATTATTTTAATTATTGTGAATGTGAGGACTATGTGGGACATTGCTGTTTTGTTTTTTTTTTTTGCTCAGTTAGTTGTAATTATGATCTGGCAGCTTGAGTAATTTATGCGGCCTACCCAAATGTCCTTTCTTTGGTATTGTTCGTCGAATCGTTGAGCTCCTTAATTAAGCTCTGAGTTGAGCTGCACGATTACTGACACATGTGTGCACTGACTGGAGAGGTCCACTCAATCTGTGTGATTTTTCTTCAAAAGTTCTACAGACACCAATCTACATGGTCTTCACATGATCTGACCAAGATTATGTTTGGACTTTAAAAGAGACTGTGACCTCTGAGTTTGTTTCGGCCTTTCTTCTCAGAATAGTCCGATAGGAAACGCCGACCTCATCTAGCTTTTAAAATATAATTCACGTGTAAAAGTTTTTTTACAAACCTACTTACAGAAATTAAGTCATTTATCATTTATAACCTATTGCGCAATCATTACGCAAAATTGCAGAATAAGAGACTCCACATCCGATTCATCAACCTCAAGTATCACAAGGGAGTTGGCGGGGCTGGACGAAATGTTTTGCCATGAGCTCTTAGATGGGTTTGTAGGTTGGTGAGATTGGGACAAGATTTTTTCTGCCAAGTTAGTGCCTAGGTTACTGAAAAACCTACATACTTCGTTTGCGGATGAAGGAGCGTTATCACAGATGTCCAACAGTTCTACTGGGCTAGTTTTATGTTTGGTGATACTGGTGATTTGTTTGATCGCTTTCCAAAGGGCTTTGAAGTTGTTACGAGATTTATCAAGTTCGCCTTTTTCATTTTCTTGATCTGTTGTGCAACCGGTCACGGGTTTGTATACAGTTTAATAGGCCCGTTGTTATCCATGGTTTGATTATTCTTTTTTTCCTTGAGATTTTATTTTGTTTAGTGTGTTTGTCAATTACTGTAGCGATAGTAGTTATGAACATTTTCATGGAAAAACATTCACAAAAGAACGTTATTATGGAAAGAAGTCGTAATTTGAGCCGAGAAAAAATGATCAGAGTCGCGGGAATGTTGGAAGCTGGTTGTCGGCAACGTGCTTGGGCAATTGTGCAACGTGCTTGGGTAGTTGATAATTGCCTACAGACTGACCAGACTTATAGGGAATATCTATGCAAAATTTGAATAAAATCTTTCTGGTAGTTTTTGCGTGATGCAGTAACATACATTCAGATAAACACACAAACAGATTAACAGACGATTAGTAAAAAAATTAAAAAAAAATTGGTGTTACAATAAAATTGTTCACTGAGCACGCAGAAATGACTTAAAAAAAGACGATGTACAGTTTGACTTCGCTACGTTTTTATTATAATGTACCTATAGAACAGGAGAAGAAAAAACCGCTGAAATTCCCGAAAACATAGAGAATAAATTGTAACAAAAACAAAACAATACCAGCATCACTTTATTGTGTTACTTATATGTATACCTTTTTATTAAATACTTACTGCAATTTAACGGTCTTCACTAACCTGTATACTGACTGATTTGAATAAAACATTCTTCTTGATTTTGTATTCTCAGCGGCGATTTCGAGGCGGTTTTTTAAATGATTAAATGGGTATGTGGAGGTACGAGATAGATAGATGTACAGGACACAAACTCTGGTAGTAACAAAACCACAGTCGAATGAACGCGCGCTTATCGTCGCAACGAGAGCGAAGTTCGAATCTAAACTCTGATTTATATTCACTCGACGAACTGGCACCAGTTTCTGCACCTCAGCTGGCATTCATTCCAGCCAGGGCTGCCAGGAACCACGAAACTGTTACATTATTAACAACTCAAGGGATTAACTATTTGACATTCCTCAGAATCTTACCTTATCAAGAACCGACCTCAAGACTGTCGATATTTTAATAAAACTAAGTAGAGTAGTCTCTTTGTTATTCGGAGCGCGGACTCCTTTTAGATATTATAATTTTTAACAAAGCTGTTGTAAAATGAACGTACTATTTTTGTACGAAGCGCAGCTGTTAATTTATTATACTAATAAAAATGGTTGGGCAAAGAGTTGGTTAACTTTATTGTATAATATAATAAAATATTATGAGACAACATCCACACAATGTCTTCAGGTCCCGAACTAGGTAGAGCCTGTACTACGGTAACCTGATGACTGATATACATATACACACCCAGACACAGGTCAAACAGACATGTTCTTGCACAAAAATGTTTGACTTGTCCGGGGATCGAACCCGGGATAAATAAGATGAATTGTTTCGGGGATGTGCATCATGTCAAACTGCCTCGAACGTTTTTAAAATTTTGTAAATAGGTACTCATACATACATAAACTCACGCCTTGTTGCCATGGGGGTAGGCAGAAACTCCAGCACGCCACTTGCTACGATCCTTACATACTCCTTTTGGTTAGTCTACATTTATACGTACATCTGGTCATCCCGCACGCCGGTTACGAGTAGGTACTATGCGTACGTACTGACGATTACTGACAAATGCGTGCACTGACTGGACAGGTCCGCTCAATCTGTATGGTTTTTCCTCAAAAGACCGTTTCAGACACCAATCTACATACGGTTTTAGACATTTATTTTCTCAAAAGATTTACAATCACTTACAGAGAAAATACAATATTATAACTTAAAAATATATGAGGCCGATTTGCGTAGTGGGTTGGTACAATAAGTCAATAACAAGAATGACATTAGAATTTCGTAACAGTTTTAGTAAATTCGTAAAAGGGTAATTGTAAAAAATGTTGAACTAAGTGCACGACATCTTATGCGCTAATGCGGGTAGGTGTGCATGAGCTGAGGAGTACAGTCATATAAAAATACAATAGATGTTTATTAAAGCCCATGACACAGTGATTTTCTTCACCGCGTTTAAAGTAGGCACATAGTTGTTATATTGTTATGCTCATGTTGTGTCGGTTATTGTTGTGGTCGGTGCCTCATTACATTAAAAACGTTTAACGGGCCTCTGCGAGTTGTCTTCGGCCCCTCGTACGCCTGCCAAAGGTCCGGGACCCCAGGGTCTCGAGGAATGTCAAGTCAATAAAATAATAATAAAGGTTGATTCATGCGCTCTCCAAGACGTCCGTGCAGTCGATACTACCAGCATCACGCAGCAATGCCTACAGGTCTATGTCCTTATACTTTCTAAAGAAAATATATTATGGCTTCGCTTGGGCGGGCGAATCCTGTAGCACATAAAGATGATGTCATGTTATGAAAAACAAGCAGTGAGCTGTCTGTGGACACTGTTATATTATTGGAATGAGAGACAATCACCAGGTTCAAAAGCGAAGGGGTGCGGTTAGGGAAATGATGAGTAGCAGAAAGAGCAGAATACTAAGGATAAAATTAAGAAGGTTGATGTTTGTGAGTACGACAGTCATTTTAAGGAGGCAAGTAATATAGTCGCTACTGCAATACTGCAATGAGCTACTACTGGGCTACTAATCGATACTGAGGTTAGGACTGTAGGTACATCACCCCAAGACAAAGAAATTTCGAGAAATAGTTGCTCCGCTGACCCCGAGTAGGAAGATGGTGATGAGCTGATAATCTTGTAAGGAATATCAGTACGCATGTAAATGGGAACACCACCACCACCCTTCCCAGTTCCATGGTTACGGAAAGAACAAAGCCAGGAAGAACATAATGAATGGATAAAAGAGAGGGTTTGAGGAAGGACTCAAAGATCAGCAGTGCATCGATGTATATGTGCTCAGTTAATGGAAGCCAAAAAATCAGAGTAATGGCAAAAAACGCTCTGGGCATTGATGTGGGCTATGTTGAGATTGTTGGGGAGGTGGGAAAGCAAAGAGGAAATCTGATATCCGAAAGTAAGAGGAGAGGAGGAACCACTCACCGCAGTGAAGAAGCTGCTAGAAGAAGAAGATCAATAGAAAAAGTCATCATCAAGGTCCGCATCGAACATAGTTGCAAAAATAATAATATGTAGGTATATGAATAAAATAATACAAAAAAAAACAATATCTAAAAGACTTTGATACTTACTCGTAAGTGCATAAAAAAACATTAATAATAATTAAAGACGCTCAACTAATAAAAGCACCTATTCGCTGTTGTTGGTAGAGATTTTAATTCACCATATACACACATCAAAAGTGTCTAGGGATCAAGCATTTTTATGCGGATTTCTTGAGATTAAGATGTGGCTTTGTAATAAATTTATGATTTTATAAATTTATATGGATCCTTTTTGGTGCATTTCATAATTTGAATCAGGAACTGTGAATCAAATTCGAGTAAAAGATGAAAATCAGCTGTCAATATTTTCCCTATAAAAACATACAACGCATTGAAGACATTATTAGTGCTACTGTTTCCCTACTACTGATTAAAACCAACGTTATTATGGAGCGGCGACGTCATTTAAGCAGGGAAGAAATGCTCAGAGCCGTGGGAATGATAGAAGCTGGTTCCCGGCAACGTACTGTGGCTTTAGCTCTGAATACAAGTCAGAGTGTTATCAGTCGACTTTGGACACGTTACCGAAGCACTGGTACCGTGGCTGAGCGCCATGGAGGACGGTATCGCTGCACCACACGGAGACAAGACCGATACATTCAAATCTTAACTCGAAGAGCTCCAACAATAACCGCCATGATGTTAGCCGTGAGGCTTCATCACTCTTCAGGGAACTTAATTAGCGACCAAACAGTCAGAAACCGCTTGCATGAAGTGAACCTTCATTCCCGAAGACCGCTACGGGTACCACCTATAGCAATGCACAATCGTAGGATTCGATATCAATAGGCTCTTGAACACAGAAATTGGGCAGAAGAACAATGGCGTTTCGTGTGCTTTTCTGATGAGTCTCGTTTTGGTATGAGACCGGATACAACACGTATACGACACTGGAGAACCCCTGGACGCCAACAGCGATTAAAATCCTGCCAGGAAGTCCATCCTTATAGTGGTGGAACCATCATGGTATGGGCGGGTATTTGGATCGGCGGAAGAACTGAGTTGATTTGGATCAGAGGCAACCTCAACGCTCAAATTTATGCTGAGACGATTGTATCAGACGTCATCGTTCCTATAGAAGTGCAAATCGGTCCCTTATTTCAGTTAATGCATGATAATGCACGACCGCACACCGCACGAGTTGTAAGACAGACTCTCGCCGCAGCTAACATCAATGTCCTGCCCTGGCCTGCTCAGTCGCCAGACTTGAACCCGATTGAGCATGCATGGGATATGCTACAGAGAAGAGCTCTGCCGAATATGGAGGGTATCCAGTCGCAAGAAGACGTTTTTTTGTTGTTGCAACGAACATGGGCGGCCATTCCACAGCGTGATTTGGATGAACTCATTTTGAGTATGCCAAACCGATGTTCTTGTGTTGTTAGTGTTCGCGGTAGAAACACGGATTATTAATTGTTTAAGTTACCCAATAAAATTTTAAAGAAAACTGTTATTTCAGTCTTTTTTTCGAACTTTTGTGTTAGTGGTTCAAATGTCAAAAATCCCTTTATTAGGAAAATGGCAAATTTCTTTATTAATGCAAAGGTGACTTGGTTTATCGTTACTGTGACAAACGAAAACACTTTATTTTATGAATCCTTAAAGAAAATTTTAATTAATATCAATCAGGAGAAAAGTTATTGCAAAAATATATGTTGATCCCTAGACACTTTTGATGTGTGTAGGTATAAAGTAGGTGGGTACGTATATTAAAATGTGAAGGGAACAAATCAAGACATAAATTATTGCCAGGTTTTCCGCGAAATTCAAAGTTTCTTACGTTTATTTGCAATTTGCAGGTCAGTGTCAGGTTAAATATTAAACAAAATATGATTCGTAACCGTAACAAGTATTCATGTAATCCTATTAAGTAATTTCATGTAAAAAAAATATTTCTGTGAATAAACACTTTTTCATTTTGTTTTTTATTGATTATATTTTATGAATTGTCATTCAATAGGATTATATGAACTTACATAAATACATAAGGTACACTCTAGACTAAATCAAACTGGTTGCTTGTGATTTGTATAATTTATTGTTATTATATAATTATTTACATTGATTTTATATACACACACTGACCTATTTACTTGTAAACATTTTAGGAATATTGTCTACGTTTACAATGCAGTTTTAGCATCACATAATTAATTGATTGCTTAATTTTTCATTACTTTTACCTATTGTGGTATTTCATTCTTGGTGCATCGTCTTGACATTATACCTAATGATATAATCATTGTAAGTATACAAAATATTGTCAAACATTTTAAAAGAGTAACGGTGGAGCTTTTTGTCCATTCTTCTCCATACGAAACTACCAGGGGCAAAATAAATAGATAGAATCAATCCTATTTTCTTGTTAATTTTGACGTTCAAAAATGTAAGGCACTTTTGAACGTAGGTGATTTCAAATAAATGATTTGACACACAAAGAAACTATCTAATACTATTATAAGTCAATGTCTAATAGTCAAAACCATTGGTCAAAACTGTCAAAAAACGACTGGACAGTTAGTTTTGCCGCCCCTGACTATCAAAGGTGTTGATTTATAATTATCTAACTCCTTACCGAATGAAGGCTAGAAACTGTTGATTTAACAAGTCTGAATGTAGGTGTAGTCTAGCTTTAATGTATGACAGTAAAGTACTGAAAACGCTAATTGAAAACAAACAGTTTTGCGTAATTTATCAACAGCCTCACAAATTATATTGTAGCAAATATTTACATATAGAAATGAATTGGAACATCGTCTCTTTGGTTTCCCTACATGTGGGGTATTTACTTTTTAGGATTCCGTAGTCAACAAGGAACCTTTATCGTTTCGCCATGTCCGTCCGTCTATCTGTCCACGGGTTAGCCCACAGACTCTTAGGCCCGCTTGTACCAAAACTTTGAGTTAAATAAATAACTCGAGGTCTACTAACTCAGTGTTAATGTTTTAAATTTTTAACTCACAGTATAAATTGCACCAGTAAAAAATAACCCAGAGTCAACTAACCCGAGTCTTGTCATGTTCATTTGTTATGTTCATTCATTATTTTTACATCCGGCAAAATATGGTAGATCGAATGCTAAATGAATTAGTATACTGCTCTCTCTCGCTCCACAGTACTTTGAATAAGTCTATTCCTTTATGTCAGATTAGAAATGACACATGGTTCTGTGTCGCGTTATATTGACTGTCGTGAATTGAGCGTGTTGCATTTGCATTGTTGTTTATACTTATTATTTTGTGAAAATAAATTAGGCGGACGCGGAAGATCTTCAAAATGGAAAAAAAAAACCTCGGTTACGCGGTTCATTCGACTTCATTCGCACATGAGTACAATCTATTGCCCCAATGATACGTGGAAATCGTGAAATCTGGTAAAATTCCAATGCCGCCTGCCTTTGCTCTTCACCGGTAGTTGGCATAAATATAAATTGTGGATATAACCGAGCTATAGCATCAGTGACCTTATGTATGATCCTGCATGCTGTTGACTCATGTACCCCAATGACATCTCCGCAAGTCAGTAATTGACTTCCAGTGGCGTAAAACCGTAATGTACATAGTAGTTGGTTCATAGGTGATACAGACTCACTGGAAAAATAAAATTAAACAATACTTTATATAGGTACCTATTATTAGTTGTATTGTACCTACATATGATACACTAGCAGCGTAGCCACACATAGTAGGTCATTATCATTGCACTTAAATCCAATATCCAGTCTATTTCACACTAATTAATAAAAACGTAATGTCGGTCACATGTAGGTACTTACTTTTTATTCGCATTTGTATATTGCAATCTATTTTCAATTTTATCCAATAAATAGAGAACAGTTTCTTTTTGTAGACAAAATTTAAAAATGATCAGTCCGCTCCGCAATTCTTCTGCTATAAAAGTCTGAACTAATGTATTCGATGATCTCTTCATCATCATCAGACAACAACCATTGATTTATCATTTTCAGGACAAAATAAAACCGATATCACTAAATGCAACAAACACAAGACACAAACAAAGCAAATTTTGACATTACTAACCCAGAGTTAGTTGACTTAACCCTCCCACATCAGTCGGTTAAAAATTTAAAAATTAAACTCATGGTTATCCCCTAACTCTTGATGGTGCAAGACATCATTAGAATTTAACTCCAAAGTAGCATTTACCTCCGAGTTAGCCGTGATAACCTAGCTTGGCGCAAGTGGGCCTTAGTGTTAGAAAGCTGTAATATAGCATGGCTGTACAATCATACTCTCCACGCCGGCCGCGGCATAGAGAAAAATAAAACATAATTAAAGAAACGTTTTCGATTCAGGGGTATTTTTTTAGAGCCAAGCGCCCCCCTTCCCCCGCCTGCTAAATGGTTGACTTTGAATATGTGAGTTATTCGAACAAGTTAAATTTGCAGTTAGAATGTCTGGGAGAACATGTTTTTCGACTACAATGTTAAGTTTGCCTACGAATCTTTCGTTGACGTGGTACGTGGCACACGCACTTGTTTAGGTACATTTGATTCTTCTGATATAGTAAAAGATGCCGCCAGTTTTTAGTAAATCCTACTTATTGTATTATAAGAATGTGAAAGTTTGTTCCCTTGGAATGTTTGTTACTCAATCACGCAAAAACGGCTGAAGGAATTTGGATGAAATTTGGCACAGATAGACCATGACCTGGTTTAAGTCAGAGAATAATTTGTATCCCGGTAGTGCGTTCCCGTGGAATAATTTACGACCTCCACGATGGTGAAACTGCTGGCAATAGCTAGTTATGAATAAATTCAGTAATGTAAACTTAAAACCCTTGAGTCTAAGGTTTTGAGAACGCAAAACTTGGCTACATTAGATCACATAACTTTTTAATATAACTAAAAGAGAGAGAGAGAGATTGTGATTTTTAACATCAGAGTTTTGATGCGATGTCGTTGGTCGGTAGGTAGGCTTTATATAAAGTACGGTAGACCATAATGTCCGATCTAAATCGATACGACACCATTTAAACAATGAAGGATAAGATACGTATACTTATAAACGTACAATTTATTTTTTATTTGGCTTTTATTTTCTTGTTCAACAAGTCCACAATCAAGGTCCACTACCTACATGATTCTAGAAAGTCCTTCAAAGGACGCTAGACTTGCACACTTCATAACTTCTTTTATTTTGTACCTACTGAAAATTAATAAAGCTGCCGCCGGCGCCGGTCTATTCTGTAACAATCTCACCGTGAGAACGTAGGCGAAGTGAGCTATCATTCCACCTGCCGAGCTATTCTGTAACAATCTCACCGTGAGAACGTAGGCGAAGTGAGCTATCATTCCACCTGCCGAGCTATTCTGTAACAATCTCACCGTGAGAACGTAGGCGAAGTGAGCTATCATTCCACCTGCCGAGCTATTCTGTAACAATCTCACCGTGAGAACGTAGGCGAAGTGAGCTATCATTCCACCTGCCGAGCTATTCTGTAACAATCTCACCGTGAGAACGTAGGCGAAGTGAGCTATCATTCCACCTGCCGAGCTATTCTGTAACAATCTCACCGTGAGAACGTAGGCGAAGTGAGCTATCATTCCACCTGCCGAGCTATTCTGTAACAATCTCACCGTGAGAACGTAGGCGAAGTGAGCTATCATTCCACCTGCCGAGCTATTCTGTAACAATCTCACCGTGAAAACTTAGGTGAAGTGAGCTTGTAGTGAATTGTCGATAGTGTGAATCCCTAGCATCAGCCGGTCGATTCTGTAAAAATCTCACCGTTAGACTTGCGTGGAGTGAGCTGTCAGTGTCATCCCACTGATGCTAGGGATTGACCAACGTTATATTTACAATCATAATCGAGATTTTAATAATATTTTTTAATCCAAATTCTATAGACCATTTTGTATTATTTCAAAGCTAGTATGTAGTTAAGTGGCTAAACATTACTATTTTCGGGGTTTTAAAATAAAATAGCAAAACAGCTCAATGATTATAAAATTATCAATAGAATATGCATAAAAAATATTATTTAAATCTCGATTATGATTGTAAATGTAATGCTTGGTCAATCTCTAGCATCAGTGGGACTACACTGACAGCTCACTCCACGCTCACTTCACCTAAGTTTTCACGGTGAGATTGTTACAGAATAGACCGGCTAGTGGAATGATAGCTCACTTCACATAAGTTATCACGGTGAGATTGTTACAGAATCGACAGGCTAGTGGAATGATAGCTCACTTCACATAAGTTATCACGGTGAGATTGTTACAGAGTCGACCGGCTAGTGGAATGATAGCTCACTTCACATAAGTTATCACGGTGAGATTGTTACAGAATCGACAGGCAGATTCTAGGGATTGAAACTTTTGACAACTCACTTCATGCTCACTTCACCTAAGTTTTCACGGTGAGATCGTTACAGAATAGCTCGGCTGTTTTCATAGTGATTTGTTTGAACCATAAACAGAAAAATATTCGCTTTAATTTCGGAAGCTTTTGCGTAGTGGCTATGATGTTGAAAAATTCGCATGGACGTGTATCAACTAAATATATGCGATATATATATTTCCGGAAAAAGTTGTATTGGTTTGAATCCTTTTGATAAACGTTCATGTGAGTTTAGCTGCAAACGTGTAATTACTCCTACACATCGTCACATAAGTTCTACGCTAACTATGAGAAAAAAATATTGTATAAGAAAATAAATGTTATACTTATCTGACGAAATGAGTTCCACTTCCACGATTATGTTACTTGATGAGCAATGAGATAAACATGATCTTTTATGTGTTCATGACTGCAAAATTGCTAACTTTTTACCCACAATCTGACTCCAAACTTAACAATGTAATTTACTAAGTTGATGAAATAAACATTTTTATTATATTTTATTTTTACAATCCTATTTACATGCCCTACAGGCCTTACTTAATTATGGCATTTTATAGGCGATTTTCTTTCTGACCCTTTGAGTGAAACGCCAACGATCTTTTTGGGAGTTCGAATACGAAATGTAAGTACGCTCATTACACAAGAATTACCATTACCATAACCAATAAGAATTTACACATATTTTTATGTATGTGGCGAATACACTTTCAATGCATGGAGTTTACAAAATGTGACGAATTTACTTTGTGGCGAATGTACAATAACCCCTACATACATGATATTTTGTCATTTGGTTTTGTCATTGAAGGAGAAGCAGGTAAGTATCTAACATTGACATATAGGAACCTACATGGAACGAGGTACATACTTTGAGTAGTTACCGTATTTTCTTTTGTGATCTACGTGACGTGTCCAAAGTCGACTTATAACACTGCGTAGTGCCCAGAGAGATTGCGATAATACGTTGCCGAGTACTAGCTTCCAACATTCCCACGGCTCTGATCATTTCTTCTCACCATAATAACGTTCTTTTGTATTGATTCCACTCAGAAGTATGGCAGATTTTACTGATTTGGCCTCAATCCCGTTGCAGCACTTTAAAGGAATACAACTTGACAGAAGATTTTCATCTTTTGACAGAAATTCTTAAACAGTTCCCTTTTTAAATAACGAAATTTACTCAAAAGTATACTTAGGAGTTAACAAAAATACACGTAATAAAAAAACTGATTTTTAATAACTAGCAAAAACGTGCTTGATCCCTAGACACTTTTCATGTTTGTATTCTATGTTGTGCTGCTCCAATAGTTCCTCATAGCTCCATAGATGGCGTTGTCCCTTTACGCCGTTTTACTGAATCGCGCTATGGTTTCGTTACCGTCGGCCTTTATAAGCAAGAGTTGGTTTCAGCTAATGTACATGGTAAAATGTTAAATCTTTTCTTCCGCAGTAGCTATAATATTAGTAAATTTTTGAAAGGAGCAAGCCTTATTGGGTGAGCTTCGTATTAAAACGCAATTGTTTCGTTTTATTTTAAAATAAGAACTAATGTTCTTAATAATTTATTACAATCTAGCTTATTAGACTAATAAGCAACTTAACTCTTAACTTATTATTTTACGTTATAATTAAGAATAGTGTCAATTTGTACTTTTGCACAATTCCGTAGCACTTTAGAGTCTGATAATTATTAATAAAAAACGTCTGAGTTTATATACCAGACCCTCATGCCAAACTTTATCAAAAGCTTGCGCGACATTTAGGATAACGGTGGCATAGACTTGCTTGTTATCGAGTGTTTTTTCAATGATGTTAGTTATCCTGTGTACTTAGTCTATGGTAGAGTGTTTTTCCCTCAAGCAAAATTGATGGTTTGGTATTAGGTCTTTTTCTTTTATTATAAGTTTTAACCGTTTTTCAAATAGTTTAGATAATATTGGTAACAGGGAAATGGGTCTATATGATGATGCATCATGGGCTGGTTTCCCAGGCTTCGTAATCATAATGACTTCAGCAACCTTCCAGAGCTCAGGCACATGTTTTAGCATAAATACGGCATTAATCTGGTCTGGTCTGGTGGTTTTAGTCTGGTCAGTTTAACTATGGCTTTGCACGGGGGGTGTTGTAGAACTTCTCCTGTTATGAGGTCGTAACCCGGGGATTTCCTCGAGCTTATGATGTTTTGAATTTCCCTCAAAACTTCTTTATGAGTCACAAGCTGAATTCTTTGACTTTGTGATAACTTTTCACTCTCAAGTATTTCTATGGAGATTTAATGACAGCTCCATAGAAATACCCAATGATGATGAAAACTGTTTTCTAAGTATTGGGCAAACCTAAACGCTAAATTAAACGTAATTTTTTGAAACTACCAAGCCTTATTGGTTAAGCCTTATTATGACTCTATGAAGGGGTAGATAATCTACCTCACTCGATAACGATATGCATATCTACCGATATACTTTTATTGTACCTATACTAGCTTTGTTTCTGCCCGTTTAGGATTGATTTTCTAAAAAATATTAAGATAAAACAGATATCTTTTGTACATGTATTTTACTTCAAGGTTATCATAAAAAATACTGGAAAATATCCTGAAAACAACTCTTTTAATTTTGAATTATAAATCAAACACTTCAAGTTGACAGATACCCATACAGATTCACATCCAATCGTAGACAGAAGTTTCTCTGTCTACGCATCCAATACTTTTCCCATACCCTCTTAGGACATAATTAAAATCGCTATATTTGGAGCATTTATTCCGGAAGAGGTAGAATAGAAATCTCGATGTTTTGATGTCGCCATTTGCACTGAAGAAGGACCGAGTCGCTTGTTATCTCTAATCTAATCTAACTAGCCTGTATTGTCCCACTGCTGGCCATAGGTCCCCCTCTCCATTTTCCTCACAATTGTCTTTTGTTAGTGCGTGTTGTTTTTAATAGTTTGTGAATGTAACAAACTCATTGAAATAAATGAAAATGTTTTTTATTTTATAAAAATAACTTATGTAAATGCTCATTTGTTGGATTTTTTTAAGTATATATATACATTTTACAAAAATAAAATCATATTCAAACCTAATCACTTTATAACGTTTAAAAAGGCATGGTCTGCTTGTAAGTTAGTTATTTAACGAGAGGATGGATGAATTTGTGAAAAGGTATCCAGTTTTATACATAATATATATATATATGAAGTGAATTAATATGTTATTTAAATAGAACTACAAATTTCCATTTATAACAATAACATCACCATAGAATCTGCCATTTTTTTTTTGGGGCGTCACTAATTTTTCTCTTATATACCTATTTTATCGACGATTCTTAAGACGATGCACCTATAATAAAACTACCATACCACATTATGTGTAAAAAGAATTTAAAATGTATCATTGACAAATAATTTAATTATGAGATAGATGCATGGTGCTCACATATTTACAAACATTGTACCTAAATATATTCGATTTTCCAAAATTTTTAAACAACAATGAATCAAACCGACCGATCGACCGGTTGGCGCAGTTGGTAGCGACCCTGCCTTCTGAGCCGCTGGTCCCGGGTTCGATCCCCGGACAAGTCAAACATTTGTGTGCATGAACATGTCTGTTTGACCTGTGTCTGGGTGTGTATATGTATACATATAAGTATGTACCTATATCAGTCATCAGGTTACGTAGTACTAGTACCGTAGTACTGCCTAGTTCGGGACCTGAAGACCTTGTGTGGATTTTGTCTCATATAATTATTATTTTAAAAAAATACAATTATATTAGCAACCAATTTTATTTTGGCTAGTGGCCCATTCCAAGGCATAGTAGGTACGTATCTATGGAAAAGAAGGGGCAGGCAACTCCATGGACACTCTTTTTAAAATTATATTTCTCAAAATGTTAGTTACTTACTCGTACATCATTAATGTTGAATAATTTATAATAATATGTGAGAACGATGTAAAAAAGACTACACGTAAAACAAAAATTACTTACAATAAGCCGTGGCAGCTAAGAGATGACCAGACGAACATGACGCATGGATCAGCACCATTTAACTCAACCATATTGAAGGGAGCTAAATGATCCACCACACTCACCACCGTCAGCGAGGCATTTGAGTGAGCATGACATATATACTATCAGCCGCCAGGGCAATTCAAGTCAATGAAAGGCATATTACCCTGTAAATGGTAGCTCTATAGTACATAGTACTCACACCTGTGCGCAGCAATTATATAATACAAAGGACATTGAAATTATAAGTACAATGCAAATATAGTCCTAAAATCTTCAGCAGATCCAACAGTATTTTGAAGTGTTGATCAATTAGTTGTGGTTGTGGAGCAGGACCAGCATATATTTTCCAAACTCATCATTAACCCATCACGTTTTTGAAGTTTGGCCAGCTAATATAATTTGACCCTATATAGAAGGTAGGTAGGTATTACCCTGTGTTAGGAACAGGTCGTGATGGCCCCATGGTTAAAGGCTCGCCTCTCATGCACGAAATTGAATTTGAATTTGAGTTTATTTTGGATATTACTGACATCTGAGAGCTCTGGTGGCCCAACGCTAACGGCCGCGACTTACTAGTTGTAGGTCGTAGGTTCGGCTCGGCTAGGCTAGGCTCTCAAAACGACGAAGGAAAACATCGTGAGGAAACCTAATGTTCTAGAACCAAAAATTCGAAGACCTGCGACATGTACAACACCTTAGTGACCTACAAGACCTTAGTGCGTACCTAAGTTATACAATGCCTTAGTGCGTAGCAAGCTGGAGTATGCCAGTGTTGCCTGGGACCCCTTTTACGCAATACATTCTCCGCATATGGAGAGCATACAAAGGGCTTTCACTAAACGCCTCGCTTTTATATCCCCTGGCTTATCCCATAGGTGTCCCTATCAACAGCGTCTGAACTTTTTAAGATGACCTCACTACGACTACAACAGAGAATTATGCACAGCATTATGTTCCTCCACAAACTAGTGAGCGGTCGCAAAAATTGTAGTGAACTGCTATCTCGCATTTTATTAATGGTTTCGCCTAGAATTCCACGCTTTCCCATAACTACAATATTACAGTGCCCTACTACCTCTACAAACATTAGGTCTCAACTCACCACTCATTAAGATGTGTGAAAATCGTAATTCATTTAATAAGTCCGTACCCGAAGCAGATAAATATATATAATGACCCTAAGGTGAAGTTCAAATCAAGAAACTTTGCCTCCCTAGACACCAATGAAATTTAGTCGTAATTTCTGATTAATGTTGCAAATCCAATCTAATATACTCTGTTTTTATTTTGTTTTCGTAACTTAATTATTTGTTTTTCTTTTTTTATATTTTCTTAATCAATAGTACACCTAAACTTAAGTTAGTGAGTAAGCGGTAATCGGGCGTCGTTGTTGTCAATCTTGTGTATACCTGTAATAGGCATAATTATTAGAATAATACCGTCTGATTTACTATCTGTATGTATATGTATGTGCGGTTGGTGAACCATACAGTAAATAAATAAATAGATCTACCAACCCACACTGAGCCCGCGTGGTGGATTGCGGCCCACTCCCTCTCACTGAGAGGAGGCCTGTGTCCCAGCAGTGGGAACATTATAGGCTGATTATGCTATTACCTACTGACATTGTTGGAGAAATAACATCGTGACAAATATACACTATGACCTAAATAGGCATCTCAATCAGAGTACATTGATTACTGACTCCTACGGATTTAACTTAATATTTATGCGCTAAATAAGGCTGCTGCGCTGCTCAAGCGCACCTAACGTAAATACGGATTACCAGACTTACTCATTTACTATCAACGCCATAACTTTGATATTATTTCATGCTAAGCTAACGTGATTAGTGTCTAAGAGATGAGGGAGTATATGTATAGGCACTGGGATGCGATAAGCCAGGATTCTATTACGATGTAATTAGTGAGTTATTATTAATACTCTATGAAAATGTTAGCATGTACCTACTCTCAATGTGGTTGTCAAGTAGAGAAAGCCATTCATGGCCAAATGGAGACTTTGTTCTTTAATTTCGCACTGTAGCACACTTTTCATCAATAAAACTATTACAATGTACTTCAGCTCAACCCATAGCAATGAAAAACCATCTATAAAACGCGATAGTATGCGAAAGTGTTTATTAAAAAAAAAAAAAACGCATCCATCGACAACAAAGTCAGTATTTTGCATTGTCACTATCGGCAGTTAAAAATGCAAACCCGCATGTCATAGAGAGGTATACCTAAATGTAGTGAATCCAATTTACTGTCATATCTTTCGTAGCCTATTCGCTAAATTACGACTTGAATTTTACCATACAGATATCTCTGATACAAGCATTTGCCGTAGTGCTATGTTATTCCACTCACAGAACCATAGGGACTTATTAGAACGTGTCTAGGTAATTCAATTTTTGTGTCGTATTTTTATCAGATGCATGCTCAATAACTTCTTTTATCTACACTTATTCTATAAATCCTCTATAAAAGTTTCTGAAACAGTTAGCTTACTGCCAACATTAAAACAACCAGTGTCATAGTAGGTAACCATAATATCATCCAAACGAATGTTATAATGTTGTTCTAAATTTCATTATGCAACTCGAACTCGATCCCTTCCTTACTCATCAAACAGCCACATTCTCACTACTCAATTCGTGGTACCATTATGAATTTCAAAAAAAGAACGTTGTCATGCACTCGCGTTTCACTACTACAGCTAGGTACCTACTAATTAAAAAAAACTTATAATTTACATAGGGTTCTTACAACACTCTACAACACCCTATGGTTTCAGAATCTTTTAAAGAGGATTCATATCATGGTGTAGGCAAACTCTTGTATGCAACTGTACATAATTAGGTATTAAAACTCAAAACTCACTCATGTGATATCACAAAACACAAATGCTTTGACTTTCTTTTGAATAGGTAGGTAGGTAAAGTTGGGGAAAAAAACCACCAACTCAAATTATCCGTATTTTTAAAACACAACTGGCATTCTTTGACAGTTGTATGTTATGGTCGTAACATGGCAAATTGGCGTAAGGTGTAAACTTTGCTTACAATTAATTTCCCTGACTATACTACCTACCCACGTTTCGGCACCGTGTGGAACATTTCACGTCCTACACATCGGACCGTAGTTATTTGATTGATTAACAGCGACAATAAAGACTTTTCGACCGCCCTGACAGTCGACTCGCGGCCACTTTGAACTTAAAAATCCCGGTCACGTTCCGAATAGAACTCAAGGGCCTGCGATACGTAGACAACATGTTTGTTTTTTAAATATACAATGGAATGTAAGTAATGAAAGGGCCATGAATGGACAATGTCATGAGCGCAACTATTCGTATAACCCCAGATAATTTATCTACGTTTTTTTATGTAAGTAAATTGAACTTAATACGTACCTACAGGCTAGATAGAATACGTGACTTAATTTATGTAACTGTCTGGCGGTTTTGAGTACCTACTTTTTACGTGGCCTGAGCAAATGTCCTGCAGATCTGGTAGCGTCGTGTGACGGGTCGTTGAGCTACATGCTACACGATGACTGATACATACGTACCATCTGTCGGGACAGGTCAACTCAAAATCGCAATGGCTCTTTCTTCACAGGGCCCTTCCAGGCATTGTTCAAATCAAATCAAAATATTTTAGTTCACATAAACCTACATGGGCAATTATGAAACATCAGAAGATAGGTGCACGGTTACAACTGGTCGTTTCTTATGAAGAAGAGCTGAAAAGAAACTCCACGGTTACTCTTTTAAAAATAATTGGCTTTTACAATGTTTTCAAATTACAGTGTTTATAGGTATGGGAGGACAGTTTTAGTTTCACATTTACCTATCTTAATAATTATAATGTTTGGACTTTATAAGAGACCATGACATCTGAGTTTGTTTCGGCGTTTCTTCTCAGCTTAGAGAATATAACACTGAAGAAGCCATACGAAATCTTCCCGCGTTCATAAAAACTACTTTCAAACCGATTCTAACGCACTTCGTAAATCGTTTTCAAGAGTTTTTTATTTTTATTTTATTTTGCAATTTCTTCGGAGCTGTGTGAAAATGCCTGGCTGTGCTGTTAGATCCTGTAAAAAGGGTTCAAATACGTCAAACTTACCTAAAGACGGAATAACCTTCCATAAGTACCTATCTACTTAAATAATTCTTTATAATATTTAGTCATGTTTTTATTGCAATTCAAAGTCCTAACCTCATAAAACATTTAGATTTTTCATTCGATTCAACCATGATTCAACATAAAACATGGCAAAACATGGCATGAATCGAGTATATTTGACGCATTGCTTTTGTGACGTCACCGAGTCTCGCTCCACCTCGTTTCTATGTTCATAAAGTACTTTTTTTGGCATTATGAAATACCTCAAATCATAGTAAAAATGCTAACAAGACATGTCGATAATTTCATACACATTCAATGTTTTATATTTCCAACAATGAATTTAATAGGGGTTAAAGTATAAAATTACCGATTTGTACTGTTTTTTTTATTTAACATATATAATTAATCAAAATAATTGCCATTATTATCTATACATTGCTGCCATCTAATAGGAAGGTCTCTCAACTCACGTGATCTAGATTCGACACACTATGTGAACGCATTTTGTACTGCCTCCTGAGAAGAAAACTTTTTATCAAGTAGAAAATAGTCCAAATCACGAAAAAAATGGTAGTCCGTTGGAGCAAGGTCTGGCGAATGGTTTTCTAATTGCAGTTCCTGTAGAGTTAAAACGGTTTCTCATGCTGTACGAGGTCTCGCGTTATCATGGAGCAATAATGGTGAAGATCGATTCATGAGTCGGGGCTGTTTACCTGCTAGTTTTGCTATCATTGTTCGGAGTTCGTTATTGCTTGACCAGATCGGAGAAAGCTATAGTGAATAACACCATGCTGAGACCACCAAAGAGTTACCATTACCTTTTTATTGGTAAGCTAATAAGCTTTGCTTTACAGGGCACTGTTGCGGCGTTTGACCTGGGGTCAGCCATTGCATTTTTCGCTTACGGTTATCGTAAAGAATCCACTATTCATCACATGTCACAATTCGATCCAATATTCCTTCGTTTCTGTATCGTTTCAACAAGGCAACACAAGTTTCAACACGCGTTTCTTTCTGCAGATCAGTCAAATCATGAGGCACCCATTTCTAATATTTTTTTATTTTATTGATTTGACGCAAATGAGTCAATATTGTTGGTAAAGAAACTTTAAACCATGCCGCTGATTCCTGGGTAGTTTGGCTTCCACCATCTCTTTCAATTCATTGTTATTCACCTGTGTGTGCGGTCTTCCACGTGGTTCGTTCTTCAAATCAAAGTTTCCATCACGAAAGCGTTTAAACCAAAATCGCACGGTGCGTTCATTAGCAGTCCCCTCCTCTCCAAACGCAACATTGATAGGTATTGCGAGCTGTTTCTGTCGCGTTATTTCCGCGTCTGAACACATATTCAAAAATAACCCAAATTTTCGAAGTATCCATCCACAGAGCATGTAACTAGAGATATCCATCTTTCTTGTCTAAGCTGAATAAAAAAAAACAACTGAAAGTCTATAATCGAATGTAGCCCCTTTTTTAAAAGAAGAATTTCATATGTGAAAAAAGTTTTACTCAAAAATCTCAAACCATGAAGGTTCTATGTCAATTCAAAGTATGTAATACAATAAAACGACAATTTCATACTTTAACCAATTGAATAAACAATGAATATTTTTATAACCTACTATTTTTGGTTCTGTAATTGATTTTTTTATTTTTATTTTAACTTAACCTATTTCAATAGGAAGGTATCAATTTTGTTAAATTATTTAAATTTTGGTTATATTAAAATTCAAATTCAACTATTGTATTTCTAAGTTGTTTTATTTCATGAATTCTGTCAAATATCCGAAGGAGTACCTATCGATAACGATAAAAAACATCATTTTGCTTTTTTTTTGTTTTCTAGTATCTACAACGTCGTCGCCGCCAAAAGTGACAGACTTTTTTGTTCAGAATATTGCGTTACCTTTCTAATAAATACTTTAGTTTCAAACCAAAAAGCTGGCTTATAAAAGTGTCTACGTACAGTACGTACAGGGTCTACGTACAGAAATAAACATTTCATTTCAATTCAATATTTATAATACACAATATTATAAGTATGTACCTATCTCTTAGTAACAATTATCTACAAAATATATTGTGTGTGTAGGTCCCAAGAATTTTCACAAGCTTTTATACTTCCCACAGTACCCACTTTCCGATTGTTAGGTAGGTGCCTGCTAGTGCTATTTTGGGCATAATACTATACACTTTAGAAACATAACACAAATATCTACCCACCCTCTGTATTGAAATGGTGCTATGTAAAGCGGATTACATGATGTATTGTGTACCTATGTCCGCATTGGCACAATTAGAAAATAAATCATTAGATCTCTGCTATTTTTGCCGTAACCTCAAATACAAATTGTTGTTTGAAGTAAGCTTTCACAGTATTCATGGTTGCCCGCGTAGAAAAGGAATTAGAATCATAAAGAGTGAGAATGATCGATATTAGGTACTAACATGCCGCTCAGCACGCTTAAATATTCCGAAAGTATTAGCAGATTTGTTTACTACCCTTAGTTTACTAAGCTATTTGACTAGCCGCAATCTAAGTTAAATGTCCCGTGGAAGGCCAGCCTATTGTTGGCAATAAATATCGGTCGTTTGATATTTATCAAACGTACCGGCCGTTTTGGCTATTGACGACCAATAATTATCATCTGGCAGTTTAAGTAGTTTATGCAGTCTACCCAAATGTCCTTTCTTTGGTATTGTTCGTCGAATCGTTGAGCTCCTGAAGTTCTGAGTTGAGCTGCACGGTTACTGACAAATGCGTGCACTGACTGGACAGGTTCTCTTAATCTGCGTGGTTCTTTCCTCAGAAGACCATTTCAGACACCAATCTACATGGTCCTCAAAGATTATGTCCGAACTTTTATACACATTGACATTGATGAATTTTATACATACAATAACGTGAGTATTTACTTTGTAAAGTATTATATTATTTTAATTATTGTGAATGTGAAGATTATGTGGTTTATTACATTTTTTTTTTATTTCTTAGTTTCACGATCTGGCGGCTTGAGTAATTTATGCGGCCTACCCAAATGTCCTTTCTTTGGTATTGTTCGTCGAATCGTTGTGCTCCTTAAATTCTGAGTTGAGCGGCACGATTACTGACAAATGCGTGCACTGACTGGACAGGTCCGCTCAATCTGTATGATTTTACCTCAAAAGACCGTTTCAGACACCAATCTACATGGTCTTCACATGATCTGACCAAGATTATGTCTGGACTTTATAAGAGACTGTGACCTCTGAGTTTGTTTCGGTCTTTCTTCTCAGAGTAGTCAGATAGGAAACGCCGACCTCATCTAGTTTTTAAAATATGATTGACGTGTAAAAGTGTTTGGACATACCTACTTACAGAAATAAAATCATTTATCATTAAGTACGTAAATTACGTAAATATCTACGTAGTCCAGCCAAAAATACTTTTATCTAATATTTTGTGAATTTTCTTTTTTTCTTTCTACGAATGACACCAAAGCATTATCCGCCCCACACCACCATGTACCACACAGTACTTTTACTGCCGTGTACTTCCTTACCACCAAAAATAATAAACACCGAATTTGGCGCCCTTAACAACTCGTCAATAGCAATAGACAATAGAACATCCGCGACCAACTGTCGTCTATTGTTTCTGGTTCCAATTCCAATCGATAAGCCAATCATTCGTCTAACCGAGAATATCATCCATTTTAAATGTTGCCAGGATAAAAAATTACTTTGCCGCTTAGTCGATTCTGGTTTGATTGATTGATTGTGCTAGGAAATATAAGTCAATGCTCCATGTCGACAGATTTTATCATTTTATTATGAATAAATCATAATAGAAAGCTCCAACATTTAAAAAAAGTAGAAATAATAATGATGACAGATTGATGAGTATAATATCGTCCTTGTGACAGAATCTTTCTTGAACGCAGCCAATGTATTGTCAATTATATATTTTTAATCTGTGGTTTAAAATTTGCCAGCTGGGCGGTTCCGATATTTATTTTCATAATTTTAAAATCAAAATATATCCATAAATACAATATACTAGCCACTAGTAGTTCTTGCCAATAGGAACATTAGCCGTAACATGTAAGTACTATACTATCACTAATTTAATATTAATTACCTGCTTGTCGTTTGAAATCAATACCATTGGACTTGGTCTTCAAATTCTTGCGAAAGTAACAAAATGTATTAGTGCAATAACCTTTTAAAATTATGGTTATAATTATGACGCCGTTTGCGCGTAAAGTTGGTTACAATTTGAGGAATGTCGAAATTAAAATCATATAATATGTAATGAGGCTGGGACTAAAAAAAAACAACTTAAATTATTTTAAGTTGTAGTTTCAATTATATTTTCTTTCGGTTAGAGGTCTGTGAAACATTAGAAAATGCCGTTGTTGTTTCCTGATATTAATTTGGCGATAACGCTAACCTAACGCTGAATACTCAAACACGACATCATTTGCCGTCACCGTTAAGTCTGTCACTAAAGTCTTACTGTGTGGCTTTTGAGTAATATGATGGCATAAGATTTTTTAACTAGCCATTTATTTAGTTTAAAAAAAAACTGCATTGGATAAAATACTTGTTTCAATCTATGTAAGCAATAGTAGGTCCCATTATTTACTGAGTATACCTACCTAACTTTAGTGGGTCTATAAGTTTACTTAAAACACTTTCTAGCAGGACTGCACAAAGGCCAGAACCTGTCATGTAGGAAGAGTGGGTAATTTGGCAGTACTAAAATTAATAATATATATGGACATTCTGAAAAATTACATAGTGAAAAGGACGGGGACCCAACATGCAAGGAAAACAAGACAGATTTATTTGTTTCCCTGACACTTTCCAGTCTCTACATTGTTTTCTTAATGAAATATAGATAATATTCCATAAAATACATTCCAAAAACAGCTGAATGTACACTGCTAAATAGATCAGATGCAGAAACAACCAAGAAAATATTAACAAATTGAATTCTAAAGGGTTAATAATAATAAACTTACAGACTACAGTCCAGCTGTTGAGAAAATGCGCTCTTGACACCTGTCAGTTTCGTACAAACAAATACGTCTTTAGCTAATTTGATCGTTATTAATTACCTGCTAGAATTGTCGCACTGATGGACTGTAAAACATTTATCATAAAGTTACAATTTTATTGTAACTGTAACTGATCAGTTCATACCTTTGTAAATCACTTTGCGGAAAACCAATGCAAGTTTTTCTATATTTAGTTTCTATTGTAGGAACTTACTAACAATTTTTGTAATTGTTATACCTATTGTTATAGAATGAACACTTTGGCCTTGAAAAGTAATAGTTAAATCATTATGAATTGAGTTTTAACTTATTTCCTAGATTTTCATTGTAGTAAATGAAACAAAAATGAGTTTTAAATAATATGTGCCAAAAATGTATTTTTCAAATTACATTTTGTGGTCTATATTAAATCCATAACTAGGAATACTCTCTTCTGCTGCTGTAAAGTAATAAATAATAAAATTAAGTAGATTTTTTTTTTAATTTAAATCTGTTACTAAATGTATGACCTCAATTATTTTCAAGTAAAATGAAATTATAGCACTTCACGATATTATTTCTTTCTAACTTTCACTACATAAAAAAGTGAAAATGTACAAAGTAACTGATATTGAATAATTAAGAATCTAAAAACTCTGCAGTAAGTAGGTGATCATTAAATAATGAATCACAGAATGACAATTACTCTATTTTGTATAAAAAAAACTAATAATCCCACTTTCGTCCGAATGTTAATAATATGAAAAATCACAACATATTACAAAACAAGAGTCCCCACGCGCGTCTGTATGTCTGAACGTGATTAACTCAAAACTTCAGAGCGGATTTTCATACGGTTTTCTTCAATGGACGGAGTGATTCATGAGGAAGGTTTAGGTATATAATTCATTAAGTGAATTCATTATGTGAATATTGGCTGAAATATGGCGATGAATGTTGAAGATGTCGGAAAAAAACCTACCGACCGTGATCTTTACTGGCGAGCGCCGCGTAAACCATTAGAGTTATAAATGAAAACAATTAATAAATAAGACATGCTGGCCAAGCTGCAGGTAAAAGCTAGTGTGGAATAATGTTAAATAATTTGTCAAAAAAATTGCACGGCATAGCACAGCGAATGTGTTGATTACTAATCACATTTTAATATGCTAAGAGTTTTTGGCTTGAAGCTTGTGCTGAACTGGATATTACGTTATTATTCTCATTTATAATAAGCTTTAAGTATTTAAAATTAGAATCATCCAATAATATACCTTTTTTAAGTACTTTTAAGCTTAGCGTGCTTTTGTTTATAACTTTGTTGAGATTTTTCTATACATGTAATTTCTTGAAAGATTATTTAAATGGTTCCTGCAGTTATTGTAAGAATCATCTTAGTGAAATTGACTACACCTATAACATCTCAGATTATACCAAAAACTTCCAGAAAAAAAATTATAATCTTAGAAAGATTCTGATCCATACAAGGCAGATCTTTGGCTTTAGTTCAAGGGGAATTCGGGACTCACAAATGGTTCCCATGACCTGCCGCCATTTCTAATAATTATACCCCGTTTAATTTTGTGCAAATAATTATAAACCTAAGGTTAATTTGTCTTCATACGAGTTCATTTCATTTGCGACACCTGTTTAATACGCTTTGCGCTGTAGCGTTGCAACATTGATGTATTATGACGTGGTGTCGATGTCGTGCGCCCGCGTTATGTCTTTATTTTGCACTGTACAGTAAACCTGTGGTCGCGTGAGCACAAATAACAGTAGCAAATTGCAATACGTGCTGTCAGAGAAACACTCTGAGGATTGACGGTACAGATGCACTAAGCATTAAATTGGATTATGTGTGTCGAGAGTCGCCGCTTAGCGAAACGGGATGAAGGAATTAACACTCACTCGGCTCTAGTCTAGATTTTTATTCCAGTGTCGCAATCGAGACCTAAACTATCACGTATCGAATGTCCTTATCCAATACTATCACTACAGTGTTATTGCGTTCATGTACGTGCGTTATGTGACACGATAAGAGCATTTTTCCATTTGAAAGTACTTTTGAAATGATCTACAAGTGACTTGTGCAAACGTTTTAAATTAAGAATTACAACGTGTACATAAAAATTTGCTACTTATACACTATAAAAGGTGTTCAGTAACCCATAACGGGTATATTGCCATCAGCGATTGCCGTCGCTTCAAATTGACAAGCGTGCCACAGCTACGATATGAGTCACGGTTGCCTACCCACGTGGTGTGGTCGCCCTCGCCATTTCGCGACTAGTTATGTTTTTTGTTTGTGTTGTAAGCTAGGAAGTATGCACAGTATATTCGGCCGATCTATTCATTAAAGTTTTGCGCGGCCCGAATAGAAGTATTTGGGCTTATTCGTAAAATCTGAATAGTATAGCACTATATGTACATGGATGCAACGTCCCTGAGCCGTTCAATTAGGCTGAACGATATTAACGGTAGTCGTCTTTTCTATCACTCCTGACCTAAGTTAATAACCGGATTTGATTACCCACTGAATTGTGTACAACAGTTCTCCATTTTGAAAAAAAATAATGATTCATCATTATTGACAGCATTTGTTCGAGCCACTGCTGAGGATAGTCTTTTATTGTAGTTTAATTAGGACTTACAGATGCGATCAGACAGTGCCTTTGGCGTGGTTCGTGGTATGATTGCCGGAAACAAAACACTAATCAGCTAGCGACAGTTAATTTAATCGAACTCCTAAATGGTAATCGGAGCTTCCTCTAGAACTCTAGCTCCAAGTGAATGAACTTGGAGTATTCGTTCCATTATAAATATTGAAGTTGAGCCAATACAAAGAGCGTTTATCAAATCCTGTAATAGACGAAAACTAACTTATTATACTTTTCGTATTTTTTTTGTGTGCTAATGCGAATTTTAATTCTTAGAAAAGTGTAAATGCTATGTTTGCTTGCTGCTTTACTAAATAATAAATATTATATTTTGACGATTGTACGTTTTTTTTAAATTTGTAAATGGTTATTTGAGACATTTTGAATGGTTGGTAATTACAATTAGAGATGAGGTATAAAGGGTAACTAAGCTACCTTATCCGTTGTAACTGCAGGAAAACTGTCTTAAAAGCTATACTTTTAATTTAACTACATTCACAGATTTGAAAAGTAGTGAAAGTAGCTAGAAATTTTCCAATTCTACGTTTTATTTCAAAATGCCAATCGATCCTCAAATTACCACTATGTACCAGGGTAACCACGTCATAGCTTCCACAGGCTAATATCAAATCGACGTGATCGTTTAGTTTGGCCGTACTAAAAATATGCACATACAATGGATCCCTGATAACATCTAATTTCTCTAACAAATGGTTACGACGTCAGAGCTTTAAATAAACTTTTGAAATACAAACTATTTTGTTTTGTAACAAAGACTACTTCTTTTTTCAGTTAATGTTCGAGCCAGTTGGAGCCGAGACGTGTTCTTCTCTCTTATTTAGACATACTGCAGGTACATATAACCATTCATTAGTAAGGTAGTTTTCAATATCTTAAAACTTACAATGCATTCGTTTGCTAGAAAATACAGTTTGTTTTTTAAAGTCTACTTATCTGCTAATCGTTGAAAATTTAACCTATTATTATTATCCAAGTAAACATGTAAGCTTTAAAGAACAAAGTGACGTACTTAATAAGATTTAATTTGCTGATTTTTAATACAATCACTGCACGTATCTAAACGCGGTAAAATAGTTTTATCTAATGCAAATGGTTAATTAAATCTATACATAAACTGTGCGTTACACGTCTTTCAAAATGATGCTTGAAGCACGCTCAGTATTTAGCCTTTTAGTTCTCATTATTAATATCTACTTGAAAATTAAACCAAACTTCACATTCTACGAACACCACGGCATGCGGCAACAGAAAATAAACAAAGCAGGAATCTAATTTAAAAAAAATTAAGACAATGTGACCTTCGTATTACTAAAATAGTACCTTCCTAGTTATCAATATATCAATTAAAGGTTCTTCTTCAGCCCTGCCTTTAAGCGAGACTACTCAACTTAAGGTCAAATATGTCACGGCGCTAAAGTCATTAAATCGTCAGCGCTTAGTCATACTTACTAGCGATGACGGTGAGCTCTTTATACCTAGCTACATTAATACTATAGAACACTGAAACCTGATTTGTTGGTTTATCGACGAAGCAAACAACGGCGAGACAGCATTAGGCTGCCTCCCTGAGTGCTTTTCACTTCTATAAACACAAAATAGACGAGTATCAAATTGTATTCAGCTACCGAACATAATAGGCATAGTGTTATAAGTTTATAACACAAAAGCTTCAAAGCTCTAAACATAACAGGATCTATAAAAACGTTGCTTAAAGTTAAATTATGATTATAGACTGTTTAATCATACATTTCTGATGTTTAAACGTCTCTTAACTTTAAGCAAAGTTTATGCATAAAGGCCGAAAAGTATAGTCTGACTAGCGATCTCAGGGGCTGCAGGGTTGGACGCTCAAAATATCGCAGCACAAATCGGCCGTGCCTGTGAATAATTTAACTAGAGCAGACTGAGTGGATGCAACTAAGTCATGTTTATTCAGATCGTGAAACACCTGAAAATATGTTCATAAAGTGGCTAGAAATACAAGTAGGTAGTAGTCTAGCTGCCTACAGCACGAAAATCATTTTTGCCTGTTTGTACCTACTACAGTAAATTGTTCGATGTAGGGATGTAGAGCTATATTGCGTAAGCCTCACTTCCATAAATGGATACTTATCGAATTCAATACCGACACACATAAATATACCTTTACTATTAATGTCACCACTAAATCTTCATCATTAAAGCCTCCCACAGACAGACGCGACGCGACTTTAGTAGAACAATTTCTATGAACCTTCATGGAAGTGGTTCTACCAGAATCGCGTCGCACCATCGCGTCGTCGCGTCACGCATGTCTGTGGGACTCTTAAAACGGAAGTTATTAAGATCTTTTATACACACATATAATCACTTCAGCTGGTGTGAGGTAAAAAGCATGAATACTTGTCCAATGGTAGACAAGTATTCATGCTTTTTACCTCACACCAGTACATACGTATGATATCATAAGTATTGGAGAGATTCATTGTTTAATAATAGAAGCAGTAAAAATGTATCTACAATAACTACTTTTCTAGTCTTACTTGCTACTCACTCACTGTCACGGAAAGAGGTCGAAGCTAGAATAGTATCTCTATTTCTGTATTGCGATTTCGATTTTGAGTTTTAAAGGTTAACGCGGGTGCAGTATTATTTAATTTTGTTAACTTGACAGCAGCATACGACACCCTTAAGTTATTTTATTTGCTATGAAAAGTTACCAACTCGACATGGGATTGAAAGTTCTCCTGATTTCTTCGAGACCTACTCAGTAATGGACGACTTCAAGTCTCATCTTCTTGAAGAGAAGAGTAGGTGGCGAGCTCAAGAGAATGGTCTGCCTCAAGATATTATACTGGCTCCAATGTTGTTCAATTGTATACATACCAATGGCCAAATAACACTTAAATGGCTAGTGTAATACTATGTTAAGAAAAGGGTTATTTTTCATAAACTTCGGGATTTCTTTTTAAGGTTTGGTTTATTTATTAGGTATTATTTCATTTTCGTATATGAAGATAGGCTGGCAAAAATGCTGCTTTGAGGTTCATTCTCTGGTTCTTTCTGGATCATCGAAGTTCAGTCCCATATTCGGCCACAACTAACCCACAGCAGAGGACCTGTTATTTTGTACTCTGGAGTTATTCTCGTATAATGACATCTGGGAAGTTATGTGTCACTGCTAGATTGTGGTGAAATCATTGTCATCTTGAATGTCCTAATGAATTTTATACTTAATTAACTACAGATAGCTAATAAAGTTTTTATTGCACATCACATGATATGATCTCTTTTTATTAACAACCTAGAGCATTTATATATCAACCACAATCTCTGTTCGCGCTATCGCTTTTGCCGTGCCAGTGAGGCTATTAAATATTCAGTGGATATCTAGCCGATAGGATTGTGTTTCAGCACAATCAAAACATAAATTTTTCATCTGCGCCATGAATTTCCCTAGTGCCTTACGTATTTCGCAATTTTTTTCGTAAATGTGACGTGTCACGTATGCTATACTGTTTGTTTGGACGTAGATATCTGGTAGTCCGTCTGTTAAACCGTTTCGTCTCGATCCAGTTCCAGCGCAGGCTGGCGTATAATATCACCGAGTGCGTAACGTGAATTCGTGCTCACTCGGTGTTCTGATTTCAGTTTTACGATTATTCGATGTGTGATTAAATGCTGACGCCCACTTGTGTATATTCGATTATTCAACAATAGTAGATAAGGTGAGTGAGTCTGAGCAGTGCAGTGTGAACTTGTGCATTTTACGATTTGTTTTCCATACCATAATATCCGAACGCGTATTAGAGTACCGAATTAGAACTAATTTACTCTAAGAAACACGTCAATGAGGTACTGCATGAAAAGCAGTACCTAAACCTGCCTAATTTGCCTAATACAATTTTTTAAACAAAAATGTATCGGCAGTAATTCTACGTGAGTCCGTTTAGCGCGCATGTAGCTCGCGGCTCGCGGCCTGTTATTCTGTTATGATGTGAAGAACGCGAGCGGCCTTCATGCTTAGTGGGCGGATGACCGCGGAGCGCGCGGATCACCGCGACTTTCACCTACCTGCTGCTGGTTTCATCAAAACAAAACTTTAAAACAGTACGACGACGCCGGTCATTCGTACGTTCTTATTTATTTTAACGCGTTGAAGCCATTTCTGGAAGGCGAATAGTTACTAGTGCATCTTGCGTGACGCTGTGTTGTGAACGCAGATATATTATAATTTTCTTTTAATCATATTTCATCCATTAACAGTTTGTGCATGTGTGGTGGAGCTGCGGCTGGCTTTTGTACAAACGTTTTGTAAAAGGGTTGCTTACATATTTTATACTAAGCTCTTTAGCCCTGTTTAGTGTTCTATCATTAAAACATCCTATCACACAGGTTGACATTTGAATGATTAAAAATACATACCTAGACGACTTGCAGCATCATGATATTTAAATAAAAAGATTAGTCATTTATGATGGAATTGCCTAGACATCACATAAGAATGCGGTGATTGCTATTCAAAATTGATGTGTTAGCTTAGCACGAACGGAATAATTGGTTTTTCGTCTATTAGAATAAAATCTTAAATAATTATTTTCCAATAAATAGTACCGGATACGTAGTCTATTGTTGTTCGTGCTTCATATGGCGTGTGGCACTTCGGTTGAGTGTGTGGAGCTGATGGCGTGACCGCGCGTGTCTGGTGCAGAGAGGAGCGCGCAGTGAGCAGGGGCGAGGGGAGGGCTCTATATGGCAAAGAGTCACCATGAAGGTGGATGCTGACGCCAGAGAAGCGCCCGCCGCACCGCCCGCTGCTCCCGGAACGCCGATCGCTAGTAATACAGAATCACCTGTATCATCTCTGGACGGTTTGTTGGTTTAACACTAACATTCAGTATGAGCACTGTAAATATTGAGCTTGCATTCTATCACACGATGTCATCTTGAATTCATTTCTTTGTCACAACACTAACATGGCTGACGCTGCTTGAGTTATAAGTTATTAACACCGAACACCACCGCTTTTTTAAATTAAGTATTTTGTAGTACTAGATGTAGTTCAATGATAGAAATAGTAGCGACGGAGATGGACTAGACAAGCAAAAGAATACATCACTGTGTATTTTCTTTTTAGAAAATACGATAGATATTAAAAGTGTAAAAATATTCGTCCAAAGTAAACTGCAAGCTATATTTTTTGTTACATAATGGTTAACAATCATACGTAGGCATACAAAAAGTGGTTCTGTTATAACAGCTATTTAGGTACCAACAACAAACAGCAGGGCTGATTGTTACAAACGTTTGGCATGGCTCTTTTCCTCAAGAGACCTTGATCTCTTTTTTATTTCTTACCTTATTCAGACTGACATAAAGTTCTTAATACAAAAATCATAACCCTCTTTTGGCTTTGCCGTAGTCGGGTAAAAATTTACAACATAGAATCGGTTTTTTAATTTAGAACTTAATTTTGGGTGGAAGAAAGTTCGAAATTCAAAAATGGAACTATGGTTTAGTCTACAGAAAAATATTATTTTGTAAAAACGCTGCGTGCATTATGTTTAGCCAAAAACTTACAGTGAGCCTGAAATTGATTTCATGTAGGGTTCCACATTAGCTTGGACTCCTCATAATGCAATAATTAACTTTAGTTAATTTAACTATTTTTGCGGTCTCATAGAATTACAGATATAAGCAATGAATGTAATTGGAATTCGAACTCACAACCTTTGGTTTGTCAATACCACGCATCATGCGTTGTAACTTGTTGCCATTAAACCACATACTTCCAGTAAAAACACTACAAAGTGAACATTGAAAAATTTTTTTTTTTTCACTCTTTAGTTGTGGTACCTACCCCAAACAAAGTCGTATACCACTACTTTCAATGTAAATAACAGTGACAGGAAGTTATTACAACACCATCAATATACACTAAGTGAAAAAGATCGTATTATTGAAGTTGACTCAAAAACCACTCATCAGAACTTGATCAAATTTATATGGGACTAATCTGGAAGTATATCCTTTCAAATAAAAATATAATTTTCCAAATCGTTTATAAATAAGGGAGTTCTGAGGAAACCACTAGAAAAAAAAATACCACTGTATTGAAAACCTCCTTTTTTTGAAGCCGGGAAGTTAAAAATAGTTTCATTTGGAGGCATAAGTAAATTTAATTTTTTGACACTCTTCCCCCTTGACCAGGAAGCAACATGGCTCTGTCTTTCATACCATAACATCACACCTACAGGTGTGCCCGAAAGGTTAGGGCAGAGGTGTACCCAATTAATAGGTATACCCTCATTTCTCTTTCATTCATGTTACTCTTTAATTGTATTGAAATAGATACGTATTACGTACTATAATATAATGACAATAACTTAATAAGACCTTAATCAAGAATAATTATAGATAACTTAGACCTCAAGAAAAAGGGTTTGTATAAATTTTAATGTACGATCAAATTCATTGTGTATCAAATTGACACATTATACGTCAATTTGTTGTGTTGTAGCAATTTCGTGCAAATATCAAACAATGTGCGCTTTTATTATTTCTAACCTGACGACATTATCGTGGACGGATATTTAAAAGCGTCTTCTTAAATTTCCACACGTTTTACTTCCCTGTGTTATCGTGGTGCCGTGGACGTCCATGATTATATCGTCAAGTTAGAAATTATAAAAGCGCACATTGACAGTTGTGGTTTTAATTTGATAAACCATTAATTTCCCTGAAATTACATTGCATAAAAAATAATGCATAGCCATCCGATCTATACGTAATACTAAGTTAAAGTAATCCGTAGTAATTTTTTTCAAATACTTTTTTTAAATTTACGTACCTACTTACTATAGTGATGAATCCACAATAACATAATTATTATCTGTAATCTTAGTACTTACCTATAATATTTCATATACATATAACTTACCTAATATAATTATAATTTTTCTTTTTCTGGTTGTTACTCATCGTTGGTTTCTCGAGGAGTAATGTTCTTTAAACATTTTGTCCGGAAGCTCTATAATTTATTCTCTCTAAGTCGACTCCCGTTACGTCGAACTTTGACTCATGGTTTCTTTACCCCTCAAGCACGTGATGTATTGACCTACATTTATATTCTTGTTATTTAGTCACCTGAGGGGCAATTCCCGTAATTTTAATAACGTTCACAGTCTGATCTCAGTATCAATCTGTCAAAAATACAATCAATTTACATACATTTTTGACAAGTTTTTGACATTGATTGTCGCTGAGATGAGATTGCGACTTGAATTTGAACATTTGTTAAGTACGAGAATTGCCCCTCAGATCTAATTTAGTCGTAGATATCATTGGCGTAAGTCCAATCGATAATCAGTAAGTTAATCACGTAACATCTCTACTCGTGAATGTGTCCGAAAAATAAGAAGATAATTAAAATCTGTATCTACAATATCAAGAAATTGAGCTGAACAGAACCAAAATAATTTTCCTCCGTGTAGGCAATGTGGACAATTCAGGCCGAAGTTTACCTGTACTAAGAATCTAATTATGTCCTGGCCTGTGTTGTTCCCAACTTTCCACTATAGAGTAAATAAAAGCTTCGCTCTCCATTTTCACACTTCTTGCCTCATTTAATGTGGGCTAGTCCTTTCGTTAGGAGTCAAGCTCGTCGCTCCACCTTCGACCTGCCGCGATGTCGGTATCTCAATGGATATTTTAGTCAGCTGCTAATAAGGAGAAAAGCTTGGTGGCACCAGAGGCACAGCAGATCTTTAATAATCAATTTTCACTGATAAATAATCCCTTGTCTGCCCTGTTTTTGCCAAGGATTTTCAATACTTCCTTTTCTAAAAGTGCCAGACGTGCTTCTAGGGACAACGGGTCTCCCTGTTTGACTCCTCTTTTAATTGGAAAGTGAATCATGGTTGATGCTGTCGAAGGCTTTGCGTAACCAACGTATGTCTGATGTAAAAGTGTTTTGAATTCGGTGCACTATTCAATACCTACGTTGGTTAACGGACATAACGCGGCCGGTGGTGGGAGGGTTACGATCAAATATAGTAAGGTATCTACTTATATTTTATCGAAGAGGTTGGGCTATAATTAATAGTATTTTTGGGCTCAGTTTTTACTGTCATTCTAATGTACATTTCTTGGGTGCTGTTGTCTATGGTGACTAATTACTAAATACATTATAAATTAAACTTCGAACAACCTAAAACGGGTACAGACAAGCAATTCTGCGAATCTAACACTAGCACATCGCATAATATTAGCGTAGTACGTTCCCCGAGTGTAGCCCTTGAGCACGAGATGTTGCGTGCGGCAGACTCGTTACAGGTAAACACAAATACTATGAGTTCCACACTCGCATTCTGAACGCGCACTTGAAACAAGCAGAAGTGGCGGGAGCATAGTACATACAGTAGTTACAAAGACAAATACGGTGAAAAAATGTTTTTAACAAATCGTTAGCCTTGTTTGTGTATTGTGCTATGTTACTTTGTTATTGTTGATCCATCGCTTGAGGGCGGTAACGCAGTTGGGGTATTCATGGTCATAGTTTTAGATACACATGTATATTTACTTCGTAGTACGTAGCCGTACTACTAAGTAAATATTTTTTAAATTATTCCTTTTGTATTCTTTGTTACTTACCATCATTATGGAAGTAAAGAATAAAATGTTTTCCTAATGTGCGCAGATTACCGGATACTTGAGCCTACTACTGACACTATTCCGACGCCCGACCGGGCGTTGCTAGCCAAACTGGAGGAGGAAAACAGACGGATCGAGGCGGACGCGAAGTGCCCCTCGTTGACTACCGTGCACAGCCGCAAGAGTTCCGATACTTCACAAGTATCATTAGCCTCGGGTAAGTTTCTATTATATCACTACTTAATACAAAGAACAGATCTTGGCAACTGTTACCGTACTCCGGTACCCAAAACATTTATCGATACATATCTATAAGTCACTAGGTTCGTCTGTCCACGACATCGTCCGCGTGGATGAAACATCATATTATGACACACGGCAATAGTGTAGCTTTCTCCGCAATATAAATATCTATTAGTGAAATATTTTTGTAATCGGATCAGGGGCCTACTCCCTAAGCACTAAGTCCGTCGTTTCGGCCGAAACTACGTACGTTTCCTACTCCGTATCACTTACGGACATAAGACTAGTCTGGGGCCCGAAATAAAAATTAAAACGTTTAGACAGTTGTCCTTACTCCCGGTGAGTTTTGGCCCATCCGGAAAATTAAATTAATCGAGAGTAGGGCTCACTTCAAAGTGTCGAACTACTTTCGGAGGGGCCCGTATGCTTGTTGACGGACTTAGAGAGTAGGCCCCAGGACCTACTTCTTAAGATTATCTACAAACAAAACAACTTTACTTGTATATGTATATGATATACTTATCAATGTGTAGAGGGCGGATATTAAAAATCTGCATCGAAGCCTAAGGGCTAAAACTGGTTGTTCACAAAACAAAATCATGGGCCACCACATGTGTTATTATGAGCCTTACTCTCGCAAGTTTAAGGTCTCAATTGCAATAAACACAAAAGTTCTCCAATCTATTAGCAAAATTATAGGCTTTAGGTGGTACACTGTAATGAATGGATACATTTTTGTGACCTACTTCTTTCCTTAGACAATTAATAAAAACTATTTTACTCTCACGACTCTGTAATCCGCCGGTTGGGTAAATAATGTAAGTAACAGTAAATTATCTCTGTATCTTGTTTAGTTTACTAAACTTTACATTATCTGTGTCACCCGTTCTGAAACTAGATTCGTTCAAATGAAGATACTAGGTTTAATAAAAGTAGTATTTTTCTTATTAAAACTTTGGGCAACCAAAAAGGTTTTTTTTTTAATTAATCTTTAATATTTTTTGGCTGTTCCAGTTTAATTTTAGTTTTAAAAAATGTTAATGCTTTATTTCGTTCAATCCTAAAATGGTTCGGTGACTAGATTGCACAACTGTCAGATTTTTATCTCTTATCAGTAAGTAACTAGTGATGATAGCACAGATATGTACTATACCTTATACATCTTGTAAATACAGTGCTTTATAAAAATGAACGATCCAAACAATTTGTATGATGAAACCAAAACTGTGCTCGAATTTTACATAAGTTGCGTCCTAGAAAACTTGTCATTAGGTGGGTTATTATTTTAACGTGAGTGTAATGCAAATGTAGCCTAAATATGTGACGCATCGACCAAATATAGACATTTGTTTGAAGTACAAACGACTTACATAAACAAACTTTTACTTGTGTAACAATCCTCTAATTTCGCTTAGTTTGCTAAAAGTTGCAGAAAGAATCGGAAATAATAGAAACTACAATAAGGCAGCAATTTTTCACTGTCTCAATAATACATGTGAACAAATTACAATGTACAGTCACATAATATGGTTGATACAGCTGCAGATTTGCACCTGATCCTAACATAAACACTAGGAACCGATGGGGCTGGCTTGTATTTAACATTTATACAGAGGTAACTCGTGGTTACCTATTAGTTATTCATCATTCTCCTGATTTTGCCCCAATTTGAGGTCAGCTCAGTACTATAGCAGCCTATAAACAAAATGTAATATTTTGATTTGATTGACCCACAAATTGATGGCAACACAAAAATAATGTGTTACGGTCAAATACTTAATTTAACTTTAACTTGGCGAGAAGTCACTCCGTGCCTTTAAAGCGACATGAATTACGTTACAAAAACGTCTTAAAGCTAAATGATATTTGAATAAGTGCAATATTCGTCTACAGCGACAAGTTCAAGCCATGACGCAGAGGCGCGAGTCAGTACCAGCGGCAACGGCGAAGAGGACTTGTGGAGTCTATGGGGACGCATTGTCAGCAACTGGGAGACCGAGTGGAAGCGACGCAACCAGTTCGTACGGGATCTGGTGCGCCAAGGAGTGCCGCATCACTTCAGAGGAATCGTGTGGCAACTCCTGGCTGGGGTCGACACGTCCCCTGAGAAGAAGCTCTACGCTTCGTATATAAAAGTTAGTATTGTTACACAGCGGAGCGGTGCTGGCCCAGTGGTAACGGCCGCGACTTACGAGTTGTTGGTCGTAGGTTCGAACCCAGACAGGCGCTTTACTTTGTGTAAATTATTTCATCACCACCGCTCTCAAAACGGTGAAGGAAAACATCGTGAGGAAACCGGCCTGTCCCAAAACCAAAAATTCGATGACATGTGACATCTACCAACCCTTCACTGGACCCGCGTGGTGGATTACGGTCCACTCCCTCTCGCAGAGAGGAGGCCTGTGTCCCAGCAGTGGGAACATTATAAGCTGATGATGATGATTGTTACACAATACAATATGTAAGTGGACTAATATTGAAAAATCTGAAAGTCATGGGAAGAGCCTTTGCCCAGCAGCGGCATGATGCAGGCTAACAGTAACTGTAAGTGGAAAAGGGTCCGAACAGTATTCTTGTCGCCAAGTCCCAATTAATAATTTCCTAATTATTCTATTGGGATTGCCGTCGTCTGAATTGTGAAAAAGAAATGTCAGTCGATGATATTATCTCGGACGCTACCTATGGTTGCTGATAGCATAGGATACATCTTAAGATTTTACTTATTTATCTCAGTTTGCTGTATCTCAAAAATAGTTGTATATAATTGATACATTTTAAACAATTGAAACTCAATTAGAAGTTCTAAGATAACTTGGAAATACGGCATCCATATGTAAAATATGTACGTACATTTTTGGCCAATAACATCAACAGTGCTATAAGCTTAGCCACTGGACATTTAAATAGATCAACAGCTAACCGACTGTCAAACTCATGACTGACTTGTTTGTTGTAGTTGAAATGTTGATTACCCTTTCAAAAACTGGACTTCAAAGCAACGCAAACAGTTTTCGATTTCCATTTCCACCTTAATTTTTATTTCAGGCGAAATCTGCATGTGAGAAGGTGATCCGTCGTGACATAGCACGAACATACCCTGAACATGACTTCTTCAAAGAAAAGGATGGTCTGGGACAAGAGTCTTTGTTTAACGTGATGAAAGCATATTCATTACATGATCGCGAAGTAGGATACTGCCAAGGCTCTGGGTTCATCGTTGGCTTGTTACTTATGCAGGTCAGTTTTATTCTACACATTTCATAAAATACAGTGCTTTTATATGACATATTGAGCATTAGGAAGAGCCAGTCACATAATATGAAAGAGCATGGAATCACCGCTCCGGTAGCGTCTAGAGACTGCAGTACTTCGTTGAGCGCACAACTTCTGTCACCGACCTCATTCAAAGCCGTCGGTTTCTTAACGTAATTAGTGTCGTAGTACCAGTAAACGGTGATGGTGACAAGCTAGCGCCACAGCACAGCAAGCGGTGGTTTGTGTGGCAAGTGTTGACACATGCCGCCTCTGGACACCGCCCGCCGAGGTGTCTTCCTGCTCTGTACATAATATTTATGAGTCACACTTCTGCTAGTACCGGCAAACGGGGTTATGTGCCACATTTTGAAGTTTTTCAGGGATAATAAAGCCAAATTAAACGAATTCGTTAAGAAAAAAAATACACTTAGGAGCTTTATTTATTAATTTTCACGTAATACAGGTTCACCACTATTATAAGTAACATACGTTTGAAGATTTTTTTTATAAAATCGAATAATCTATGAAAAAAGTCGCTTATGACAAAGTTGAAAAAGAAATCAGTAATATTCTACTCCATGAGCCCCATTGCACATTCTCACCTGCCTGGCACATAGCCACCGCGTTTGACTGTACTCAATGTGCCATATTTCCAGCGAGATAAGGTGAGCAAAAAATCATGTCTTTTGTAGATCTCAGTGCAGTACAAATGCCTTTGTCTTTAAGCGGCACAGTAGGTATTTATAAGCAATTATAATACATGTATATTTCCCAAAACAAATATTCAATATAATTTATATTATCTATAGAATTATAATGCAAATACAGTTCTGAACGCGGCTGTACTTACCTACGCTAAAACAAGATGGTATTTTTCGACGTTTTTATCATTCTCCAACTTATCCCAATTAATTTGATGTCGCCGCAGTACGTGTTTTTCTTCAATGCATGTCTACTACGCGCCATCTCAGTGTTCACATCCTTCCTAGCCATAACGTGTCACAATCGAACCATATTTGGGCTTCCTGTTTCCATAGGCTATGCACACATGCAACAACTTTGATAGCGATGTCAAAATCGGCTGTCAAAATGTGTGTGTGAGATTTTGAAATCGCCAGCGAGTCGCAGGCGATCAAAGGCGTACCTAGCTTTATAGCTATCCTTACTTTCTTACTTAAAACTATACTACATATTATTGAAAAGCAAATATTCATATGTTTTACAAACAGATGCCGGAAGAAGAAGCCTTTGCAGTATTAGTAAAGATAATGCAACAGCATCGAATGCGCGACATGTTCAAACCGAGCATGGCGGAGCTGGGCCTCTGCATGTTTCAGTTGGAGAACCTGGTCCAAGAGCTGCTACCCGACTTGCACGTGCACTTCCAATCACAGGTGCGTTTACCACACAATAGCTAATGCTGGCGCTTCACTAGGCGTAATTCGCTAATACAAAATCAACTCTTATCACAATGAGCACAGAGTATATTTTGTATTACCCAAGTAACGCGAACATTTGGACAAATACGCCAAGTAAAGTACCATAATTATACAGCACACAACAAAGACTAGTAAACCTTGAAACTGACTGATGGATAGGTTGAATGGATTACAATCGTACCCTTTTTGTCACTAAACACGCTATCCACTTATTGTATCCGCATAATATCGCGGCCACAATTCAATGGTGGTCAGATGTAGGGCAAAAACCACAAACTGACAACACATTTTGATGGACGGATGAGTGACATTAAGCCACTGAAATGGCGGCTACAGTTCTGTCAAGTTCAGCGTTTCCTCGGCAGCACTCATTTTAGGTCCATACGATTACTAAGTCATAGTAGATCGAGTTTTGTATACATTATCTGCCAGCGTATACTTTATGAGATACCGATGGTCTTGACAGTCACTGGTAAATTGGTACTGACTTATGTAGTTGGGTAATACTTTCCAAATAAATCGTACCGTGACAGTCGTTCTGTCGAGCCCCAGGTGTTGGTTTAAGCCAGCAAAAAGTTTACATACACGAAGGAGAGGAGACAAAGAAAATATATTTCTGTTTCGTTTACTCTTACCACTGGGTCTAATAAGTGTGTCTTTGTCTCATTATTATTGTTTAGTGACTTCCTTACTGCTATACTCTGTCAACGTTAGTCATTGGTTTTTAATGATGATTTATTGATGAAATAGTTTTTATTTTTTTAAACATTGCCCCACACTAAGATTTCTCCTGTATTGCGGGTGCGTTTACAAACATTTAAACTCACATACACAAACAGCCAGACCCGGGACAACTACTTGCAGGTCATACAAATATTTGTTCCGTGCGGGAATCGAACCCGCGACACGCAGCGTAGCAGTCAATCGCTTAACCGATGCGCCAGCCGTTAATGAATGATTATTTACAGAGTTTCAACACATCACTGTATGCTAGTAGTTGGTTCCTCACCCTGTTCACTACAACACTAACGTTGCCGCTTGCTTGCCGAATCATGGACGTTTTCCTATCCGAAGGAATTGAAATAGTATTCAAGGTAGCCCTCGCCTTGCTGACAGTGGGCAAGAATGATCTGCTTTCACTGGACATGGAAAGTATATTGAAGGTGAGCGAAATGACATACAGTACAGCCAGTCAATATGGCACATTGAGTTGTAAAACTTGATGTGGCTTATTAACGGTACTCTGAGTACTGTAAAAATATGTTTGGTAGTGACCTTGATGTAATAAGATTGGAGTATTAATACGCATAGCTTTGTGATTAAGACACCATAAGTTGGTAAGTTGCCCTATAAGTCTAGCTTCCGCCGATTGAACAATCCTATGATAAGATGCCGCTCGATGATCGACTGGTTGTTGACTGATCATAATAAAAAAATCACGTACATACGAAGGGTTAACTGTCCGTTACTTAATCGGAAAACGGTATCCGGTTGATCAACAGTGATCTTTCACTATTGATCAACGTCAAATTACGTCAACGTTCTCAATCCACTTCGAAGGTGCAATGTGCAATCACTCAAATAGCAGTCAGTTGACAGCATTGATTGCAACTCTGGTCCGGTGCGGTGAACATAATGTGCACATCACTGCACTATTATTCTTACTTCATGCCTCCTACTGACGAAAACCACATTAATTTCCTATATTTACAGTACATACAAAAAGAACTGCCGTCGAAAGCAGAGGCTGATCAAGATATCTTTATGAATCTTGCGTATTCTATCAAAGTTAACCCAAAGAAGATGAAAAAGCTTGAGAAAGAGTACACGGTTATCAAAACTAAGGAGCAAAGTGATATTGCGGTGCTGAGGGTAAGATACTATTAAATAGTTCAAGGGTTTGTGGACTGTCCGTCTGCGTGGCCTTCTTTAGGCGTGAAGTTTTGAACTAACAAACTAATCAAACATTTCATCACCGTAAATCCGCACTAAGTGCGAATATTCATGAATTTTGAAATCAAAGCAATAGGGATCGATAATGAAATGTGACAAAATGCATGTGATTATTAATTTTGATTAACAACTGAATTTCTATATTCTGCGAAACATGGTATTTATTGTAGTGCCTGCGTCAGGAAAATCGTCTGTTGAAGCAACGAGTAGAACTGCTCGAAAAGGAAAGCTCTGGATTGGCTGAGAGGCTTGTGAGGGGGCAAGTGGACTTAGCGGAGGGAGAGGAGGAAACTTTCGCGCTCGCCCGGGAGGTGCAGGCTCTGAGGAGGGCCAACGTGGACTCGCAACAACGTCTGGCTGTCGCTCAGGACGAGATACGTTCCCTTGAAATGACCATCGCTGAGGTAAGTAGCATGTTTTGAACAGTGGAGGAGTTATCAAATGGAGTGTTGATTTAAGGCGAACGTTGTCATCTTCACGTCGTTTACGTAAACGCGTCTCTTACCCCTTTATTAATAAAGGCGGAGACAACAAACTTATACCTTATTTCGTTTAGTTTATATGGACTATTTTATTCTGGTTTTAACTGTTTTACTCCGTCATCGGGATGTCAATGTATCACAAAATTCGCCGACTTCTCCCAGTTTATGTATATAATCACTTTTAACAAATACCACCATAACTAAAATCCATCCCATTTCTAGAACAACTCCCGACAGTCATCTCTAGAAGGCATAGAGGGCGGTAGTACACAGAAAGGCGAAGAGTTGGCCCGTTGTCTTCAAAGGGAGTTGGTTCGCGCAAGACTTCACGCGGCCGAACGAGAGGCCGCTGAGAGGGAACTGACGGCCCGCATCGCAGAACTGGAGAACGAAAACAAGAGTTTGAGGAGGCAGCGAGTCGATAATAATGTGGCTCATTTGCAGGTAATGTTAATCCGTTACATTTTGAAACCCCCTTCCGTGTCTCTGAAAGCACGTTAAGCCGTTGGTCCCAGCGGTCATTCGTAGATCTTTGACAGTCGTTACGGGTAGTCACAGGCCCAAAAGTCTGGCAACCAGTCTTACCAACGGATATCGTATTACTGGGTAGGTAACTGGGTCGTGGAGGTCAGATAGGCAGTCACTCCATGTAAAATACTGGTATTCAGCTGTATCCGGATAGACTGGAAGCCGACGACCCTAACATAGTCGGGAAAACGCAGGCAGGCAATGTAACATTTAACGAATATAGAGAAGTATCCACTACTTCTTGTGACGAGACAACCAGAAGATTAGCAAATCAATAGTTCAGTTCAGTTCTATCTATGTCATACATCATCTTTGTGTAAAGTGACAAATATGTCTGATCTAATACTTTTAATAATTGAGGAGCTGGCGAACAAAACCGGATTAGTCCACGAAAATAAATTTTACACGGTAGCTAAAAAACTAATATCAGTATATGAAGGAGACTAATAGTATTACATTGCATTAGGATATGTCGGTGGATTAGTTCTATTATTGCATGAGGTACCTATTTTTAATTTACTTCTATATTCTGGAACTTATTCAAGAAATAAAAATGGACTAAACCGGTTTTGTTTGAAAAAGGTGGACTTTGGTGTGGTGGTGGTGGTGTTTCGTTTTTGTTAGACATTTCCTGTTTTGATTGAAAATGTGTTGATGAAATAAATACATTACAGGACAAGTTCGCTTTAGAATGAAAAAATATATTTTTTTAAAATCTTTGTGTTGGATATTGGACTAGTCCGGTTTTGTATGAAAATTTAGTTTTTTAAGCCTTTTTTAGCCTACTTCTAGCCGGTTTTGGGTGAAAATATTAACAGGGATCAAAGAGATTAAATTGATAGCAATAGAGCGGCCATCAGAACAAATGTCATAGAAAAACTGTGATCTCATGTCTCAGTAACGCCATCTAGCTTTGAATAGCAACCATAAAAGTTAAATGTATTAAATTCAGCTATCACCTTGATAGATAGCCAGTGTGTAATAGAGATGTTACCAATCATTTAGATATCGACTATCGATAAATAAAAGTTCTATTTTTTTCTTCAATGAATAGCAAAAAGTTAGGCAAGCAATAAAATGCAGTAGTTTCAAAGTAAATTATTTATTTGGAAAATACCATTGATAAATTATTAATGTTTGGTTTCAAACCAACGTTTCGTATACTTACTACTTATTTTATAAACACTCGCTTTACAAGAATTTAGTTCTCAAATGCTCTTTACAAATGTTTCGGATATTGCATCATTTATACATTTTTCATTTAATATTTAGATTCTCTTGGAAAAATCACATTCATACTAAATCACATTTTTACAAAGCCGACCAGCGCGACTTCACCTGCGTCACATTTTTGCTGCTCCGCTCCTATTGGTCGTAGCGTAATGTTATATAGCCTATAGCCTTCCTCGATAATTGGTCTATAGGATTTTTTCAATTTGTACCAGTAGTTCCTGAGAGTTTAAATTAAAAAACAGGATTATGTTCAATTATTTACTTACCTCATAAAATTATATCGATAACAAAATCGATAAACAACAATATTATGGACATCTCTTACAAAAAAAAGTTAGCTACTCCACAATAGAGGGCGTATATTACAAAATTACCAAATATTCTAGAACTTTTTATGAAAATTATTGAATTCTAATTAATTACTGTGTAAATTTAAAAAAATCTTACGAAAATAAACCGCAGTTAGGTCCAGTCATTTTACCGTAACGTGATTTACAATAACGCAACGCGCAACTAGGCATATTTACTCAGTAAATGTTTTTCTTTTGTTGAATAGAGTGGACACAAACACGATTTGACACGCAGGAGTGCCAAACTAGACTGAGCGAATTAAGTCCACGAGGACTTAACTTTCGGATTACGATTTTGTTCGCTATGTCCTGTCTATTGCTAGTATAATTTAATGTCTTTGACAGGGATCGACGAAACTAGGTCAAGACATCACGATTCGAAAAAAAAACATCTTTTGAATAGTAGTGGACAAGTCCGGTTCTGTTCGCCAGCTCCTCAATTATTGATTTATTGCTCTTGTCTTGATGAACCGCTATCATAACGATGTTCCTTGACTTAGTAACAATAAGACTACAAGCTGTTCTAATTATGGAATACTAGCTGCGCCCCTTTCACACGCATAAATTTCGATCCCGCGGTAATATCCGGATCAAAAGTAATCTAAGCCTAATCCAGTACCCTAATTGCGTAACACACAATCTCTATCTGTATCATTATGAAGGATATTGCTAATCCTTTGCTTCATATGTTCGAAAACTTTGTCTGCTCAACAACGTAAATAACGCAATGAATGTTGCTGAACTGTCAAAATGAAAGCCATAACTACTGTTAGTGTATTACCAAATCACCCCGCAGTTCGTGGTCTACCCATGTGCCAAATTCCATCTAAATCATTTCAGCCGTTTTAGTGTGAAAGCGTAACAAACAAACAAAAAGATGCATCATATCTCTTTATATTATTAGTTCAAAAAACGAAATCTTCGCTTTGTCAAACTGGATACAACAGATATTCGATAAGGGTTTGACATGTGGCGTTCTTTTAAAACCACGCCGTATAATGTCAAATTGACTCCTCTATTATAGTTTCTGTAAATACTGCTTGCTCTTAATACCGCAAATGTTTTCAGGACGAGCTAATTGCTGTGAAGCTACGTGAGGCTGAAGCTAATTTATCGTTGAAAGATCTGCGGCAACGCGTGACGGAGATATCTGAAGCGTGGCAGCGACATTTACAAGTAAAACACATTTATTATTACGTTCATTGCCTTTGCTCGGAATTATAATCGGAAGGAAACGTGATGTATTATGTACAGCCGCGTTCATAAGTGCAGATGATCCAACGCTGTCTAAGTACGATAAATCGATGTCTTGAGAATCGGTTTTTAAAGCAACCGACTTTTTTTTCCATCGCTACACAAAGTATTTTGATAGCTGTCAAATCGGACTTCTTAGATTGTCATTAGTTTACCCATGGATTAGATCACAGATGATATGATAATAGACAGCCTCATACATGACTAACCCAATTCGGACGAGAGGTAGAACTGTATTTATGGTCGTGATAAATCGAAGACAGTCGCTCAGAAAAATTGGCAAAGGGTCGTAGTCCGTTCAGATACATTCATTGTAGGTACCATGTGTTTTTATCATGAACACGGAATTTAAAACATACGGCATAACGGACATTCCTAAATTGCCAAAATATTTAGATTCTCATTGGGGGTGTATGGCACAATTAGTCTGCCTGTATTTTCTGTTCATATCGTAATAGTATCATCCATTATTCCAGGTTTTCCTACTACCCTAAAGGCTTTCGATCTGATTGTTTCACAAACTATCCTACAATATTTTTTATAAATGTGTTCCTCGTTGGTCTAATCGGGTAATAGTAGTAGGTCGCCAGCGAGTGTTGTGTCTGTCAGACAGTCATAACAGCGCAGACAGCGTCATAAACTCTTATCTTTAAAATACTCATAACTTGGTACATTGTGTTTTTGTTTAGGTTATAAATATGACTTGTATGCTTTGTTAATAAAAATATACAATTCGGTTTAAAGAACTTTGTTCTCATTAAGACAATCCTCACTTATGTGAGGACATTAAATCTTATTACTAATTATATTATATCAGTGAGGGTGGAAGAAAAACAAATATCAAAAAATAAAGTATGATCATTGTCAACAAAATTGGAAGCGAGGTCACTGTATTCCTAAGATATGGTGGTGGCACAAGTTAAAATATGTGGTCGCTTTAAACAAAAATAAACACAAAACAATTTGTGTTTTGTCGTTGTAAATAAAAATTAATAATTTATTTTGAAATATGTCGAGTGAAGTCGCTTCTTTTACATCCTCTGGAAGTTTATTGTAGAGCTGTGCTCCCCCATAGGTTATCAATTTATCTTATGTATATGGGATTGTAAAGCAAAATAAACGGGTAAAATACTTGAAACTATTTATTTTTCAGCACAATAAAAAAGATCAGCGTTACACCGTTAGTTCGTCGTAAAAACTAGTTATCGCCATTTCTCTCCTTTCTCCCTCGCACACGTACTACCCTTTCTTTCATCCGCTGCGTTACGTTTTAACAATTATAGCTGCATTCATACTTTCAGATTATACAATATTTTTACCCCATGTGTATGTGTTCAGGAGCACAGGCAAGACGTGCCAGCCACGCCAGTACAGTCCAACGTGGTCTCCGATATAATGGCGACGCCTAAGAAGTTGCTGCGCGCCTGGGAAGGTCGCTCCGCAGACATGCAGAAATTGGAGGAGGAGCTTATGACCACTAGGATAAGGGAAGTCGAGGCGCTGACTGAGCTTAAGGAGTTAAGACTGAAGGTAATTCGATATAATGTTTATTTTGTATACAGCAAGTTCTTGGACCGTTCGCATTGTTATGTATTTTCTTCTTCGTGGTTAGAGCCGCTGGTGATGACTTCAAATCGTTCATGACGAATTATTCAGTAAAGGCAAGGCAAGTGGGAAGGCTATGAGAAATATATTTTACCAGCAGAAGCATATTCAAGGGTGACAAAAAAGTATACTTATAAATACAAACATTCAGACGAAAGACGTCCAATGCTAGACATAGGCCTCCCCCAAACATCGGCAACGACCGGCCTTCCTCTTCTCGCAGCTAGCGCATACGCGTGATATTCACCAGGTCGTTGGCCCACCATATGGGAGAGCCACGCTACGTCTGCCGGTACGCTACGCAGTCGCCACTCCAGAACTTTTCAGCCCTATCGACCATCCATTCTGCCAGCAATGTGCCATGACCACTGCCACTTAAGTTTGGCAATTCTTCAGGATTACCTATCGGCGAATTCTCAGGAGCCTTAGGGCACAGAATAAATAGTACAAGTACAGAAGAGGCACTTCGCGCAACAATTAATAGAAATAGCGACTCTTGCGACTAGGCAACAAAGTGCAATTCAGCTCGCATAAGCGCTGAGGGCCTAACGCGATATTCAGCTAAACGTTGCCGTTCTCTTCTAACGCTTAATTCTGTCGCTATGGCGCTAGGGTTGTCGGCTTGCCGGTGCTTCTATAATATTCATCGTCTATCCACCTACTTGATCACGTAATCTATCTTACGTTTGATAGACAATAAATAATTTAAAGTCCGCCATTTGGAATTAACAAATGAAAACAAACCTTTAATCTTTAGGCTACCTTGATACCTCTTTGTTTAACATTCCTCATTAACTTACAATAATAATATTTTCACATTTTGCATTCATTAAAAAGTTCGTAGAACAAAAATATCAAAAATTCTGGTCGCTCTATCCATATCTAATCCTCTAAAAATTATAATAGAGCTACCTTTTACTTAAAGCGAAAGTCTATACAAATTCAATCCCCTATTTCCTTTATTATCCTTTAGGGAATGAATGTTCAAAAATATTTCCTTCGTGCTCGCTTTCGCTATAAATTAAAGAACTCATGCGCAAAATTTCATGCTTCTAGACCCAGTGGTTTAGGCTGTGCGTTGTCTGACAGTGAGTGAATGAATTAATGAATGAATTAAGTAAATGTCAGTCTCCTTCTTCAATACAAACACTATTTCTAGGTAATGGAGCTAGAGACCCAGGTGCAAGTATCGACGAACCAGCTGCGTCGTCAGGATGAGGAAGCTCGTCTTCTTCGCGAGAACCTCGATGCCGCGCTTCAACGCGAGAGGGCGCTGCAAACGCGCCAGAGAGAGTTCCAGCACAAATACGCGGACCTGGAGAGCAAGGTGAGCATAAATGTTGGTAGATACAATCTTTTTTTTATTATTCTTCATGACATGGTGTTCATGGTACGACATTTCTGTCATAACATTTTTGCTTGTTTGTTGTTTGTTTTTATGCTTATTAATTGTTATAGCTTGAATGTTTTTTAACCGACTTCTTCAAAATCGCCTGGGCTCTTATTCGTCTCTATACAGGGTGTGACGTTAATAATGGATAACCGTGAAACTGTCGATCGACCAGATTATTATCCATCATTTACCCCACTTATATCGCCATATGCCCATGGATGACCAAATTATTGATATATTTGATATTTTAAATAAATATCGTACTTACTCTTACAAAATCAGCTGCCATTTCTAAAATTGGTGACTTGTTCTCGTTTTGTTTTTTTTATGTCACTCCTGAATATTTGTATTATCAGACCAGTATCAAGATTTTTATTACTATCTAAGTTAACATTGCAAAAAATACTTATTCTTATTTTTTTTTTTACGGAATTTCGCAATTTTGCGACGCTATAAGACGTCATAGCGTGCATTCATAGAGTGGCATGTGACGTCATGCCACTTTGACAATCTCTATTGCTACTGACTGACTGATACAAATATGTTTGCAAGACTAACCTGTATACATACTTACGAGTAATGAATTGACCCTTACCTGGCGTTGGTCGATATCACCAAGTATTCCGGCTAAAATGCTCAAAACTCGAACATATCAATGGCTTGTTTTGCATTCATTTTCCAACGTCATTGCATACATGAACAAAATTAACGCAACACAAGAATGACTCACAATACATTATTTTACTTTTTTGAAAATCATCTATAATCACTCCATTTTAATGAGTGTTTCCTCGCCAGGCTAAATATGACTCCATGCAAGCGAACATTCGAAACATGGAGGACGCTCAGAGAATAGCCGAGCTGGAAACTGAAGTGTCTGAATGTAAATTAAAGGTGAGTTGACTTATTAATTTGAAACTTGGAACGAGTAGTAGTATATTTGCGCGCCACACGTGGCAAAATGTGGTGAGACCATTTATTAATTTAAGACCATGTATTGTACCATATTCGGACAAATAAATGAATTTCAATTTGTCCCTATACTGCCAAATCGCTTGGCAAAACGATGGATGAGAGCAGTATGTTTTAATAAGCACACAGAATGATGCTGCCTGTCGTCTGTGTCAAAGTATCGAAATTAACGTTGTCCCTCTATCGTCTCAATGTAACCTAATAAGTTTATGTGATTTGAATTCTTGTACAGTTTGATGTCCTACAACATAGGTTTTATTCACAATTTTATGCCGTATGAACAGTCACAATAGTTTCTTCCTCACAAATTCGTAATTAGACACTTGTATCATTTCAGAATGAAGTGATGGCAACTGAAGGCGAACTGCGCAATAACATGGACGGCGACTCGGATAGAGTCCGTGAGTTACAGGAGCAAGTCGCCGAACTGAAGGCTGAGGTACGTATCCATACTTGTTCCACGCCACTGTGACACACACACACTAGTCACACATAAAGGTCGCACTACAATGACCCTTGATTTACACAAAGGTAAATTAGAAAAAGACTTGCGAAAGTGCCAGTGTAGCTCACGGTGTTAAAATGTTCAGTATCAGCTTGTATGTTGACATCATGAAATAGATAACTCATAATAGAGAGTTAGGTTGGTGTTAAAGTCGAATCATTTATTTCAAATAGACAGAGACTTAGGGCACTTTTAAACGTTAGTCTACAAGAAAATGGCTGATGATTCCAATGATTATAATTCTGTAAATAAATTACTTGTTACGGTCGTGAATCATATTTTGATCAACATACAACCTGACACTGACTTGCAAATTGCAAAAAAAATAACTAATAACATTTGAATTTCGCGGATGAACTTAGCGCATCCATCTTAAAGTAACATAACGCACGTTTCTCAGCAGCAGCTCGATGTTTGAATTTGTGCCCGATTGATGGCAAAAGCTTTCCCCCCTATTATATGGGACTTAACATAACAGGCGAAATGCGGGTATACTATGGCGTGATGACGTAACGCGTCTTGACGCTTTGCTTCTCTAACAAATTATAAAATTGAGAATGATGAAACTGTTTTTTTTTGTAATTAACATTAACACGCATATACCCAAAAATAGACAGAAGGAGAACAGTGGTGGCCCAGCGGTATCGGCCCCGACTTACCCGAGTTATAGGGCGTGAGTTCGAACCCAGACAGGCACTTTACTTAGTGTATTCAATTACTTCACCACTGCTCTCAAAACGGTGAAGGAAAACGTCGTCGTGACGAAACCGGCATGTCTTAGAACCAAAAATCTCGAAGACATGTGACATCTACCAACCTGCACTGGGCCCGCGTGGTGGAGCACGGCCCATTCCCTCTCACAGAGAGCAGGCCTGTGTCCCAGCAGTGGGAACATTACAGGCTGTTTATGCTTATGCTATACACAGAAATTAATATTACATACAAAAAGCACAAAACACTTACATGATGATCGTGATTATTAATATATCGTTTCATGTTTGAGGAGCGCACAGTGTGGTTGATCACTCGCTATAACAACGCTTCAGTCATTGTAACGGCAAGGGCGCTTTGTCTGTGGGGGTCACTTTGTACATTATTGTAAAAATGCGATGGGAATACAACACTGCATCTATTGTTCACTTTGTCACCGACATTCGATCCGTACAAGCAGATTTACGATACGCAAAACATCTGTTTAATTTGCTTAAAATTCCTGAACTGCTATTTCGTATCGCGATGTTTTTAAAAGTAATGGAAGGTTACTTACTCTTTTATATTATACACATATTTTACTTTCTCATTTTTTTATGAACAATGTTTAATAAAAACCTGCAATGATTCTGTGATTGTAGCTTTGTGCACTATAATCGGAATTTGGTTAACCAATTGGAAAGGGATCATTCACTATGTAAATTGTTAAGAAAATATCCGATACCATTAATTGTTGGTATTTGAAGCGTACCGCCGCAGCCGACCAAAGTTAAGGTATATATTTGTATTAGTGTTTGTATGTACAATGATAATGCGCTTTTATCAAAATGTCTGATACATTTTGTTTGGCACTGCACAGTTTCCGACACCCATCACCACTCCGGACACTGAGCCCTGGAAATGGCTCGAGTAAGTTCAACAAACACCTTATCGGCTAGTGTGTTAACAGGCTTACTCCATTCTAACTATCTAAACTATTCCTAATGTGTAGGTAGACTATATTATAACAGCGGAACACTTGTCTTGTAAACCTCGATTTTCCTTTCGACTGTATAAAGATAATAATATATAATACTATACACGGTGACATTTGAATCACAGTTTTGCTAGAACAAACGTTGTTTAGCCCATGGTCTACTACCATTCTACAGCATCAAATATTTTATTAAAACAATCTTATCTAGGAGTTCTCAAATTAGTCTTATGTTGCTCAAATGTGTAATAATGTTGGAAACATTAACCGTAACATCAAAGTACTCATCACTAATCTGCTAACAGCTAGCTATTCTGTATTGTAATCTGTGGATAATGTCTTGAGTAGTGTATTTGTTACTTTTATTGCAAGTTTTATATTGTATGCCTACTGTGTAATATACTGCTGTTTGTTATTTCTAACAAATAAAATAAAATAAACGACAATCCCGACATTTTTAACATTACCTTTTTTGTGTATTTTTTCGAAAACCAATGACGTTTTTTTTCTATTGGATGCTATAGAAAGGCTGTAGACCATGGTCTGAACAACGTTTGTTCTAGCAAAACTGTGATTCAAATGTCACCGTGTATATATACATACAGTCGAAGGGAACAATGGAACTGTGCGACGACTGCTACAGTAGTGAAACAGTCGTCGCACAGTTCCATTGCGTCACACAACCTCCGGCCCCGCCCACTTTATTACCAGAATTAAATGCGTAAAATGTTGTTTTAAATAAAGCATGTCAACACGCATAGATTTTTATCTGATACCACTACCTACAGCAAATGAGTACTATTCGTAGGTATACGTATTTAACCTCTAGTTTATTCCTAGTAGTTAGCATGGTAGATTTTTAAATAATGAATAATAATTACAAGAGCCATTTAACAAACTATCAAATCCCAGATTTAACAAAATTATCATTTAATTAAACTTTTAATAAAAATGGATTCGGCAGGTGAACACACTAGACGCCTATACCAATTTGTTTGTATTATTAGTGTATGTAAGAAACAGGCAAAGACTGCCATCTAATGTGCTTTCTCGGTGTCTATGTCTGGTTTATATGTTGAAGCTAAAAGAACTTGTTTTATCGTGTGGCTGGTCATGGCATTGTCGACTTGCTTATATTATATTACGCGCTACTGCATGCATGTGTTTGTGTTGTTCATGCTGTGTTTGTTCCTGTTTTTCCTACCCACTTACATATTGTGTTCACCGTAACATTGACTATGTATCATAGTTTAAACTAGTAGATAAATAAATGTTAAATGACTCCTCCAATGGTGGAAGTAAGGACGCCGGAAATGTGGTCAGTTTTAATACTGAGATCGGTAACTAAAATGATAAAGCCTACAAAGAGTTACACACAATAAAGTTGATGCACATAATGATAATAATAGTGATGGGTAATGAAAATTATTTTTTTCACTTCAGCATGTTTTTTCGACAAAATTACGCGCCGGTGCAATAAATAACATCAACGTAACGTGTTCTCAGGTCATGAGGCTAGAGGCTTGGAAGTCGCGGGCTCTGGGGCACACGGAGATCAGCCGCGCCGTGTCCTTCGAAGATGACTTGGAGGAGGACGAGAAACTTAAACTAATTCTACGACGCGAATCATCAACATCCCTCGACCTCTCAGCGATGTCACGAAAACCTACGTAACGAATACTAACTGCGTTATTGTAATCGTTGCCCCTGCTTGCAGTTCTGTACTCATTATTTATCACCACATCCTTGTTTGTGATTTCAACCTTTTTTCTTTTTTTTTTACTGTTCTATAGAACGTGTAAAGAACAGTTCACATGTCGTTCTTTTTTAATATTCGCTTGAAGTAACAGGGTTTGTAGTTTCTCTCATCCCTAACAACTTCAACGGCTATCATTGACCGCGGAATTCTCAATATTATTATGTTATAATGTTTTACAGTAGTTGTGCTAGACATGTCTTTGATCGATTGTAATAGACTAAAAATAGTGAATTTAGCTATAGATCAAAACACAATCAATAATATAGATTGCTTAGAGTTCCATAGAGTCCATTGGTCTCGTGTTGCCAACTACGTTGTACACGGTGGACATCAAGATGGCGGGTGTGCTTTTTAGATGGTGTATGTATTCTACGTCTTCCTAAAAAGAATATCCATAGTTTTGGTATGCACTCAACATTGATGCACATTATTAGTAATAGTAAGAATAATTTATAATACGGTTGTAGTTGAGACATACAGGTAGGTAGTTTTAATATACTAGTTGTATTTTAGTCTATTGATTATTGGGTAGAAAATTAAATCTTATAGGAACACGTGGTAAATATCTGATAGAATTTAAACATATTGAATCCACGTAACAATACGTTCTCACGCAAATTGGTAGCTTTGATCTCAAAACCTTAACCAAGCCAACTGAAGTACTACTAATTGATCAACCAAAAGAACTAATACCTAATTGCAGAGGTCCTTTTTCTGTTGCACACGGAATATACTGAACTAGAACGATTGCAATATTTAACTCGCAAAGTGACGTATCTACTCAATCCACAGTTGCTAGGATTAGGTACAAGAAAACCTTTAACTGCATTACGCGTGACAATTTCGTGGCCACGTGATATCACATTTTTCTCCTATATAATTATTTGACGATTGAATATTTTTTTTAGATTTCAAATAATAGCATTTTTAACAAACATTCCAACTTGTTATTACTTAGTATTCATTAAAAATAAAAAGTATTTTAATTTGTGTAATGTGACCTGCTGCCGCGGGTCTAGATTTTCTTAAATATTAATTATTTAAACTTAGTTACGTCGTTATGGCGAGTTCGATGATTTTATTTTTAGATGACGAGACAGGGAAGACAGTCTAGTATTGATGGCAATATTACGCGTACTTATTTTATTAATGCTTACGTATTTTTATTAGGTTTTAAGATGAAGTAATACACCCAATATTTATATAAGTATTAATTTATTATTGTAAAAATACTCATTGTGTTAGACATTATATTATTTTATTAACACAATGCCTATGAAGGGCTCTTGAGGCTTCCAAATCATAAATCGATTGTTCCATGAGCAATGGTACAGTAAATTCATCCATTTTCATTTTAATTTCTTTCAAGATTATAACAGTTGGTTCTATTTGGACTGATAGCAGATCGGCTGCATATTGATGACACCTACAGATATTTTGGCACATCAATGTTATTTTTATCAAAATTACAAGTAATATGACTGGAAGTATGACAACATTCTATACACAGGCCTTTTATAATAAGTACAGCGATGAGGCGCTGTGTACAAAAATAAATTATTTTTGAAAGCAAATAAAATTGCGTATCTTCGTTATGAGCCTATTTATTACCAGTCAATTAAAATGTAATCCGAATCGGTTTGCAGATCTTAGGTATAAGATTATATCTTCCAACAACTAATATAGTACATAGGTAACAAGGGTTCCCGAAGATTATTGTGTAACCACATCAATCGAGATGGTATGGTATCGAGCGATACAATGACCGCAAGCTACTCGTCTGCCCCAACAAGTGCTACATTGCCAATATGAGCACACGAACGTACATACAGCTGAATATGTTGTTACAAATGCCTCTAATTATGCTTTATTTTATTTTTGTTAGGAACAGATTTATAAGAGAAATATATTTTAATATAATAACAAGTTTTATAATTGACTGCAATACTACGCATGTTGTTCCAAATAATTCCGTAGTTCTATTTTAGTTATTGTTGTGATTAATATATTTTATGTGTTGTGTAACTATATTATTTATTAATCAATATATCGGCAGCTACCTATGACAATTTATTATGTTCTGTATCATGTACAACCACTATCCACACAGTAGATACTAATACAGTCGAGGGTTTACCAGATAAGAATGAAATTGGTACCGTAAATCGGGGTGAATCGGGACGAAACTTTAAAAGGGATGTTAACATTGAAATAATAAAGTTTGTTGTCAAAAAGGACTCTCAATATGTTAACTGTATTATAATTAACGATTAAGTGCCCTTGTTGGCAACAAAATATATTATTTCAACATTAAAATCCATTTTAAAGTTTTGTCCCGATCCACCCCTGCATTCCTATTCACCCCGTTTTACCGGTACCTAATATTTTATTTTGATATTGTGTAATCACATCAGACCATCACACCATTTTAGTTTCATCATGAGTAAAAGTTTACATACTGGACTACTTACTTAATTAACAACTAATATATATCCCGTAGTATAAGATCAAGCTATACAACTGTGTAACACCCTGAAGAAAGCAATCAACGAAACAGCAAAAATCACGGTATATGTGTAGGATTAAAAAACACCTACATTTTTTTACTTTTATATCATTATATACTTAAAAACTATTTGTCTAGTGATTATAATATTTCGCAGCTTTAAGAGATTGTGTTTGCTCAATGTCTTTCCTGCTTATAATACAATATAATTTTAATATAAATAGGTTTGACAGTGGAGGTAAAAATGTAGTATGCCTATTGAAGTGAAATAATAATTTTCCTCTGATTAATTCAATGTATTTACGGAGCAGTTATTTTTGTCAAATATAAAAATGTTTTATAACATTGTATTGATCCCCGTTCACGAATAGTCCACTAAATACCTGGGAGCTATTCTTGCACCATGTTGACTTACTGACACCTAACATGGAGTGGAATTTAGTATGCCGTGAATGCTTTATGATCACAATTTTTTTTACATTTTACTCGTGATTTTGTGTATTTTCATATCGTGTATTGGAAAATAAATTGATAATCTTGTATTCAATTTTTTATTACAAATAAAGACTTGTAACTCAATTTAAAGCTGTTTTCTTTTATGGGCTACTTGAGGTTATTCCTTTTTTATCAGCAGCCTAGAGGGGGTCTGCTTCAAGTTACATTTCACCAGGAATTGAGGAGGCCCATGTTCAAATTGTTTAGAGAAGACCGATGAGGTAAGCTAAATGAAAAAAGAATGTGGTTGTTAGTCAATTAATTTATTTCTCTATACTTAGTTAAGATAAAGCACCGTCATACATTACTAGTATATCATTAACACTCTATATTAATACAATTAATAAGATATCGATCAGGCACAAACACGGTTGTTAATAAGTTTTATAATAGTATAAATATTTTATTTTTTTATAAATATTGTTCTCAGGCTATACTCTTGTACTTTGTGAACAGATTATACAAGACCCGCAGCGTTGATTTGAGGTCGAGATTCACAATATCTGAAAAAGGAAATGACATGACTGTTAATGCGAAAGTAGCAAATGGATGATAATTATCACGAGATACCTACAAGTAAAACTATTTACCTTCAGGTCTTGCTTTTGGTTTGGCAAGTCCAACATCTTGCATGAGTTCAAAAGCAAAAGATACATTATGAACCTTCTGGTCAAAATCTTCAGGGATCAGATGGAAATCATATAAAGGCACAAAGAATCCCTCGAGCAGCCCCATCAAAAGGCACAAGTATACACCATCATGGAATTGGGTGTCCAAGTCCATCACTTCAAGATTGACTTTGCTCAAGTGTTTGTTAACAAAAGTAATGAGCGACTTCTTCACCACTTGCAACTTATCAGGAGCATGATCAAACAAAGCGTCAAATGCATCTCTTTCACATTTCATTCCCAGATCATCATAGGTGGTTGTTATAGTTTCAACAAATGTCCTGAAAGAATTAGAATGCACATAATACACATTGCTTTAAAAAAAACAAACATCTCACCATATGGCAGTAAAAAAATCACCTGTGAGACAGTTGGTTAGGAGTGTCTTTCTTCACCACCACAACGTTGACGCTCACGTTTTCGGGTAGGCGGACGGGGGCGCGGAAATGGCGCGCCAAAGCAACCAGTAAATGCAATATAGATACAACATTCTTTGAGTGGATGGAATCCACACTCCACTTAGGCACAGGTTTGGCTGTTCCGTAAAGAACCTGCAAAATAACCCACATGTTATAGTAATAGTCCATTTATTTGTCAGAATATTGTGGCAGAGATGTTACATAGTTTTAAAATTCATAATATTCTGCCGTTTCTTTGGCATAACATTGAATTAAATTAATTGGGATAACATTTATAATGCAAATTAGTCAAATATTAGTAGGTAATAGAAATGTCAATACTATCTAATTAAGTCAAAGAGATAATAAGAAGATAATTTTAATGATTTCCTAATATACAGAGTTGATACGACAGAGGGGCTTTCCTTACTGCCTATACTAGGTACCATTTTCAAGCTCTGTACCGAAAATCAATTAAATAGGAGCAGTAGTTTAGTCGCAAATGATTTTTTAAGTTTTTGCTCCGTTTGAACATGATGTATCTTTCTTAACAGCTGATTATGTCTGACGCAAGTCACAAGTACAACCAAATATTTTGGCTACAAAGATGGCAATGCAAACAAGGAAGCACACACACACTTGCATTTTCATTACAAAGAATGGTTGCGTTTTACTCGGATTTGTAAGCTATTTAGTTTGTTTGAAAAAAAAACTCATTTATGGAGCTATTTATTTTTATACCGTATCGAATTAATACTAAACACGTATAATATACGTAGTGTAATTTAATGCCCCTCTGTCATTCATATCAACTCTGTATAAGTCTACTTTTGCGAACAAAACAAAAAAAAAAGTCAACTTTTCATTCATGAAATCACAATTCGAGTAGTAGCAATTACTTAAGAGATTATTGAATAATTTGCATTTAAATATTTTAAGAGTTTTAAAACAACCTGGTAGTTTATTAAAAACCATGGCAGCCATACAAAATCTTTATTAGAAAATAGTTTATTATTTCGTCTAGGTACACGAAGCATGTGTACTTTGCGGTTAGGTCTGGGTACAACATCACTATGCAGATCAAATTCAGGCTTATTTTGGTACACAAAAATACAGCTTACAAAAATATATAGTGCTGGGTGTGGTAACAATTTTATTTTTTTGAATAATGGGACACGGGTGGCCTGTGAGTGCGCTCCACATATTGAGCGAACGCATTTCTTCTAAGCTCGAAACACGCTGTTAAGTTCTACAGAATGACCCTATATTATATTGCCATAACGTAAAATTTTAGAGACTTAGCCACGGTATGCACACCTCATCTAGTTTTTAAAATACGATTGACGTGTAAAAGTGTTTGTGCAAACTTACAGAAATAAAATCATTTATCATTTATCAGATCCGCATCAACACTAGGCACACGTGTTAATCTGTAATTCTGTATTTAATAAAACGAATACGAATCTATCTATATTTGTGCAGAGTTCGTCAATATGAGCTTTCCAGTTAGTGTTTGTCTGTTATTCCTAGGAACTTTGTACTCTCAACCTCTTTAATTGTGTCATTATCATGCTGTATTTTTTACTGTGGACGCTTACTATTGTAGTTTTGGTTTTGCTTATATTAAATATGGAGATTATTTTGTTTGAGCCATGTGATCATTTTATATTTAGTCTCTTTAATTTCGGTCTGGTACTCACCTACGTCATAATTGTGGTTTGAATGCTGAGGGTCGTATCGTCAGCATATAGAATGCAGTTGTGGGTGGTAACGCTAGCTAAGTCATTAGCATACAACAAAAACAAAGTGGTCGCAATATGGTTCCTTGAGGAACACCATAATTATTTTCCGATATCGAGATCTACAGACGATTTTTTGGTAACCTTTTTGCCTCGAGGTCTCAACACATTGTTGTCGATGGGTAAGGTAGCTTTCGAGGCATTTTAACGCGTTTCCTATAGTGCCGTATCGATCTAATTTGAGAAGTAACAATTTATGGTTGACGATATTATTATCGATTATCGAAATCCGTTGATATGTCTAGGAAAACAGAGGTAATTGGTATTCTATCATTAATACTTTTGGTTATCCAATTTTAATAAAGCAAAACAAGCCAATGTGGTAGATTTATTTTTTCTAAAACCAAATTGTTCTTCGTTTAATGTCAAACTTATACAGCGTGGCGCTACAATGGTGGCATTAATTTAGCACACATATACGTTTTCACATTTTCGTATCATGAAAAAAAAAATCCATTAAACGTTATTATTTACGGATTTATTTAAAATTTCAGAAAATAGCATCTTATAGCAACCTGTACTTAAAGAACTGTCGCACAGCGGTCATTTGTCGGGGTCACGGATCATAACTTCGCATCAATGAAATTAAAACGAATAAGCATTACTATTAGGATGAAACAAATGCATAGAGTAGGCCAATTGAAGGAAATTTCCTTTGTTGGCGCTCTCCCTTCCACCCGCCGCCGCACCGAACTCGAATTCTTTTTTTGCTTTTCTAGTGCTAGCCGAACCCGTGTCCTTGACGCACTTTTTCACACTAGTGCGCATAATTACGTCGCGAAAAAGACGTGTGATTGGTTTATTTATTTATTTTTGTGTAATTAGGATAGTAATTTATGGTACTGCGATAAAGACGCTTTGATTTGTTTTCGTATTGTTTTCAAGTTGGTACGTTTACATGTCTTGCGATACGGACGCATTTATTTGTGCTATTAGTGCTTGTGTAATTGTGTGATCGTGATGGCAGTGATTGGTGATGACAGTTATAACTAATAGTGAAAAGAGAGGGTGATGTGATAAAGAGTTTGACTAAGCACCTCCGCTGTAGGTACTACTTGCGCCGCTCGGTTTCTTAGATAATATGCCGTGAAAGAATCGGACCGATCGATTAGGTACAAGACGCGATGCGCGGTTGCCAGCGCGCGAATGACGAGTTGCCGCTCCGAGTTAACGTAAGCCAGCTAGGTAAGTAATTTCATGAATGAATTTTTGCAAGGTGATCCCAATTATAGTAGCTTTTTTATTATTCAGTTGGTTAAAAAAAATAAAACAATTTACCTACTAATTGTTTTAATCTATACATTTTTTTTTATTAATGGGCACTAGACCTACCCGTTTGTTAAATTAATGTCACCATTGTAGCGCCACGTTGTATGAAGCTGTAAAGTTTTTCATGCATCACTTTCTCATTATTTTTGAAATTTTCGGTATGAACGTTATGGGGCGATAGTTGTTCATAACATTGGTGTAACCTTTCTTGTGGATTGGTTTCACAAGAGAGCATTAAACGCGAGGGGAACAAGCCTTAAAAAAATGATAGGTTAATCATAATATCAATACGATGACAAAAATTTGGAGCATAGTTTGAAAATGTTGCTGTTTATGTCATCATAAATCTTACTTAGATGGTAGATTTAAAAGAATTAAGTAATGGTTTTGAAAACAGTGGTCTCATTGGTTGGGGTCAAATAAATAGTATTTGGAAGGTGAGCTATCGGTGGCGTGAAGTCAAGATAATGTGTAAAAGGTCTTATTTGTGACATCATTAAAAAAATTATAAATGTCAGCTTCTGATTGTGTGTAAGTTTGTTTGTTGTGCACTTTTTGTGTCAGTACACTCAGTACTGTTACTTTTGATTATTTTTCAGGCAAATTTGCATCTGTAACTGGATTGGGATATATAATGTGTGTTTTCTAATTGTTGCGCTTGGAACACACAACGTTTTAGGGCGAGGAATATTGCAGTAGGCATTTTTATGTTGGTTTAACCATTAGTCATCCGTTTATGTTTTGGGGCTTATTAGATATTTATATCTTCTTAATAGGGAAGCTCGGATTGTAAAATAAAGTTTAACTGTCATGAAACTAATTAAATGCAGTGTCCGAGTCTTCCATTTGATGATGAGTGTTGCGTGAAATATTGGTGTTGTTTTGATATTGTTTTTCTATGTTTGCAGCAACTCATTTTTGATAGTTATTATTGTCCATTTCTATAATTAGCTTAGAACCCTATTTAGGATAAACACTTTGTTATTTTTCAATTTATGGAGTAAAGAAGCTCTGATAAAAATAAGTATGTGGTTCTGTCATTACTTCCAATACCTAATACAATAATGTTGTTATTGTCGTCATTTTTTATTGTCTCGTCGAAGTTGCTTAAGACCTGTGTACTTGTTGCGTATGGTTTTGATGTTCCCAATATGGAGTTAATATTGTACCCTATATTATTATTTCTCTGTGTTGCTATTTCCTGGTCAATTAATACCTAGATACATATAAATATGTATACAGCTGTAGCATTTTGATACATAATAGACTTTATGTCTATACATACCCGATTCACTGCTCTGAGTACTACGGCAAGTTTCTGTCGCTGCCCTTCTTCAGACTGTGTAACTTCTGGCACATCTAGTTTGGTCTTAGTCAACATCTCAAGGAGCTTTTGAAGTACTTGACCATCATATAAATCTTCACTGATGTCCTTGACAATAATTCTTTGAGTGGCAAGCTCATCATTGATCCAATCTATAAGTACTTGGACCAGATCTTTTACTCTAGGATCTTCAAGTGACCTTGGCTCAATAATGGCTCGTTCTTCATTGTCATCTACAAATATTTTTATAGAAGTCAGTTCACATAATAATAAAAATATTAGGTGCCTACTTATTCAATATGAATTATCCTGTTTGTTACTGCACCACAGACACGCCTATATGAGTCATAGGTTCCAACATGACAACAAAACAGCTTGATAAATGAAATATTATAAAACACAGTAAAGTAACTGACCATTTATCATTGAAAATAACAAGGTTTATAGGATGAAAATTATGTTAATATAAAATGTACTCATATTGCATGAGTCATACAGCACATAGTGTATTTATAGTGAAGACATGGCTTGATAGCCAATTATTTTAATGAAACTTTCGAGCTGTAACTTACGTAAACTGTACTCTTCAGGTGGTATTTCTGGGGCAGTCGGGCTCCCCGGAGAATCAATAGCGAATTTACCTTCAGCTTGCACATCTTGCACTGCATGAACAATCCAAATGCAAATATAAAGTCACAATACTTTACTGACAATTTATTACTTATATGAATACTATATGAATTGGCCATAGAAAGGGTAAAAATTAAGAGATCCTATAATTGAAGATGATCTTAGTTTGAGAGCTTTATTGGTGGGAACTAATACCCAAGAAATCTTGTGAGCATAATAACATTGACACATTCCATACAAGGCGTATTGTTAAAATACTTTGATTAAACCCACACAGTCATTCAAAAATAGTCATTTCAAAAGGAGTCTTTACAAAGACATCATAAGACATACGTACCTTCTTTTATGCGCTTCTTGCGACCTATGGTGCCAATTTTGTCCCAGAATGATTCTTCTTTATCCTCCTTTTTAGGCAATACGGGAGTTCGAGGAGATTTCGGGCGTGGTGACGACATCTCGCTCTACCTACATAATAAAAATAAGGTCACAATCAATCAACACAGCTGAACCAACTCTAAGCAAACTAGTAATCAATTCACTTATATAAAGAGAAACAACAAGCGAACATTATAAGAAAATCATTAAACAAAATATTACTAAAGTTTGGCTTGCACCTTTTATTTTTAACTCTGATGGAAGGCAAACACTATATAAAAATGTACTCTGTGGGCAAACAAGAGTCAAAAGCGAAACCTGCGAAACCAAACACTGTGAATCAAACCACAGATACATGAGTGTGAAATAAATGACAGCATTGACAGCAAAACTTGCGGAACGGAACCCTATTCTGCAAATCAGTTTGCTGTAAATAGGAATTAAAACTGTCACTTGCTAGTACCTATATAGTTTATCTGATACTCACAACAATAAATTATTGTCTGAGAGCATTCTCTGTCTACGTCAAAGAGTATAATAATATAGAGGAGTCTACGTTCTGAGATCATAGACTGATATACTCTTTGGACTGATACTAAGAATTTGACAGCTAGCTGTCACTTCCACTAAAGCTGCATTCTGTATAAAAATGTACTCTGTGGCTGCATTTTACCCGTAGACAGAGAAACTAATACGATTTTACCAATGGTAGACGCTTCTCTTTTCCTAAGCTTGTCTTTTATGGCTGGCCACATGCAGACGGAATTCCGTTTCGAAATATCGATTAGAGATTCTGTATACATCGCACACATGCGTTTATTTCCGTTTGGAACAACACGTCTCAATTGAGAGGCGGAGGCACTGAGTTTTAAATATTTTAAAATTAAACTGCGTAGATGGTTGATATAAAATTGTTTTTATAGTTTACAAGAATTTCTGCAACATAAAGAAAAAAAAATTCTATGTTTCCTATAGTTTTGTGGCATGTGTTTATTCAGTTTAACTAATAAAGAATTTATGTTATCTAAAGACATGTTATTTTTAATAGGTTTTAAGTTTTGTTATTTTTGTGTTATTATTATTGTAACATAAATTTATCTTGATTTAAAAATTATATTAGAACATAGGTGTATATTTTGTATATCTTATTAAAATAAGTACCCTACCTATGTACCTATTCATGTAAAACTAATTTGCATGCCCTAAACAGGCAAAATATGGACTGTATGTACATTAACCACCAACTTTTACAACTGGTAACACCTATATTTTCTGCAAATAAATTATTCTTATTCTTGAATAACTGGCAGTGAATAGGGAGTTTGAGCAATGGTTTGCCATGCCAGTTCCTTAATATCCCTGTTCTAATAATCTTCATGTCCAGGGTCCCTAACCTTCTACGGCTATAATTAACTGTTCAATGGTGCTGATTCTGTTGTACACCGAACTAAACTAACTAAACTTTCACTAAAATTCCTTACTTTTGGCTATGAGAATCTTAACGCTATTCTGCAAAATAAAATCTCTAAATTTAAAAATAATTTTGACACATCTAAAATCAAATTTGGCAATTGCGACTCCCATGTGGTAGATACTTGTTTGCCGTACCACGTGATTTTTTTTTAGAGCCGGAGGCGCGCATTATTTTGCAGCCTCGACATAGGTATTTTGTATGGAATTTTGCAGTTTTTGTATGGAAAATATGTTTTTTTTTTTTTACCAACACGTTATATTTTTAAAAGTTTCGAGTTTTATTAAGGGGGTCGAAATTTTCATTATTTTTGCGATAGGACACACCGTTTTCGAGATATAAGCAAAAGAAAAGAAAAAAAGATACAGTAGGTACCTACTGTTTTTGCATCTGAAGTCAAGGTATTGGTGTGAATTTTAGTTCGTGACAACTAATTTTATTCCACACCTTTTTAATCGCGATTAAAAACAGGCAGATTTAGTTACAACAATCAAAATTTTTGGTGAAAAACGTAAAATTCAGAATAGCAAAATTGCCATTTTCACTAAATTATAATCTCAGTGCCATCTTAGTGCTGTCAAACTAAAATTTGGTTAAGTTTTGTCACTTTAGTCAATTTCAGAATGGGAAATCGTCGTTTGACAGAAATAAACTAAATTTTGGCGATTTTTAGTCTACTTTAGAGAATTTTGTGACAAGAGAATCGGCACCATTAACAGACATCGCACGCGTAAATTCACATGCGCGGGAGCTGCAAATACAAACACCTCCACTCGCTTCGGTTGTATTCGAATTTACGAACGTGTATTTTTTTTATTTTTTAATATTATTTATTCATAAAGGTACACCAACAGCTTCTGTATACAAAATATCAAATAACAGTAGATAATAGTCAAGGGCTTATACAGTTGCCAATAATAGGTGAACCAACATTCTCAAATACAGTGATAGCCTAAGATAAAAACGAAATGCATAAAAATTAAGTGGTAACAACAACTATATAAACAGAAATATAAAAAATACATAAATTAGGTAATAGGTAATACGGGCTGGTGTCCGTATTACCTATTACAAATACATAAATTTTAAGAGTGCAGAGGTTGCAAGAAATACCTCTAAATTATTACAATAAGATCAATCTTTAGGTTGTGTGATTTGCGTGCTTAGGGACATCAAAATTTGGGTCTTACAGTGTGTTATTGAGTCATGATATATGTCAACATCTGGAGAGGATTTTATATAAGAATTCATAAAAAAATAAAATAAAACAAAATCTATTGAAGGCTTGCATTCGGAACGGCTTTTTCCGTGCGGGATTCCAAATGGACAAACTACCCTGCGGAATTTTGAATCTGAGAATACTTCGAACGGAGAACTACTGTACGTTTGTGATAGATCCTTGATTTTGTATGGATTTGCTTCCTTTGAAATTCCAAAATGAAACGTCTGAATGTGGCCAGCCCAATAGTGCTACACTCCAGGTTACTTACATGTTTTAATTTATCACACCACTTGTTGTGTGCAGTATCGTGCAACCTTAAACCAAGTAATGTGAATAAAAATATTTTCAAATCTATTTGGCTGACTGACATTGAGGAAGTGAGGAGGATTGTGAAATATATCGAGCCACACACTGTTATCAAAAGCAACCCGTAAACATTCACTTTCTTGTTTTGGTTCTCTGTCAATTGACTACGCTAACACCATGCTAACACCGATATAAATATCAGTAAAGCTGCCAGGCTGCCAAGTTACAGATAAAATGTTCAGATGGAAGTATTCGTTTATGGAAATCATGGCGAACCTTGAGTGTTTTGAAGCGGACAGACCGAGAGGCGCAAATCGGTGCTATTAACCGCATGCGTTTTTTTTAAACATAACTGCATACCAACCTGCAACCATAACAATATTTTTTTGTAACTTAATGAATAATTGTAAATTCTCTTTGGAACGCATTGTGTCACTTATAAAAATGTACTCTGTGCTTTGCTGAGTGAATACCAAAGAGTATAGTAATATAGATGGTGAATACACGGGAGCGTTCCGAGTTGCGCTGTCATCGATTTGAGCGCGCTAACACCCGTACCGAATTAGCGTGAGCGCGATATTGATGTTCCGTGAATCGTCATATATGACGTCATGACATGTGCCATCTTGCGATAACGCCGACCATGCCCTAAATTAATATCTCCGTGAGCGTTGTCAAAAATCACAGTTGAGCGTTTAGTTTCGAGTCGCATTTCAAAAATTTCGAAAATGCCGCTTTTGTTTAAAGACATGCTTTAAACTAAAGCGGCATTTTCTAAATTGTGCTGTAAAAACCATGACGTAATAGAATACCTGAGGGGCAATTCCCGTATTTTAAGAACGTTCGCATTCTAATCTCAGTCTCAATCTGTCAAAAATGCAATCAATTTACATACATTTTGACATTGATTGTCGTTGAGATGAGATTGCGAATTGAATTTGAACGTTTTTTAAGTACGAGAATTGGCCTTCTGAAATGATTTTGACTCATGCACATTATGCTTAATTATTGTTGCATCTAGGTTATTTGCAATTCTTGGAAACAATTATGACTGTAATTGTATTTCAGTTATATTTAACATAGCCAATAATATTGTCATACATAGGTATAATTTAAATATTGTACACCAATGGGTATTTTACAGTGATACAATAATGCTAAGTGTAAGAACTGTCTTTTCACTTGTATCAAACAAAAAATAAATTAATATGAACATGGTACTTTTCTTCGGGTAAATCTTTACCGGGAGCATGTAAATAAGCTAATATAAGCACTTCTTCGTCATCCGTTTCATCCGACGAATCGTCGTTCTCAAACTCAAAATCTGAGTTATCAGAGTCGATAGAGTCAACCAACAAACTATAAGTGCCAAAGCGTTGAACTTCCATTTGCAGAAGAATGTCAAATCGGTCTTTTTTGAGGTTGACGTTAAGCGACCACACTGTGAGCGCGTTCACGAGCGTTCCGAATTGATGACAGTTCTTAGCTGTCATAATCATGATAATCAAATACGGAACGCAAAATATCGATGTGATCGCTGTGAGCGATCATGGTCTAATTCGGAATGCAGCCCACGACGAATTGTTGTTTTATTTTATTATGTGTAACTACTAGTACCTACTTGGAATTAATAATAGTTCTCTCTCCCTCCAATTTTATTCGGTCGCTAGTGCAAGTATTGATTTTTCATCTAGGTGCGCCGAGGTTGGTTGCTAATCAAATTCGTTTGCAAAACGTCCAGGTACTCGGTAGAAGTTCACGCTACTTGTGCGATATAAAGGTTGGTGGAGTCATACCTATAAATAGCTTCAAGATTGTATTGCATCACGGTGACCGATTGTGAGGAGCATTTATTACCAGTTACCTTAGTGTTTACTGAACATTTCGCAGAAGGCACAATGGAGAAAGGCTGGAATCCTCCTCCATATGGATGGGGTAATGCGCATACTACGCAGCCGCCGCCAGCTGCGCCACCCAGCTACTCCCAAGCTGTTGGGGGTGTTGGGCCTTCCAGCCCTTATACTCCACAGTACCCACCATGTAAGTAGCCCTGATACTAATATTATGTATAATCTGATATAATCCAATACTATCAGAGTGATCTGCTGTTTATGCTTTCTAATCTGGCGACGAGTTCAGGCTGCTCTTATTTATGATAACTGACCTTGTTAAATTCTCAAAACTCCACATTGAAGACTTTTTCACGGGAAATCTATCTATTCAACAACCATACAGCATTGATAGTCAGTATTCAATAGGTGACTGCTAGATAAACTAAATAACAAGTACCTTTTCTAAACGCAAATAATGAAAGAAATAAAAAAAATACTTTGAATTTGCTATGCTGGTTGACAAAAAGCTTCTAATATTTGTTATTGGAACAGGGAATGTAGGTCATGGTGAATAGGAATATATAGGTCATGTAGGCGCACTTGCACCGCCGATCACTAATCACATTTAGTGCTAAACAAATTCTAAATAATAATAGAAAATAAATATAATAGTCTCTTGTTATCTTCAAACATTTGACAGAAACTGAATTATGTTTTTAACTTGTTTAGCGCTAAACATGTTTAGTTACTTGCAGTGCAAGTGCGCTTTAGGGAATATAGGTCACCAATCTTTATATTTATGTTTACTAATACTAATCTAAGGCTGAGCTAAGCAATTGATTTGTTCTGAATCTTTAACTATTTCTAGGTTGGGGTAATAATACTTCAAGCTAGAATTGGTGGCATGGCATCAATCATTGTATACAAAATTATAAAATCTATAATTTTTTATTTGTGAAGCACAAATAAAAATGGTTTAACCTTGATGCATCTGCCATTCTAGATATTTAATCGGATGTTTAAGTTGAATGTTAAAGTTGACATTGATAATGTTGATATTATTAACAAAAGTAATAATTTATGCTAATGCAAACTTGTTATAAAAATAACCTTGGAGCTATAAACATCACAAGTTGCTACCTACTAATTATCATTCAGGCATTAGTGTGTGCGTTGTTGTAATGTAATTAGTGTCTCTGTTGCTCTCACCAACAAATTTGTAGTTTTGGTGGAGTTAGATTAGCCTATGCTCTCTCCTCCAGTAATTAAGATGTTTGAGAACTATTTTGTAGAATGTTTTTAAGTGATTTGTGGGGGTTAACAAAAGGTTAGGCTATACTTAAAATGCTCTTCGTAACTGTGATCAAAGATTTTCATATTCTCCCTTGAATACAAATTCTCATACTCGGACTGCCTTGTTGGTCAAGTGGTCACAAACGCTACTGGCTACTGCTGAGAATAAGGTCCTGGGTTTGATTCCCGGATTGGGCAAAGTGTATTGGGTTTTTCTATCTGAAATTTCTCAGTATAGCCCAGAGTCTGGAGTTGAGTCCGGTTGATGATGATAGGCTTGCAACCTATTACATGGAACTGGTAAAATGTGGGTGTACTATAGATACGCCGCTGCCCAACATTTTGGGAAAACCAAGGCGTGATGTTATGTTAAAAATAAATAAGGATACATTATGTTTGCACATATTACTCTGCAGCCTTGACCCATTAGTCAATGTCACGTGAGATTTGACAAAACATACAAAACAAACATTATTTTTTGGCTAAACATTATTAGTTACCTCATGTACTTCGTCTTTTAGTTTAATGTAATAAAACACAAAAAAACTATGACGGACGGATAAATAGTTTATTTTTGTAGGTACTTATTGACTCAATAAAGACAACCCATAATCTACACTACTATTTATTATATTATACTGTATAAAATGTCTATATTTCTGTACTAATATTTTAGAGAGGTAAAGTTTGTGAGGTTGCAGGGGGTAATCTCAGGAAGTACTGGTCGGATTCCAAAAAGTCTTTTTGCATTTGATAAATTAATTCTTGAGGCAGGTTATAGGCTATTGAAAATCACACTACGGCCCTTAGGAGCCGTACAGAAAGAATGCTATGCGAAAATGAAGTTATCGCGCGGGCGGGCGATGCGACGACGGGGGTACAATAAATTTCACGTGTACGAATTCGCGGGTAAAAGCTAGTCTATAATAAAGTAAAGCTGAAGAGTTTGTTTGTACGCGCTAATCTCAGAAACTCCCAGTCGGATTTGAATACTTATATTTTTTTTTAATTTGGGAGCCCAATTCTTGAGAAAGCATATATATAGGCTACTTTACATCACACTAAGACCCTTAGGAGCCGAGCAAAAATAAAAAATGCTAAGCGAAAGAATAACGAAGCAAAAGCGAAGCGCATAGCGCGAATAGCGAAGTACCTAGGTACCTAATAGCACAAGCGGTCGATGCGAAGCGACGCGCGCCGTGGCCCGTGGGCCGCCGGCCGTGGGCGAAATTTCACGCGGACAAGTCGCGGGATTGTATTATTGAAGCTAGTATTATATAATTATTCCTATCTATTATAATTATTCATTTATAATTATTCATATCTTGTTTTTGTTGGTTTGCGCCACGCTGAATTTCAAGATGTAGGTACTATAAAGTTGACTATGGCCATAATTATCATTTAGAAGAGACATTTTGGACCAGATGGTTCTTGCTCAGCAAGAGGGCTTCCCCTTGAAGCAAGTTTTCAATTTTGGCATCTTATGACATGATTGTGACAAAAATCTTCAATAAAAGAATATTAAGTTAAATTAGACGACTTTGTGAAGGCCACACACTAACTTGCCCTCATTTAGTTAGTCGCAGCCGCCACGCAAGATATTTTGTGGTTTGGCATTGAACAAGATGATTCAACACTTGATACATTGTCCAAAGAATATTGTTATTATAAAATAATCCTGAAATCCTTTGTTCCAACAATATTGTGACTAATTATTACTGTATAGAGCAAACAGCCTTTTTAGATGAGCTATTATTAGCTCCCACGAACGTTTCGCCAACATAACTCTAAGTCAGTGAATGCTTAACGTGCCGCGGCAGCGGCCGCAAAGCGTCAGATCCTCTATTGTTGGTTAATCATTTGGGTTAGGTTAGGTTAGAACAGTGACCATTAGCGCGCGAAGGCGAGCGAGCGAAGCGAGCGTGCCGCGGCAGCGGCCGCCAAGCGCCAGATACCCTTCTATTGTTGGTGAGAGTTATGTTGGCGAAACGTTCGTGGGTGAAAAGTCCTTTGGATGAAAAGTTAATGGTTCAAAGATAATGTTGACCAACGGTTCATGGACCAAACGACTGTTGGTAAATCGTTACAGTTTCGCCTTAATTAGGCAATACATTTAGGTATCGGGTAGTGTTAGTGAAAACGGGCAATAAATTCCATTGCAGTGTTTGACAATTAATATGACTTACATACACTTAATATTGGAGACGACATTGAAAAGTAGGAAATTATTGACAATCCGAAATTAACAACAGGAAGCCACGCCTTGTTTTATATTTTACTAGCTTCTAAGAATCTTATTTATTTATTTATTTATATATTCTTTATTGTACACCACAAAAAACATAACAACAAAAATTAAACTGAACACTACTTAATATACAATGGGCGGCCTTATCGCTTTTTGCGATCTCTTCCAGGCAACCTTGGAATGGACAGAGATTTTCCTGGACATAAAATGGGGCTGTTGTTGGTGCAAATAATAAGTATGTATACAATACACTAAAATAGATACACATATATACATATCCTAAATAATAGATACACTTATATACATATCCTAAATAATATATACATAAATACGTACATACTAAATTTATAAGCAACGAAAATAAATGAAGACTATAGATAATTACAATTATGAGAACTCGATCACAACGACAAGTAATGTTCCTTCACGAGTCTTTTAAACACAAGCAATGACGGCGCGCGTTTAATTTCAACTGGCAATGCATTCCACAAACGAGCGGCCTGGACAGTAAAGGATTTGTCGAGGAAAGTTGTGGAATGCATAGGCATTTTAAGCTTCAAGTTATCTGATGACCTTAGAAATTTCGTGTGGGAGTCGCAAAGAAACTGGAAACGTTTCTTAAGATAAAGAGGGGTGGAAGGGGAGAAGAGCACATTAAACAAAAGAGAAAGGATATGAGCGTTCCGGCGAAGGCGAATTGGTAACCACTTGAGCTTCACACGAAATTCGGAAACATGGTCATATTTGCGCAAACCGAATATGAATCTTATACATAAATTTTGAAGCCGCTCAAGTTTATCGAGTAGGTCTTGGGTAAGGTCAAGATAGCTGACATCAGCATAGTCAAGGATGGGTAGAAGAAGCGATTGTGCAAGCGCAATCTTGGTGGCAGTCGGTAAAAAATTACGCAATCTTTTCAAAGATGCAGCGGATGCAAAAAGCTTGCGGCTAACTTCCTGTAGCTGGGCAGTCCAAGAAAAGTTCTTATCAATGAATATCCCCAAGTTTTTAACTTTCTCACTAAATGGAACAACTGAGTTGTCAAAAGAAACTTGGGGAAGTGTCGTCCAGTCGATCCTTGAGACCGTCCTAGAACTGCCCACCACCACAACCTGCGTCTTTATGGGGTTCACCATAAGTCCATATCTCTTGCTCCAGTCGCATATTCGGGCCAGATCACGATTAATCGTCAAGATAGCCTCAGATATATTTCCAAGAGGAGCTTGCGAGTAAATTTGCAAATCATCTGCATAAAGATGGTAGAAAGAAATTAGCTCGTCGGAAATTGAGTTAATAAAAACTGCAAAAAGTAAAGGGGATAGAACGCCACCCTGAGGTACACCGGCAGAAGTATTGCTCCAGGAAGACAAGGTCTCTCCAATGCATATACGTTGCCGACGACCGAACAGGTAACTACGAAACCAGTCAATTACCGATGGAGATATGTTAAGAGAGCATAGAATGCCAAGTAAAACATCAAAATCAACAGTATTAAAAGCATTACTGAAATCTAGCAAAGCTAAGACCGTTAGATTACCGTTTTCCATGGCAGACCTTATATCATCCGTAATGTTCAGAAGCGCTGTAGTTGTGCTATGACCAGTACGGAAGCCAGACTGGAAGGGGTTTAGGAGATTATTTTTAGACAGGTATGTGCTTACTTGATTATGAATTAACCGTTCAAGGACTTTGGAAAGGAATGGTAAGACAGATATTGGACGGTATTCGGAAAATGATGTGGGATTAGACTTTTTAGGTAAAGGTATTATTTGTGCATCTTTCCATGAGCATGGAAAGACACCACTAAATGCAGAAAAATTGAGAATGTGACAAATGACAGGAAGAATAACATCCAGCACAGGGACCAGCATATTACGGCTGATACAGTCACTTCCTACTGCATTGGAAGTAATCGATAGTATGCTCTTCTTAACATCACACGCGGAGAACTGACCAAAAGCAAATGGAGAATAACTGGGAGTCGGAAGAGAAGAAAGATAATTCAGTGTATTCAATTTTATTGTCCTATCAAAATTGGACGAAGCACTAAAATGATTATTCATTGCATCAATGTCTATGTCTTTTGGGATTGTCTCTTGTCGGGTTTTACCGACCCCCAATGATCTAAGAAATTTCCACACTTTGGATGCGTCCCCATTTTGGACAGATGTATGAATGTGGTGGCGATTAGCATTCCTACACACCTTATTGCAGTGATTACGGATTGAGAGGTATCTTTCCCTGTTAGCGTCATTAGCCTTACGCTTAAATTTAGACTTTGCCGTAACTTTTTTGTGCATGATCGTTTTAATCTCATTTGTGAGCCACGGCGCCGGCAAATGTCTAACCCTAACTGCTCGAACAGGTGCGTGATGATCGTAAAGCTCAATAAGTTTAGCAGTAAAAATATTAACTTGCTCATCGACTGATGCAGAGGCAAATAGATCAGACCAATCTATATTGTTGGCATCCGTGCAAAGACTGTCAACGTTCATTTCACCAAAACTGCGTTGCAAGAGAATCTTAGCTTTAGCCTTAGGTGGCCGAATTTTGTATGATAGATAAATCAGGTCATGATAGGAAAAGGCGTCAGCTGAACGTTGGCCATGCTTAGCGACGTGATCAAGTGAAGAGACAAAAATCAAGTCAAGAAGTGAAGGAGTAGAGTTAGGAAAATTGTGAGTGGCACTTAGTGGAAGAATGGAAAGATTACTAGAAGCCAAAATATTAGTCAGAGAAGAAGAGCGATGGTCTTTTTTCAGAAGACAAGTATTAAAGTCACCCATGATTATACTATGACTGTAAGAGGGGACCAGCATTACTAAAATATTTTCAAAGGATGAAAAGAAATTAACGCGTAAAGAGGGACAGTAATAGACGCCAAGAAGTAATTTTGAATGGTTTAGTTCGACTTCAAGGAATAGATGTTCACCAGCATTAGATGGCGGTGGCTGTGCTGACACATTGACAACTGAGTAGGGAATATGCGTGCGGAGATATATGGCAACACCACCACCAGCACCAACCGACCGGTCGTTTCTTATAAGCTGAAAGCCGGGAAGAGAATAACTAGTTGAAGGGAGACAAGGTTTAAGCCATGACTCTGAAATAAGAATAGCATGTACGTTCTTACAGTCAAAGCTTGCCAGCATATCGTGGAAATGAGCCGGAATGCTCTGAGCGTTAATATGTATAACGTTAAAATTCTTAGGAACATCAGAAAACAGCGCCGCAAGACTGTCAGCAAGAGAAGGAGTAACCACGAAACTGTCGTCGTCGCTTGTTATAGAGACAAAACTACTATTATTACTACTTGTATCGATAGACATAAATATTTACAATAAATTAATTATAATATTACGTATATATTTATATATGTAAAACCTAACTAATAAAAATAAACCGTATAACTAGTCCACCTGCCGGTTGCGCTATAATCTTCTTCTTGTAAAAGCTTCAGAAATTGTATGCACCCCCAACGCACTGGGTCGCGTCTCATCAGCCGCCCGCGTCATTACTTCGTTTTCGCTTAGCGTTCTATTTTTATTTTTGCTCGACTCCTAAGGATCAGTGTGGTTTTCAATATCCTTCCTCGATAAATGGGCTATCAACAAAAAAAAAAAAAACGGATCCGACGTCTGGTTCCAGAGATTGGCGCGTTCTTGAAACAAACACACGAACTCTTCAAATTTATTATTAGTAGGTATTAGCCACAATTCCTGTATACTACGTTTGTAGTTTTGGTCTCAGCAGCCAAAATAGAAGAGAGTCAAGACTGATGACGCGGGAGCAAGCGATGTACAGTAATTTTCCGTGTGAGAAGCTGCTCGTCCTAAGGTCGACACCCGCAGCATTCAGTAGTAATTTCCCATTGCTTGCGAAGTTTTTCATTTTTTGTGAATTAATGAACGCCTGCGTTCCTGTATACATATACCTACTACCTAATGGCACACCACTGATACACTGACTGATGCTTTCTCACAGATTATTCCTGACGATCAGTTATCACTAAAATAATATACTTAACAGTAGATTGTAAACACGGGATTTCTTATAACAGTCACCTAACCATTGATTATTATTTTTATTATAACCAAAGATGATAGAAGAGGCCGAATCTTTGTCGCACGTTTTACGAATTATAATATTATACACAATATGTTAAAAAAAACACAAAATATTTAAATTGTTGGGAATCGATCATATGTTTGCAAAACAGTTGTCGAACCGCTAAGCTTTGTTGTAATTTGACTTAAATAGCCGTTCTTAGATTATGTCATGATTGACTGCATAGCTCCTTATAGCGGGATGATAATCATTTAAACGGTTAAATCTATATCTATCTGCTATAATAATCGTTCCCTATTCAGGCCAGTGAAGTAATGGATTAATTCGACTGTTGTCATACACTGGTATGTTGTGTTCTCTTTCTTCTCAGTCTCATTTCAAATGTATGAGTTTTTTTTTTTTTGCGAATTCTAACTTTTCTTTTACTAAAACCTCAGTTGGTCCGATAGTTTTTTGATCCATATAAGAAACATGATAAATTTCAATTAATTTTTTGTTGTTGTCTAACTTGCTCATTTTTTTGCTGACTGTTTAATTTTTTTCAAAATCTGTTAATGAAGATCAAAATGTTTCAAAACCTTAAGAACAGTCTTCTAAGACCGTTTTCTTGTAGCGACAACGATTAAGGTACCTGGCCATATTGCCCCCATCTCAAAAATCAACCCTGTGTGTGTCATGAGTGAGTGCATAGCTCCATAAAGGTATAACGTGATGATTATCATTTAAAAGGTTAAATCTGTAACTATCTGTAATATTTTGGCTCGTCTTTTTATAATTTGCGGCAAACTATAGAAGAATACGATGAAATTGCAATATTGCTCATCCCCCATAACAAATAGCGTGATAATTTGTAGCCTACCGACTGACCAGACTTATAAGGAATATCTATGCATAATTTTAACAAAATCTATCCGGTAGTTTTTGGGTGATGTTGGATTCCAGTATCACCCAAAAACTGGAATGTACATTCAGAGCTTGAATGTCTGTTTGTCTGAATTTCAGACAAACAAACGGATAAACATACAAGAATTTAAAAAATATATATTAATCGACATTAGATCGTTCCCAGACCTCGCAAAAACAATTTAAAAAAAATGTCCTACAGCTTTGACTTCGCTACGATTGTAATACCTTGAAAACTAGTTAAAAATTCCTTAAATTATAGCAAGTGATTTGTTTGTTGCAGCATCTGGACCTTCCATAGTGACGACTGTGGTGCCGGTAGGTCCTCATCCAACTCACATGATCTGCCCCAGCTGCCAAGCTGAGATAGATACGGCTACTCGGAAAAAACCTGGACTAATTGCTTACATTTCTGGAGCCATCATATTTCTTCTGGGGTGAGTTATTAAAATATCAACATGACTCAAAACTTATTATTAAATCACGGTCAGTTTTAAGCTTATTATTTACTTAATACTTTTATGCACAATTACATTTTCATGCCAGATGAAATGTCATTGGACATAATCTAACAGCCTATCGTACCTAAATCAATATTAATACAATATCATAATAATACGGGGAGTGGCTGTGATTACAATATGTGACTAATTGTTTCCAGATGTGTCCTGGGATGCTGCCTCGTCCCCTGCTGCATAGAAAGCTGCATGGACGTGCATCACAAGTGCCCCAACTGCGCTGCTTACCTAGGCAGGTACCGACGATAAACATCCCGCAAGACATTGACGAAACCGTAACATGATTGGAAAATGGAACTTTCAAAGATCTGCAATGGAATCCTCCATTTATAGCCAGCCTATTTTTATTAAGCTTTTATTACACGTATTAATAATTTCTAGGTTATGTTCCCACATGAAAGAAAACTCATAGAATTCCTTCCTAATTTAGTTAGTTGCGTTATTTTGATAACAGTAATTTATTGTCCCTAGTCAAATGGTTCGCTACTACGTAGGAACCATAGTCGGTGTCAATTATTGGATGGATGGCCAGTCTTTATACAAGCTGAGCACGAGTGCCGAATGTCGCGCGAATCACGATAGGCATGATGAAGCTTCAACGTCTGCCGAAGGGTAAATTAGGTTATTACGATCCCCCAAATGGGCCGCAAAGAGATAGTCATATGAATACTTAGATCTGGGTGGGTTAGTGCCTAACACACTAACAGTAGTTATGGCTTTCATTTTGACAGTTCGACAACATTCATTGCGTTATTTATTTACGTTGTTGAGCAGACATATTTTTCGAACACATGAAGCAATGGATTAGCAATATCCTTCTTATTGATACAGATAGTGATTGTGTGTTACGCAATTAGTTTACTGGTTAGAATCATGGGCCGAATTTAGAGGGAGAGTTCAGTTCTACACTATTGTTGCTTTTGTGTTATACCTATTTCATAATAATTTTCTACCGTATGGGAATACAATCTTAACTTGTTGACTTAGTTAATGAAATTAATAATTTATGAGTTGTCGTTTTTTTACTTAATTTTTAATACCTACTTATAAGAGAATGCCATATTATTGTACTATAGGTACATATTTCTTATTCAGTGCCAAAATGGTCTTCCTCATGGCACGATAACGTAACGAGCCCTCGTATCACGTACACGATCTTAATGAATATTCTAAATGTTTAGCGAGTAGGTAGTGCCGCATGTGCGTATAATTATTATATGTATGGTATGGTGCAATTATTTATAGAATAACTTGCAGTTTTATATAATATAAATATAAAATAAATAATTAATAATGTTATAAAATGTTTTTATTGACAACACATAATAGCATCACAATTTGGAATTCGAAAACTAAAAACAAGCTTTATAGGTATATTAATTGTGGTAATACTCTATAATTGCAGTAGGTAGGTATTAGTCAATATTTGTAATTGTTAGAATATATAGGTAAGTGCACTCGAATGTAACGATCTTATTTCCCAGTATTAAAAATGTGTTCTGTCTTCTTTCTTTTTATACTTACGCCCGGTTTCTAGCACGAAAATTATCGACGCGTCAAAATTAAACATAAGTCAAGTGATATGATTGGCTGGTGATCATTTTTTTCACCAATCACAGCAGTTTACGTGCGCCTTACAATTTGCTTGTTAATTATTGTGTTGATTTTCGTTCCAGAAATTGGGCTCTATTGGCACTTATTGGTTAGTCTGACTAACCGGTTAGGTTTACAAAAACGGTTTATTATTATTTTGTACTTTCCAGCTAATTCAGTAACACTGTGTTTATATTTATATTAGTTCTTCTCAATGTACCTAAATATGTGTACATTATTTTACAAAGATCTACATAATATTGTAATTGATGTTAGTAAATAACTTATAATTTTGAAGTAAATGAAAATGTATGTGTACCATAAGCCTGAAACAAACTTTCGAACGCGAAGTATGGTCGCCATTCGCAACCGACTGAATTGACAGATGATGCTGTTTCTTGTAATTGCAAACATCCGCGCTCAATCAGATGTCTGACGCTGAACGTCGTCGAAAATCGTTCTAGAAAATCTGACACGACCGACAGTGCAAAGTGTATAAAGTCGTGTCAGCTTGCGAATTTAGCGACGTATGTCGCGCGACCGATAGTTTGTTTCGGGCTGTATGGTTAGGGAAAACATTGTTACCAACCGTTTAAAAGTAATTCTTAGGTTATAAGTAGTGACTCATAATATTTTATTAAGATAAAGATTTACATCTAAATGTGTAGGTTATATCGTTCGCAGCATAATAAAAAGGTTTTCTACGACGCAACGTGGCGCTGTACTGTCTCAGTTACGGTATTAATGCATGTTTATTATGTCATGTTATACACTCTGGCCTAACTGAAAACCAGTTTTCATTATTTCCTTGAAGCTTGTCTATAACAAATCGTCATTAAAATTGCAACGTATTTACAAGACCCTACTGCCGGCAGCATTTAGCCGTAATGGCATCATATTAGAATATGTATCAGTATCAACTTCCATTTTATTTACGTACTCCATAATTTATGTAATATAAGTAAATATATAATAAAATCACTAATATAATATCAATATCATAATTTGAAGATTCTTTTTACAAGTATTTTCAATATTAGGTACCTCTATAGTATGAATGTATTTTAATAGAAATAATTTCTTTATACCTACAGTCATTTTACATTTTTATAAATTTATAAAATATTTATAAAGTAATGGAACTTTCTTATACCTACCTATCATAATATGATTTAAAAACTATTTTCTTATACAATCATAAATATTATACTTAAAAAATATTTTTTTCTATGTATAGTTTTATTAATTAATATGCAAGGGCTGTCTTAACAGAAAATAAATGTTCTAGGGCTGTCGTAACAGAAAATAAATGTTTTAGGGCTGTCTTAACAGAAAATAAATGTTTTAGCTGTCTTAACAGAAAATAAATGTTTTATTAAAGTCTAAAGTGCAGTATTATTGGAAGTACCTAGTTATTTTTTATTCCCTAAAATAAATTAAATATATATTATAAGAACTTTGACATACAAACTAAGCGGCGATTGTTTCTCTTTAAATTATTTTTATATATTTAATTTAAGTTTAAAAAATGTTCTCAATAGTGTGAAATCTTTGTCATTTCATAGTGAGAAATAACTTTAACCATCAATTATTACTAACGGCACGGTTGGCGCAGTGGTTCAGAGATTGACTGCTGCGCTGCGTGTCGTGCGGGTGCGGGTTCGATTCCCGCACGGAACAAAATATTTGTACGAGCTGTGGATAGTTGTTCCGGGTCTGGCTGTTTGTGTATGTGAGTTTAAATGTTTGTAAACGCACCCACGATACAGAGGAAATTACTAGTGTGGGGCAACGTTTAAAAAAAAAATAGCAACAAAATAAAATTGTTGGTTCTGGTAAAGTACCTACAGTGTAGTGCTTTGGTTTCTCGTGTAGGTATATTATCAGGACCTTCGGCTTGACTAGTAAGTATATTATGTATTCGAGTAAGAGGTCAATGATTCAATCGTCGAATCCAACTCTGCTAGACAGCGTTTATGAAGCCTACGCATGTGTCGCACATAATAATCCTAGCGTTCCACATACTGCAGTTTCTCAAAACGAAAGTCTTCAACCAGTGCGTGTTGCCAGTGATTGATAACTTTCGGCACTGAAACGCAGGGAAACTCCGGGTATAGCCCTCTCCATTGCCCATTGGGTGACTGAGCCTTTTAACGAGACCCATTCATGTTCCAGTAATACGCGAGCATTTTATGAGGTCGCTCACAATAGGCCTGATCCCATTGTGAGAGTCCTCGTAAAAGGCTCAAAAGTCAAAGTCACCCAATGAAGATGGATACTCGGACTTTCCCTACGTGATCGAATCGGAAATGCGATCCGCTGGAGAACCAAGGTACCCGGCATCGCTCGAAGAATGTCCAAGCCCAATGAGCGAGGCACAGATCGGATGGCCGATGGGTCCAAAAAGTTGTTGAGTTACGACTCGTCGGCGTGGGTAGGAGGACCGATGACGTATGAGCGTCTCGTCTAGGGTGGATTAGGTAGGTATAGTAGTTATAAAATAATAAATTATTTATATTTAATCCAAGAAAGTTGCGGGGATCCGCTGAATGCAAGAAGCACAGGACCGCTCGACCGGTCGATGTGGCGACGCTTGAGAAAGGCCTGTGTCCAGCTGAAATGATGACGATGAATTAGTCCGTAAAACCTACTGAGAGAATTTAGAGCATGTACTTACAACTTCCGAATTAGTTGCATGCCATATGTAAAGTGGCAATCGCCTCGGAGCAAAGAGATGAAAGATAGGCTAACGCTTATAACATAGGTACCTACAGAGCAATAAAGAAAGGTAGAATAGTAATTTAAGTAAGCATTTTTCTAATGGCTGTACCTACATTGGAACAATTTCATCCACCGAAAAGAGTCGAGATTTTATGAATCAGGCCCGCCCTAGCTCTCTACTGATACGTCACTGTAAGGCACTATAGTTTAATACTCATGTAGGTACTATCCTCTTTTTTGTAACCACCGGTAGTTGGGATCTGGCTTTCTGTTTCGGTGGTAAAAGGATTATGTATTTTTATCATTAAGCTGCTATTATAAGTCAATGATTTTTATGAGTTCTTTTTAGCTAGTTATACCAATTACAGATTTTAGACATAATTGTACATAGACAATTATAAATGATTGTGGATTTCTGGCTATGACAAGCTGTCAAAAAAACCAGCGCCTGCGAAAGTGACACTTCGCTCGGTGATCGGTTGTTCGCTCGTTGTCGAAGATAGAAATATTTCTAAAAAGAAAATTGTATTTTTAATTGTTTTTTGTTGTATTAGAAAAGGTTCCCAAGGCAAAAATGTCTTGGTTATTTGGGTATAGTTCGACACCTCCGCCACCACCCTCTGATGTTCCGCCTGCAGATTCAGGGGGCGCTGCCGCACCCCCTAACCTATCCAAATCTGAAAAGAAGGCAATGGAGGCCTATCGCTTTGATTCTAGTGCTCTCGAAAGAGCTGCACAAGCGGCTAGAGAACTAGAAAAATCCAGTAAGTAGTTTAGTATGATATTTATCAATTACATTGCGCGCTATTGCATAAGCGACCGCATAACCTTACAGCCAGCGGCAAGACCTACTACAATTGCGATAAAAACTACATTTTGGCTGTTCATATCATAATTGAATATCAAAAATGAAGTCTAGCAATGTTATGTTCATTGTTCTTTTTCTGGGCAGCAAAATTCAAACATGAGTTTAATAACTTTACATAGGTTAGAATAGTTCTATTGTTCTGTAGATGAAATTAATTTACATTTTGTACATATAATCAAGCGCCCAACTGTATGTTTAGTTTTATATGTGCTTGATAATCTCTTAACCGGGTAGAAACTTACAAGTATACATTCAAAAGCTCAGGGAGATGTCTTTAAATCTTTAGGAAACTACAATCATTTATGGACCTACATAATGTATTTGGCCTTTATGGGTTTGCATACAAGTAATTTAATTCACCATATTAGTGCAAATGGTTTTCTATTACAACAATTAAAAGTTAATTGAACCCAAATGGTTCAATTGGTGAGCTATGGTCTAGATATAGATTAAGACGTATAAAAAAAACCATAAAAAGCCTTATTCATGCACATAGCACAATATACTAAGATGAATGGTAGAAGTAATGTTAGAGAGATAAATAATTACAATTGAATCTGCTGTGAACACACATGGTAAAACATTCAAATACTAACACACTAGTTAGGTACACGGATAACAACTACTTATTAAGGCCATTTTATCCAGAACATTCAAAGGATGCATTGGAGCTTAGTAAGCTACAAGAAAGCACCAAACAGTCAGAACAAATGGCAAAGATCAAAGAGTATGAAGCAGCCATAGAACAATCCAAAGTAGAACAGAAGAGAATTGATTTTGAAGAGCGCAGAAAAACACTGCAGGTACCGTTGTATTATAATCTTATTAGAATTGGATAATAACATTATCATGCACCATAGGATGCATTAAAATAATATCTTTTTAAATCTATAGGAAGAAACAAAACAACATCAGATGAGAGCCCAGTACCAAGATCAGTTGGCTAAAAAGAGATACGAAGAACAACTGGCCCAACAACAAAGATCTCAGGAAGAAATTTTGAGAAAGTAAGCCATATCAAATACCTGAATATATAAGTTTTTGCCTAACTACATTTGATCATTTTTATTTCCCTTACTATCCTAATCTATTTAGAGTTGCAGCATGTCTTTTTCCATCTCTACTAGCAGTCATCACAGTAGTCACACAGTCTATCCATCTATTGTTCTTTCCCTACACTTATATAGCCCTTAGCTACATTTATTATAAACAGTGTATATTGCAATAATACTATATTTTTAGACAAGAAGAGAGTGTTGCTAAGCAGGAAGCTTTACGGCGCGCCACTATTGAGCATGAAATGGAGCTACGTGAGAAGAATAAGCTAAAGGCAATTGAGGCTGAAGCCAGGGCCAGAGCAAAAGCAGATCGTGAAAACCGGGACATAACATTAGAGCAAATAAGATTGAAGGCAGCTGAAAACAGAACAACTATTCTTGAAAGTATCAAGTAAGTAACTGAATGTTATATAGGTAGTATAGCTGTTGTCAGTATGTTATAGTTATTGCTTGACAGTCGTTATGGGTAGTCGGAAGCCGAAGTCTGACAACCAGTCTTACCAAGGCGTCTTGTTTTACCCAGTGACTGGGTTGTGGAGGTCAGACAGGTAGTCGGTCTATATGATATACTGGTATTCAGGTGCATCAGGTTCAGACTGGAAGCCAATCTCAACATAGTTGGAAAAGGCTCAGCAGATTTATTGAATCATGAATAGCCAAGTTGTTAATGTTGGTATTAGACAGATAATCAGAAGCTAGGTCTTTATTCTTCTTAATAATAAAGCATACTATCTCTTTTGCCAATAAGGTTTCAAACATTATTATAAGTTAAAACTTTGTAACAGTAATTTGCACTAAAGAATGATATTTAATTGATTAACAGGACCGCAGGGAGTGTTGTTGGTACTGGACTAAATGCTTTGGTCACTGATTGGGATAAAACATTAGCCGCAGCTGGTGGGCTATCACTCCTGGCTCTTGGTGTATACTCTGCTAAAGGCGCAACATCAGTGGCTGCACGGTTTATTGAAGCTCGCATTGGTATGTACCAATATTTTATGTATAGTAGAACCAAACTAGGATAGCACAAAGTAGTTCTTATAAGGAATGGCTTCTCATTCACTCACACTTTTCCAGGCAAACCTTCCCTTGTCAATGAAACATCAAGATTCTCTATATTGGAAGCTGTTAAACATCCAATACTCACAGTTTCAAAAGCAATAGCGAGTTTCAAAAAGCCCTCTGATGCATTAGCTGGTGTGGTCCTAGCTCCAACTCTGGAGCGGCGACTACGAGATATTGCTATTGCTACTAAAAATACACGTTTAAATAAGGGATTCTACAGAAACCTGCTCATGTATGGACCTCCTGGAACTGGTAAAACATTATTCTCCAAGGTGAGTGTATAGATTATTGTTTATTCCATTGTGAAAAAATCATTTTGTTAAATAATTTACTTGTATTTTGCAGAAACTGGCAAAACATTCTGGCATGGAATATGCTATTCTCACTGGCGGTGATGTTGCACCCATGGGAAAAGATGCTGTGGCAGCAATTCATAAAGTATTTGATTGGGCCGGTACCAGTAAAAAAGGTTAGTCTGACTGAAGCTAGTTTACATAAAGCATGTAGCATATTTATTTAGTGAAATGTATATTTATTTACAATATATTTCAAATTGACAGGTGTACTTCTCTTCATTGATGAAGCTGATGCATTCTTGAGGAAGCGCTCCTCAGAAAGGATTAGTGAAGATTTGAGAGCTGCCCTCAATGCATTCCTATACCGGACATCTGACCAGAGCAACCGGATAATGTTGGTGCTCGCATCTAACACGCCGCAGCAATTCGACTCTGCAATCAACGATCGTCTTGACAAGATGATAGAATTCGGATTGCCTGGCGTTGAGGAGCGTGAACGTTTGATTCGTCTCTACTTTGATACCTTTGTTCTGAAACCAGCATCAGAAGGAAAGAGGTAAATAAAATTTAACTGAGCTCTAAAGCATGGAGCATTTGATACTATATTGAGTAAATATTTGTTTTACAGACGGTTGAGCGTGGATCAGTTCGACTACAGTGAGCTGTGCACGACGCTGGCTGCCCGCACGGCTGGCATGTCAGGCCGAGCGCTGTCCAAGCTGGGGGTCGCGTGGCAGGCGGCTGCCTATGCCTCGGACGACGGACGCCTCACTGAGAAAATGTGCATTGATATTTGTGATGACGCTGTGAGGGATCATCGTCAGAAGGTTTGTATACCTTTCATTTACTTGCGACGGACACAGCAAACCAATAATTTAGAGGACATAGGGGATAGGTTTCTAAATTCCTCTAAATTCCTCCTAATGTCCTCTAAATTATTGGTTTGTCGACGGAGTTCTAAAAGTGATTGGCGTTGATATCTATTGCCTACTAATTTGTATGTTTATCGTAGATGGAGTGGTTATCGAACGAAGAGAAATCTAGAAGCATGATGCCTTATCTCTTAGACTTACCGCCTTTGGATACTGAAAACGAACATGCTGTGGAGAAAGAAACAGTGAAACCTAAATCCAAAAATGCATTGAAAACGAAGAACCAAGATGTTGAATTAGAGAAGTGACACAGTGTTAACCCTGGCGACATTGTAGATCTAGCTGAAAACAACATATGTTCCAGTTCCACAAGAAACAAAACAAACTGTGATACAACTCAAAAGTTCAAATATGATTGTAAAAAGTCAGACTCCAAAAAATTTATTAATCTGAATGATAGACACATGGAAGTCTTGCGGACATTATCGCAGAAGAAAAAGCTAGCACAAGTCAGGAGCAAATCGAAAAACAAATCGTAGAAGATAAGATATTGTAGTGGGTTCACATTCATGGTTTACATAAGCATATGTAAGAAATAAGAATGATGAATGCTCTCATTATTAAGGGTTAGTCAATGTTAAGCCTGAGGACTCTTATGCAGTGTTTGGGTTGGTCTGAATTGCAAAAAAAGACTACCACTATGATCACAAAATATGTACCAAGAAATATAAAATAAAATGTCTCTGTACTATTTTAAAGAGCTGTTTGATTATGAACAAACTTGAAATGTACAGATATGAAAAATAGAAAGTTAACTTGGAGGCTTCCTGTCGAAGGCACTTACCTCATTGGTTGGCTATAAAATGTGCATTTGATGTAGAATTAATTAATCTAATTCTTATTGTATTGGGACTTATAAATGTAATGGTTATGCTTATGAGTGTGTTAACTTTGTCTGTCTGCGATCAGGCAATATTACTTTCACGGCAAGCATTTTATTAGTGTTTGGTTTTAATATTACTTAAAGGGGAGGTTCACAGCTGACTTTTCTTTTCTGATGGTAAATTAAAAGACTTATTGGCAAATCCATGAAATCTTTATTACATTGAATATAATACACACAATATTAGGTAGCATTCCTTCATAATTTAAAACAGTGAAATATGTTTATTTTCAGCAAAAAAATCTTCGGATAATGATGATATAACTGTTTAGCTTATGCTATAAAGATCGTGTTTGTTGTTATCGTTTTAGTCACAGTTACACTTGTAGTGCATATTAGAATATTGTTAACAAAAACAATTTGTTTCATTTTACAATTTACCTAACTCCATAACGTACAACTATATGTTGATGCTTGGTGCATTATTACCCTATGTCAGTGCATTACCCTGCCTCACAATCATCACGGTAGGGTTTACCTGGTCTGGCTATATTTATTGCTACAAAGGTAACAATCAAATGTTGAGCTTCCATCATATTAGTAACGGATAGACCAACACATCCTCTTTCGAGTATTAGAAAACATAAATAGATTGATCATGTTAGAGATGTTAAACATGCTAGTCACCTTGCATCTATTATGAGAATAAAATTGTTGTTTTGTCATTTTGATTTATTACAGAACTTATGGCCTGACCTGCCAGACTAGTTAAACTCTACAGTGGAACTTCTCAAGCTACCTGGCACAATAAAATATCACTCCATGCCTCCATAATTATAAAGACATCGCCTTATCATACATTTAATTACTAGAAACAATAACAATATTATCCACAAATATAAATTAATTATTCATCTAAACACATCAAGATGATTTTTTTAAAGCATTGCAGTAATTGTTCACTTAGCAAAAACTTAAATCAATCGCAATTCCTCAAGTTGTATGTGGGATAGTGAGATGAACTTTGCGAAGGTAGAAATAGAAATTTTGAATTTGCCCTGATCTTAAATATTATAATAACAATTAGACTTTAAAATACATTTAAAACAGATTACAAGCATTTTAATTAATACACAATAAGACTTAATTTAACATAGATGTGGCTGTTTGCTGTCCACATAATCAAGCACTTTTAGCATTGTTATCAAATGTGCAATAATTTGCACTAGCTTACATTAATTCTGACATCTTACAGCTTAGGCAAAATATTTTATATTGTGTTATATTTTTGGTATGCACCATACTAAATATTACAATAAGTCCACATACATGATATAAGAGACAACGAAATATAGTAGCTACTATTTAAAACATGTTTTTCTTTAATTAATCATATGTATGCAAATAATATATTACATTTTTACAAGTATTTAGCAAAAGACTTACATAGCACATTTATCTGGCCATAGACATGTATAATGTCTATGACTCAAGTACATTCTACACGGAATAGATAATTATTTTATTAAATGCTCTTAGTTACTCCTGTTCCCTGAGCAACAAGACGTTTGGGCTGGTGCTGCTTCATCGTCAACCACCACAACTTGTGATGGTCTATTCACATCAGTTTGAGAGTTTTGCTCATACCTCTCAATCATCGTTCTTGTAAGATCGAGGAACAGGTCTTCCACGCCTTGGTTTAGTTTTGCCGATGTGTAAAAATGTTGGGCACCAACCATATTTGCATAGCTGAAATACAACAATGTATCTTTCAATTATTATTCCTTTACCCTTATGATTGTATTTAATCAACCCTTTGAATGCAAATGTGAGTCAATCAGGTTTTGCGGTGAAACATACCTCTCTGCTTCTTCTAGGGGAACAGTCCTTTCATGTTCTAAATCAATTTTATTTCCAGCAATTGTCAGAACTATATCAGAGCCCAACATCTTTTTCAGCTCCTTCACCCAATTTTTCACCTGCAATAAAATCGTATCTATTACCCATTCTCATTTCAAAGTGGAAAATAAATACCTTTTTCTGAACAGTTAAGAGAAACATGTTGCAACACTTAAATTTACAGGGAAAGTAGAGTTGTCCGATTATGTATTCCGAGTCATCCACCTTACATAACAATGTAAAATATGATATTATCAATTTAAAGTTTTGCATTGCTATCTTTTTTATGACTGAGTTAAATATGTGTGTGTAAGAAATATCAGACCTTTCCAAAAGAATCTTCATCAGTGATGTCATACACAAGAATAGCCCCATTGGAATTCCGATAGTATATAGGGCCCAAAGCATGGAATTTTTCTTGACCTGCTGTGTCCCAAATCGAAAGGTTAACACGTTTGCCATTGATATTTAATCGCTTGTTCAAAAAGGTGGCCTGAAACAAAAATAAAAGTCCATACTGTCTATTATCACAACTGGAGGTAGCGACTTTAAAGATAATACGGATTGATAAAGCCTGCAAACACTAATGCGGATGAAGTTGACTCAAGTGATGAAATTCCATCTAGCAAGATAAAAATTAGCCTTTATTTGTTCAGTCACTGGTTACCCAAATGGAATCTCGACTTAATTTTTAATTTGTGTAAATAGTCAATAATGGCAAATGAATATTCAGAAAGTGAAGTTATGTATAACTGTTACTACAACACTATGGTATCAGAGGCATACAAATTACAGGTCTTACAAATGAGCTATGAAATTTATTATTTATTTAATGATAATTTTTATAATTAAGAGATCTGAAGTCGTAGGTATATACCTGCAAAGTAGTTAGATGTTTGTCGTTGAATTTATCTTCAATGTAACGCAGTAGTAAAGATGTCTTTCCAACACATCCCTCCCCCAGTAAAACCACTTTGAAGTTGTGAGTTCCGCTCGGAGCGGTAGCCATTATAATAATATAATAGATCCTTGGCTTGGAACCTTGAAAAGTTGAACTTAGGCAAATTAAATTTGCAGTCCTAAGAAATACGTAATAAACTATGCACCAGCAGCAGATAGCTATCTTACACCGCGAACGTACACAAACGCATTTCTTATTTATTCATCACAATTTATTCAATGTATTAGTATACCACGTCGTATTTAACGATAAGTTTCAGGAAACTTTCCAGTTTGTAGAAAAATGTATATTTTTCAACAAGTCTAATGTCACTAGTGAATAAAAGTCATCTATTGCATTGAGCTAGATCTATTGTGATATTGTCTGTGATCTATTGTCACAAATCAAAAGTGACAGTCACATTTTTATATTTTTAAATACCTAATTGACAGTGACAGTCCCAGCAGTATAAGGCTCATAATAAGCATAGACAAGAACAAAAAAACAAAACTGTACGCGACAGCATTTTACGCGCAACACATTATGGATTCAACAAGCGAAAAGACTAAAGCCGTAATTATCAGTGGATCCAAGATTTATTTATGGGAGGGGCACAAGGCAGTAGGGAGTGTCCCCCACTACGCTGCTACACTATGCTTGTGCTATGCTTGTGCACTATGCTGTTTTTGGGAATCATTCATGTTCAATGACATCTAAGAAAAACTGCAAGCGACAGTTTCAGCTCCCGACTCTGGATGCAACATTTTGAAAAAAATACCATAATAATTATCGTGTACAAAGGGAGGGTAACACGAACTCTGGGTACGTTCCGAATTAGCGTGAGCACGATAACCACAGAACACTATTACTCCTGATGACGATGTCCCGTGTATCGTCATACATGCGCCATCTTGCGATATTAACGCCGACCATGCCCTAAATTATTCATTTCAATTATCACCGTGAGCGCTGTCAAAAATGATAGTGGTGCTGTTTTGTTTTGAGTCGAATCATATCTTTAAATTAAAGTGGCGTTTTAGAAACTGTGCTGTAAAATACGTGACAGAACACCTGTAATGAGTTTTAAACTCATGCGCATTATGTTTAATTATGGTTGCATCTATGTTATTGTAATTCGTGTTTTTTTTCTTCTGGGTAATTCTTTGCCGGGTGCATATAAATACGCTAATATAAGCTCTTCGTCATCCTCTTCACCACTGGACGAAACGTCGTTGCCAAACTGAAAATCTGAGTTATCAGAGTTGATAGAGTCAACCAACAAAATAGAATTGCCAATGCGTTAAACATCCTTAAAAAAACAATCGGTCTTTCCTGTGCAAGGGTTAACGTTGAGCGAGCACCGAGTGCGTTCACGAGCGTTCCGATCTCCGCTAGGAGTAATAGTGTTCTGTGGTTCCGACTGCCTAAATAATAACCATAAATGTACGAGCCCGAATATCAGGAGGTACATTTGTGCGCTAGTTTGAGTGTGAAATGAGACTCGACTGTTTGTTTTTAATTTTAGTCTATTTAATAAAGTAAATTAAGTTATTTAACAAGTACGATCACAGTAGGCAAATACAAGAACTTTAGTTTAACTATTGCAATCTGTATTACACATTTACACTAGGTACATTACACTTTTATTACGACAGACACACACACTTTTATTTTAATTATTATAAATGAGAACGGACACAGGAACCAAGAAGTCTACGCTAAATCGGAACGCAAATCAATTATTGATGTGAGCGCTGTGAGCGATTATGGTATAATTCGGAATGTAGCACAGAGTACATTATACTGAATGTAGGGTCTGTTAGTGTCACAGAGTACTTTTTTTAGGTAGGGTTAGTGTTAACACACCGCGTTTTCGACTAAGAGTTCCTCTACTTGCTACAATAATACATTTTTGGATCATCATCGTCCAAAAAAGAAATAAATATAATTATTTGTGTAACTGTTTAACCCATGGTATTAGTATGTACTAAAGTTTAACCATACTTTTATACTTAGTAACAACTGTACAAGTACTGTACAATAATCATTTGGCGCATGGCAAAAATCCGTTGTTTTTCAATACAATAACGCCCCCTTGTCAATGTCATTCAAGCGCCAAAAGATCCTTGGAGCATAAAGCATTCTATGAGTTTAAGTAAGTTGGAATATCACAAAGACATTAATTGGATTATCATTTACTAGCAACGCCCCGCGGTTTCGCCCACATGGAGATTCGCACAGGAGGCCATATTCTGGCATAAAGAGTATCTAATGCTATTCATTGTTTTTTGTAATTTTATTTTACTACCTACATCCTATACTTACAACAAAATCCCCAAATCAACTTCTTCGGGTCGATTCTGAAATTCAGAACTACGAGTACTTTGAGGACTTGAGACTTTAATTGCTATGTTGCATTATTGCTGATATAGGACGGCAAGTTATATTCATAAATCAAAAACCATGTTTTTTAAATGGTATTTTGAATACTGCAACGTTATTGGAAGTTTACGACATCTATGTACAAAAAGTCAAAAAACATAAAATTAGAAATGTTCAACACATTAAACTAAGATTTACGTAAGATCAATGAAATTAAGAACAGGTCGGTGGTAGAGTTGGTATGCTTCAGTCGTTGTTGTAGTAACTATGTAGAACACAGATGTCTTATTCTTCAGTTTTTGTTTAACCATTACATTGAACCAGTCCATAACGTTGGTTGTCTTATTATTTTCAAGAACCTTGATGAAAGGAATCGTAATTGTAGTCCGTTTTGTAGTAAGTTTTGCAGTCTTTCTTGGCGCAGAAGACTTCGATAATGTCGTGGCTCTTGTTCTGCTTGATGTAGCCAATGGTACAAATGTTATGGCGCTAATACGTTTTTCATTTTTTGTAGATATATCCCTTCGTGTTCTCATGACTGGTGCAAATTTGAACGTACTGATTGTTAGAGGCCGCAGCACTGGACTGAGGTCTTGTATTATAAATTCATTATTTGCATTAGCGATATTAAATTCTTTCATTGACTTATGAGCGTTACGAAAGTAGTCTATTGCCTTTTTTCTTATTTCTTCTTGTTTTCTATTTTTAACATCTTGAGGATATAAACGAAGGACATTCGAGGGATGAAAATAAGGACCTGAACGATAAGGATCCCTTGGTATGGTTCCAGTAACATAAGAATGATTAGGAATAGTACGCCACGGACCAGATCGAGTACGATATGAATGATAAAAAGCCTGACGTCCTAGAGGCATCACAACAGAATATGGTTCAGAAGGAGTAAGAACCGTTGAAGGAGTAACAATAAGTTTTGGATCAAAAGTAGGACGAGGAGGAAACGTCGGTGTAACAATAAGGTTAGGATCAGAAGTAGGACGAGGAGGAAACGTCGGTGTAACAATAAGGTTAGGATCAAACGTAGGACGAGGAGGAAACGTCGGTGTAAAAAAAAGGTTTGGATCAAAAGTAGGACGAGGAGGAAACGTCGGTGTAACAATAAGGTTAGGATCAAAAGTAGGACGAGGAGGAAACGTCGGTGTAACAATAAGGTTAGGATCAAAAGTAGGACGAGGAGGAAACGTCGGTGTAACAATAAGGTTTGGATCAAAAGTAGGACGAGGAGGAAACGTCGGTGTAACAATAAGGTTAGGATCAAAAGTAGGACGAGGAGGAAACGTCGGTGTAACAATAAGGTTAAGATCAAAAGTAGGACGAGGAGGAAACGTCGGTGTAACAATAAGGTTAGGATCAAAAGTAGATAGAGGAGGAAATGTCGGAAGAGGAACCATAAGGTAAGGATCAATAGTAGATAGAGGAGGAAACTTCGGAGGGGTAACAATAAGGTAAGGATCAAAAGTAGATAGAGGAGGAAACGTTGGAGGAGTTGCAATAAGGTTAGGATAACCATCAGCACGAAGAGGTAACACACGAGAAGTAACATCAGGATAAGCATCAGAAGCACGAGGAGGAGTGCCAGTGGGATTAAGAATAAAACGATTAGGACGTAAAGTTTGAGTAGGAAAAATTGCAGAATTAGGTAAAGTAGTTTTAGAAGGTCGTCGATATAGAGTGCTGGTCACATCGTGCAATTTAGTAATTACCGCATCGTCGTAACCAAGGTTTCTGACAGTTTCACTTATCCAATACAGTGCAGGACTTAGTGCAGTAAAGCTCCGTTGAGGAAGTCTGCAACTGTCCTTATCAGTGATGCCCATTATGCCAAATATTCTGTCTTCTATTAGTAATGGCACACCTTGTTCTTGTCTCTCTCGACAAACTTTTATAGTATTTTTTGTAACTTTGTTGGACGCGCAAACGTAATATCCAAATGGTTGTTCAATATAACAACGTTCAACAGAAGTTACTGCTAATCTTGGCTTATCTGCGTCCATTATGGGAATCAATGCTTTCAGACCAATGGTAGACAGATTATCTAAAGCACTCAATTTCATAAGCTTTCTTTTTCTCTTTTCATGCCGAGTAATAACTAACGCAATGTCATTTCGTGCAATAAAATTGTTTCCTTGAACATAGTTCTTGTAATGTGGGTGAATAAAAGATTGCACAATAGACAAGTTTCCTACAGAGTTACACTTTTCAGCGCAATATGAGGTAGTCAGCACAACATTAGGTAAAATAAACGTGCCTAAACAACCCTGGATTGGTTTATATCTGGCGCTTTCACATATGAGACGCTCTATACTAGTTACAGAAATGCTTCGAATGCACACAACACAAAATGAAAGTATTGTAAACAAATTTAGAGGTTCGTGCAACATTATACTAAATTATTTAAACTATAAAACTTTTGCTATCACCTCTAGCGGAAACGTTATTATTGTACTTTTATGACTAAAGATTTTACCTAGCTAAGAATTATTTTATTTTTATTATGATGCTGGTTCTGATTGTCTTTTATACATTTAGTAAATTACATAAAAAATATTTCATTATTTATATACCAACTTAACATAATAAGTAGTTAATTAAAATAAATCTTTAGACTTGGCGTTCAGTGAAATTAAAGAAGGAACTGATAATATTTAAAAATTATCACTTTTTGTCATGCTGCGTGCGGTCATTATGGTCTCGTTTCGTTATCCAATCACAACGTGTAAGTATCATGTAAGCACACTTTTGAAGTCGTCACCAGACTCCTTCGTCCGAATAACGTCCTAGTTGCAGCATCACCACTTCTTAATTGTTGCATGTAATCTCTTTGGATTAATGCCCGGTTCCTATATTTGAAAAACGATCCGTTTTGGTTACGAATGGTAGTTTAATCTACGAGGTGTAAGCTAAAACCGTTCCTATAATAAACTTCTCGTTAAGCAACCTACTGACGGCTAGTTACTAACGGATGGGAGGGTTACCGATAGCGGACAGTAAGCGTTTTGTATGGATATGTCAGTTTATAGCGTTCCTATATATATTTTATCCGTCAGTAGACTGTTCAGATTACTATTCGTAATGCCACTTGATTACCCCTCAATTTCCGTCGGTTAAAAGTTTTAGTTTCACTGCTACAGTAATTTTGAATATGTCCAGTTCATCAGAGAGTGATAGAGAAGTGTTTGATATCATATCGAACTCCAGCGAGATTGATGAAGAAGATAACAGGCGTCAAAGAATATTCAGAGAAAGAGTGAATTATTTGGTGACGCTTGATTCGTATGAGTGTCAAGTTAGATTCCGTCTAGATAAAGAATCAGTTGAGCAGTTACTCATAGAAATCCATCCACATATAAGAGTAACAGGAGCAAGGTTAGTATCTTGAAGGCTTTGACAACCGTAAATTCAACCTCAGTAAACATAACCTAAATAATTATGTATTGTTTCTTTTAGGAATCATGGGATATCTCTTCTGCATCAACTATTGTTGACATTAAGATTTTACGCATTAGGTACAATGCTAATATCAGTGGCAGAATTTGTTGGCGTCTCAAAATCGTCAGGTTGTCGTATTGTGCGTGACATTAGTTCTGCAATTGCTAAGCTGTACCTATAGCAAATATATCTATATGCACACCGACACAGAAGGGGAATTCTATAATATAGCTCGGTTCCCACGAGTACTTGGTGCAGTTGATGGTACACACATCAGAATCCAATCCCCATGTAGGTATTAATAAAATTAAGTAGGTTGTGTTACTTTTTTTTTCTTTTTTGTGAAGAGGTCTCGTCGGTATTTTTTTCAACATCTATGACCAACGGATATCCGTAGGTTACAGGTACAGAAAATAAATTGTGGAACGCTATTAACGACTCGTAGTTGGTAAGGGAAAAACGGACAGTTACTTTTACGGATGACGATCCGTTAAATATAGGAACCGGGCATTAGACATGATCGGTCGACTTGGATGCAGCTATTGTTCTGGCAGAATAATATTATGTCAATCAAAATGGTAAAAATAGTTGCCGCATATTTCTCGATTTATCAAAGGCCTTTAACACGGTTTTTGGTCAACTTTATTGCTGATGGACTATAGAATCTATAAACATGAGGTTCTTGATTTTTTTCGTGACTATCTAACGTGTCAATATCTGTCTGTTAAGATCTTGTCAGTAATGAGCAGTTAATTACTTTTCTGGTGTGCTCCAGGGCAGCGTACTGGGCCTAACACTGTTTTATGTGTACAATGAAAACTGTGCAGAGGAAGGCTGATGTAAGTATATAGTGTAAATAATTCTCTACATACCTACACGTGAAACTATCAATGAATAACTAAGTTTGTGCAACTAGTTTCGTCAATGTCACATAGTCGTGTATACTTACGTATACGAGCAATAACATTTTTTCTACAAAGTTTAATAATATAACAATCACGACACGTACTTATGACCGCTAAAATCATAGTTGAGAAAGCGTAGGATACATTAGTATGACTAAGTCAATGTGAACTGAACGACTGACGATCCATCAATGACACTTTCTTTAAAATTTGCAGAGCTCGATCTTCACGACCATGAGGAAACGTATCCCTCAGCCCGGAGTGCCCGGATAGTAAGAATGTACCGACGGTGCTTGCAAAAATGCAATTGGTGCGATCGAAAAGAACTTAGGAAAGCTACCTTGCAACTCATTCCCATCGCCACTGAATGAGGGACGAGCGACAAGTCTTCAACATCATTTGCACTGCCAACAAGCAGTCCGGGTATAACTTCATGAGCAATAGTCGGCGTCTCGCATTTTGTTGGTCGCATAAGTCATTAGCGACCGGAAAGCAGTTGCGTTCGCCCGAAAGGCCGCAGGGCTATAATTCATCGGGATGATAGCGCCTGTATTATTAAAATATGGAAAGAAATGGTTCAAAGTTTTACAAGACATTATTATTAGATATTTATTGTGAAATTTTAAGGTCCCCTTAAACTGTCGCCTGAGGCGGGGCGTTCTTACTGCCCCCACTACGCTACGCCACTGGGCGATCGTCAATCTAGTGCAAAATGAAGGACTTCTCAGTCTTAAGCCTTATTAGTATCACAACTTAGTTTTACTAAGTTTTAGTTTTATTATACAGTATATCTTGAGAATTAATGTGTTAGTAATAGCTAGTCATACTCAGCTCATCCATCAGCACTATTAATGTGACATAATTATAATAAGAAAAAACGGACGAAATTCTTTCATTTGTGAACGTGGCGTACAGGAATTTATTAGAAAGTGAATTAAATGTCCAAATCACAGATCTTACTTGAGATTGATTTTTTAACGTCTTTATTTTTGTCTATTTATTTATTAACAATAAAAAACAATTACCTGCAATAATTAAATACATAGACAGAGACCCAAACACATTTTTTTTTGTAAAATTATAAACTTCTTGTTAAAACATTTTAAAACACTTTGAGATTATCGGACTTTATGTTATTTTGTAAGGCATCTATATAATTGTCTATGGGCGTGTACCATGAAATAAATGTTTCAATAATTTATTAACGTAGAGAAAGGTGTTCTTTACCTAGTTTCTGCCCCCATGCATTCAGACGCATTTCTGCACTGTGACTATGACAACGTCTTTTGTGGCTCCGCATTGCAATAACATCAAATACCTTCCTAGTTGATAGAAGGTTGAAAAAATGCAGAGATTGTGTTGTTTCACGGAAATATCCGTAAACTCATGTTTAAAACACTAAAAACAACTATCTACCAGTTATATACTTGCTCCATTTAATCGCGTAGTCTCCAGCCAGGCCTAGTCTCTGGGCTACAGTATCGGGTATCTCTGCCTACAATTTCATAAACCGATTGGTGGGTAAGCCATAGTATCGTGCCAAACATTGTCGAAGGACTTATGCAAGTATTGTTCGATGATTTACGTTATTACGTAGACGTACCTATGTACTTTAATAGATTAATTAATTGTAGGGAATGACACTTCTCACGGCTCACTTCAAGCTCACTTCACCCATGTTTTAACGGTGAGATTTTTTCTGTATATATTGGCTGAACTACTTTGAGGACTTGAGACTTGATTATCTATGATGCATCTATGAAATTAAGAGGTTGGTGAGAGAGAGGTTACGCTTCATTGTTGTAGAACAAAGATGTGTTATTCTTCAGTTCATGTGTAAGCATTACATTGAACCAGTCCATAACGTTGGTTGACTTATCATTTTCAAGAACTTTGATGAAAGGAATTGTAACTGTAGTACGTTTTGTAGTATGTTTTGCAGTCTCTCTTGACGCAGATGACTTCGGTACTGTCGTGACTCTGGTTTTGCTTCAGGTAGCCAATGGTACAAATGTTATGGCGATAATGCGTTTTTCTTTTTTTGTAGATATATAATTTCGTGTTCGTACGATTGGTGTGTCTTTGAACACACTGTTATTAAGATATAGAAGCAACATCACTGGACTGATATGTTGTCTTATAAAAACTTTTTTTTTTCATTTGCGATATTATATTTTTTCATTCACTTGCGAAAGTATAATCTGTTGCATAATTTTTGATTTCTGGTTGTCTTCTTCTATTTACATCTTTAGGAGATAAACGAAGGACATTCAGCGGATATAAATTAGGATAAGATCCTGTTAGTGTGGTTCCAGCTACATAAGAATGATTAGGAATAGGACGAAATGGAGCAGTTTGAGTACGAAGTGCATGATAGAAAGCCTCACGCCCTGGAGAAATAGGATAAGAATCAGAAGGAGAAAGAAACGTTGGAGTAACAATAAGGTAAGGATCAAAAGTAAAACGAGGAGGAAACGATGGAAGAGCAGCAATAAGGGGATAGGCAGTAAAATGAGGAGGAGTATCACCAGGGTAAGGATCAGAACCAAAAGGAGGGGTTCCGGTGAGATAAGGGTAAGAAGCTTTAGGAGGAGTTTCATGTGGATAGGAATAATAGTGTGATGTTAAAGTAGGATTTGTTGTAGGAATTGGAAGTGGTGTTGTAGTAGTAGTAGTAGGAGCAGTAGTAGGAGTAGTAGTAGTTGTTGTAGTTGTTGTAGTAGGAGTAGTAGTAGTCGTTGTTGTTGTTGTAGTAGGAGTAGTAGTAGAAGCAGCAGTAGTAGAAGGACGACGTGAAGAAGTCCTATCGTGCAATGTAGTAATTACCGCATCGTCGTAACCGAGGTTTCTGACAGTTTCACTTATCCAATAAAGTGCAGGACTTAGTGCAGTAAAACTCCGTTGAGGAAGTCTGCAACTGTCCTTATCGGTGATGCCCATTATGCCAAATATTCTGTCTTCTATTAGTAATGGCACACCTTGTTCTTGTCTCTGTCGACAAACTTGTATGGTCCGTTTTGTGACTTTGTTGGACGCGCAAACGTAATATCCAAATGGTTGTTCAATAAAACAACGTTCAATAGAAGTTACTGCTAATCTCGGCTTATCTGCGTCCATTATGGGAATCAACGCTTTCAGACCAATGGTAGACAGATTATCTAAAGCACTCAATTTCATAAGCTTTCTTTTTCTCTTTTCACGTCGAGTAATAACTAACGCAATGTCATTTCGTGCAATAAAATTGTTTCCTTGAACATAGTTCTTGTAATGTGGGTGAATAAAAGATTGCACAATAGACAAGTTTCCTACAGAGTTACACTTTTCAGCGCAATATGATGTAGTCAGCACAACATTAGGTAAAATAAACGTGCCTAAACAACCCTGGATCGGTTTATACGTGTCGCTTTCGCACATGAGACGCTCTATACTAGTTATAGAAATGCTTCGAATGCACACAACATAAAACGCAAATATTGTAAAAAGTTGTCGAGGTTCGTGCAACATTATAATAAAATTTAAACGATAAAACTTCTGCTATCAACGGAAACATTTTTATTGTACTTTTATGTGTAAAGTTTTACCTAGCTGTGATTTGTTTTATTTTTACGTTGATACAGATTCTGAATGTTTTTAATAATGTGAAATACATAAATAATTGGAAATGAATTACATACTAAGTACTTATGTTTACAAGAAAACGGAAAACCTATATTTTAACCTATGATGTTACTGAGAATGTACCAAAAATACGTTTTAAAAAGCTGCATGCCACCATGGTTTCGTCTTGCTACCTACTTACGAGTAGGTACCTACGTTAAGCATACTTTTGCAGACGAAGGAGTATGGTATCACACCATCGTTCGAAGAAGTCCCCTTAGCTTAGCATAGCATTAGGATATCTCTAGGAAATAAAGTATTACTTAACTACTTAGTTAGAAAAGCAACTTTGTTGCATGCAATCAGTTTGGATTCAGATTCAGACTTGTCATGTTAGGTCGACTAAAGGTCGGTATACTTCTAGATGTGACGAAAGCCTTTAAGACCGTTCGGTGCTCATTCTGGTTGATAGACAACAGAATCGATAAGCATTTAAATCAAAATATTTAATTTCACAAACCTACATGGGCACTTATGAAACTTCAGAAGCTAGGTGCACGGTTTCAATTGGTCCCATTAGGTAGGTTTTTGGTATTTCCCGTGATTATCTAACGTAACAAAGTCAGTCTGTTAAGATTAAGACCCTCGTCAATGTCATTGTTATAGTTACATGTTAGTAGTGTAGTCGTTACATGGTTATTTTCAAATGGTGTGGTCTATTGCCAAAGCATAAATATAATAGTTGTAAGAAGTACGCAGAATTATTTATTTCACAAGACGGTAATCTGAGACGCAGCTATCACATTTTATTTGGAAACGTTTATAGATACAATGAGACGTGGTTGGTTCGGCGCCTGAAATGTTGAGTGTGGAGCGTTCCGTATGGACGAGCGCGGGAATTAATGTGGCGCCGGCGCCGGGGGCTGCGCGCACGGCATTCCACGCGAGCTCCAGGAAAGTGCATCCGTGAATAACCACTCAATCAACCAAGTCTCGTAATGCTCGATATTAAGCTATCACGCGCCGCTGCCCCGAAATAGAACCATTCCATTCATTAACAATGCACATCATGAATGAAATACTATCGGCACATAACGCATTTAGTAAATAAATTAACCACTCTATGTACCTACGCCATGTTCTGGACTCTGGTTCGCACAAATGAAAGTACGTATTGCCATAAATCAAGATAACGTGATGGAGTTATGCGGATGAGCCCGCTATTAAAATGCCAATAATGTGCCAACTTCAATTGCAATGGGCTAGTTCCGATACTAAATATTATAAATAATAATCAGCTGGCGTTTCTTGTGCGTAGGAATTCCTACAATATCGCTCGGTAAATTAGCCGCGATAAAATTGAATGCTCTGAGCAAATAATACGCTTTGGACGTTTGAGGGATTTTATCAGTTTTGCGTACATACGACTAGGTAATCTTACGAGGGTATGCTTATTGTAATTTTGATTTGGTATACCTGCTGTAACAATGTCTTATTTGGTATACCTATAACTGTAACCATGTCTTATTTGGTATACCTACTGTAGCAATGTCTTATTTGGTATACCTAATGCAACAATGTCTTATTTTTCTATGTTTTACCTATTCTGGGTTTTGGTTGGTTGGCCTTGTCCTTGTCTTTATTATTTGGCGACTCTACTTGATCGTTGATTGTCATAGAAGGCTCCGTTTACAAAATTTCATCAGCAGTAGAGCTCTCTGTGAAGATGTTCATCCGGGGAAGTACTTCAACTATACCTATTAGAAATTGCCGCCAAGCAGCGTTGACCTTATAGGTGCTCGCGAAGGAGGAGGCGGAACGCTAAAGGGAGAGGCGAAATTCGCGTCCTCACGCCCCTAGCCGCCGCAGGAGACGCCCTGGGCGTCGGGAATCGCAAGCTGATTCCCGGCCACCGTAGTAGGCGCGGGCTTGCGAACGGCGAGCAATGGGCAGCTCGCCGTTCGATAAGGACCAGGCCCGGGGCCGAAGGCACGTTGAGTTCCACGTGCGCCTCAAAGAGATGTCAGCATCAATGACGGGGTCCGCTAGGGCCGATGCCTGCCAGGGATGCGGGACAGTCCGAGAGGGATACCGTGGCCCCTGGCACAGGCAACTGAAGGAATACGGGTGGGTTTTAGTCAGTAAGAGTCTGCACGCCCTCCCGCTCTGCCCAGAGCGGGCGAAGTTATTTGATGATTTCCCACCCTCATAAAAAAAAAGGTGTTCTTCAGAAAGGTCAGGTGCGTAGTACTCTCAACCGGCGTGCGCGTATGACCAGATGTATGAACGTACACACGTGGTGTGATAGTTGACACTCAATCACGGAAAATCAGGGCAACTGTCATGCCATTGGCAACTAACCCTATACAACGAAATGTTAGTATTTATGAACGTAAACGAACGTAAAGGAGTATGTAACGATCTTAGCAGGTGGCGTTCTGTAGTTTCTGCCTGCCCCTATTGGAAGAAGGTGCGAGTTTGTGTGTATGAAAAAGAAAAGATGGTCAATTAACACATTTATTAATCCATTACATACATCAAATAATCTAATACACGTAGGTTAATTTAAGTCGTTGTATTTATTTAGTTGTTTACCCTGAATTTAGGAGGTCCGTAGGTTTCGTGGGGGACACCCTGACTAGTAGAGATAGCGCCACCTTCGAAATTCGCGCTGGAGGCCGTGCTGCTGACCGTGATCGGGGCTGCAATGTTGCTGGCGATGTTGGACTGGCTGAATGACCCACTTGACACTTCCTGCTGGACTGGCGCCTGGTACTGTACGCTACCGAGACCTGACGCGAAAGAAGAGGAACCCTCGGATGCTCCTGAGTTCACTGACACAGAGTGGCCCCCCTTGTTGTAGTCCTGAACGATGTTGTTGATCACAGCCTGGGAGTCATCCTTGTTCTGGTATTTGATGAAGTATACTTCGGGTTTGGATGGAGGTTTTTGTTCAATCTTAGGAAGGACAACTTCGGGTTGTTCGTCGGGTTTCTTAACAAGAACGTAGACAATTGTCTTTTCCTCGTTTTGTGGCTGGATAGGAGCAATTACTTGAGGTTGTCTAGGTTCGCTGGGTGCCTTAACAAAGATGATCTTGTAATGTTTCTGGGGAGCAGGCAGTACAATGGGTGCGCGGGGTTTGACCTCTTCTTGTTCTTCGGGGGCGGCGTGCACGTAGAAGTGTTTAAAGACTTGAGCGGGCTGGTGCTGCACATGATAGTAGTTCTGGCTATTTTTAAGAGCAGCTTGGTACTGGCTTGAGGCCTCGTATTGAGTATTAAATCCAGTTTGCTGGAGATTGTTGGAGCCGGAGGCTTGGTAATATCCAGAGCCGCTAGACGAACTTTGGTAGCCGGTGTTTTGATGACCTTGGCTACCAGCGTAGGCGTTGCTGTACTGGCCAGAGGTTCCTGCAGTCTGATAGGAAGGAACTCCGTACGAGGTCTGTGGCACTTTGTAGTGGTAGCCGAGGTGACTAACGTCGGCTGCGACTGCTCCGAGAGCCAGCAATAATACCTGGAACAAGCAAAAGACTTATGAGTTTATGAGCTTTACTGTAATAACAAATGGGTTGACTAATATCTAACTTAAAATCTAAGTGATTGTTTCTGTCAAGTCAATGAAATGTCTTAGGAAGAAGGCCCAAAGAAAATAACATTTTAAAATAGTGTTTTGTTATATGCAGAGACAACACAACACAATTATTTAATGTGCTCTTTCATAGTAACAGGCTTGTTAGTTGAGGTGTGGGCAATGTCACAGTATAAACATATTTATACAGTGGTAATGTTTTGGGAGGCTGTAACAGCGACGCGAGGGCGGACGTGGGACCGTCGACCGACCGGTCGCATCGTGAGACGTGACCACTCAATACCACTCGATGTTGCAATACAGAATGCGTTCCAGCGGAATTAGATTTAGTTATATTATTGATGGAATCACTGTGGAATGCGATAAACAAATGGAGCTCGAGCGATTGATTTATTCTGTTATGTCTATTTAGAATAACGTCAAGCATTTTTATGCGGCTTAAATAGAGCCTTAGGGCAACCTGAAAATTTATCGTGTATGGTTTTATTGTTTTGTTGAAGCTATGTAGTTGTTTTGCTAAATTAGCTAAAGGTTTGTAGTAGGGCTTACTATAGGTCAGCTTTATAAAAAAAAATGGAGTATGAAAAGTGTTGAACTTTCTCCAAATAGCTGATGTTTCATTCCTTTCATAGCTCACAATGTATATACGAAGACTCACTAATTGTTACTCAACAATGGTTTAATGTTAATATAATAACCGGTGCACTGATATTAGATAAGAAATATGGTAGAATAGAAAGTATGTGCAAGGTCACGACTCGTATGCAGGACAGTTAGAGATGGTACAATGGTTGGCGTGATCGCGACGGTTGCGCAACCACCACGCCTAGACTGGGGTCAGCGATGCGGGTGCGATGAACTTGACCATGGTTGCCGCTTCCACATGTTATAACGTGCAACAAGTAAGTGTTACAACATCCAATAAATAAAAGTCGTTCAATTAACTGGCCACTGATACTGTAATTTTCGCCGTAGGTTATTTTTGAGTACCGCTACAATAACTTTTCTTGTAATAGCTTCTTATGTTGTTATTGGTTTAATCAATGCAAAGATATATTAAGTTATGGGAAGTAAAATTAAAAGCGGCGGTTTCTATCTGAAAAGTGTATTACAAGATTGTGATGTGTCTTTTGTAGAGGTGCTCCGCCACACTTTTACAGTGCTAGGCGGAATTGATTCGCCAAGTTGTCACAGATCACGTTTACAGTGCTAAGCGGAATTGTTTTGCCAAGTTGTCAGAGATCACTTTTACAGTGCTAGGCGGAATTGATTCGCCAAGTTGTCACAGATCACGTTTACAGTGCTAAGCGGAATTGTTTTGCCAAGTTGTCAGAGATCACTTTTACAGAGCTAGGCGGAATTGTTTTGACAAGTTGTCACAGATCACGTTTACAGTGCTAAGCGGAATTGTTTTGCCAAGTTGTCAGAGATCACTTTTACAGTGCTAGGCGGAATTGATTCGCCAAGTTGTCACAGATCACGTTTACAGTGCTAAGCGGAATTGTTTTGCCAAGTTGTCAGAGATCACTTTTACAGAGCTAGGCGGAATTGTTTTGACAAGTTGTCAGAGATCACTTTTACAGTGCTAGGCGGAATTGTTTTGACAAGTTGTCAGAGATCACTTTTACAGTGCTAGGCGGAATTGTTTTGACAAGTTGTCACAGATCACGTTTACAGTGCTAAGCGGAATTGTTTTGCCAAGTTGTCAGAGATCACTTTTACAGTGCTAGGCGGAATTGATTCGCCAAGTTGTCACAGATCACGTTTACAGTGCTAAGCGGAATTGTTTTGCCAAGTTGTCAGAGATCACTTTTACAGTGCTAGGCGGAATTGATTCGCCAAGTTGTCACAGATCACGTTTACAGTGCTAAGCGGAATTGTTTTGCCAAGTTGTCAGAGATCACTTTTACAGAGCTAGGCGGAATTGTTTTGACAAGTTGTCAGAGATCACTTTTACAGTGCTAGGCGGAATTGTTTTGACAAGTTGTCAGAGATCACTTTTACAGTGCTAGGCGGAATTGTTTTGACAAGTTGTCAGAGATCACTTTTACAGTGCTAGGCGGAATTGTTTTGACAAGTTGTCACAGATCACGTTTACAGTGCTAAGCGGAATTGTTTTGCCAAGTTGTCAGAGATCACTTTTACAGTGCTAGGCGGAATTGTTTTGACAAGTTGTCACAGATCACGTTTACAGTGCTAAGCGGAATTGTTTTGCCAAGTTGTCAGAGATCACTTTTACAGTGCTAGGCGGAATTGTTTTGCCAAGTTGTCAGAGATCACTTTTACAGTGCTAGGCGGAATTGTTTTGCCAAGTTGTCACAGATCACTTTTACAGTGCTAGGCGGAATTGTTTTGCCAAGTTGTCACAGATCACTTTTTGCAATTGGGTGCAAATTCACAGGTTATAACATAAAACATAACATAACATCACGGCTTGTTCCCCCAAAGGGCTAGGCAGAGGTGTACCTATAGTACACCTACATTTCGCCAGTTATGTATAAGGCCCATGTAATAGGGGGCGAGCCTATTGCCATCGACCGAGTACAAATCCAGGCCACGAGCTGTTACTGAGATATTCTAGATGAAAAAATCCAATAGGTAACATTTTGCCCGACGATTTTGCATTTTCTTATATTACGAGTATATTTAAATCCTTTTACTTATTAAGATTTAAAATGCACACAATTAACTACTAAGTTACAGAATCTTATGAATAGTTACGAGGTTTTCGTAGCGTGCTATGGACGTTGGAGGACCAAATGAATATTAAATTACATGCAAACTAGGTACGAAATAGTTACAAAGCCGTTGAATATAACACACTACCTAATACAAATTTTCACATAAAGTTATGTGACATCATAATTACGAAAAGTTTTCGACTAACCTTAGGAAAATGGAAAACTTATCTAAATCAATTCAATTGAGTTCTGAATTTTGACGTGAGTATTAAGTTAAATCGATACCTGTCAGCATAGATTTTATTAGATATTCATAGATATTAGTAGATATGCATAGATATGGTATTGTTGTGGTCCTCAAAGATTATGTCCCAACTTTTATATAGGTACACATTGACATTGAAGAATTTTATACATACAATGACATGAGTAGTATTTACTTTGTAAAGTATTATATTATTTTAATTATTGTGAATGTGAAGATGATGTAGTTCATTACTTTTTTTTTGTTTTCTCAGTTAGTTTTAATCACGATCTGGCAGCTTGAGTCATTTATGCGGCCTACCCAAATGTCCTTTCTTTGGTATTGTTCGTCGAATCGTTGTGCTCCTTAAGTTCTGAGTTGAGCTGCACGATTACAGACAAATGCGTGCACTGACTGAACAGGTCCGCTCAATCTGTATGGTTTTTCCTCAAAAGACCGTTTCAGACACCAATCTACATGGTCTTCACATGTTCTGACCAAGTTTATGTCTGGACTTTAAAATAGACTGTGACCTCTATGTTTGTTTCGGCCTTTCTTCTCAGAGTAGTCAGATAGGAAACGCCGACCTCATCTAGTTTTTAAAATATGATTGACGTGTAAAAGTGTTTGTACAAACCTACTTACAGAAATAAAATCATTAGTGTATTCGTATTAACTAGTCGGTAATAGGTGCCGCCCACCTACTTATATTAAAAGTAAAATTGTAATAATATTCGCTAATGAAGGCATTTCACCACAAAGTTGCTTTTATTACACAGAGAGGCTATAAATACATATCTATTACTTATTTCATAATAAAGCGAACGTTACGTGAAGTGAGCGTTTTCAGCTTCCCGGAAAATCGGCTTATGAGCAAAACGTTGCCAACTAATTAGCGTTCACCTAATATTGTAATCCGCCTGTAATATTTATAGACCGTACTCTTATTAGGTATATTTTCTCAAATTCTAAGAACCAATAAACAACCAACCACCACCAAACCAACCAACCACCAACCAAACACACCAACCAACAAACAAACATGTTTATTGGTTTGTTTAACCAATAAACATAACAAACATCGTCACTTAGGTTTCAGTCCCATGTAACAGGGGGCGAGCCTATTGCCGAATCCAGACTGCTACTGAGTAATTCCAGATGGAAAATCCCAATAACACTTAGCCCGATCCGGGAATCAAACCCAGGACCTCATGCTCAGCAGTAGTGCTAGTGACCACTAGACCAACGATGCAACCAATAAAGTCAAAGTCAAATCGTATTAAAAAGCACATTGGAATGACAAAATTTACTTACTAGAAAAAGAAAAATTTAATCTAGGTATAAGTTCTTCTATAAGTACCTACGTTCATTTTAATTTTGGATAAAACAAACTAATAAATATCTGTTGCCCCTTCCAAAAGATAGTTCGTATGGAGAAGAATGGGTAAGGGGCACAGTAACAAAAATTGGTTTTACAATATTTAAAAAAAACAGGCAAATTAATAGCATTCTATTTATGGTCGTTATATAAGTAATTATTTGGTATTAGCAACAAAAGATAAAGATCTATATAGAAAAATTAGCTTTCCTTTTGAAGAAAATACAAAATTCTGAAACGTTTGTAATTCGCAACTTGAAAAATGTATCTAATATGACATTATAAACACGCTTTCAAAAGTCAGCACAGCGGCCGTCTGTCTGCTGTATGTAGGTACTACCTGCCTATTTAAAAAGAAATAAAACTATAGACAATATTCACATCCGCGTAGCTTACTTTTGCATAACTAATGACAGAGATCTTAAATTCAAAATAGTCACACTTTGACCTAGGCTATTATTAGTCAAGGATGAGTCTAGTTTTGCTGCCATTTAAGATGGAATTTCTTACCGTAGTAGATTCACAAAATCATGTTTACATATCTGTCTGTACTAATATGTCTATACTTATACAATATGCATCCTATTAGAACCTATGATTTATGAAGATATTTCCTTTAATAATTTACCGATATTTTATAGTAAACTTATGGTATAACGTCATCACAAGAATACATTATTTATGTAGGTAAACATTTATGATATTGCTTTTTGATCCGGTGAACTTTTTATATACACTCGAGAGCAATGAATCCGGGTCACTTAAAGAATCCTAAAAATCTCGGAAACTGAAAATGCTAGGTTAATGCAATAAATTGTATTCAATAGACAATGTAATACTCCTTAAATGAAGGTATTAAAACTTCTTAGTTATTGTAAAGTTATATCATAAAAAAATCAAATTTGAAAAAGGGCCACTTTCGAAGATGGAACTACGAAATTACAGCATTTGGTTTTGCTTTTGTTTGTAATCTGTCATTTATGTGGGTACATAAACCATGTTGATAGTGCTCTATATTCATTATTCAAGCTGAAATTATGTCGCTTACGCCTGAAGAATGCACCAGAATACTTACAATGCTGGAAACCGGCCGGAGTCAGCGCGATACAGCCAGGACTGTCGGTGTGTCGCTGTCAACAGTACAAAGAGTTCTCCGACGTTACGAAGAAACTGTTTCTAACCTACGCAGACCAGGAACGGGCAGAACCAGGTGTACCACAGCACGAGAAGACCGATACTTGGTGAACACCATGCTTCGAAATCGCTTTCTCACAGGAACTGAACTCACCAATCAGTTTCGACGCCTCGGAGGAAGTAACCCAAGTGCATGGACAGTAAGACGTCGGCTTGCTGAATCTAACTTAAAACCCCTTAGACCTGCAAACGGCCCTAAACTGGAGCGTGGGCATCGTATTTCAAGACTAAGATATGCCCAGAGCCACGTAAATTGGAGTATTGAAGATTGGTCAAAAGTTATGTTCTCCGACGAATCAAAATTTATGCTCTACAAGCACGATGGAAGACACAGAGTGTATCGAAGACCAGGGGAAAGATTCAAGCAAGCATGCATCGAAGAAAAAGTAGCCTACGGTGGTGGGTCTGTACTTGTGTGGGCCGGAATTTCTTCTGAAAGTCGCACAGAGCTGGTGATCATAGAAAACGGCTCTTTAACTAGCGTAAGATATGTGGAAGAAATCCTCAATGATCACGTTGGTCCATTTATGGTCAATTTAGGTGAGGATGCTATATTTATGCATGACAATGCCCGACCTCATACAGGTAGGATTGTGAATGACTACCTTCAAGAGATGAACATTACTCGTATGGAGTGGCCAGCGCGCAGCCCGGATATCAATCCGATCGAGCATGCTTGGGACGAGCTAGGCAGATGCGTAAAACAACGAAACCCTCCCCCAATCACGCTTCGTGAGCTCAAAATTGCTCTCACAGAGGAATGGGAGAATATTCCCCAAAATCGTATAAGGAACTTGGTGTACAGCATGCCAAACCGCGTAAACGCAGTAATGGAAGCACGAGGAGGCAATACGAAGTATTAAAATTCAAGAAAATCGTATTAAAGTTCAAAAATTTCATGTTTCCTATTTTTGTTTTAAGGAGAGATCAGCAGTTTTTTTCTTTATGTAATTTTGTGTTAATAAAATGTATTTTTTTTTACTTTCATTTAAGGAGTATTACATTGTCTATTAAATACAATTTATTGCATTAACCTATCATTTTTAGTTTCCGAGATTTTTAACATTCTTTAAGTGACCCGGATTCATTGCTCTCGAGTGTATTTAATAGGGGTTTACCTAATGGTAATTCGATTAATACAGGGTCAAATTAAATTAACTAGGGAAACTCTGCAGGCGTGATGAGTATTGATATCTAAAAATAATAAACCAAAAAAAAAGAGATTTTATATGGTGTCAGTGACCGCAATAGCTTAGTCACTTGAAATATCAGTAAAACAAAATCGGTTTATTTGTGTGTAAACTTCACAGACGCGATGGATATCGATATCTTAACACGATAAAACAAACGAAAACAGAGGTTCTAAACTCATACTTCTTATAGTAATGACATTACCGGCGGTCGATGACCCCAAAAACACATTTCTTGTTAAATTTTATCATTTTTAGATGTAGATGCCCATCACGTCTGCAGACTTTCGTTACCAAATTTTATTTGAGCCTGTATTTTCAAATAATGTCGTAATTTCTACAAGTTCTACACCGACACAATGTCTCAGGAAAACATTCACGAAAACGTTGCTGGACATGGCTTTTGTCGCCCAAAAAATCTAAGTGTAGGTATTTTGCGACAAAATGTACTAAAAAGAAAATCGTAAATTGTCAATAGAGCTTGTCCCAAAACCTATTTAGCTGCGATGCTACAGCCGCTTTGTAATGTAAAGAAATTGTAAAAAACGAGTAAAATGTACCGACCAACCGAAACTTTCATATACTATGTATGTAAGTACATCGAAGTGGAAGAAGCAGATCATTCCAACTGATCTTGTCGTAATTTTGTGGTTTGACGCACCGATCAGCCGACTGACTGTGACAGAGAATATCAAGATATTTTACATTGACCCTACATCGATTGTTAAAGCGCGAGGGAAGAAACTGACAAAATAATTGTTCATTAAAGTTAATATGGTTGACATGATTTGACCACTTTGACCAGCGAGTACTTATAGTTTGTTGCTATGATTCCAAGATCGGTTCACTAAATATACATATATCCATATTAAAACGCAATCATGATGTAACATAATATTATAACACCTCGAAATGTGGTCATTCACGAATTCAGGGTCTATTCAAACTTGTAGATTTATAAAATTTTAATAGTGTAAAGGTCATTGAAGCTTATGATTGATGGTCAGTATAAGATAAACAATGTGTTAGCCGGTTGCATCGATACCTATGTACCTGCACATTCTTACATTTTACAGAAAGGAAAGATAAAGGAATAAAAAAAACATGAATCAAATAAATAGGTACTACTGGAATATTTTTGAATAAAGTATCAAATAAAAGGGAAAAAATGCTGTTATAACTACATACAACAAACGTTCAGGAACTTGAATTTGATAAATGAACTGTTTGTTAAACATTACATTTTATTCGAAAACATCCACCCAGACCTGGTTACTTTTCACTTTTGGTGAACGCACATAACCATTACTTAAAAAGAGATTATAATTTCATATTAACTTCGATTAAAGGCAGTAAAGGGTTTTATACTGAGATGTCAGGTGATAGAGCTTTATGGAAACAACATGCAGGTGACGGATGATGATAAATCGTTTTTTTCTGACTTTCGGTAAATTGCACTCATATTAGAAGTAAGTGATGTTTACATAATTATACGATGTACTTGAAACAATTAGCCAGAAGACGAAAGTTAGCAATGTAAATATATATTTGGTGTTAACAATGGCACATATTGAGTAATTTTCGAGTTATACCGCTAGGTTCTTGGCTACTTTTAATGGACGTTTAGTCACTTAAGGCAATGGACCTTGAAATATGTATTCCGATAAGACCTTAAATATTGAGATGGGGATTATATATTTAAATATTGGTGTGATAGCAGCTAAAAATGTAGGGGACCACCAAAGAAACAATGGATGTATTGTGTGAAAGATGGTATTCCTAGAAAAGGCGTGAATACTGGGACGATGGCTCAAAGAGATTTGTTTTTAAAGAAGACGAAGAGGATAATGATGCTGATAAGTAGTACACACACATGATTAGCAGTATCGTCAATCAGTAGATAAATATCAGGATTTGTTCAAACATTACAACAAAATACGTCTGTTAACCCAGAAGGGTAATGCAGAGAGTGTACCTGTAGTACTCTCACATAACAACAACAGTTAAAAGTGTTATCGACACCCAAAATTACTTTAATAAAAAAAAGAACTATTTTACCGATTGAACAGATTTATCAAAAAAATCAAAAGAAAATCTTCTCCAGATAGAAACCGTTTAAACGAAGTAAATTGAGTAAATATTAATGATAAAAGTTAGAATTATTATTGACATCTGATGAAATTACTGTTATTTGTCACACGAATACTAATCAGCACTAATTAGTGAATAATATAACACGGCAGCACACTTCGCAAAGCTCATAAAGTTTCAGTCGCGTTTTAAAACTAATTTTTCAAAGAAATATAATTAAAATTAAAAAAAAAAACTGTCATCTTTCCAAACGTTCATTTTTTAAACTTTACACTTCTATTTAGAACAAACACTTGAAACACTTTTTTAATTTTAATTATTGCGTTCTCTATTGCTACAAATATTGAAATAAAAATAATTTATGGTACGTACCCATGTAACCATCATGTCGGCTGTGTGATCGCTTGTCTTACCGACTCTTGAACAGGTGATGCGGTAAGTGTCGCCTCTCTCAGCGAGCCGTCTCTTAAATACCTGTGCGAGAAGACCCGCCTCTGTTGAACGAACCTACAAGGTTATTATGTCAGCGAGTTCACGCAAAACAATGAACTTATATTTTTCATGTAAAAGCTCCTTTTTTAGGCGAAAGCTTTTTGTGCTTTCTTAATGTTATTGTGATCTTATAGTTTAAGTTATGAAGTATTGTTTAAATTAGTTATTGTAATGTAGTACAGAAAATATACATTGAGTTAATATTCTTGATTATTTTTAGGTAGGTACTATGGTTCTAAGAAAAGTAGGAAGGAAGGAGGAAGGTATAGGTAGGTATTAAGGAGAGAGCTCTTAAGTTTGGCGCCATAGAAGGAAAATGCAGATTACATTACAGGTGCAGGCTTTTAACAACGTTTTTACATTTCATGTGCCCGGTGGCATTTTCCATCGATGAATACGACGAACTTACATTCTTCATCTCCTATTAAATTTAATCCCCTTATAGAATCAATTTTCAAAAATCTTTCCTTAGCTCTCACTTTTAGTGCATAATTTCATGCTCGTGTACCTACCCCGTTGGTTTCGGTGGTGCGTTTTCATTGAATTAATTTAAGAATTTTGTTAAGTGATCCTTAATTTGCATTTTACCACGAACCTTGGACTCTTTTACTATATCTATTGAGTCACGTAGGTATTAGTATGTATAAGTATCTATCTACTATTACTAGTACCTACTGTTAGCCTGCATCAGCTGGGCAAATGTCTCTTCCCATGACTTTCAGTATCTATCTAGGTAGTTTTTTTTTAAACGTAACCGCACACTAGTAATTTCTCCTGTATTGTGGGTGCGTTTACAAACATTTAAACTCACATACACAAACAGCCAGACCCGAAACAACTACCCGCGACACGCAACGCAGCAGCAACCGTGCCGTCTAAATTAAAATTACTTTTATATGTTTGCGTACCTATAAGCTGGTTTAGGACAATAAGGTCATTAATGAGTACTTGTATGCAGATTACCTTAAATGCATAGCTTTTAGTGATTGAATACTTGATTCAACTTCCATACATATAATATACAGTTTAAACGAGATCGACATTGGGCTTCTAATAATGACCTCATCGGAAGACCTTCCGATGCGTTTTTAACTTTGTATGGCAGATGAAAATGCAAACTTAACTTAGAGCCATCTTCGAGCGTATCAAGTTAATTGTAGGTATCACTTATAACATTCTTGACATACTGGTCTGGCACAACTCAACGCGGATATGATCAACAACGAAACTGACCAACAGAACTGACAGAATTGTTTTTGCAGAACATGGTTGTTAATTAATAAGTTATCACTTTAAAGATCACAAAGTTTTTCGATCAATACACCTGCTTTTCAGCACCTCTTTTTACAACTCTGCCAATAGTTTGTGTTATATTATTTTAATGCTTTATTTCTTTCAAGTAAAAAAAAAATAATTTGTCCCGTAATGATTTATGGAACTAAAATGTGTCTGCAGTGCCTAGGTTACAGATAATGATAATGATAATGAGTTACCTAGATCTTTTGTTTTAATTTTATAAGTTTTAGACAATAATTATGTAAACAATCCAAGAAGTAAAGGTCAAGTGCATCTCTTATGCGTTTGTAACAACATAGAGTTTTGAATATATGTACTTTGACTGCTTGTTAAACATTCGTAGGATGGAACCTTCGCCTTTGCAATGAGCACCCAGAAATGTTTTTTGCTAACTGATACTAACACTATATTGGTGTATGAATAATTATCTATTATTATATTATGTTCCGGTGGAGAAACCGAAGTGTAAAAAGCAGTAAGTACCGAAGTGTACCTAATAGTTAATTTCAAACCTCAACAATAGCTCTAATTGATGGCAAAAATACAATGGTATTTAAAATAACATTTGAAATCACACTGTCTTGACAACTTGCGCTAAATTCGCTTGAGATTTGGACCTCAAAAGTACGCTCAGCAACAAAAGTCCAATAACACTGTCACTTTTACATTATCATTAGAATTGACACAAACTGATTCGATAAACTTCAATTAGCTTTTCAGAGCTAACTAAGCTAAGAGCTAACTTTCTTTAAATGTAATTCCTGTTCCGATTTGGACTAAATATTTGAATCAATAATTAAGATTAACAAAACTTAGTGTTAAGACTAGCAAATACTGAGGCAGGCCGCGCCCAACATATTGCAAAAAACCTTTTTCATCACTTTCCAACATCCAACATTTTCTACGAACCTACGAACATTTTGTATGAAAATGCGTTGCGCTGCGGCCAGTTTTTTTTTTTTTTTTTTATATGGGACAACATCCACACAAGGTCTTCAGGTCCCGAACTAGGCAGATCCTGTACTACGGTAACCTGATGACTGATATACATACTTATATACATATACACACCCAGACACAGGTCAAACAGACATGTTCATGCACACAAATGTTTGACTTGTCCGGGGATCGAACCCGGAACCAGCGGCTCAGAAGGCAGGGTTGCTACCAACTGCGCCAACTGGTCAGTTGCAGCTATAATGTGCGCGTGCCTTTAATCGACTTTTGTTGCTGGCTGTACCTAGGTCTCGTATTCATGTCAAAGTCATATGTAGCTGTATCAAAAGCTGTTTCCTGTAACTACAAATACAAATAACAAATAGTTGGATGCTTTGCGTGTGTTCCTTCATATCAATGGACAACAACACCCTGTTCGTTTTCCATCTTATGCATTCAGCCTTACCTGTTTAAGACTGAATGCAGGTCATCATTTACTTTAAGCTTCGAGTTATTGTAGCTACATCAGCTGACGAACGTAAGACGTCACAGATCACAGATCTCTTTTCTATTGGTTGTTCTAGCTTGAAGAGGCGTTTGGTAGCAGACAGTAGCAAACAATCGCTTAATCGATTTGGCATTCTGGTAAGGAATCTCTTCTAGGATTACCACGTATATATGTTAGTGCCAGTCTATGCGGTGATGAATACCAGGCCTGTCACAGCACTTGCTGGTTAATAATGACCATTCCGTTCATTTTGACAATTCAAAAACATTCAGCGTGATTTACGTTGGTGAGGACACGAATTTCTCATATGAAGCAATGGATTAGCAATATCCTTCAAAATCCGTCGGATCGTGATTGAAAGTGTGTTTTCTTTAAAAATACTTTTTAGCTTCCTGTTCCTTCGCAAAAATATTATATTTAATTTACTTATATTTTGGGTAATCACTCATGGTTTACCAAACTATAGATTACCTATACAAGAAAATGGCTATGACACATGCTATGACGCAGCAGTTGGAAATTGTATGTTTATATGTTGTTCAAATTGCATATAATAAATCATTCGTTTTTGAACTTTATGAGCTGTTTCTTCCGTAGTTTTAAACGCCAAAAAATATAGTCATTGATTAATAAATCAATGACTATAATTTTTGGCGTCATTAATAAATGACTGCAAAGTTTACAACATTATTAGGTTACTAGTTTCTGCCCGTCGCTACTTCGTTCGCGTGAAGTCTATCGTTTTAAAATAAAACATACCTATCCTATGGCACTTGACAATCGTTTAGTTTTCTATCAGTGAAATATTTTTTGTAATCGGGTCAGTAGGTCCGAAGGTTACCCCCACATACAAACTCACAAATTGTATCTGTTTATAACATTATAGTAAAAATAGATATTGCTTTAAAAACAGGTAGCAGGGCAACGAATACATGCACAGTGCTTTGGCAATCGGACATTACAGTACCAGCAGTGACAACGGCTTGCTTGTTCTGTAGGTTTTTCTATCGCGTGGTTGGTACCTACCTATCCACATATCCTCGTTGAGTAAGTCGAAGAGATATGTTGAACTTGAACCAACTAAAACCACAAGGTGATTTCATTGATTATTTTGTTATTTAAATTATTCAATTTACTTATAATGAGTTGTATTCTGATCGACTAGAAGATGGCATTTAGATACTTTCAAAGGCATACTTAGGTATTTACTTCAGCTTACCATTGCCGTCTCAATAGGTTCGAAGAGACTTTATCTAAAACATAAAGATCGAATGTTTTAATTACATCATTATAACAATGAATCTCCAGGACATGCAGTTAGAACCATTAAACCACTGAACATACCTACCGGTGCTCCTCGTGTACTGTTCCTTATGCCATGCTCCCTGCATGCCCCAGGGATAGCTTTTTGGGCCTAAAATATCTCCCAGAAGATATAGGTAGGAACAGCGATTACTGCATATCTATGTAATTGGCAAGTAAGTACTTGTAGGTACATAATAAACCTCTTGGTCGCGTCACAATATTATAACGTAAGGCGTGCGCCTGGAGTGGTAAAATTCTTATTAAATATTTGAGCCCTTAGCTTCGGTAGTAAAACGAATTTAATTTTAATAAAATAAGGCGTTTCTAGAATCTTTCAAATGTAGGTATATAAATAAATATATACCTAAGGGTTTTTGTTATCTAATAATTAGTTCTGTTTCTTAGAAAATGTCTAGCGACTTTGATCGCGTGGGTCCTGTATGAAGCCAAACGTTTTACAAATTGTTAACCAATATTTATTTTTCTGTACTTAGTTAAATATAGAAAAAGAACTACCTATCTACTTAAAAAAAAAACACAACAGTTAAAAAGATATATTTTCTTAATTGGTATGAGTTGGAGTACCTATATTCTGTTGAAGAAGCTTTAGGTAAGCTCGGTCTCCGAGAAAACCAATAAACAATTTTATCTTCTCTTGTACATCATTATCCAGATTATTATTTCCAGAAATATGTATTTTTAAGTATCTGTGTAGGAGGTAGACATTCAGAATCACATCTCTATAAATATCCCATCTCATCTAAGAAATAATTCAAAGAAGCCTTAGGTTTTTCAATAACAAAAATACTTAGGAGGGGTCGGTAATACCACAGCACTCACGATTCTAGAAGTGTGCGTTCAAACCCCAGACAAGAGGTAGGTACAATAGGCATGCGGCATTCCCTAATTCCGGTGTGTTGCGCAGAAGTGGTGAACCAACTTTAGGAAAAGCCTATTTTCATACAGAATTAGTCGATGGTTAATTTCTTCTTAAAAGCCAGTATACATTTTATTATGGATCTGTTTAAATTAGCGACAAAAGCAAGTAATCACAGCCTGGGCGGTCAACCACCCCGCTTCCAACCTGACCGGTAAGCCCGGTAGATATGAGCTATTTTCCGTTTTATTTTTTTGTTAGTTACTATGAGTTATCAAGAACTAGCGACTCGCCCCTTCTTTACGACTTTACAAAACACAAAGATTTCTTTATTAAATGTAAGTTAAATATCGATAATAATACACATAAACAACGTTGAAAACCGCATCAAAATCCTTTGCGTATTTTAGAAGTGCAACGCGGTTACACAGACAGACACGAACAGCGATTTTAATTTACCTGTAGATGGATAATAAAGTAAAGTATTATAATATTCGTAATAAGTGTCTGGGTAGGAAGGTATTGAAAAACACAAAATAAGACTGGTTTGAGATGAATTTCTTTTATAGTAAGAGTCTAGTTGTAAGGTCACATGCCAATAATATGCGTCAGTCACAGATGCGAGCCTGTTCCGGTTTGTCAATGATTTTTAGTTTATCGTTTACAATGTGAGTCTTTATATTTTGCACATATCAAAATGAGGGAATCTATGCTTAATTTTACCGACGGAAAATATATTTTAAAAAATCTAAATATTTTTTATATTTTATGGAATATAAAAAAAAAATTGTTCGCTACTGTGACCCCAGTGTAAGCAAAACGGTATAACTTTTAAACTAAATGATCTATCGCGATGAAACAAACTTCATAATGGTTGGAAGTAATTAGGCGTCCTCATAAAATGAAAATTGTGTACAAAAAACTACCCTTAATTGAAAATAAACATGTTATCTTAGCAAACATCTGTTTTTTTTTCATAATGTTTTACATTAGTCTAAAAATATCTCAATAAGACGCCGTAAGTATTACCTACCGTTTTTATAACTTTAAGTTATTTTTCATCGTATTAGCCACCTAATGGTAAAAATTTCATGTTTTTAACTCAATCCCATTATTTCTTATCGACTGTTAAAGAAATGCCCAGCGCACGGGTACGCACTATTGTTTAGCAAGTAGCCTTAAAAAAAAAAAAGAACATCGATTAAAAAAAAAACGGTCGGTAAACTTAAGCATAGATATTATGTAAGTCGCACGGGTATGCACGATTGTTTAGCAAGCAGCCTTTAAAAAAAAATAGATTAAAAAAAAAAACCGTCGGTATACTTAAGCATAGATATGTAAGTGCGATATTATTATATTATTCTCTCATTTCGATATGTGCACATTATACTCGCACTGTACCTATATAAATTAATATCTGGTTAAGTCAGGCCTCCGTCACTCCATGTACTTGCGCGCTATAATTACCTACCGCTCGAGCGAGCGCTCTCGGACCGCTTGCGGTCCAAATTCGGTTCACTGCGATTGCTGTAGGATCGCGCGGTGCGAAGCAATCACAACTGTACGCTTGAGCATTTAGGCACATTTTAGCATGCAGTGGTTGTTGAGGCGACGGAGTAGGCTATTATCTCAATAGGTATTGGAAATTTTCTACTGAGTGAAGTATCTGTTACGCAGTAACTATTTAGTAATCTGTGGTTAAGTCCCTGCATGTAATAGGGGGCGAAGTTATGGCCATCAACACAAATTGACACAAATTCAGACTCCGGGCTGCTTCTGAGAAAGCAAAATGTGGGTGCACTATTGGTAAACCTCTGCCTAACATTTCTGGAAACATAGGCGTGATGTTGTTATGTTAAATAAATATGTTTACTATGTAATACTATAAATGCGAAAGAACTCTGTTTCGATTTTTGTGTTTGTTGTGCCATGACACAGGCTAAGGGGGCATCCATTAAGTACGTGATTTTGGCAATTATTCGACTCCCCCTCACCCCCTGGTGAAATGTCGTGCAATTTCCCTCTCCCCTCCCCTAATATCACGTGAGATTTTTTTAAATGCATACTTTTAATCTCAATAAGTTAATCTGAGTTTAACTGCGCTGGGTTTATTAAAAATAACATTTACATTTTTTTATTTATTTAATACTAGTTACGACTAGTGTTTAAGATTTCTAAAAACGTAGTCTAAATCTGTTTACTGATTCAATCCGTGAATTTCCCTGAATAGTATCATTCATTTTAAGAGAGTATATTTTAGTGGAGAAACATTTTCATTTAATTTAACCCAGTTTTCTCGCAATATTATGCTGTTTCTTGTGGAATAAAAATTACGTGATATCTGCCGAGGCCCCCCTCTCCCCCACGTGAGATTGGGTTAGATTCGACTGGAAATGTAAACGCCTAACGTAATTAATGGACGCCCCCGAAGATATAGGATTTTTAATTTCAAGGCTAGGGCAACCGGGCAAGGGCTATAACTATGCTAACCTATCATATATTATCCAAGCCATTCCAGTCTTACCAAGGGGTATCGGATTACCCAGTAACTGGGTTGTTGAGGACAGATAGGCAGTAGCTCCATGAAAAATACTGGTATTCAGGTCGACTGCCAGTCTAAGCGGATGCGGTTAGGCTGACAGCCAACCCCGACTTGTGGGCCTAGGCTTATAATGAAGAAGATAATATTTACTAAGCAGTCAAAAAAAAACCTAAATATTTTATTTCACGACCTACATGGGCACATATGCAACGTCAGAAGCTAGGTGCACTGGTCCAATTGGTCGTTTCCTATGGAGAAGAGACGACAAGAAACAGGGAAAACAATTATAAGGAAATACTGCGAAAATTACATATTTCGCAATATTTGTGTCCCGTATAATAATATTATTAATATTTTTATTTAAAACTTTAATCAACGTGCAAGATGAGTAGTTTACCTCGACATTGGAATATAATATATGTCTACGATGCAGCCTTGGCGTCTTTTATATTATAAAACGTATTTAATTCAAGTGCCCCTGGATTTTAGTTTACCTTGTCGTTATCCTCAGCATGCTTAGCACCTTAAAACATGCTAATCTCTAATGATAAAATCTAATGAGGTTTTCTGTTTGACTGATCTTTGTTCGGTGATTTCGAAGGAGTCCACAAATACGGAGGTCACACTGAAAGTTTTCAGAATAGGCCAGTAAGAAAATCATCCGATGAAAAATGTATTTAAATTTCGAACTCAACAACAATGTTACGATAGACTTCGATTAGCATTTCATGACGAAGCTCCATCCCATGTCACTGTATACAACTGGTTTAATGAGTTTAAACGTGGTCGAAGCAAACTCACTGATGATTCGCGATAGGGACGCCCTATTACGGCGATCACCGAAGATAACGTCACTCACGTTACGGGGAATATCCCACGGGAACGCAATAATGGGATTAAAAGTACCCTATGTGTTAATCCAATTAAACAATGTATTAATTCCGTAATAAATTGTTTTCATATAACTCGCGGCGCACGCCATTAAAGCTCCCAGTCGGCATGATTTTTTCCGACCTCTTCAACAATCATCGTCATATTTCAGCCAATTTTCACAAAACATTAATGAATTATACACCTAAACCTTCCTCATGAATCACATCGTCCATTGGTGAATATCCGTTCGGTGGTTCTTGAATTTATCGCGTTCAGATAGACAGACATACAGGCAGACGCGGCGCGGCGGCGGCGGCGGCGCGGCGGTGACGGGGAGAGTTTGTTCTATAATAATTATGTATTGATAATGTAAGTTTAATTGTTTGTTATCTTTAACTTCGAACGTCATGCATTCTGAGTTAAGTATCTAGACGCATTTGCAATTCAGAATTCAGATTGTTTCCATGCAAAAAGGTTTTCAAAGTTTTTAGCACGGAATCGAATTCCAGTGCTCCAAGTCTAAGGTTTCATTATCAAGTCAAAGCATTTATTTCAAGTAGGCACATAAAAGGCACTTTTGAACGTCAACATTTACATTAAAATAGAATTGATTCTAGTCGCCCCTGTGAAAAGGTAGTTTCGTATGGAGAAGAATGGGCAAGAAACTCCACCGTTACTCTTTTAAAATGTGTTACCTACAATATTTCGTATACATTAATTATATAATTATATGTGAAGACGATGCACCTATAATAAAACTACCATACCACAATAGGTGAAAATAATAAAAAATGTAGCAATGACAAATAAGTTAATTATGATTGTGATATGTACTTATATGTATCATTGTTTTTTTTTTACAATCATTACTGAATCCTTGTACTCTCTACTACTCTGTACCTTTATGTTTACTAAAGCTACGGTTTCCCAGAAGAGCGGTGGCCGTCACATAACGGCCGCAGTGACGGCCTTCGTGAAAATGATGGCAGCGGGATTTGACTTTACGATGTCAAAAAACGCTCTCTACTGAAGCTCACAAACGTTTTCATTCGACGGTGGATGGCAGACGCTATGTGGCGGTCACCTCAGGCTTGGGAAAGTCCTTATAAGATTCTCTTAGCCAGGCGCGGATCTAGGTTTTCACTCAAGGGGGGTGCAAATGTTTCTTTCTGGGTAGATGGGGGACGGGGGCACGGAGGAATGTCTCAAGCCATGAAAGCCCTTAAAAAAAAAACTATCGTACCCATTTTCTGTAAACTTAACAATTTGCCCCATTTCGAGGATGAGTACGACTTATACTATTAAATGATAAATGATTTTATTTCTGTAAGTAGGTTTGTACCCGTGGTACAAACACTTTTACACGTCATTAATATTTTAAAAACTAGATGAGGTCGGCGTTTCCTATCTGACTACTCTAAGAAGAAAGACCGAAACAAACATAGAGGTCACAGTCTCTTTTAAAGTCTAGACATAATCTTGGTCAGATTATGTGAAGACCATGTAGATTGGTGTCTGAAATGGTCTTCTGAGGAAAGAACGTTATTAAGTATACTTATCTTAGTAATACCTACGAGTATAAGTACCTACCTATACAAAGTAAAAAAAAATGTTTATGTCTAATTTAGAGCTTTAGACTCAGTTTGGTCGAAGCCCAAGAGGGGCAATTGCACCCGTTGCCCCCCCCTGTATCCACGCCTGCCCTAAGCACATAGGGGGTCGGCATGGGCGGCCAAATCGAATTATATATGTTGTTGCCCGTCTGTGCCGAATCGTGCCGACCCCAACAAGTGTGTACAGTGTAGCACGCCAAAGGTATAAGCAGCAAGTTCCCGTCGGTTTCTGCTTTTCCCAATCAATCAGGAAGTTAATAGGTACAGGCTATCGTTGTACGACCTCTTTGTTATTTGTTATAGGTATAGCTAGACCGGGAAGTACCTACTACCGCCATTCCTATGTCCGCTGCCAAGGATCGTTATTGTGCTCCGTTTAAACAGGAATGAGAGCTTCTTAGACATTTTGCACACTACGAATACCTACTTGCTCGCTAATGTCGAATTACATGTCATGCAAACTTATCTTAAAGTGAGTCATTATAGCCTGACTAGAGCTAGGCTCGGGAGCCCTAGAGTCCTTCGTTATACGTTCGGAATTCAATACAGCGCTCGTGACATAAGACACTGCTTAGTGCCTTAGTGAATAATCTACTTCCAGCTTTATCTGTCCCTAGGATGCAATCCATGCAACTGTTATGCCTCTAGTTTTGCGGACTTATAGAGGTCACAGGCGGCGGTGACCTCGTACCATCAGGTAGGCGACCTGCACTCATAACAACTCACTCCCCCCCCAGACCCGAAGAGGCCCGCAGCGGCGGGCCGGCACCAGTCGGGGGTTGCGGAAGTATCGTACGTTCCCGCGACCCCCGGCGTGGGTGTGAGATGGAACACCGGGGTGGTTTTTAGCCAGTCAGAGTCTGATAGTCCCCGCTGCCAGCCCCAGGGCGGCGGCCGTCCATGAGCATATTCCACCTCGGAAACAAAAAAAAAGGTGACCTGCTTGTTTCACACCGAACGGCCGTAAAAAAGATTTATTTTTGAGATAGGATTGTATTTAGAAAGATATTTGTGAGCGAATAATAATGTAGGTATTAAATAAAATCTAACCGATGAAATGATCCCAGCGCTAATAAAATGTTTAAAACTATGACCGGTTTCTTTTGTAAAATATTTCTTATAGGTACCTGCTTAAAAATATGTCGCATATCATCAGGTGAGTTTGATAGAAAACTTCAAAATGCTGGCCTAACATGAATAGATTCGTGGATTATTCACGTGATCAAGGTTCATTGGATTTACCCGAGAGTTTGTTATTGAATTAATTACTGTTTAAGACGTCAACACTATGAATTTGAAATAGGCTCATCTACCTAATATATACCTATTCTGTGACAAAAATAGACGGAAGAGTAATGCATGCGATTGCCTTTTAGTTTAAAACAATGTGATACGGATAATATGGATAACCCTACTTTTTAGGGTGCCAACGTAACTCTATTACTAAGCCTACGCTGTCCGTCCGCTCGCCTGTCTGTCAGCGGGCTGTATCTCATGAACCGTAATAGGTAGACAGTTGAAAATTTCACAGAGTGTTTTCTATTTCCGCTATAACAACAAATAAAATAAATCTAAAAATTAAAGGGGGTCCCCATACAATAAACACGTTTTTTTTTCAAATTTGCAGTGTTTAATTTTGTACGGTGGTAGGCACGGAACCCTTTGTGTGCGAGTACGACTCGTGTTTGGCTGACATTGCGACTAAAAGCATTTATTTTGCGACTAAAATCTGTATTGCCCGGTTCCTGATGGAGTTCCGCCATTCCATCCATTCGATATCATGACAGTTTGACACAATGTGTTTCTAGACTCTCATTTACAAGGTGTAAATAAATATATTAACTGAAAATATGAATTGGGGTCATAACAGTTTTTAGATTGGGACCAATCGTGAAATTGCGAAAACTAAATCCCAAAATTCTCTTACATTTTGTCGAGCAGCTGATCCTTAGATTTCAGGGTTGGTTCCTTAGTAAAGTTGTTCATAATGATGACTTGATAGTTCAATTACCCGTTTTCAAGTAAGTATCAGGTTTTTATTTTTAACAATTGTTAAATATTTCAAAGAAGTACCTACACCTTGTATACAGAAGTCAAACTCAAAGCATTTATTTCAAATAAACCAATTACAGGCACTTTTGAATTGTCAAGGGGTCGAACTTCGCTAATATTGATAACCTTGTCATCTCAATAGGTATTAATTAGTTTATCTGAGATGCTCAGCATCCGGGCACTATTCAGATGTAATGGCTAGATTAGGTAACTATCATCCAGAATATTAACGTCCTCACATTAGTATTTATTAAACTGGTTTGACAACTTGTATGACGGCATCTATTTTTATTTCGCAGCAAAATTGAAATATCAATCCGTGGACATGTTAAAGAATCCTATAATTTTATTAACGGCTACATCCGATTCGAACGAATTTTCGCATCGCCAAATTTTTTTTTCTACTTTTATTTTTGTATCACTGTATAACGGATGTTGAAAGTTATAGAACTTGGTGCTTCCATGGAAAACTAAATGTTTCAAAAATTACCGCCTATCGAAATGATTGGTGAATTCACGAAGATTCATGATTTATCTCTAACATAAATAAGTATTAAGTTTCAGTTACGACGATTGGTAGCTGAAACTGCTGAAAGTTCGCAGAGAGTCGCATCCCATTTAGGGGACTACATGGCCTAAACTCAACTTTTATAATGCCTAAAAGTAAGTATATGATCCACTGCAGTAAACAAAAATGTATATGATATTCTTCAGGATATAATGCTAGTTAGATAGTGTAATGAAAACATAATATAACTAATTTGGTACGATAGAAAAAAGTCACGAAAATACACTCATTCATTAGACATGCAATCATTCTGTTTTTTTTTCAGATTGTTCTCCAAGCAACATAATTATTACCGTGATAGTGTTTCAATTTTTTAGTCCAATCAATAGATTTTTTGTAAATAGAGAATTTTGCTTCATATTTTGTAATAACTTACCAGCTTTGTGTCATTGCGCTTTCTTTCTTTTCTATGCAGTCCGACAGTGACCGCGCTTTAGCTGTTGTCAGCCCCTTAAGTAGTTTATAAAAAAGAATACCAGCATATTATTGTCAGGGCAAGCATAATCAGCCTATAATATTCCCACTGCTGGGACGCAGGCCACCTCTCTTCGAGAGGGAGTGGGCCGTAATCCACCACGCGGGCCCAGTGCGGGTTGCTAGATGTCACATGTCTTCGAATTTTTAGTTCTAGGACATGTCGGCTTTCTCACGATGTTTTCCTGCACCGTTTTGAGAGCAGTGGTGATGAAATTATTTACACAATGTAAAGCGCCTGACTGGGTTCAAACCTACGACCTACAACTGGTAAGTTGCGGCCGCCACCACTGCTCTTACAGGGCTGAGGGCAAAGGTAGATTATCATGAATTAGGTTAGTCTTAGAATTTCAACCTACTCGTAACTTGGTAAGTCTAGTGTCAAACGTGCTTTAGTTTTTGAAGAAAGACACGACTTAAAAAAACTTTACTAGGTACTTACGAGGTCACTGACTTGTTACCAAATTAATAAGGTTCACGGATGGGAAGGTGGAGCTACGAATTTTTTTATGAACATAATGTGTGATGTTTTCAACACATTTCTAACATGTTCATAAATTAATTCACCTTTTTTTTGCGCCAATGCTGCTTTTTTATACTTCACAAGATTTTCGTGCCTGACGATGGCGTCACTCAGGGTGAATTTCGTACAAAAATAGCATCCAAATTTCTGACATTGCCGGTGGATTTTCCAAAAAAAATCTTTCATACACAAACCTTGTCCTGACTACACAACAAATACAGAATTAGTCAGTGATGCGCGTACAAACATTTTTGGCAATTTATTTTTATTTATTATATATCATATAGATTAAAAAGCCTTTTAAAATGCGCTATAAATTTCCAGTCTCTTTTTTTAAGGTTTGTTATTTTATAATGACAAAGTCTGTGATAACACCACACTGATTATTCTTCTTGTACCGGAATGGATTTTAAAACAGAATGACGGAATAATTACATCATTATATACTCGAAAATCCACTTAATTTTCGCTATGTTCAGTGATATTCACTCTGATGCTTAAAACCAGGATGTTTTTAATTTGTTTCCAAATTCGCAGAAAAAAAATGCATAAACTATCTTTTTTTTTTCGTTTAATGTCATTCACTTCTGCATGATAACAGTAGCCAGTGTGGCTAAAAGTGTAGTTGGTATTTTATTTAATGTTCCTAGACTAAATAAGGATCTCTAAAAATATCCGCATTCATACGATATAATTATAAACTAGTTTGCTCATCATAGTTTTGAATCCATTTCATAAAGCTACTCAAATCCGCGAACTCACGGTCGTTATATTAATTTGCATAATAAAACATTGTACGAAACAAGTGGTATTTTTAAAATTGTTATATAAAATATTTTTTAAGGGAGTATGAAGTCAATGTTCATATTATTATATGAACATTGACTTCTAGGTCAGCTCTTCGCCCGCGACTTCATCCTCGAGGATTTCGTACTTAATTTCCCCTTGGTACTTCAATGGCGCCTCCACCCGCTTAAAGGTGTAGTGGGTACAACGGTTAAGGTATCTCAGGCCCTTGCAAATTCTAAAAGTATATTTTTCTCAAAATTAACCGGTCCGATTTTGAGACAAATAATTTTGTCCTAACAGAAGTATTAATAGGTACCGTATCGCTATTGGTTCATAGACCACTTCCCATACAAATGAGCTCATTCACCTTAGTCTCTGAGAGAGTGTTTGAGACATAATTTATAAATTTAGTGAATTGTCCTTTTATTCGTGTAAAACAAAGGTTATCTTCATATCGGCGGCATTACCTTCCCCACAACAGAATGCCGTACGACATGACACTATAAAAATAACTAAACTAAACAGGCTGTCTCTAAATCAGTTAAATCACGATTTTTCTAACGGCTTCCGCTGCAGAGCTTTTTTGACCATTTTTGTACATGGAGTCCCCACTGAACTTGGCATCCAAAGTTATGGCTAAGAACAATCTGTGTCTTCGGGTCTCACCCCTTCACCCTTTATATAAACACATTAGTTTACACTTGTCTAACATGAGGTAGCGTATACTTAATGCATTTAGTTTTTTCTCGTTAATACTTCCTCTTACATACACACAATGTAACAAAAATATAGAAAACACTTATTTTAAACATACATATGTAAGACGGGATGTTAATTATTATTTATAGAGTATTTTTGAGACGGTCAACGCGAACGGTCAGCTAAAAAACGACTTATCTTATGACCTCTTACTTACATCAAAGGAGAAAAGAAAAAAAAATATGTCTCATTATCAGAGGTCGGTATTAGGTAGAGTTATTTATGTACTTACACTGATTTCATACAGCGAAAGAATAAAGTGGATATGCCTCGAATCCCGAGATTAATTATAAAGAGCAAAAATATTCCGTGATTTATTAAATAAAGAAACAGTTAATTAATAATAACAATAACAAAACCATAGTCAGCACGCAAACCATAATCAGTTAACTTTGACCTAATGCTGCATTCAGGAAAGTCTGCGGACCAACGGACACCTCAACAACTTACAGCAAATGAATCGTGTTTGAGCTCATTCAATTATCCTCAATGAGTATTTGACTTAAAGACGGTGACCATAGTCCAATGATGCAACAAGAAGGTGATCACAGGAATGCAGCCTTACTAATCGTAGACCCACCGAGTAAGGACTCATTGGATTGGTCTAGATTTATAGTCAAGGATGATGATGTTACAGGAAGGTGGTCGATCAAGGATGTCAGGTTATTGAAACATAGCTATCTGATAATAAATAATAATATAAATGTTTAAATATTTTGGTGGAAAAAATGTGCAAGTATCTGTTTACAATGTAGTAAATCAAAAATCAAATTGAATGAAAAATCACATATTTAAATAAGGATGAGAACCAGCACTTTTTGAGCGTCAGAACTACATGAGTCAGGCCCCCAAAGCGTCTGCCCTTAAACCACTCCCGAGTGTTTTAACTGGGACAAAGCAGTGGCGTGGCGCAACAAACTCTCAATCAACACGACTGTGTGTTAATCAGGGGTTCTTAACTTGTTCAAAACCTAAGTACTTGGGTTTTTAGTAAATGTTAATTATAGTTCATTAAAATTTTAGAATCTTCCTTCGGTTCTAGCTGATTACAGATACATTTTTAATTTAAAGTTGATGTTCTGAAGGACACCTATGTTTTTGAATGTTCGATTTACGCACATTTAAATCAAAGATATTAATTTTTTTAAATAATCATCATGATACATAATCAATTATGATGGTCATCTGTGACCCCAAGGTGAGATATTATAGATGCAGAGCGGTCAGCTTGTAGCCAATCATGAATCTTGTACTCAAGGAGGTTGACTCACTTCCGGATAACGGAAATAAAAAGTCTGCCCTTTGGCATTCTGAGCATTGTTTTAGTCTGGGAATGTTTGAGGATACATCGTAAGCGTCGTATGCAGTTATCAAATCATTAATATACATTTAACCGCAGATAACTTACCTAAATAAAGAACGTAGGTAGGTACTTGTACTTATTAATGTTACTGCGAATTTGCGACTTTTTTCTCTGTGCGAATTCTGCAGCCCACGGCGGTGTTTAATTTTTATAAAGCGTTTGTTTTTCTAATGCCTATGGGCATGAGAATAATATTTTTTGATTACTAGGTTTTATTCTTTATGATGTAGGTATTGAAAACGTGCGGCGTTGGGCGATGTTGCATTGTTTAATTTACGTGCGAGATTCTTCTTCTTTTTGATATACCTAGGTACTTATTCTGCTGGCTAGCTACTTAAAATTACCGTGTGTTTAACAAGAAAGCTTTGCAAAACATATCAATGCATAAAATATTTATTTATATATTCTTTATAGTACACCACAAAAAACATAACAACAAAAATTAAACTGAACACTACTTAAAATACCTATTTATTTATTGAATACTTTAAGCGTAGGTACAAATGTACAGAGGTGGACTTAATGTAGTCAACCATTGGGTGGTGCAGAGACAAACAGTGTAGTAACAAATGTAGGAATAAATATTTTTAAATATAAAGATAGCCTAAATATATAATACCTATTATTTGTAGCTTTTCAGTCCGTTTTTCGTTCATCTCTTCCAATGATTAATATTTAGAGGAGGTACCTAAAATAGGACCTAAGTGGAGTAAATAGTACCTACACACGACGACATATCAAGCTATACATTTCCAGTTTTAGCTGACCTCGCATTGTATAGATTTTTCGTAAAATGAGAAGTCAGCTTGTACTGGAAATTATAGTTTGATATGTCGTCGTGCGTACCAGGTAATATTAGGCACCAACAGGGTTGAGGATTACATTGACTATTAAATCATTAGGTACCGAATGGGATAAGTTACTATTATTTATTGGCGTAAAATCTCATTATTGTAAATAGGCGTATCAAATAGCAATAAGTTCTATTAATTGAGCTCTCTGTCCAGAGCTGCCATGAACTACTCTTTAGTTAAAGGAGTCCAGCTCATCCCGCCATATTCGTCCGGCCTGCCCCTATGTTGCCTGCCATTAATATTGATCGTCTAACATGGTGCAGATATGTCCACCTCAATTCCATGCTTTCCGAGTGGCATCAGTACAATAAAAAGTGTTTTTTTTATGTATTCTGGTGATTATATAACCATTTAAAAATACGATTTTATTATGAAACTATTTGTTTTGTAATACTGGTTATTCAAATTGCACTGCAGTTTGGCTACGTGTGTACCTATCACAAGATGTGTTTCCTTTTTTTATTCTAATGTTGTTTATAATGTGAAAGGTCAATCAGTGACCTTTGTTTACGCAGTAGATTTTAATTATTATATAACTACGTAAGTGATACAGACCTTTACATCATTATAGAGATGAAAATAACAGACGTTCCGGTAATGCGTTGTTCGATTTAAAGCAAATTATTATTAATATACAGGGCTACTTGTAACTCGACGTTTATCCGTCAGGTGCTGATAGGGGGGCCAGAATGAAACAAATCGAACCCCTCATATGTATGGCCGCAATTCAATAGATATCGAGATATTTGAATTTTAAGGGTTTTTAGATATTTACCCAAAAATTGACATTTAATTCCAAATAATTATTTATTTATTTATAACAGCTTAAACTATCATTACAGGGTTTATTCTAATGCGACAGTTAAGAACTTAAACTATTATCCTAAGCTATATCCTTAAAATAACCAAATTAGAAAAATTAAAACTAACAACATTATTAAATTATTACACCATTTCAACACAAAACATAGTTAAACATAATTACTACATAATATGGTACAAACATAACACAAACATACTTTACTGACATTAAGAAAAAATTAAGTATTATCTTGGTTATAGCATAATATAAATAGTGATAATACCCTTGCAAATTGACTCAAACAACATGTAAACACATCAATCTGACTTTGAAGGTCGTTGATGGTACGGATAGCTCTGGTAAGGGGTGCCTTGGCAAGCAGGTTAGTTCTGGCTGTAGGTACCAGTAGCAGTGGCGGGCTGCGCCGCCTCCACACGTAGCGGTCCGGTGACACACAGACTCAAGCGCTGCAATACTCCCGGGTTACTCTCCACTCCACGAAGCACCCTCACCAAGTAGGCGACCAGCGTAAACTCCAGTCGGACATGCAGTTGATTATAGCCAACCATGCCCAGGACAAACAGATTGGGATACATCAGTGGATAAAACGGAGTCCGCCTTTGAACAGTATTTTTTTTTACTTGTGCATAAAGTTTTAATAAATACATAAATAAATATACCCCATATAATTTCCTGTACAAATGGCGCGTGAACTTGTTCTGAACGCGCTCCAACATTACAGAGTAGGTACTTAGCTTCATGTGGAGCCCATATGACCGCACTATGTTCCAAATGACTCCAGACTAGTGCATCATACAGGACCCTAACTGCTGTAATGTTTGTGAAGCTTTGTGTCTGTCTCAGAACAAATCCCAAGTTTCTGTACGCTAAATAATAAAACTACTTATTGAATGGATACCATTATTGTAGCTGGCACTTCAATTAAGCTATGAGCATAATTAAAAGTACTTATGTCAACAATAGTACATTGTTATCCTAGGGGTGAAAGTAACTTATTTAGTCCCGAGACGGGGTTTGGCGCACGAGGGTAGCGAGGGCGCCAATAGTTCAAGGGACTAAATAAGTCTTTAACCCGAGGTAAGCACTGTGCTTTTCATTACGAATACAAAGAAAGTAAAAAACAAGAATTAGCTAAAGAAAAAATGAGCCTCTTCTCTTATGAAGTCAGGCGTTAAATCCTTATCTGAATCAGATGAACTCATTGTATTAATACAAATCTCTGATATACGGAAGTATAAACAAAACTCTACAACTCGAAAAAACAAATGAAGATCGGATTGCCGCTTTCCCGCCAATTTTTTTGTTCTGTGGCTGGCTGCTTGCTATTCAGCCATTATTTTTCATTACCATCATTGGAAAAATTGTAAATATTTTGCCCAAATCTATGTTATTTTAAAGAAACAGTTTAAATCAAATCAAATCATTTATTTCCTTGCAAACATGGGTATAATATACATAGGTGTTTTTTATGATACAGTTAAAGTCGTTTAAAAAAATATATTCTATAATTAATACTTAACTTTATGTTATTTCAATTTTACATCGCGCTGTAATCGCGTGGCTGTATAGGAAGTTGGAACATGGTTCAATAGAAATGTGAAAATAGAACTAGGTTTTTTTTAATAATTTGACAGCTGTCAGTTGAACGATTCTCCCTAGGGCTGAAAAGTATTACTTTCAACCCGCTCCTCAGGCAACTTCAGACCTACTTTCAGAGTATGATTAATGAAAAATAATTAAAATGATGAGCGATTCAAGAATAATACCTTACCAATATTTTCACTTTAGTATTCAAAAAATTACGTATCGTTAAAAAAAATCGCTTATACATTGGGGAGTTCAATTTGTGATCCAGTAAATCCTGACATAATTATTTACAGGGTGGATTTTTGAGATGAAGCAATAAGGGCAGGTACCTTAACGGTTGTCGCTACAAGAAAACGGTCTTAAGAGACTTGTCCTTAACTTTTTGAAACATTTTGATCGGCATCATTCACAGATTTAAAAAAATAATTACTTTCAGCAAGAAAGTGGGCAATTTTCACAGACTTTTCTTGATGCCGATCGATCCTGTTGTTTATAAGGATCAGAATACTCAAGGTTCAACAAAGCAAATAGCTCAAGTGGGAAGCGCCAGGGTAGCCCGCCAAATTTAAATTCCTTCTGCAATTTGCAGGTATGTTGAACAAAATATGATTCGCGACAGTAACAAGTATGTATTGACAGAATTATAATCATCAAAATCATCAATACAACCTTCTTAGTTCATATAATCCCACTGAATGACTATTACTGGAAAAGTAATTCAATGGGATTATTGCTGAACTGCTTTGCAAACCTAAGTTCGACTTCCAAATAATTCTATTTTCGTGCTTCTTTTTTACATTTTGTTAAAGTATTATAATTATGATAGTTCGTAGAACGTACACAGATAAACACAAAGGTTAGGCCTCTTCTGTCATCTTTAGTTAGAATAAAAATAGATATGTATGGATAGGCGACTGTTAACGAGAAATCCCGTGTGTTTACTGTTATAGTTATTATTTTAGTGATAGCTGTGCGTCAGGAATATTTTGTATGAATGCATCAGTCAATGTATTGCCATTAGGTAGCATATGCAGGCACGCAGACGTTCATTAATTCACTATAAACGAAAAACTTCGCAAGCAATGGGAAGTTGCTACTGAAGGCTGCGGGTGTTGACCTCTGAATGACCTGTGGTGCTATTCTCTAAGGATACAGCCTTGCGCACAGCGGCGAAACACGCCATTTTACACGTGTTTCGCCGCTGCGGCAGCGCTACGCGCACGGCTGTATCCTTATAGAATAGCACTACTGCTTATCACACGGACAGCTGTACGTCACCTGCTCCCGCGGCACCAGTCCTAACTCTCTGTATAACGGGGGTAATAATACCCCTACTGAGACCAAAACTATAAACGTAGTATACCGGGAAATTTTATAGAAATGTGGCTGTTATTTTTAGACTATCGTGGTGTCCTACGACTTCCACGCGAACGAAGTCGCGGGCTGAGCTAGTGGGCAATAAAATAATATTTTTTGTAGCTATTCTCGCAGCCTAGCTTATAAATATGCATTATTTTATCAAAAAAAAAATCGTAAGTTTAAAGGTATTTTGACCCTAAGATTCGTAAATTTTTTACGTATTCGTTGAACTGGTTGTAGCATAAATTTAATTAATTCCGATAGTAGCATTAGTATTGGACTGAACTATAAATAGATGACATTTCTACATTAATTATTCCCGCATTCCTGTCTTTTAATCCTATACTAACAGCTCTGGTAACCGCGGGGATCCACCTTTTGGAAAGGATCCTGTTCTCAGCAGTGACTTACCTTTATTGGGAATGCTCCTTAGAACAAACCCCGTAGTTCCTTTAATTAGGAACTGGCGACGAGTCAGCATATAGCAAGGCTTTCGAGAAGCTATGGGACGGCGCATTATACCACTGTAGCTCCAGTTGGTACAGTAGTATCTCGGGGATTTGATCTTCTGACCAATCAAAACCCTATACAAAAATTCCATTCCATTCTCCTAACATTCATAATGCCTGTTCTAGAAGCCTCGCTGTCGGGATTTACTAAAAGTATTTCGTTGATCTTCAAAAGTAGTGATCAGCAGACAGAATTTGGGGTCACTTCCCTACCTGTTATTCATCCTCGAATGTCAATAAGTTTTGTTACGCTAAAGTATTGATTTTAATTTAATTTAAATTCGTCTGGCTCTAGAAAATATTCCACTACGTAATTTAATAATAAAAGCCATCTCTTCATACCGTAGTTTTTTTGACAAACCACAAAAGAAGTAGATAGGTTACTAAGACGCATTTGTGGTCGTAGAATCAATGGAACGGGTAAGAACCCGGGAAAGAAATAGGCCGTCGTCACAATCGGTTGTCTGAAAAGTTGACTGAGATAAGGACAAAAGTTTGGGCAGCAGTGCCCTGCAGCTATCACTGATAACAGCTACACTGAGACAGGATAGCTAGCTATTTTGCATTCGGGAGGCCTATGGTTCAGCAGTGGTGCAGTCAGTAACCTGCACATCACTGGTAACACTACAGTTTTACCGACGGGAGAATGCGTTCTTGACACCCGTCAGTTTCATACAAACGAATACGTGTTGAACAGAGCAGAGCAGTGGTGGCCAAGTGGTAACGGCACCGACTTACAAGTTGTAGATCGTGGGTTCGAACCCAGGCAGGCACTTTTTGTAAACTATTTCATCACCACTGCTCTCAAAACGATGAAGGAAACCATCGTGAGGAAAACGGCGTGTTCTAGAACCAAAAATTCGAAGACATGTGACATCTACCAACTCGCGTAGTACATGACAGCCCACTCCCTCTCGTGGAGAAGAAGCCGGTGTCCCAGCAGTAGGAACATTATAGGATTTATAGGCTGATTATTATGATACGTGTTTTGAGAATTTGATCTTTATTAGTTACTAGAATTGTCACACTGACAGGTGTCAGGAACGCATTCTCTCGATGACCTGACTGTAGCACTACGAAAATCACCCTTATTTCGACGAGATAAAGTGTTGTCAATGTCAAATTGTTACGACTCATGTGTTGACTGTACCTGATAACTATGCTAATGACAGAACGTCACAACTGGGGGCACGGTTCAACATAAAAAGATAGAACCTAAAAAATTGGATTGCTAAAGTGGGAGAATAGAAAACACGATACCCTAACATACTTTACGGGTAAAATAAGTGTCCAATTTGAAAACCAGGGTCTACGTTCAACATATTGTTAAAAAAAAACGAAGTAGGTAGTCATTATTTTAACTTCCGAGAATTATAAATCCTGTGGTTCTTCAATATGTAAAAAAAACTTTACCTACAAACTTCTACAGTAGTTATTTATTTATGTCCACACAGCAAAATAGATAATGAGTGCAAAATAGATAACAGTACAATACAAAGGTATGAGTTATCTCATTACAAGGACAAAAATTATGTAGCATCCGGTGTTCGTAGAACAGTATTATCAAATTAAACGCGGGAAAATCCACTACCGAAGTTAACTGGCCATAAACATTTGCATGTTGTCAAAAGTATACACGAGATTCTCTGTTATCAGAAAGCCATTAGATAAACCTATCTTATCATCCTAATTCGTCGTCCTTAGACAAACAAGTATCCACATCACTTGAAAAAACACTTTATCATTATTTATTTTTAATTTAATAATTATCATAATACGTTGTTCCTTGTAATTTATGCAAAACTTGGGCATTCTTGGTATTTCGGAAAAACAAGTTTAGTATCCGTGATGAGCAGTGAACTATGCTCGGTCGTTAGTTTGTGAACGTGGATAATATACCAGTTATACGAAGACACCTATGTACATTAGACGTTCAGAAGAATTAGTTTGGGTCAATAATTAAGAGTCAGCAGAAATTGCTAGAAAAACGTTCAAAGTAAGTGGAATATTCATTAAACAAAATGGTTGGCATCGGCACCCTATACCTATACCTACAGGGTGGCATGGACATCGACGCAAACTGTAACCATTAATTCAACACAATCTAGATTGTAGACTTGCGTAGAACCTTTTCGTTGGTTATCAAAAAAACAATCTGTTGTTTCATAGAAAATTGCCTACGCCGTCAAAATGTACGGAACAGCAGATTTATTTAAAATAACCGCCGATAAATTTCAACGCAGGGGGTTTCAGAATGCGCGCCCCAAAGAGATGTCAGCACCAATGACGGGGTCCGCTAGGGCCGATGCCTGCTAGGGTTGCGGGAAAGTCCGAGAGGGATACCGTGGCCCCTGGCACAGGGAACTGAAGGAACACGGGTGGGTTTTAGTCAGTAAGAGTCTGACACGCCCTCCTGCTCTGCCCAAGCGGGAGAAGTAATTTGATGATTTACCGCCCTCAAAAAAAAAAAGGAGGATTTCAGAATCAAGTACTGAATCTATGGTAACAGGTTGCTTGTCAATGTCCCTGTCACCTTGTATAGCATAAGGCTTAATTTTGACGCATCCTAGAACTGAATAAATTCTGATACATCCTAGAACTGAATAAATTCTGACGCATCCCAGAACTGAATAAATTCTGACGCATCCATAACCATAGGCTCGACTGAGACTCTGATATAATCTGAGATTTTCCCGTAATAATATCCAATGTCCCACTGCTGGGAAATGGTCTCGCCCACAGCTTTCCACTCTTCCCTGTGTATTGCCTTCTCCAGCCGATCTCCCATAGACGCCTCTAAGTCAGAACTTGAGGCATACAATAAAGATAAAAAAAACATGTTTATTTTGGTTATTCATTATGTACTTAAAATAGAAGAATGTGTAAATAGCTTCCTGTCGTTGCTAAGCTTGCTTCTTATTAATTACGTATTTTATGCGAATTGCTATTTAATCTTACATAAGAAAAACGTTGGGCTCAAAGAACGAGCGGCAGCGGGCTATGGATTTTCCACAATGGCGATATTTTCACCATTACCCAATCACCAGTATAGGCGATCGAAGGCTTATGAAACAGACTATAGGTGCTTACAGGTGGATGAAATCATCAGGTACTAATTGTATTTTTTTAAATAAGGTTTTGAGAATAACATATCTTTCCAATTGATAAAACAAAACCTTACCTGAAATAATTTTGTAGATGCATAGTTTATTTATTCAATCAATTACAGACGTGACATAAGTAAATTGTAGTTTGGTGTATATCGACTATCGAAGAAGGGTGGTGTCCCACCTCAGAACAATATAGTTATTGTTCTGAGTGTCCCACTTATACGGTAACATACGCAAAACCTGTGTACTTGTGGCAGTGCAATCATAGATACTGCATAATATTACGTTTAGTTTCCCTACATTCAGCTGAGAATATATGCAGAAATAATGACTTTATATCCAACCCTCATATTAGATCTATGATTATTAGAGCATATAATTATTAGAGCGAAAGGCAAACAGAGTCTTCTCCTTTTAGTCATCGGTGCCTTTATAGGGCTAGCTCACTCTGACAGCCGAGCATACGTTTGTGTTACGTTCGGCAAAATATTGATCTGTCTGTACCTACATACTTATAAATTGTGTATAGGTATTCATAGAATCTAGGCTGGTACCTGTGCCGGAGCCTCAGATCATATAAGTGCTTATATGATCTGAGGCCGGAGCGCTACCGCAGCAGGCTAAATCGATATTTATATTGATGCCACAACACGAAGACTAAAAAGGGTAAAAGAAAAGACTAAACTAATTGGATGGTCCCTGGTTGCTAGGAAACGAACTCAGTCGATACATAATATTATGTGTATAAAGCGTATGCATAGCAATTTGCAGCTTATAAACGTTTTACTTATTTTCCCTCATTATGTTTTGTGTAAAAAGGTAGTTTCTTTGCAGTTTCGGAAAAACTCAAATATCTGACTCATGTTTTTTTTATTACTCACCTAAGTATATTGAAATGGCAAGTTGCACATGTGCTGCGTATTTATTCGTTGCTGAACTCGACGGGTGGCGACGGAGGCTTGAAGCTTATTAGATCATGTACCGTCGAGTTTCAAGCTAGTAAAATAAGCTAGCCATGATACTTAGCAAAATATCAGATGCAGGTATTATCTGGCTGATTAGACTGCGCAGGCTCAGCAAGTAGGAATCTCACAAGGTATTGTGTAAAACGATGGCGTTTCGTTTATATATAAATCATTTTAATGCTAGAATAGCACCATTTGAAACTTTGTTTTGTCTAAAATAATATGCCTGGAAAATTCAGGAGTTGCTGAAATACGAATGTATTAACATTAGTTGGAGAATGGGCTGTATGGGGTCCAGAATGATACCCTAAGGGACCCCAACCAAAAACTGAAGAAAGGCTAAGATAAAAACATTACGGCCCTTATCAAATTATATATATTATTATATTATATTTTTGCTGCTTCAGAAGTGGGCTTATCTAAAATACTATGGAATATTCCAACATACAGAACTTAAAATGTCAACGAGTTTAAAAGTGTGTTTTTTTTGTGTGCATATGGGACACGTTACACCAACACATCGATAGTGGAAATATGAAATAACGTAATGGGAAATTTTGTCGAAAATTATATTTATATACATAAATATATATATATATATATAAATCTCAATCTCAAGCTCTCTATCGATTGGTATATTTAATATCTTCTCCATAGGTACCTACTACGCTTTGGAATGGGCAACTAGCTTCATATTTCTGACTGACAGACCACTTGACAATTCAAAAGTGCCTGTAAATCGTTTAATTGAAATAATGAGTTTTAGTTTGAAATATCTAAAAAAAAAAATACGTCACATATTTTCCATAGGCCCAGACAATTCAAAAACACTTGTTCACTTGTTGTTTTTCACTTGTTTTTTAACACATTTCAAATAGATATTTGAATAAAAACCAATGTACTCGTAAGTCTGTTTCCGCACAGTATTTTGTATTTACATTTAAACACAGTCGTGTATAATATATTGTAACAACACGTTACTTATGTAACTCCATAATTTTGTATGTTTTGAGTTATAGGTATCCAAACATTAGTGTTCTTTGAGCAGGTAAAAATATCGTGTCCGTGACGTTATTATATTATGACTTAAATTAACATAGCCATATTGACCCTTACGTTATTTTTTCAGCATCGAACAATTTACTTGTGCTTTACGTCACAATGAACATAAATTTAAGGCACCGCAATCCGTCACAAACGTCAACGACACTGATACTGACATAATTTAGTAACATAATAATATTATTCAATGAGCCTCAAGCAACAATAACAACGTTAGAAGATCTATCTACATCTAAAATATTTACTTCTTCATTAATTGACAGTCTTTAATTCTTATTTACAAATCATTTTCTTGTTTGTATTTTAACCTCCCGTACCTATTAACACAGTAATTTAGAAATATTGTAAAAGAGTACATAACCGTAGAGTTTCTTGCTGGTTCTTCTCTATATAAAACGACCAGTTGGAACCGTGCACCTAGCTTCTGACGTTTCACAAGTGCCCATGTTGGTTTATGTGAAATAAGTGTAAAAAATATTAAAAGAATATTTATGTTTATATTTTGATTTTTGATAACGGGTCTATGGACAAAAATAATCATGAAGCTAGCTTTTTCTATAACATCTCGTGGTGTATCTGTATTAGTCAACCTGTCTCAAACTTTATTATGCTCTTTGATATCCTGACTAACCATAATATTTACTTCGACTTGAAATAACATTCCGTCTTATTACAAAACACGATCTAACTTTAGCCCCAACCTACACATTCGATTTAGTTTTTGTATTTGGAACTTTATGCCGACTTTAGTAAAGTTCTTAATACAAAATTGACAATCTAAGACCGGACTAAGTTGACAGTTTTGTAAAAGGAACTGTATTTCGATTTCAGTTATGTTCTTATTTCAAAAACAGGCTCGATGGTTTAAACCATGTCAAAAGAAAAACCTTGTTTTGTAATAAGGCCGGTCTACGCATTATAGTCCAAAATTACTTGCTGACATAAAAAGATGTAGGTACTAAAGATTATCTGAAGCCAATAAAATTATCAAAACTTTTATTTGAACACTTGAATATGCTTCTTTTATCTTGCTTTCCGGGAAACGGAGCGATCTCGGTATGAAATCGATGGTCACCCATCCACGAACCGACCACGCCCGGCGTAGTCTCCTTTCATTGATCGACCCATGCCGCGTTTACTCATTATAATAAAACGCTTATCACACTCGCTCATACATCTTTCCTTAACTGCTTAATAAGTGGCGATTTATACAGTATCTACTGACGGGCTGGTTATATATAGGTGTAAGTAGACTAACCCCCAATATATCTTCAGCAGTACAAGTTTGGTATCTCTATTAACACTATGATGCATCTCAGTATCCTCCACATTTGTGAAAAGCACGGCGCGCAGTCGTCCACCGTTTAGAAATGGTGACATGTTTTTGATTTATCAAATACGAAAGTAAAATGTTACTGTCGTATATATACTTTTTGTTGTGAAGCCTACATATTTATTGTGAACTACTTTCTTACTAATACAAAACTTTGTTTAAAACTCGTGGAAAATTACAACACGGCCTTATTACAAAACAAGGTTTTTCTTTTGACATGGTTTAAACCATCGAGCCTGTTTTTGAAATAAGAACATAACTGAAATCGAAATACAGTTCCTTTTACAAAACTGTCAACTTAGTCCGGTCTTAGATTGTCAATTTTGTATTAAGAACTTTACTAAAGTCGGCATAAAGTTCCAAATACAAAAACTAAATCGAATTTGTAGGTTGGGGCTAAAGTTAGATCGTGTTTTGTAATAAGACGGGTGTCACAATAAAATTATGATAGATTCAATTTATTCATTTTGTTAACAGCAATGTGCAATATAGAGTACACGATTAAGAGACATTTACTTTGAAACATTCAAGTTTTTATTTTCCAAATGTTGCTTACATGTTAACGTAACGCACCACTATAAAGGACATGCTATCTTTAAAACTATAGGCTTTATTTAATATTTGGCTTCAACTTAAAATACTAAACAAATTTAAGAAACTTTGTCATACTTCGTCAAGACATTTTTTAAATAGAACATATTACACAAAAAGTTACGACCAGAATAGTAAAAAAAAACATATTTTGCCTTTCCTGGAAACCTGCGGGGTCTTGCGTCACCACACTATCAGTAGTAATAGCTTTAATTTTGACAGTTCAACAACATTCATTGCGTTATTTACGTTGTTGAGAAGACACATTTTTCGGACATATGAAGCAATAGATTAGCAATATCCTTCAAAATGATTCAGATTGGGATTGATCGCGTGTATTATTACAATTAGGGTGCAGAGGTTGGTCCGTTACGTTATTGCATATTTCCACTGTCGACATGCTGTGCATCTTCTGTTTAACCACACACCTCTCAGTTAGGAGAGTCCGATTTACATATGAGATATGCAAAGTTGTTTAGTGGAATGTGTCCTGACGATGCGCAGCAACCATTTGACAGCGACGCAGTTTCGAGCCGGAGAACGAAGGTAGATATATGAGGAGGCTCCCTCTGTATACTTTTATACCCGATTCCTCTCGATTTTGTCTCGTTAAAATATTGCTTCTAAGATACTCGTAAATGGTATAATTTTCTAAATTTAATATAATACACACCGTGTTTATGTGCCTAAAAGAATGGCCTATTTAGCTAATCTGTCAGCCTCCTAATTACTCGAAAGTCCAACATGAGACGGCACCCACTGGGTAACTAAATTACCAATACTGTTTGATTCAAAACTGTATAGGTATGCTATAGCTGAACCCCTTGCAACGTTTAGAGGATGTATTATGAACACATTTAGAAATATGCTGCTAAACTCTCTTACTATCGGTACATATCACCATTTTATTCGCATTTAGTTCTAACAATTGCAAGGGCCCAAAAATGGCAAGCAGTTCAGCCGTCTTAATGTGATAATTCATTCCATCCCATCCATCCTCCTACTCCATCTGATGTTTCGGACCCATATGTGTATATGACATATACAAGCCAGTGTGTCTTTCCTGTAGTTGGCTCAACAATTACTAGATAAGCGTATAACTGTTCAGAGGTTTGCAAAACCACTATTGACTACTAAATCGCCTTTGCGTACGGATAAAGAGTGCAACTCCCTGGCCTTAGTTTCAGTCTTCTTTGATAGCTTCTAACCTCGAGTGAAATGATTCCTTCTAGACAAGGATGCACTGCCACTTAGCGTCAGTTAAGATACCGGTCAAATACGAGCCCAACAGTCAGCAGAGATTAATTAATAATCCAAGCCAGTTTCCCTAAGTACAATTAGTGAGGTTGACTGGCGAAATTCTGACGGCCGACGTCATGTTATACTTTGAGTTTGAGCTCCTATATATAGCCTCCAAGAGTGACTCCAACTCCAAGAGTGACAGAGTCACGGCACGCCAAGATGCACACGACATGGAGCATGTCGAGTGGCATGGCTAAATAAAAACAACCGCATGGGTCGGTCTTCAAGGTTAAGCAACGCTTGCCGATGTCGGTCCGTAGATGGGTGGGCATCCACTAAAAAACGAGACCCGTCCATGCCTCGGAAAGCATCTTATGCCTTTGGTCCCGGCTGGCATTTGTAGATCATTGACATTCTATAAGGGTAGTCAGGAACCCAAAAGTCTGACAGCTGGTATTGTGATACCCAGTTACTGGGTTTTTCAGGTCAGATAGACTGGAAGCCGAACCCATTATAGTTGGGAAAAGGTTTAGCAGATGATGATGACATTGAGCTATTCTCATATGAAGCTTCTTGCCAATTAATCTGATGCCACTGGTCCACGTCAGCAGATGGACGATAGAAGTGTGGGATTGACTCAATGGTCTCCTAACGCACAATAATGAAAGGGTGGCTTGTCGTACATAAAGTGTGATGTCCGTCCGTGATGTTTCAAATTGCGTTCCCTGTACTTCACCTCGAGTGAGTTGTGTACCTATATTTTACGTATTCTATATAGGAATTTGTTTAGTTTACAGTACGATTTACATCGGCCAGCGCGCGCCTTGCCGCTTGGGATGGTATTGTACAATGTGTATATGGAAATTGAAGCGTTTTAGAAGTAAGTATTTACCTCAATAAACTCAGCCTACCGCAGCCCACTGCTGGAAATTGGCTTATTCCAGGCAGCGCCACAACACCCTGTCCTCCGCCTTCCGCATCCCGTCTGTCCCAGCCACTTTCTTAAGGTCGTCGGTCCATCTAGTTGGGGGGCGTCCTACGCTACGATACGCAGTCTTCACTCCAGAACTCGTCTGCTCCACCGGTCATCGGTCGTTCGACCTGCCTACTGCCACTTTAGTTTGCTTATTCGGTAACACCGGTTCCTTTCCGGTTAAATTAATTTCTGATTTTATCCTTCAAAGAAACACCGAATATAGCCCGCTCTATAGCGCTCTGAGCGACCTTGAATTTGTGGACCAGCCCGACTGTCATTGTCCACGTTTCGGCACCGTATGTCATAACGGGCAGGACGCACTGGTTGAAAACCTCAGTCTACCAACATTGCGGGATAGGCGACGAGAAGACCAATCGGATCCTTCTGTCGTCTTCTTTCTCAAACTTGTGTCTCTCACGTATTGCTAAACAGCTTCGGGGATATCACATCTCCCTGTCTCACCCCTCTCAGTAGTTGGATGGGGCTGGTTTACTGATCCTGGATCTGGCCAGTGACCGTGGCAGCGTCATACAAGCATCTCCTCACTACAGTACAGCGCCAGTCAATTCAACATCGCTGCTGATAGGCTAGAACTATCCATATTTCGATGGCATCGAAGGCTTTTTCATAGTCCACAAATGCAGTACACAGCGGCTGGTTGAATTCCTCGGTCTTCTGTACAATTTGCCAAACGTTATGTTTCTTCTACGGTACTGAAGCCTTTTCGAAAAATCTCCTGGCGAGATGGTTCGTGACGAATCTCGAGAACAGCTTGTATACGTGGCTTAGAAGTGATTACAGTTCTTCAGCAAGGTTTTGTGACCTTTTTTGAAGAACAGAACCACCACACCTGCTCCATGCCTCGGGCATTGTACCTTCTTGGATGACGGAGTTAAAGAGACTCGCTAACTCTCACGGGACTGGAGTCCGCCCGCTTTAAGAGGGCTATCACAATTTTTGTTGTATTTGAGTGTTTGAAGAGTCACACACTCAAATACAAGAAAAACATTGATATTTATTTAGAACACTCCCGAGAGAAATAGGAGTTTTGATGTGTGATTATGGTTTAGATATGGCCACAAAATTAAAAAAAAATATATATGCACGAGAAAGTTTGATTATTTCTCTCTTCGGAAGAGTCTCTTCGGAGCTCGGTCGTTATTCCGTCATCCCATGGTGCCTTGTTGTTTTTTAGCTGCTCGAGAGCTGCCCTAATCTCGCACTGGTCGATATCCGGCGTTTTATCCGTGTAGTGGTGCGTCCATTCGGCTCGAAGGTCATCTGCACTATGACCCGCTGGTTTCACGTATTAGGTGCCCGTAAAAATCTTCGACTTCCTGGATTATCTCGCACTTTGGAGTCACGATTCTGCCATCTGCAGTTGATAGTTTCGTCAGATGGGACCTAACTGCTGATCCTATTCGCTTTTGCATGGAATTTTCACAGCTTTGAACCCGGTTGGATCAGCACACACACATGCCGCAGAAGCCGGTCAGATCCTCGCGTACGAGGACGGCTGCCGTCGCGCTTGGTTGGATTTGATCAGTTCCTGTCGCACGCGCCCAGTGTCCAGCGGATTTTAGCAGTTGGGCGCAAACACTCAGCTGCGCTTGCGCGCGCATCCGCTGCGACGCGACCACTGCGCTGCGGCGCGGCCTGTCCGGTGTAAATCGTACATAAGAGATTTAGTTTCTCTTGGGGAAATCAATGATAAAAACAAAGAAGATCTACAACTGTTTCTCTTCAAAATATCCTAGAGCAATGAATTGCTGTCTTTGTTCATATTCTCATCAATGAGGAGATAATAATTTGTTACTCATTGCAAATGTCCTCATCGCAATGTTGCGTATATATTACATATATATATGCTATACAGGGCTTTATGGGGTTCAGACTCCTACGTTTAGAAAAGAAAAAATAGAATGGGTTATGTATCCGTTACTATTATTTTTTCTCATTAAAAAGTAAGTAAATGAAAGATGAAAGTATTGTACCTAATTGGTTATTTAAAATATCAGAGATAAGTACGAGTAAGTTCATCTTTATCTCTGTAAACTTGGCCTATTGATAAGGTACAAGTATGTCTTGTACACAGTAGGGATCTTAGATCCTGTCTGAGGAACATATTGACCGAATTATGAGTGTCATAATTAAATTACTTTATCAAAAAATTACGAGTAATTCGCATTGATGGTGGTTATCACTAAATACATAAAAAGTTAAAGTTGACAGTCGAATCATCTTAAAATATTATACCTAACGTGGTCGACACAATTTTACTAAGTACAGAAGAAAAAAATACCTAATGCCTCAGATAAATATGCAATGCAAAAAAACATGTTGAAGAACTCAATTGAAATCTCTTTGGTCTGTGTCGGCTATAATCAGTTTAAATAATGAATAGAATTAAATGATATGCTGCGCAAGACTATAAATGATGAACTGAGTGGGAAATGGTAATACACCGAAGGTGCAGAGTGCAGACGATTTGATGATGCGCTTGCGCGGGGTGGGCCGGGCGCGCGGTCGCACAGATTCCGAGCGGCCGTGGGGAGTCGAGCCAGTAGCGCGAACAGCCCCGACCGGCACACACGATGATCGCGCACAAGCACGCGCTCGCCGCGGCGCTGCTGTGCGCCCTGGCCGGCCAGCTCGGCGCGGGAGCCAGCCTGCACTGTGCCATGAGGAGAGAGATCTCGCCTTGCACATGCCGCCGCGAGGACGCTGGAACTGGTGCCATCCTAGTAGTCTGTCAACGTATCAGTGCTTATGAAGAAATCGCACGGGCCTTAACAAACAAGTTCAGCCCCGAAACCAAAATCGGCTTGGATATCTCCTACTCCCAGCTTCCGGATTTTTCGGACCACAGCATCAAAGAACTCGGACTTTCTATCACAAGACTCAAACTTAACTTCGATAATTTAAGGCAAGTCGATTACGAAGTATTCTAACTTCATCATTGGATCTAAGTTCGGTTCTCTGTGCAGTTTTTGTATTGTGTGCGGTTGTGAATCTACGCAACGTCTACGTACTATGTGTAAGCTCTTTGTTGTGTAAAATAGCATTAAAATTGTGTGTATCACGATGCAAACAATGTGAATGTTGAATGAGAGAACCACAGGTCTATGATAAGAAGAGCGCACACCGATGAGGATCGGCTGTTATCAAGAGAGTGGGCGGCACCCTTGCCAGGGCTGGCAGCATTCGGCTGCCACATAAAGCGACGCGTACGCGTCGATTGCGGAAAAAAATCAAAACTGGCATTCATTCGATAAATCTCGTTTCTTTATGTCCAGGAGAAAATGGGATCAAACCACCACTCGGTAAATTTCCCTTCGAAGTGGGTTTATTATTGTAATATTTCTTATCAGCTTGATATTACTTACTACAACTAATGTAAACGCAAACATGAGAAGTGTGGACATGAGTTAGGTATCGGGCATTCTGCGAGTTACAACACTATCGTAAGAGCACGAAGTTGGCCATTTCAAGTTCTCACATAGGTAATACCGAACTTACGCGCAGCGTGCAATATTTCGAGCCCAATTCGACCCCCTTGACCACGCCAAGGCAATTTAGGCAAGTTACTATAGTACATTAACCAGGGGTTAAGAATATAAAAAATACGCAGAATTCCATTTTTTAAGTACATCTAGGAGGAATATTTTCGAGTGTAGAAAACGCAATCGTGGGGTCACTGAGATAGCTTAAAAGTAGGTTTCTTTTATTTTTAAGCAAGCTTTAAAGTGAAGATTTAAGGTGGTGATAACTAGGTAGATCTGAAATCTCAGAAAGCTACGTTTTGTTCGGGGTCTTTCCTCAAAAACGTTTTGACAGCCACAATTTGCAAACGTCATTATTTTGTATTAATCTAAACGAAGTATCTATCTTAGTGTTTTATACTTTTGTGATGAAACAGTTTTCATTTATGTTGTAAAGAATCGCTAGAGCTGTGGTAGTGCCGATCTAAACTATCTATAAATGATATAGTGAGATGATGATGATGCACATGTCATAATTTTGAATGATTATTGATGAAGTATTTATGCCATAATATGTGCTGGAACGACCAATACATTGGAAGGTATATAAATATGAACGCTAAAACACTTCAATACTTGGTAGAGAATAAAAAAAAGCAAAAAAGAAAACAAAATGGACATCCCAAATCACACTTGATTTGAATTTCGTTTTGATAATGAATACATCAATACTGCATCTTTTTTAATACATACATAAACTGACATATTTTTTTACACACCTACACTTTAAATATATGATGAAGCCCCTGGCTAAAACATGAAAGACTTGGATTTTGGATAACGTTATGAATCCCACTTCGCAAAAACATAAGCATATTTTACTTCTCGTCAAGATCGTTTTCTGTTTTACACAGAAAACGGTCTTGACGAGAAGTATGTCTGATTTTTATATGTATGTTTTGGTGGGATGTGATATTTTCTGCGGTTTATTCCTTACAAAAGAACAATTAAGTCGCCCGTGACCCATGAGCTCGGCTCTTATTGACCACTCAATTGATCTTCACAGATTTTTCGGGTCATCCTAATTATGAATTTTTTCTTGTCTTTTATTGAAAACTCTTTTTGCTAGTTGGAATCTTTGAAGGCCTATGTAGTGTGGTCCAGGATATATATAGCCTTTGTTTTTATTCATTGGAAAGTAGTTTTATCTAATGGATTATTTATTAATTCCATTAGTAACCTTTCGTTAGTGAACTCCATATGTGCGGGGATGGCATCTAGGAGACGTTGCCCGGGGTTATCTAAGGTCGCTTCTAAAGCAGTAAAATTGAATGATATCATATTGGTCGTGTCGTATTCACTGTATTTACTCATTAATGGTGGACTAACAAATTACTGTAGTCATTGTTTATGTATTTCTACACAGGCTAGGTACTTTAATTAACGCATGTTTGAATGCTATATTGGTTACTCATATATATTGGTTACTCAAATTTGTTATTAGCTACACCGACATTCAGTCTATCTTAATATTTCTAATAAAGATTAATTATTCATGTTATAAGCGTGAAATAAAGTGTGAACTTGTAATTAAGCAATCCATCCATTCGTGTTTGGTTTCTATCGTAGGTACTCGATTAAATCATTCACAACAACAGTGATACAAATAATATCAATGGCTATGTTTATTAAAGTGACGATTCCGTATCAGTCTGAAAGTCTTTTGCAAGTGATTTTAGCAGTTTGCTCAAAATTGTGTAAATAACCTGATCATAAGTTTATTAATCTTCTTTATAATATGCTGACTGCGAAATAACTATAAAACCTCAAGTATGGAATTGAAGATCCTTATTTTCGAGGATTCCCCTTCCTTTTGTAATACATTCCAGACGGCCGACGTGATCTCTAACATTATTATCATCACCGAAACATCTACCACCTAGAAACCTAGGAAGTGTTCTTGGCTGGTTAAGCCAACAACCAGACCGTCTCGATTTTGTGTTATTTTATATATAATTATGAGATTATAGCGGCCATCGGCCATGGTAAAGCACATTTTGAGATTACAACTGGCTAACTTGCTTTTTCTGCTTGCTCGTGTCCCTTATCCTTCCCATAATAAGAGTCAGCACAAATAAAATTTATTCTTCCAATCTCCCCTGTTAGGTTTATCATGTTTCTTCACTCTCTTTTCATTCATATTTATTATCTTTCACACAATGAATCCATATTTTATTTGGTCTCCCTCTTTTCCTACATCCGTCCACATAATTATAATCATTCTCGTCACTTGCGTTTTATTCCTCCTCATTACTTGTCCATAACATACCTAGACGAATGATTTCCTTCTGCCAACAACAATACTAACACCACTTTCAGGAGCAGTGCTGGGCCAGTAGTATCGGCACCGACTTACGAGTTGCAGGTCGTGAGTTCGATTACAGGCAGGCACATTACTTTGTGTATTTAATTTCATCAACAACGGAAACGGCACAACAACAACAACGGTTTACTCTCAAAACGGTGAAGGAAAACATTGTGAGGAAAAAAAATGTGCTATAACCAAAAATTCGAAGACATGTGGCATCCGCCAACCCACATTGGGCCCGCGTGGCGGATTATGGCCTACTCCCTGTCACAGAGAGAAGGCTTGTGTCCCAGCAGTGGGAACATTATCTAGGCTGATTATGCTTATGCATCACGTTCAAACTTCAAAATTTCTTACTTCTACTCGTTTCTTACTTAGGTTACACATCCATCCACTCCGCTAAATATCATGATATCATAAAAAGCTTCTTTTTTTAAATCTCATTGCCGTCCTTTTGGTACGGAACAATAAATTAAAAATCATTTATACTACACCTGCTTGGAAAGTACCTTGATACTTTATCAAATTTACGGTAGAAAGTACGTCATTGCATATCGAACAAATATGCGGGGAGAAAAGGCATCTGAGCGGCAGAGAAAAGTGTATGAAAATCCATTTCTTACTACGATTTCTTACGTGGTTTTTCTTTTTTAATTTTGGGTAAGACTATGCGCCGGTAACCTAAATATCAAAAGGCAAAAAGTTTTTACAGTGAGTTTTTATCTCCAAGTTCGCAAAATGACACTGGCCACTAGCTGTGTGTTGGATGGTGTCGGGCTGGCAGTGCGACCCTGCGGCGGCAGGATAAACAATTTGAAAAAAGAACATGTGAAAATTGCAGACGCCATTGGCGCCATTTCAATTAGTACAGATTTAGTTTTTTATTTTCCTCGTAGGTGTAGTATAAAGCACTATGTATCACTCGAGAGAAAGTGCGATTCCCGATCTCGGGTGTTTTAAAGCCCTCGCCTGCGGCTCGGGCTTCAAACGACACCCTCGACGGTAATCGGTCACTTTCTCCTCTCGGTCAGGCCTCCGTCACTCCATGTACTTGCGCGCTATAATTACCTACCGCTCGAGCGAGCGCTCTCGGACCGCTTGCGGTCCAAATTCGGTTCCCTGCGATTGCTGTAGGATCGCGCGGTGCGAAGCAATCACAACTGTACGCTTGAGCATTTAGGCACATTTTAGCATGCAGTGGTTGTTGAGGCGACGGAGTAGGCTATTATCACAATAGGTATTGGAAATTTTCTACTGAGTGAAGTATCTGTTACGTAGTAACTATTTAGTAATCTGTGTCTCGGTGAACAATTTACTATTTCACACCACCTGCTCGCTAATGTCAAATGATATGTCATGCAAATCTAACAAGTCATTAAAGCTAGCCGGGCAATAATATTGTACTGAATTTCATTATGACCGCTGCCTGGTGCATAATTTGATTTGAATTAGTAAAGCTCGACCAAAGAGTGCACACTTCATAGGTTTTAATTGCTGTCGAAGAACAAAATAATTAAATATCGCAGTTTAATAGAGATATTGTGGTAGAATAATAATTAACAATAAATTATATTAATTAAATAGATTTATCAAAAATAAATACAATAACAATTAAAAAATAAAAACTGTTTATGGTCAAGTCTAAAATTATTGAATCGCCAAGTGCTGGTTCTAAATAATCTGTGGCGGTTATGGCGGCAAGCCATCGCAACAGCTGATCATATCCTTTGGCGCGTGCCCACGGCACGTTAGGATGTTTTATTCGGGCGTCATATTTTCTATATTATTCATTATGCTTTTGAGGAAACTGCATGAGTTTAGATAAAATTGTGTAAGAATCTGCACATAACTAGGTATGCCCCGGTTATTTAACAGTTTCATTAAAACTAATTCGAAAATCGAATTGATTTTTATTACCGCGTAATGTGTCTTCATCTTTGACGAGCTTGAATCGCTCGCTGCACGCACGATTCTAGTATTAACTCCCTCGCTAGAGCTCGGGGTCGCTACGCTCGGAAGCCCTAGGATCCTTCGTAGCGCCTGTGACCTATGACACTGATTTAACCCCTTTGTGAATAATATACTATTATCCTTCCAATTGTAAAGTCAGTCTTCGTGTCTGTCTGTGTGACTGCGTTGTTCATCTAAACTACGCAACGGATTTTGAGGTGGTTTGCACCATCATTGATAGATTTTTTTCCGAATGGTTTATGTGTATTTATTTAAATTTATCTAGTGGCATCTAGATGACAGTTTTAAGCAATCGGCAACGGTTTAACCCACATAGCTACATGATTTTAGGAATTCGAGACCTAAGTATTCTGAGGAATTATGAAAATAAACCTAATATACATTATAGTAACTTAGATACCTAATATAAATATTTACATAACTTAATCAATGTCATCATTTGCATTAACCGTTCTAAAGCTGCGTTTCTGGCCTAAATCTGATCTTTAATATCGGTTTTTACCTTCTGTAAATATTACTTCATCTCAGTCATATAGTATGTCTATTTTTACCATCACCTTGACTCGCCCAGTGGCCTGCACATCATCTACCCTGCAAATGTTTATAATAGGGTCCCAGAGCAAAGTTGTCAGGGCTATAAATTAGTTACAATGGTCTCATTGTTGGGGTTCCAACGATCTGTGTATTAGGTAAAAGAACAGTTTCTAGATAGTTTTTGATATAATCATTCTCATCCTGGAATCATCAGGGGGAGCTCGTGGCTAAATGGGTCCAACGCCGAGGTCGGTCCGTGCATGGGAGACCGTCTATTACATATCGAGACCCTTCCTTGTCTCGGAAAGCACGGTACTCCTATGGTTCCGGCGGTCATTTGCTGGTCTTTGATAGTCCCTACGGGAGTCAGAAAGTCAGTCAGAAGTCCGGAAGTCTGACAACCAGTCTCACCAAGGGGTATCGTATTACCCAGTAACTTGGTTGTGGAGGTCAGATGGGCGGACGCTCTATGTAAAATACTGGTACTCAGATGCATCTGGTTAGACTGGAAGCCGAGCCCAACATACAGGTGGTACAAATATGAACGCCAATAAAAAAAAATTGCTTCCTCATACCTAGGGGTACCCGAAAATATCCCATGTATATTCCGCGATTCTTGATAGTTTAGGAGATATTACTTTTTAATTTTTGGGGAAATTCTTCAGGGTCTTTTTTAAAAATGTATAACGTTTTTTCGACAACTTCTTTTTATGATTTTTTTGCGATGGGACTGTCATGAAATACCCTTTCATGTATAATGTTGTTTATCTTCCTAACATTAGTGCAAAATGCAATACTTTTTAAAATGTGAAATTTGCATTCTTACGATTAAAAGGTAATTTTCTTTTTCAATAAAAAAAAATAGAAAGAAGTGGAATCTGAAACATTTGTAAAACTTTTTTTAAATGATAAAGTTTATCAACAAAGAGGAACCAATTTTTTTTTTATTGACTTCTTTATTTAGACCACATCTATATTTGGGAAAAGGCTAGACTGATGATGATCATGGACTCATGGCTGTAGCACCACGTCTTTTTGTTCCATACAGCCATCATCTCGGATTATAGCAGTACATTACGCCGGTATTCCATGAAGGTGTACCTACAGTACACCGACATTTCGCCAGTTATATTTAAGTCCATCCAGATTCCGAGCTGCTACTCCGAAATTCCTGATGAAAAAACCCTATTACACTTTGCCCGACCCGATCTCGGAGTATACTTCCTTCTTAGTTATCTTTCCTCCAATCCTTCCAACTGTTCTTTGGTTTGCCTCTTTTCCAAAGCCTTCCTTTTTCGAGGCCACAGATTGGCTGTTCCTTATTTAATCGTAGACCGTGTCCAAAATACAATACTTTTTTTTTTTGATTGTGGGAAACCATCAAATTCATTCTCTCGCTCTGGGCAGAGCGGGAGGGCGTGTCAGACTCTTACTGACTAAAACCCACCCGTGTTCCTTCAGTTGTCTGTGCCAGGGGCCACGGTATCCCTCTCGGACTTTCCCGCAACCCTGGCGGGCATCGGCCCTAGCGGACCCCGTCATTAATGCTGACATCTCTTTGAGGCGCGCGTGGAACACAACGCGCCGTCGACCCGGGCCTGGTCCTTATCGAACGGCGAGCTGCCCATTGCTCGCCGCTCGCAAGCCCGCGCCTACAGTGGCCGGGAATCGGCCTGCGATTCCTGACGCCCAGGGCGTCTCCTGCGGCTAGGGGCGTGAGAGCGCGAATTTTGCCTCTCGCTCACGCGTTCCGCCTCCTCTTTCGCGAACATTACTGCTTCGCAGAAGGAGGTGACGGCTTCCCAAGCTCTCTCGCTCCGTACCATGGCCTGGACCAGGGCCGGACGCGAGAGATCGCCACCGCCAATCGCCTGCACGAGGACACGGTGGTGCTCTGCCCAAGCCGGGCAGAACTCCACCGTGTCCTCCGGGCGATCCACACAATGGTGACACCTGGGCGTTTCCTCTCGCCTTATCCGGAACAGGAACCTCCCGAAATAACCGTGTCCGGTGAGGACCTGCGTCAGGCGGAAGGTGAGGACGCCGTGGCGCCTCTCTAGTCACTCCTCAAAGAGGGGACTTATCGCCGCAATCGTGGCGTGCCCAGCGCTGGGTTGCGACAATCGCAATCTCCATGCCACCCTGAGATCCCGCCGGAGCTCTGTCCGCAGTACAACAATGCCTAGCAGTATCCTAAACATACATTCATAAACTCACGCCTTCTTCTCATGGGGGTAGGCAGAAAATACAGAACGCCACCTGCTACGATCAATACTGTTATCTCTGTACTCTTACCGAAAGTCTAGTCATTGTTAAATATGATAATTAACTGTTATTCAGGTTCATAGCTTTCAGAAATGAGGTTTTTACAAATAATAGACACTTTTCATGTACTTACTTATTGTATTTCTCCAACACACGAAACCAAATATACTTTAATCCATGCTAGGTATCTTTTAAAACACAACTTGAGCTTTAGTCCTCGTTTCACAACGTCTTAGGCACGATCGAGCTCGTAGCGCTCACGACAATCCAAAAGTCCCAATTTCCCGTCATCCACCGGCGGTCCGCTGTCATTCCTCCGTCGTGTCATCTACGAGTTCGGTCGGTACTCAAATAGTCAAAACAATACCTATAGTATTAAAACAGATTTAGTTTAACATGGCTAATTTCATAAAATACGATATAATATAATATTGATAACAATACAATATTCCTTTTGCTTCATTTACGTTCATACAGGCACGCCGGTTGCGAGTACTCGCAACCGGTGTGCCTGAACCATGCGCACCTTCCTTCTTACCTATATGTATGAACGTTACCAATAAGGTTCCGATATGTGTTCCCCCGGCGTTTCCACTCACATCTGCCTTGCAAAAGCTTTTGTCAATCGCCTTTCATTCATCCTCTCAACATGACCAAGACGTCTAAGCATAGTAACTCTTTTATGTTTTTGCCTTTTTGTATGATAAAGTCTAATAATAGCAAAACACTGTGCTCGCTCTGCTCACCAATTCCCTGCTCGCCAAGCGAGGTAATTGTAGCATGATGATTGGTCATTGTCTCTGTCATTGGGAGGCCATTGTTTGGAAGTGGATATTTACGAATTGACATGTTAATTGCCTGGATTGCTTTCAAATATTTGAATTCACTATACTCTTTTAAGTTTCAGTTAGATAAGGTCCCTTAGGTTACGTCAATTTACCGTGCCACTGTCTGACTGACTGTCAAAGTATGACAGTTGTGATTTGAATAATCGGTTGGTAGTTAATGTGCTTCACTCATCTTAACCCATTGTCCGGCTAGTATTTTTGACCAGGACAACATGTATTTAAAGAAAAAAAGAAGAAAGGAAATACAAATATTTAGCACAGACTAAAAGGTACACAATATAATAAACAGCAAATAAAAAAAAAATGTTAAGTGCGGAGTAAGAAATGAGCAGGAAAGTGTGCATGGCTCACGGCTATGCCATAAAGGCACAGTTCAGCAAAAATGCCAAACAAATAGTGCTTGATGCTGGTTTTCAATTACTGGTCTGAAACGTGTGGTGACGTATTTAAATCAGTTTTATACTGCAACGTGACGTGTGCATGCATACTTAAATAAAATAAATCTGTAGGTATCAGATAAAAATAGTAACGAATATGTAGTTACATAAATAGTGTGATATTGAATAAATTTGCAAAACAAAACAAAAATGGCTGCTAAATAAATTAAACGGACGCGCGTATTTCGTGCCGATATGAGAAAATGAGAAGTATTAATGTTCTGTCTATGTTTACTCCAAAAAGAACGAAGACCTAGTACCTACCTTGCATCAGCAAAATAGGAAGAAACCTATTTTCCTGTAGATACTTACATTACGTCCTCACCTTCCCGTTCTTGTCCCTAGTTACTAGGGGTAGGCGCAACACGTTTCCTGTACCTACTTACATATGGGAATAAAAAGACGCTTAGTGAAGCCAATAGTCACTTGTTCTTCCCGTCAATATTATATTTTTTTTTACTGGACCATGCCTGGGAACTTACAGGTACGGAGATACTGAAGGTCAAAGTTCCAAGTTTTGCTAAAACCTTTTACGAAACCAACTTTTTTATAAATTTTCATTGCGAAATGGTCCTGCTCTTGACCTCGATCCCGCCTGATGGAAAGCGATGAATGAGGTTTGCGAAGGAACGAGCGTGACCACAAGATGTCTGTTCACTCTTGCTTTGAAGACTGACACGGCTTTAAATACGACCACGACCTCTGTACCGTTGCATGCACCCCACAAGGACAATGTTTTGCGTGCGTTACATTAGGCGCCACCATAAACAGCGACTTTTCACACCAAAAATAAGTCGTTTCCCAGCAATTATTATGGTGCAATGTTACTTAGTTTGATGTTCAGAATACGTACTTGACTAATAGTAGTCAAGTGAAGATGATGGGTATTTTTACACCCTGTATCTTAATAAGAATTACCTACAGCTATACATAATTTAAGCCCGTTCATGTAGCATTGCAAATTATGAGCCACCGAATGAAATTAAGCTAGCAGCTAATTTTGGAGGGCCCTTAGTCCCACTTTATAACTCACACGATTATGTACAAAAAAATAATATGGATAGGTATTTAAATAAAGATAATACATATCAGGAACACAACTAAAGATAACCGCGTTTTACCAAAACTTCTACAGAACTGAATTATGTCATAGACGTAGCTCCGTTGTGTACTCTCTTAGACATCGTAGGCGTAACCTTCTAGAACACTTTAAAATAAAAGCACGATTTCTTTAGGTGCATTTAAAAAGCTCACATATCGGTGACCGGCTTGCATATTTTGTTTTTTTGTTTAAATGCCTTTTTATCTCTTAGGGTCGGGCCCTACACTATATCACGAATTGCGCAATGTTTTTGACCGTCTAGGGTTAATATTGAAGATTGCGGAATGATCGAACAAAAGTTTGAGCGAGTATATTTTTTCTTTGCACTGTGTAGGATCTTGATTGATTCATATTGACATGGCGTAATATTTATAAGCCTGCCTGGAAGCCTGATATGGTAACGGAACACTAGGCAAGTCTTGATCACGCGAAAACATTGACACTTATGAGCCGCCAATGTCATTGCGTAAATATAAGGGGTTAAAGTATGAAATTGCCGATTTGTACTGAAAAATTGAAATTCGTTTTTTTTTTACAATTTAACCTATTTATTTAATCAAAATAATTACCATTATTATCTATACATTGCTGCCATCAAATAGGAAGGTCATTTATGCCTTTGCGATAGAACTCTCGTGATCTAGATTCGACAAACTGTGTGAAAGCATTTTGTACTGCCTCCTGAGAAGAAAACTTTTTATCACGTAGAAAATTGTCCAAATCACGAAAAAAATTGTAGTCCGTTGGAGCAAGGTCTGGCGAATACGGAGGGTGACGAATGGTTTCTAATTGCCATTCCTGTAGAGTTAAAACGGTTTCTCGTGCTGTATGAGGTCTCGTGTTATCATGGAGCAATAATGGTGAAGATCGATTCATGAGTCGGGGCTGTTTCACTGCTAGTTTTGCTATCATTGTCCGGAGTTTGGCACAGTAGATATCTGCCGTTATTGCTTGACCAGATCGGAGAAAGCTATAGTGAATAACACCATGCTGAGACCACCAAACAGTTACCATTACCTTTTTATTGATAAGCTTTGCTTTAGAACACTGTTGCGGCGTTTGACCTGGGGTCAGCATTTTTGCATTTTTCGCTTACGGTTATCGTAAAGAATCCACTTTTCATCACATGTCACAATTCGATTCAATATTTCTTCATTTCTGTATCGATTCACCAAGGCAACACAAGTTTCAACACGCGTTTCTTTCTGCAGATCAGTCAAATCATGAGGCACCCATTTCTCATATTTTTTTGTTTTATTGATTTGACGCAATTGAGACAATATTGTTGGTATGGTAACGCTCGGATCGGCTTCCACCTTCTCTTTCAATTCATTGTTATTCACCTGTGTGGACGGTCTTCCACGTGGTTCGTTCTTCAAATCAAAGTTTCCATCACGAAAGCGTTTAAACCAAAATCGCACGGTGCGTTCATTAGCAGTCCCCTCTCCAAACACAACATTGATATTGCGAGCTGTTTCTGCCGCGTTAGTTCCGCGTCGGAACTCGTATTCAAAAATAACTCGAGTTTTCGAAGTATCCATCTTTCTTGTCTATGCAGAATAAAAAAAACAACTGAAAGTCGATAATCGAATGTTGCACATTTTTTAAAAGAAGAACTTCATAGGCTATAACCATGTGAAAAAAGTTTCTCTCAAAAATCTCAAACCATGAAGGTTCTATGTCAATTCGAAGTACCTAATACAATAAAACGGCAACTTCATACTTTAACTCCTATTATATTTGATCGTTTGAGTGCAAGGGGTGATTCAATATTATTGCACAATAAAAGTATTGCACCATGTGATTGCAGCGGAAGGGCCCCTTACAGTCTTACCGTCCCGCTTCTGGGAAAAGTAATCTATGAGACTTTTCCGACCTATCCGGACAAAGGCCCATGAATCCATTTTTTCGCAATTCTTTGATAGTCTCAAAACATCATGAATAAACCTGGAGGCAAAAATTCGAAGATATGTGACATCCACCACACCACACTAGGCTCGCGTGGTGGATTACGGCCCTATTTCCTTCCATAGAGAGGAGGTCTGTGCCCCCAGCAGTGGGAACAATATAGGTTGATTAAAAGATAATGCTCCTTCCAAAGTTTATCATCTGCATAGCCTTTTCCCAACTATTTTGGAGTCTGTTTCCAGTCTAACCGGTTGCAGCTGAATACTATAGATGTAGTTCGGAGAGTGTGTGCAGGAGCTCCACGTCCTGACCTCACCAACCCCCCTTTTACTGCCGGACCAGTCTTATTGAGACTAGAACTCGATGATATCTCGACCAGTCGCACTCAGCGCTTCTCCTCCACATTTATTATAAGCACAGCAAAAGTGTGGAACTCTCTACTAGCATCTGTGTTCCCTTCCACATTTAACCCGTCTGCCTTTAAAGCGCGAGTGAACAGACATATTCTGAGCACGCTCGTTCCATCATATACCTCATCCATCACTTTCCATCAGGCGGGATCGAGGTCAATAGCAGGCCCATTAAGAAATAAAAAGACTACCAGTATTTTACCCCTTGTAAGACTGGCTGACAGACTTTCGGGCTTCTGACTACCCGCAACGACTGTCAATGAACTTCAAATGACAGCCGGGACCAACGGCTTAACGTGCTTTCCGAGGTACGGAGGGGTCTCGATACGTAATGGATGGTCACCCATCCACGGATCGGCATACAAAGCTCTGGAAGTAAAAAAGCGTAATACTTTTATATTTTCGTTCGATGATATGTGCAATCGTGCTTTGTTCGTCAGCCGAGCCTAGCGCTTCGTTTAATTGTATATATGCTGGTCTCGTTTTGTAATTTAATTACCCTTTGGCCTAAGCGAGAACGTCAATTATGCATCGTTCGACTCAACAAGTAGCGGAGTCGTGGTCACGTCCATAAGATGGGTACTTAATCCTTTATCTTCTAAATGATGTGAAAATGCGAAGGTCACGGCCTTTCCTTTCTTCGTTTGCTATTAAATTTGGGGTTAGATTGTGGATACGCTAACTCTTTATTAGACAAAAGAAAATCAGTACCTTTAGATGTTTTTGCTATTGGGATCTACGTTGCTAGTATACGTGGCAGTAGTGATGGCTTCCTAGTCTTTTATTTTATGTCTTATTCAGTAAAGCAGTGCCGCAGTCTCACTTTACTGAATAAGACATAAACTTTTCAACTTTCATTTTGCATTCAAATTTCCACTGCCAAATTTTCAACATTTATAAAAACTCTAGCAAATAGTAATTAAAAAGCACAAACAGAAACCATACATAGTCGTTTAGATACATTCATACATCGTATGCATACATAGGTAAATATTATAATAATGTAATATGTTTAATTAACCTTACCGAACACTTATTATGTCCTATAACTGAGCTCAATATAAATCAACGTTATGTTTGACATAATTAATAACAATAATTATTGATATCTTAATTGTATCCAAATTTAAGTAAGTCTTATTTTTTCTGTGCCCTACAGTAAGTTCGGTATTGTTAACATTATGGAATGCAATTATAGACTATGAATTTCATTTTAATACAAAAAATTGCGATTCCTTATTAGTAGGTACCGTCTTCATTTCAGTAGGTAGTTACACTTGTTCATAATTTCGTATTGCGTCACTTGTAACTTCTTTGGCCGCACTTGTACTTCTTCTCGTTTCACTTTCTTGTTGTATCTTTTAACTGTATGAGGTTTTAGAACATCTGGTTACGTCTAAAACTATGTTAACGTTTTCGCTACCAAATACATTAGCATTGATGGCCGTTCAATTTTAAAGTTTAGAGAAAAATGCAATTTAGTGATGATTTTTGGGGAATTTTCAGAGACAAATCTTGGATTCTCTCGTTTCATACGCTATATATCCAGTGCTTAAATGTTGCAAAGGGATCACACTAATCAAGTCCTAGAAGGAATACGTTGAATAATAACTATTACAAGTCACCCTGTATTATGTAATTAAACAGGGTGGTAACTTTTCGTCTTATAAGTTAGTTGTATCACAAGCATTGGAGACTTACCGTCTTTGGCTAATCTAAGTCTTCTAGTTTCAGGTTTGGTCCTGACATTACATTGAAACTCTATTCATTTACAGCAAATAAGTAAGATGCAACGAACTTAGAAAGTTAGTTTCATTATTTACCACCCACCCACCTACACCTGCTTCCTATGCGACATGTCAAAACATCGAGACTTCCTTGCTTCATCTAAGTTAAATATTATTAATAATACACAAACCTAACGGAATAAATTCTCTAAATGTTGGTGAAAATTGCATCAAAATCTATTGTGTCGTTTAGAAGGTATAAGCGGTCACACAGAGAGACACCAAAAGTGACTTTGTTTTATATTATGTAGGTAAGTTATGCTTAGATAATTGATTTGGAAGACGTTGCTGTTTTATTAGGCTTCCTACGTACTTTGCCTTAGAACTCTATACCTAATCGAACATAGGGAAGCCAATCAAACAACACTGGAGGCCCAGGAAATGGGTTGAGATTGTTGCGGATAAGAGTTAGACTATTATTGACAGGAATCAGATAGAATCACAAACCACGAAAATGTACAGCAATGAAAACAATAAACATTCGAGGAAGTTTTAGTTTACTGTGTTCAGGAAAACGACAGGTCAAGCGGCAGTCGGACCTTTAGTTGTAATCTAACAGCGTTATGTCATCCTAAGTGGGAAATCACAGAGGACTTGCGGATACCACTGCGATGTTGGCAGACAAGCTAACGTAATATTATGACAAATGCGTGTACATAATCATATTTTATGTTAATTGATGCAACCGCTGTGATAAGTAATGTGATAGACTGATTGCCATTCGTTTGTGTCGAAAAGTGTGATGATGCGTCGGTGCATCGTGCGTGGTAGGCGCAGGGAGTGCGCGGCGCCGGCGCCGGCGGCTCGTCGGGCGCCTATGCGACCGTTTGGCGCCGCCCCTGATAACCCTGGAACGTTGACCTCACATTAGTGTTTACTAAACTCGCGTTATACGCATCCACTAAAGCTACGGTTTTCTAGAAAAGCGGTGGCCGCCACATAACGCCTGTCATCAAAATGATGGCAGCAGGGCTTGACTTTACGGTGTCAAAAAACGCTCCCTAGGAAAACACAACAACTTATTTTCATAAATAACGTTTCAGTGACGTCAATGTGGCGGCCACTGGTTTTTTTTGGAAACCGTAGCTATAACCCACTGTGCAACCTCAGCGCCGCCATGTCTTTCACAGATAAATACACGCGATTTAAAAATCTTCTTAACATATTCACATTGTATCATAATAGATAGCAGTCACTTAAGTAGTGTTATTTATTAAATAACGTACTTATGAATAACAATGTAAGTATAATAAATTAAGAATAATTGTAGTTTTTTTTTGCCGAACGTTGTCTACTGCAGTTTCTGTATATAGCGGTCATTTTTCTAAGCTTGCCCTGCCGACAATACTTGAATGTGGTTCGGGTTTTATTTAATTTGACCATTACCTACTTAATTACTGAAAAGTTGAGTGGAAATCGGGTATCATGGGGGCATGTGATGTGGAGGAACGAGGGAAATGTCGTCGGGAATGTTTTGAGTTTGTATGTGGATGGCATGGCTATATATATATATATATATATATTATTATATGGATACGAGAACGGAAATACCAAAGAAGCGATGGATGTACTGTGTGAATGATGATATGGCTAGAAAGGAGGTGACTAGCGAGATGAGGACTGATAGTGAAGTTTGAAAGAAAATACATGTTGCGCCGACCACAAAGAAATTAATATTAAGGCAGGAGAAATGATTAATGTTTCAACGATGATATAAATTAATACATAGCTACACTATAATTAGATTATGAAAAAGCAATAAAAACGAAGATGGTTACAAAAGCAAAAACATTTTGTTATCAAACATTTTCCTAGACCCGTTAAGATAAGAGAAAAAAACTCAATACTTGCACGCTCATCTCAGGACTGACGCACTTTTAGATTCAAATATACCTACGCCTTGTACGATTAAAAACAACTGACCCACATTGTCATAACTATTATTATGAAGATATTTAAAGCCTCGTTGGCCTGCTGAGCTTCGATTCCCAAGTCGGGCAACCTGTGATTGGGGTTTTCCATCTAGAATTTCTCAGTAGCAGGCTAAGGCCTGGATTTGTGCCAGATTGATGGCATAGGCATGAGACTTAAGAGCGTTTATACCTTATGAGTGGCAACGTCGCAATTTAGTGTCATATTTCGTGGTTTCCAATTTTTATTATTTAATCGGAGCTATATTTTAAAAATCTGTTTAATTAACTTTTTAGAATTACGTGAAAGTGTTTAAAAAGTAAGTAACCGTAATGCTTACAGTTATTTTACAATGAAAATAACGCCCTGCAAGTTTCCAATGTATTATTTGCATATAAATAGAACTGTAAACGCAACGATTTCTTACCTTTTACACAGTTTTCACATAATTCTAAAAAGTTAATTAACCCCTTGAAGGACACTGAACGAGACACAATAGAAGTTTTATTGTTATTACGTCTAGGGGCGTTTACTGTCCGCCAACGTGTTAAACAGATTTTTTAAATATAGCTCCGATTAAATGATAAAAATTGAAAACCACGAAATATGACACTAAATTGCGACGTTGCCACTCATAAGGTATAAACGCTCTTAAACATAATTGGCGAAATATGGTTGTTCTATAGGTACACTTCTGCCTTACCCTTCGGGGATTGCAGGAGTGATATTATGTTATGTTATGATATTTAAAGCATTAATCCCGATTCCTGTAATTTATTAACCATTAGAAACGAAAGGTCAGTTTTCAAAGCTTGGCAAATGCTTGACAAGGACGAACCTAATGGCCTGTGTTACCTCTTATCCCACTATATACCTACAAACATACATACGTAAACTCACGCCTAACGGTGGAGCTTCTTGCCCATTCTTCTCCATACGAAACTACCTTTTGGAAGGGGCGACTAGAATTAATTATATTTAAATGTAAATGTTGACGTTCAAAAGTGCCTTATAAGTGCCTATTTGAAATAAATGCTTTGACTTTGACTTTGCCTTTTTCCCATTGGGGTGTACCGAAATTACAGAACGCCGACTGCTTCGATCCCTACATACTGTTTTTGCTTCGTTTACTTTCATACATCTGGTCATAAACGCACGTTGGATGCTAGCTCAGAAGACCATTTCAGACACCAATCTACATGGACCTCAAAGATTATGTTCGAACTTTTATATACACATTGACATTGATGAATTTTTTACATACAATGACATGAGTATTTACTTTGTAAAGTATTATATTATTTTGATTATTGTGAATGTGAAGGTTTACTTATTACATTTTTTTTATTTCTTAGTTCGTTTCACGATCTGGCAGCTTGAGTAATTTATGCGGCTTACCCAAATTTTTATTCGATGCAAACGGTATTCGAATCCGATTTTCGATTCGAATCGATTCGGTTCGTCGAATCATTGTGCTCCTTAAGTTCTGAGTTGAGCGACAAGATTACTGACAAATGCGTGCTCTGACTGGACAGGTCCACTCAATCTGTATGGTTTTTCCTCAAAAGACCGTTTCAGACACCAATCTACATGGTCTTCACATGATCTGACCAAGAATATGTCTGGACTTTAAAAGAGACTGTGACCTCTGAGTTTGTTTCGGGCTTTCTTCTCAGAGTAGTCAGATAGGAAACGCCGACCTCATCTAGTTTTTAAAATATGATTGACGTGTAAAAGTGTTTGTACAAACCTACATACAGAAATAAAATCATTTATCATTTAGCACTACGCACCTGCATAAGGCCACGGGGTATATGTTTTTTTAGGGCATGCCCACCCAGCGCAAGCGTTACCACTCACATCTGCCTTGTAAATACCTTTTGTTAGTCGTTCTTTCATATATCATTCATCCATCCTCTCAACATGACCGAACTTGTATGTATATATATAACAAATTGTATGTCCTTACGGCAATGTCAGCTTTTCATTTTTCTGAACAAAATTTCACATCAAATGTTAAAATTCATGGTCTTCCTTTTATTTTTGACACTATGTTAGCAAAAAATCATCCTTATTATGAAGCCTTTCGATCGGTATGATAAAGCTACAGGTGATTATTTTTCTCGTGTAACGGGTTCGATTTCCGGTTCAACCATGCAATTATTTAAATATCAATGAACGCAGTTTAAATTGTTTTTTAAAATCAAATAATGTCTTCTTTCAGTAAAATGTTCCATCTACAATATTCAAGGTACTTTCCCTCCATGAGGCGTATCCGTGGGACGCCCTGTATACCCACGTTACGCCAATTTGTTTTACGTCCCATGTAATAGGCGGTGAGCCTATTGCCGTCAACCGGGCACAAATTCAGACTCCAGCCTGCTACTGAGTAGTTCCTTATGGTAAAACCCAATAACAGTTTGCACGACCTGGCAATTGAACCCAAGACCTCATGCTCAGCAGCAGCGTTCCGACCACGTGACCAACGAGGCTGGAGCGATTGGACGTTCTTTAGTTTCGGATACCTAAAGAGTCTTTTTGATTTAAATATGCAAACTAAAAATTAAATTATAATATATATTTCAATTTCAAATGGCATTACGATACATTATTATTGGAGATCACCTTTTAAGCAAGGAATTGCTTGTGTTAGGAGAGTCCGCGGTTCCATATATCATTATCTTATACAATTGAAACGTATACAATGTAAAGACTAAAAAACTAAAAATAAATGGGTAACTTAAAATTATACAAAATGAAATGAATGACCAAATGATTTGCAAATGAATGAGTATTATGCATAGAAAAGGGCCAGTTCCCGCGTTTAAGTATGGTTGAGCGTGTGAAGAGTGAGGGTGTGTAGTGTGTGTGTTATAATGAGCATGTTTAGTTCTCCTATCATAATTAATATCCTGTACAATATTAGATGTAAATACGAAAGTGAAACAAACAAATTCTAAGGAATAAAGGAGGATCGCTTATTACAATAATTAACTTGTCGTAAATTGCTATCCTATGATAGCGATGTTAGGAACCAGTGTGCCGCGATAACGGATTATGTTCATAAATTGATAGAACTATTATATTTGTAAACAATATTATTTGATACAATAGACTCTGTGCTCATGAAGTAAGATAAAAAGTTATATTTGTCTCGAGAATTATTTTTACTCTTCGGTTGACTGCGCTCGCGTAGGCCGATATGTCTCTGAACAGGGGTTAGCTTTGTCATAGTGATTATTAAGTAATAGTTTTAATAAAAATACTGATGTAAGTAATAATTATACAATAAAATTAACAAAGAATCAGCATCGCCATATACCGTGACAATGTTGCCAGCCTTCTTGGCACTTTTTCGGTTGACAGCAATGCGGACGATTTTTTTGATGTTTCTTTGCCTTCTTTTATACAGGGTGGCCCAGAGAGAAATGCACTTTTGATTTCGCGCGCATTTCTAAACGACAAAATGGAGGGGCGCGGGGATAGCAGCAGTGCGTAGCGCAGTTTTTGTAATTTTAGTCACCTTGAGTCATTACACGGGAGAGCAGCGCGCGTTTTGTGTCCGCGCATTTTACGAGAATGCTCGATCTTATGTGACTGATCGACGGCTTTACCGTGTTGAATACGAGTTGCGGCGTATCAGTGAGTGTCCAAGCACTAATTTAATAAAGCAATGGATTAAAGGTTCGAAAGGACAGGATCGACGCAAAAAATGCGGCTTCGGGGTCGTCAAAGAGTATCACGGACCGATGAAAACATTCAGCGTGTTCGAGAATCTGTACGCGCGAATCCACGAATGAAATTCAGAGCGCTATACGGCCATTCTGAGAAGTTTTTTGATTCCAAAGCTACAAGAATCTCGAGGCTATAACAGGAACACTTGGTTCTAGCAAGATGGGGCTACATGTCGCACTTCAAACGAGAGCATCGCCGTGGTAAGAGACATGTTCCCATGAAAGTTAATTTCACGCAGGTGTGACATTTCCTGGCCTCCAAGAAGCCCCGATCTCACTCCAGCAGACTTCTTTTTGTGGGGTTACCTAAAGAGCAAAGTGTACTCTAATAATCCAACAACTCTGGAGCAACTAAACCTGAATATTAGCCAAGAAATGGAATCCATTTCAAGGGAAATTCTAACGAAAGTTTTCCAAAATTATGATGCCAGATTGGAAGAATGCTGTAACCGTCAAGGACACCATTCAGACGACGTAATTAAAAAAAAAAAAAAAAACATTTAATTATCTTTAAAATTGTATTTGTCCTCCTTTTTTATATTATTATTATATTTTTAAGTTTGTTGGCTTATACAGGGTGTCAGGGACATCGAATCACAAACTGTTACCATGTTACCAGTAAGTACATGATTCTGAAACCCCCCTTTTTTTTGATGTTGGGAAATTATCAAATAACTTCTCCCGCTCTGGGTGGAGCGGAAGGGCGTGTCAGAGTCTTACTGACTAAAACCGACCCGTGTTCCTTCAGTTGCCTGTTTCAGGGGCCACGGTAACCCTTTCGGACTTTCCCGAAACCCTGGCAGAAGTTGGTGGCCCTAGACATTGAATCTGTTATTTAAAAAAAATTGCTGTTCCATACATTTTGACCGCGTAGGTATTTTTTTTTATTATTTTTTATTTTGATAAGCAACGTTTAGGGGGCCTAGAATCATGTGCTGAATCCATCGTAACAGTTAGTGCGTCGAAGTCCCTGCCACCCTGTATATTATGCAAATATTATCTTGTTTGAAAATAAAGAATATTATATTACCATATAAAAAATACAATTTACTGCACATTACGAAAAACATTATAAATACAGCAATAAATCATATAAGGTTTAGGCCTATCTCAGAGAAGAGTCTCGGCATCATTGATACGTTAAAACAAAAATAAAAGATATTTTTTGAAAAAAAACTCTTTGTCAGTACATTAAATTCACTAACATCTATAAATAACTTACAAGAAAAATTAAATAATGCCATAATATGTGGCATCAGTAATGTTTTCTTGCCAAATTCTATATCACGCTTAAAACCTGGCACTTTAAAATGAGACAGTTACTTATCAAATGAACTTGCCTACAATAAAATGTATTGTGGTCAGATATAGGTATCATGTGCAGTTACCGTGTTGGGTCATCCACAACAATGCAGATGTACAGGCATTGCTTATGCTCGCGGTGCATGGTAGTTACCATCTATAAATATTTACGTAAAGTTTATTATAAGTATACTTTTTAACACTTGTATTTCAAAAATAATGTATTTGTCCGTATTTTTGATACGACTCGATATTTAATATCTACCCGTTTGTATACAAATGGTGATTTATTTTTTTTCTTATTTCAGTGAGTTGAAAGAGAGTGTTTTCACCAAATTGGATTTGGTGGACTACTTCAGCCTGGCTGACAACTCGTTGACTGAGATGCCGAGGCATGTTCTTCAGCATCTTCCGCACGTGAAGACCCTCGATCTCTGTCGAAATAAAATCACGAAGCTCACCGAAGATGACTTCAGGGTGAGGAAATGAAATTGCAACTATACAGGGTGATATATTTAGACTCCATAGCGTAGAAATCTCTCGCCTGCTATCAAATAAAAATATACTGTTTCATAAAATAGAGCAATACGTACGCGGTCACAATGTACAGAAAGGCGAATTAAAAAAAAATATCTGATAAAAATTTTAACGCAGGGGATTCGGAATCATACACTGAATAACATGAATAACATAAATAATACATATAGTAACAAGTTCTGCGTCAAACCCTATTTTTTTTTAAGTTTTTTATTTATCAAATAACTTCTCCCGCTCTGGGCGGAGCCGGAGGGCGTGTCAGACTCTTACTGCCTAAAACCCACCCGTGTTCCTTCAGTTGCCTGTGCCAGGGGCCACGGTAACCCTTTCGGACTTTCCCGCAACCCAGGCAGGCATGGGCCCTAGCGGACCCCGTCGCGTCGATGTCCCTGCCATCCTGTACAGAAAAGAATAATAATAGCAGTCATTTATATTTTTTATCTGTGTTCTATAAATATAAACATATGTGTTGGCGATAGCCCCAAACGCAACAGGCATGTATTTGAAATTAATATGATTAGTGTGTTTTTTGTTTACTGTAACTACTGTCCAGTGTGGCGTTTTCTTGATCCTTTGCCAGGCATTGGAATTTGTAGTGTTTTATCGGCAAACAATGTATTTCTTTTATCGGACCTTGTATACATTGAACCATGACAATGGTGTAATGTTAATTTGAGACTGAGTCTTTCTTATCATCTCCTCTCTTTAAGATGCTACTATCTCTATCTGTACTATCAATGTTTTCGTATTTCCTTTATCCTTCTTTTCTCTATAGACATTGGTAGCCACGTATTCGTTTGCTAATAGGTACTAATAAACAAACATTTATTTTCAAAGGATATACAGGAAGTGGAACACTTACTGGTAGCAGATAACCAAATATCAAAAATCGAGAGGGATGCGGTACCCAAAGCATTGAAGCACGTTCATCTTGGAATTAACCAGCTTAGTTCACTGAATGGAGCTCTAAGAGATTTGGATGACTTGGAATGGATATTCATCAATGCCAATAATTTAAAATCTATAGAAAACGAATTGCCAATCGTAAGTATACTTACATAAACAACTCAACATTAATTCAACAGAGAATAAAAGGGGAATTACATTATCGTTAATGTTTTTGTTTCAGAAAGCGAAAAGGATCGTCCTTATCCATGCTGCCCACAATGAATTACAGAACTTACCGAAAGATTTAAAGCAAATGCCTTCGTTAGAGTCACTCTACTTCTACGGAAATAATATCAAGTTGCTGGATGGAGCACTGCAAAAATCTAGAAGATTAATGAGGATAGGACTATCATTCAACAAAATTGAAAGCGTTAGTAACTTTATGTAAAGGGTGTAAAATTAGATCATTTTAGTGTTGTTGACGATTGTGTATAGTGTGGACAAACTGTCCAGTTAGGAAGGTAAGTTTTACTTCGAGAAAGAGACTTCCTCTGGTAGGTACCTATAGTTCAGACAGCTACGCAATATCTTCGCGTCAAGCCTTTAATTAGTGCGTACTGCTAAAGTTTGCTTACGACACAGACACGTTGCTCACGATGGAGAGAGAGTGAGCAGGTTTGTAGAAGAAACAAGCTTGTGCGAGAAATTAAATGTCAGTTAACAGTTTAGTTAAGTCACCCGAATAATTACCAACCTTAACTGGTAGTGACCAGAGCACGGAGCCGAAAAGCTCTGCAGTAACGACAGCGTACCAAAAACAGTGGGAGGTGCAAGGGGGATCGAAGACAATATGGTGGAGGACGCGGAAATTCGCTGGATGCGGGAGGCAAAGACCTGGTTGTTGTTTCTACGCTTTGGAAAGTCCTGTAACCAGCAGTAGACGTGACTATTTTTCGAGTGAATGATATTTATAATGGTGGTGTTAACTTCTACTTTCTCATGTTATAGTTTAATTCGTAAGTAATATAATTTTTTGTTATTTTAGCTAGCGGAGGATGAATTCACTGAAGCCGAGAAATTGGCAGAACTGGATATTGCCTACAATCAACTCAAGTCATTAAATGGTTCTTTAAGGAGTTTGAAGTCATTGCGATATTTAAATTTAACTCACAATTACATGACAGAATTTTCTCTGCAAGAAATCAAAGGCTTGAAAAGGTTATCTGTAATTGATCTTTCCCACAACAGGATAAGTCTTATCACAGGAAACATGGAGGTAAATAATTTCCAAAATACACACACCTTTTTTCTTAATTAGTTATATTATTACCTCGTTGGTCTAGTGGTAGCAAGCGCTACTACTGTTCATGAGGTCTTGGGTTAGATTCCTAGGTCAGGCAAATGGTTATTTGGTTTTTCCATCAGGAATTTCTCAGTAGCCGCTTGATATCTGAAATTGTGCCCGGTTGATGGCTATAGGCTCGAATTACATGGGATTTAAAAATATCTGGCGAAATGTGGGTGCATTGTACACATCTGCCTAACCGTTCGGGGGAAAGTAGGCGTAATGTTATGTTACTTACACAATTTATTATAAAGGTATTTATTGTATGAATAAATTTACAGAATTTAGTGGACGTTGAAACCCGTGTACTGGAGCTAAGGTTGGATCATAATCGCATCCTTAGCTTGGGTGGTGCACTGATGGGGTTGCACGGTCTCTTGAGACTCAACCTTAGCCATAATATACTGCAACAAATTTCACCAGATGACCTCATAGGCCTTGAAGATCTAAGATTGCTCGACGTGTCCCATAACCATATAACAACACTGGAAGAAACATCAAAGGTTTGTTTAAATATTGGAGCAATAACAGTGTTCTTGTAACGCTTAGCGAGCTTTTGCGAGTTAAATCATTGGTTGACGATTATTATAAAATATAACAGCTGTTGCGATGTACTTCACTTACATTTTATAATTAATGTATTCCGTCTTTGTTTCCAGACATTTTTGCCATCACTTGAGGAATTGATAGCCCATCATAACAATATCACTCTGCTTGATAAAGATTTCCATGGGTTGCCATCGCTCTGTATAGCTGATTTGTCGTTTAATCGAATTCAGACAGTTAATTACGACGTTGTATCAAAATCTCGATGTACTATTAATGGAGTTCCTAGCGTTTTAAAGATTTACCTTCAAGGTACGTATGGCTTTTCGTAGAATAAGAACTTTATCATAAACAATAACATAATAATTAAAGAATATGAAATAGGATAATATTAATTAGGATAACTACAATATGTTCTAGCTTGCATTCAATGCTGTCGGCGGGTAAAAACTAAAAAGCAAAGCGATGTTTAATTTTACTGTTATTAAAATTAGCTACATGTAGTTGTATAACTGCTCTACCGAATTATTTAGCTTTTGCGAATTCTTTTCCACTATCGGTTAGACTCCCTAAGGAAATAAGAATCAATAAGTGCATGTGCTCGTGCCTCGACTCGTCATTCATACCTTAGAAGCTAGCGAAAGATGTTCTGTGTCCGTTGCCACCACAAGTATAGGATATTACATTACAGATAACCCTGTCCTATGCGATGATCGCCTGTACGAGCTGATCACGGTGCTAGAAAGCTTGAACGCGCGCATCAACGGAGCGTCGACGTGTGTGGCGCTACAGACCAGCGCGCCCATCCCCATGAGGGCGCTGAACGACGTGGTGCCGCCGCAGGAGACGCCGCCGGTCATCATGGTGGCGCAGTTGCACGCGGTGCCCGACGGCGTCGACCGCGAAGTTGCCTCGCCGCTTGCGCCCCAGCTCATGTACCGACGCGTGGGGGCGCTGTTCGGCCACATACTGCCCGAGCGTGAGGGCGGCCTTCCCGTCGTGGTGGAGCCGCCCGTCACGCTGCCGCCCGCCAACACCAACGTGGTGGTGAAGTGGCCCGATGAGCGGAGAGTGGACGAAACGCACCCCTTGGTCGACCACCTGCGACTCCGCGACCTGAACGCTTCACCGCAGTGAGGGCACGACCCAGGCGCTGCGCACGCCGATGACTACGAATTGATTGCTTCGCCTTAAAAAATATACTGCCAATAAACTAGGCTAGGGCAGAGTGTCTTCTGATTCGGTCGGGCGCATGTAAATTTTGAATTAGATAGATACCATCCCATTCTGCTAGGTCTGCGATGTAAATAGGACGATTCGTCAGGCACACCGACGCCGACAGTGTCTCCTAAAAATGGTCCTATTCTGAAAACGTCGAGTAAATGTGTAATTTGAGTTTAGTATGTAGCAAGTATTATCCGGATGGTTAAATTACTACGTAGCAAAATATAAGGGGCGTGTATATAAATTGGTTGAATAGTCTTATTATTTACGACGTTTTTTTTTCTAACTACATTGTAGAACAATGCTTGTGACCAAAATTGTAGTGAACATCACCCCTTTCACAGTTGCTAAAATATAATCCTACATGAATATAATGCGTATGTGTACAAAATAACACTGGTTTTGCAAAAGGTTTTAGATATTTTTATATTTATGTTACTAACAAAAAATTACTGTATATTTTTCGAAAATTCTTCGAAAATGTCTACCAAAGATAAAGTAGTAGAAGTAACTTAACTAGTAGTTAAGATATTGTACCTATGTAATTGCAAGATTATAGCAAAATTCACGGATTTAGACCGACTGAAGCGTTAGTTAACGCTAAGGTATATAACCTGTGTATATAACCCTTATCATGGCAAGACGAACACTTGAACAAACTGTGATGTTTTGCTAGTAGTATATTTGTAGGAGCTTTCCACAAACTGAACATCAGCCCAAAAAATAAAAATCATATAATTAGATTCTTAGTCGAGTGACACTGTGGGACAAATTTAGGAATTCATGAAAAATCAACGTACGACATGAAACGTCTCCTTAATCCAAAGAACTTTGGAAAATGTATAATTTTTTCTAGAATTAAATAGAGTAAAGAGAAAAAATAATATGTTTTTAGAACAATGTATATAGGTACCTTATATTTTTTTAATATGCCATAGGTATATTATGACTTATGACTTATAATATATTGATTTATTACTTTGAGGAAGATCATAGAATATGTGTTTTGTATTTTATAACATTTAAAAACTATCTAGGACCTAAGTAAGTAAAATAATTACCTATATTAATATGGGGTACTTGTCATTAGCCATAGAGGATTCCGTGGTATTCGATAGTTCTAAACAAAAACCTGATAAACCAGTGTAATTATTGTAGCTGTCGGTATGTCTGGATGCGTGATATTCTGTGTGTGTCTATGTCTGATCCAATCTTCGTTGCGAGTGTGGCAAATCTAAAATAAACAAAAGAACACTGTGTACTATACTACTATCTCCATAAAGTTTCATCACACTCACAAATAAGATTGGTTCGAACTTATTAAGTTAAATTAGTGGACAATTTAAAAAATAACAAACAATACTAAAATCCTGTCAGCCAAGTACATAGATTACAGTTCCTTCGAGTTTTTCGATCGACGTCGTACCTAAGATAACTTATGTAATTAACTACTGTAATTTCTTAAGAATTAAATATTTTTTTAGTGTAATTTAAAATATCGATTAACAATTACTAATAAAAGATATAAGGTGCTAACTATTTTCATTTATTTATTTAATGCCGATATACCTATAAAGTCCCCAAAAGTATTGAGGTCCTTACCAACCGAAACCTGTAAGAAATTTGGGTGTACAGGCTGCTAGTCTATTCCTATAGTAGCCTAACACCGATTGGTCCTTAGCGCTAAAGTCCTTATAAGTAGAAACCTTTTGACCTAATTTCGGCCACGGCATCCACTTTCTGTGCTTTACTGTACTGTACTGGCTGGATATACACCACAAAAAAACGTAACGAGCTTAATATCCTACTCCGAAAACAAAACTGGCTCTCAGGAAGAACATCACACGAATCAGAAAAAAAAGTACTTTTTGGGCACTGGCTGCACATTAGCAAACTTCCAGGACTCCGGCACCAATCCGGTTTTTAGAGAGGTGATATAAGCGCGTCATGACAGTAGACAACTCTGGAGCACTGCTTTTCATGACTTTAGTGGGTATTCCGTCAGGTCCGCTGGCGTTATTCACGTCTAAACTGCAAATACGGACCTCTTTCAGGTGAATAGAGATCTCCGGCATTGCGGAGTAGAGTCATTCGGGTCAAGAGCACGCACTTAATTTTCAATGGTCCCAACGAACTATGAAAAATTAATTATCAGGGTTAGTTGGATATAGAGTTGGTCGAGATTTTAATATATTTTCATTATTTAAGTAAATTTTCGTTCAAGATCAATTAATTTTTTTTCTACTTATGTTTAAAGTAACATGTTCCGAACGCGTACTCTTGCCCCATCACGCGGGTAAAATTACGCAAGTCTTAGGGTAAAATTACGCGTGTGGGGTAAACGGACGCATTTAAAGAAATCTAAATGGATGGTAAAATAAAATAAAGATGGGTAATAATCAATATTTATTAAACTTTAAGTAGTAATAGTAACTTTGACAGATACGACCTTAGAGGTTTTTTTGGAACTGTACTCATTCCAGTTTCGTCCATATTATAATTTATATTTGGCCGGAAGTTATGATTGTCATAGATTTCTTTGAGCATAGTGTAAAATATCTGAACTTGAGTTTTATGAAAACTAATTGCTCTGGCTAAGCTGATGGGCGCTGACTGTCGCAAACTTAGATGAATATTTCTTTTAATAAACCCATCCACTCAATCTCGACCAGCCATCTTGCACGATATATCGAAATGGTATTCTATATTATTGGCCGTTGCAAACTCATAGGCGAAATGTCGTAAATCATTTATAATAATGCCAAAAAACCTATCGTCCATTCTTGGCAATAAACTGCAAATTCTGCTTCTTGGTCTTTGGTAAATGTAGGTTTAAAACGATTCAAAGAGGTTGGCACGTGGGTAGACTTAAGCCCCTTTCGCAAAGCACCTTCACTGATACCAACTTCTAGTGCAGCACGTCTATGACTATTTCCTTCTTGGATTAGTTTTTTAGCTGTAAATGTTTGAGATCAGGGCTCGTTGTGGTGCTTTCCTTACATAATTACTCGGCATTTTGATGTGTTCTGAAAGAATAAGCCACTTTTAAATAACTTTGGATATTTTTATTTACATTGGGGTATAAGTGCGCAACATGGGTAAAAGTACGCGTGCGTACTTTTGACCTCGCACTCTTACCCCAATCAGCAAAAATATTAAATGATCGGTTACAATACACAAGTCAATAAATTTTAGAAAATATGATACACTTACATAAATACTACGATAATCGAACAATAGAAATGTGATAAACTTACTGTCTTAAATCTATGCATGTAACTTCAACACACTTTTCCCCGGCACAAATATTATAGGATTTTTTTGCAGTTGACGTATTCTGTGATCTGTGGCGAAAACTACATACTTTGCGCCCAGGCGACACGTGGCTCCGAAACGGCGACTCGTGCGTTATTAAGTTCCGCGAACACAGACCTCAGTCCCTTCACCCCTGTCGGAGATCGGGCTACTGCGAACTCTTACCCGCCGCGAGCTCTTACCCCGAATGACTCTAACAGTGAGGTATGTTAGAGGTCGTATCAAGGCGGGAATTTTCAGCAAGGATGGAAGCAAATAGGTTTGCCTTCTCATGCACGGTATGAGCCAGCGTTTCATCAGACTTCAGCATAGGAGGCAGCGAAGGACGGCAAAAGTTCGTCTCGACCGATTTGGACAGGAATAGAAGGATGGCCCCATTTCGTCCAACATGGTTGAAACGCGCCTACCGAAACACCTGTTTGCAATCCTTGGCGGCAGAATTGTAAGCTCTTTTCATTGCGCGAGCACAATGACTATTGTATGTACCTGTCACAGCGGGCTGAAGCCTAGGCCTGAAAAACGGTCGAATGAAAATATTTTGGTTTGAGATGTCTTTATTCCTATGTGAAATTTCACTTATATGAGAAATATTTAACTAATTTAAAAACATTTGATTTAACGTACAGTTTTGGCAAAAAATTACAACATACAAAAATATTCTAAAAGTGTAGGGAAATCGCTTATAATTTAACACAGTCAAAATGTAAACATACACGATATGTAATGTACTAAGGGCGTGCACGCTTTAATAATCATAATTATGTAATTTTAAATATGATCTGCTTTACTGCCGTTAGCAGATATTTTTTCTAACATTAAAATTTTAAAACTGATTTGATTGCACAGTGGTAAGTTCTGTGGTTCCTAATGCTTTTCTGAAAGAGTTCTGCCGACCAAAATCAATAAGGATAAAAAAATATATTGACCTGTTATAAACGCAGACACTATCAATATTTAGTCGTAAATTAGCCGATATTGTAGGGCCCGATCAAGGAATTTGTAGTAAAACCCATACATAGTTACAGGACGTTAAGGTTAGAACTCGAAAACTAGCCAATGGATATTTTTTTAAATTTGTTACGATTTAGTAGTAGCTATGCGTAATCCGTACAAACATATGGGTATTGTACGGCTGAATTTGAGGTAGCTACAATGCTTTGACTTGTCATACAAAATCATATCTAAATTCCACCACGCTGTTATTCGGATAGAAATGAGCCAATTTAAACAGTTTTTTAACAAAGTTCAAACAATTTTTAATATCATTTAGGTAGTAAATATATTCTAATTTGTAGTGTATATATAAAAATAAATTGGAAAAACTACATCATTTCGGTGATATAACACGTTTTATGTGGCTCCTCAATCCTAAAGGTATCTAGGAAATATATGTACCTACGTAGGTGCAAATAAGTATCATTCAATTAAATCTGAATTAAATCTCGTTTTCTACTAAACTAACTTTTCAACCATGCTCTGCTGATATCTGCGTAAGCCTTCCGTGTTACTATTGCATGTTTGCGTATAATTCTATTATACATGCAGCGGGAAACGAGGAGTTCTAGCACCTCAATGCTACTCAAACTTTATTTGTCTTTCTTAAAATTTTAAGATTTTTAAATTTTGATTTCTACTAATCTTACTTTTCAACCATGCTCTGCTGATAACTAAGTCAGACTTCTGGGTTACTATTCCAAGTTTTCGTATAGTTCTGTTATAGTTGCACCAGGAATAAAGAAGTTCCGGATCCTCATTGATAGTCAAAGTTTTTTAATCCTACTAACTGAAACACATAATTAAATATCGATTTCTACTAATCTAACTTGTCAACCTGGCTCTGCTCATACTTGAGAGAGAGTTCTAGGTTACTGTTGTATCTATTGGAATATTTTTGTTATAGATGCATCAGAAAACGAGGAGTACCGGCCTCTCAGTGCTACTCAAAATTTTTACAGGCTATGATAAAATAATACAATAAGAAATAAAATAAATACACAAATTCTATTTTAAGTCTTTATATAAACAATTTTTATAAAATCGTAACATTACGGGCAACGGCTCACGCGCCTTTGATAATCTGGGCGCACACCCGTCATAAAACTGAAGGTTTGACGTTTTGACATACTGATTACCTCAACTCAACCACAGTTGATGGACAAAATGGTAAGTGCTAAATAATTATATATATAATTATCATCGTGATTATAATGAATTTAAAACTAATAAACCTAACCTTTTCACAAGGCTGCTGATACTTTTATGAGATTTCTGCTTTAATTTAGTTTTATTTCTATTACTGGGGTTTTGGTTACTAATCATGGCCCGAAGAATCTACGGAAATTCTACGTTATTCACGTTTTTTTTTTTTCGTTATCGGGATGGAATATCCTCATGAATGTCCACCGCCCTAGGGCGGGCGGTGGGGTATGACTCTTACTGACTAAAAACCACCCCGGTCTTACATCTCACAGTTACGCCGGGGGTCGCGAGAACGTACGATCCTTCCGCAACCCCCGACTGGTGCCGCCGCAGCGGGCCTCCTCGGTCTTTCAGTTGCCTGTGCCAGGGGCCGTGGTAACCCTTTCGGACTTTCCCGCAACCCTGGCAGGCATCGGCCCTAGCGGACCCCGTCATTGCTGCTGACATCTCTTTGAGGCGCGCGTGGAACACAACGCGCCGACGACCCGGTCCAGGGGGTCTACTCTCTAAGCACGAAATCTGTAGTTTCGGCCGAAGTTACGGGCGACTGCTACACTGTATCACCTACGGACACAAGATTAATTCGAGATCCGATCTAATAAAATTACAAGACCACTTGAGAGTTATTCTTACTCCTGACGTTGTTATTAGCCGTCCGAAAAAAAATATTAAACGTGTGTAGGGTTTAATCCGAAGTATCGAACTACTTTCGGACGGGCCCGTTCCTTCGCTGACGAACTTAGAGAGTAGGCCTCTTCATCCTTATCGGACGGCGAGCTACCCATTGCTCGTCGACCGCAAGCCCGCGCCTACGGTTGCCGGGAATCGGCCTGGGATCCCCGATGCCCAGGGCGTCTCCTGCGGTGACTAGGGGCATGAAGGCGCAAATTTTGCCTCTCCCTCACGCGTTCCGCCTCCTCCTTCGCTAGCATTACTACTTCGCTGAAGGAGGTAACGGCTTCCCATGCCCTCTCGCCTGTTGTATCAAAATTATTTTCTTTTTCTATTAACAGGACAATTTTTTTTTATTGATTTAGGTCCGCAGTGCTCTATCAGTAAAGTATTAGGAACTATAGAGCTCACCAACAGTTATAAAATTTAAATTTTGGCAAAAATTATCTCCTTACGGAAGTTAGCAGAGCATATTTACAATCGACATTTTTTCGGCAAAAATGCCAGAACATTTTTTTTAAACTCACATCTTTTATCTTTTTTTCAGGAATTTGTTATTCATCTGCTTTCCATCCTGCCTGCTTTATCTAAGGTGTTGGAGAGGATCATGAAGAAGCGCTTGGTCGACTACCTGGAAGACAACTAACTGCTATCACCTTCTCAGTTCGGTTTCCGATCTGGTTTATCGACCAGCGACGCCATTCACGGTTTAAGTAAGTTTGTTACTGAAAAACTTGACGAAAACAAAAAGGTTATTGTAATCTTTATGGACCTTGCCAAGGCCTTCGACACTGTCTCCGTCCCACTGTTGATAAGGAAGTTGGAGAGCATTGGAGTGAGGGATGCACAACTGAAGCTTTTTTCCGACTACCTCACCAACCGATTCCAGAGAGTTAAAGTAGACGAGTGGACCAGTAGTGATCTTCCTGTCGTGAACGGCGTCCCACAGGGCAGTATCCTCGGTCCCCCTTTATTTCTGACTTTTATCAACGACCTCTGTGAGCTCAAGATGCCCAGCGGAAGGATCATAACTTTCGCTGATGACACAGCGCTTTTGTTTGACGCCAATACCTGGCCTGAAGTTTACAGTTGTGCACAGATGGGGTTGAATTTGGTGTTGTCCTGGCTAGCTGATAATAGACTCGCTCTCAATGTAGACAAAACAATAGTATATTATGCAATCAGTGAATAAAGGACGGATTTAAAGCGAGGGCCATAGATGAATCACGAGCTAGTGAAGGATTCTAACGACTGAATCACGACCGTAGGGAGTGATTCATGATGATTGAATCACTCGCTACGCTCGTGATTCAAGTATTAGAATCCTGAGCGACGCGAGTGATTCATGGCCCTCGATATAAATCCGTTTTATTCAAGAGTTGCATACTATACTTTATACCATGACTACGAGAAAAAGAAAGATTTTAGCGAAAATAAACATTTAATTAAGAAAAAGGAAGCTTAAATTAATTAAAATGAACATTAAAATTGGAACAATTATTAAATTAAGAGTAATTTTCTTTTTATTATTATTAGGATGGTCAACTTGTGTAGCGATATAACAGTGAGTAAAAGTGCTTTTTATTCACTGTTTTCAGTGAATAAAATAAGCTTTTTAGAGGGGGAATGTTATAAAGTATATTTCTTCATACATAAAAAAACCCACTTATTCACTAGATAATTTCAAAATTACAGCTCATTCATCCTCGTGCATTTTGTCTCATATACTCATTGCTTATGTCCCCACCTTCATAAAACAGATTCAATAAAGTATCTGGGCGTCATGCTAGATAGCACTCTAAGTTTTCACCCGCACATAGATGCTCTTTCCACTAGAATCCTTAAACTAATATTTGTGTTTAAAAATCTTCGTCATGTTGCAGACACTGACTTATTGCGATCCGTCTATCTTGCGTTATGCCAATCGTTACTCTCGTACTGCATAGTTATGCAGTACGAGAGTAACGATTGGCATTGATGTTTTTGTCGCACCACCCCATACAGTTGTATGGGGTGGTGCGACAAAAACATCAATGCTCCGGATCGAACGTGCACAAAGGGCCGTTCTAAAGGTCACCAATTTCCTGCCTTTCTTATTTCCCACCAGAGGACTTTATGAGCGAAGCGGACTGTTAACTGTACGTCAACTTTTCATTTTAAATACTATCTTGCGCAAACATTCTCTTCTTACCTATAATCCTACTCTTTTTTAAGGTGAGCGACGTAAACACGCAGTTTGTCCCACTACTCGGTCGGTTCCATACTGCTTTTTCCCGTCGGCATTTCAGTTTTCTTGGAAATTATTTGTATAATAAAATTAACGGAATTTTATCAATGTATGCCCTCCCCAAACAGCGTTGCAAGAAAACACTCTCAGCCTGGTTACAAAAATTGGACTATGATGACACTGAGCAGCTACACATAGTTCCTTCATAATAATTATTTAATAATTTCGGGTACTGACTGTAACAATCACCCTACACATCTACACTCACAGCATTAGTCTACATCTCCGCACACATCACACCACACATGCACACTACACACACTACACCACACTACACATACACACTATAACTCATTTTTTATTATTCTGTTCTTGTTTTTTTTTTGGTTAACTTATGTATGTTTTTTTTTCTCTTCATAAAATGTCTAGAGTTCAAAATTTACCGTTGTAATGTTAATGTTAATTAGGTTAGTTCGGGGTGAGAGCCTGGTGATCCGTCACACAGGGACCGACAAACTGGCGTCCATACTAGGATATAGTATGGACGCCAGTCTCTCACAAAGGATCATATTTAATGCTTTTGTCTAAACGTTAAACTTGTTTCTATTGTGAACCTTTGTGAAGAGAAAAATAAAGATTATTATTATTATTATTATTCAAGTTTACCCACATTCCAGCGTCCTGGTGCGGTTTACTGGTGGTCGGAAGATATCACGCAGTTGAGATTTTTCAGTCTTAGATCCCGACGCCAGTATCAGCGCACCAGACGCAGACGACAGCCGAGAGCCATGGAGCAGGAATTAGCCAGAGGCTATAGAGTTTACCGGGAGGCGACAATGGATCTCCAACATGCCATCACAGTCACCAGGTCAAGATACTGGCGGGAGCTTCTCGAGGGGCTGGACAGGGATTCATGGGAAAACCTTGTAAGTTGGGCATGTCCAAATTACGTCTATGGGTGGTCCGCCTTATCACAGAAACCATGGATCCAGGTCTACTTTAGAGAGCCATAAACACGCTCTTTTCAGTAGTTAGGGACAGTCCTTCGCCACGCTTGTCTTCTTCAGACTGGTCTGACGAGTTGTGGGTGCCTGAAAGCAAGCTAGACCAAGCCGTGAGACGTTTGGGGGTCGTAACACCCCACCAAGCCCGGACAGTATACCTGGTCAGGCTTGGGTTCTGGCTTTGGCTACTCTGGGGTCCTAAGACGGTTGTCCAACAGCTGCCTTCATGCGGGCGTGTTTCCGTCCGGCTGGTAGGAGGCTGGATTGGTCTTGTTGAGGAAGGAAGGCAGGGACTCAGAGTCTACCTCTGCATAGCATCCAATTTTCCTGCTCGACGAGGTTTCCAAACTATTCGAAAGAATAGTTGCCGAAAGGCTCCTCGGGAATCTATCACGTGATGGTCCCGACCTCACTGATTGCCAGCCAGGCTTCCGGCAGCAGCGTTCTACCGTGAATTCAAACCTACGTGTCCGCACGCTGGTGGAGGTGCTGTATTGTATTAAACATAAGTAAAGACGAAGTGAATCGTAGTTATAGGAATACCAACCGTTTTAACTGATCAAGAAATCTACGATTGCATCTATGCGCAGAATGTAGTCGACAAGCTGCCTAGTTTGTCCCGTGACTCTTTGTTATTTAAGTCACACGTCGGGTAAAAAGGAGGCTAGCATAAGAAATCGAGTATTCGTTAATTGGACATCCAGCCCAGTGAGGGAGTTCACACTTGTGATCAGTTATTTTATATGTCAGCAGTATGAACATGCTGCAAAGACTTGTCGGGAGGCTGTCTATACGTGTGGACATTGTAGTGCGACAGCCGGCTGCAAAAATACCTACCCTCATCGGCTACCCCAGTAGTCTTTAGATCGTTAACTAACACTTAAACAAAAATACCTACCCTCATCGGCTACCCCAGTAGTCTTTAGATCGTTAACTAACACTTAAACAAAAATACCTACCCTCATCGGCTACCCCAGTAGTCTTTAGATCGTTAACTAACACTTAAACAAAAATACCTACCCTCATCGGCTACCCCAGTAGTCTTTAGATCGTTAACTAACACTTAAACACGTTAAAAAAATCAGGTCTGCCAGAGCCAATCCTGCTTGTCATAGAAATAATCGATATTTTCAACGTGTTTATTTAGTGAAAATTACGTCTTATGGTACCCGATTTAAATTACTGGCAACAGTTTACCACTGATGAATTATGTAAAAAAGTGGGTTTGCCATTGCGCACCCTTCTGGAAGTACTTGGCAGACCCTAATATATACCCTTCCGACACCCTAAACCCACCTCATCGCGTACTCGGATGAAATCTACGCCAAATAATAACCAAGATGCCCCTAATGGAGCAAAAGGTCTGCTTGCCGGAACTTAGTTTTCAAAGCATTTGATGTTGGTAGGGAGCATAATTTCACCTTAAGTTAAAATAACATAATGTTTCTAAATTTATAGAAATGTATAAATATTAACTGCTTTTATAACAAAACATTAAATAAAGCAACAAATATAGCGATAAAAGATGTACTTATACTTATTTAAAATTTAACAACAATCAATACGAGTACAATAGCATGCTTACAATTTAAGTACTTACTATAATCAAAACTAAGTTAAAGTTGGCATTACAGTTACCTGAATTCTGTAAATGTAGGTTAAGGGAACTAAGTACCTAGGCTTCCGAGTGTAGAACCAGCCGGTTGATTCTGTAACAATCTCACCGTGAAAACTTATTTGAAATGAGCGTGGAGTGAGCCACCATTGTCACCCCACTGGTGCTAGGGACTGACTAAACATTACATTTACAATCATAATCGAGATTTTAATTATATATTTTTAATGCTAATTCTGTTGATCATTTTATTATTTCAAAGCTAGTATTTAAGTGACTAAACATAACTATTTACGGGTTTTAGGATCATTATTCCACCGAAATAAGATTAACGTTTAAATAATAACGGTTAAGTTGACTAGCCATTTACTGTAGAAACCTAAGTACTTAGGTACAAGAACTACCTAAATATAAAAAAAGACCGATTTCCAAAAAAAAAACACTAGAAAGTGAAAAAAAAAGTTTGACTTCGGAAGTCGGTGTCTTTGTTTTTTGTTTATTCTTTGTTTGCCACCGACATCCGAAGTCAAAGTTTTTTTTCTCGTTGTAGTTTTTTTTGGAGTCTTATACAACTTGCAATATAAATAACAGTGACAGGAAGTTATTACAACATCATCAACATACACTCATCATCTGCCTAGCCTTTTTCCCAACTAGGTATGTTGGGGTCGGCTTCCAGTCTAACCGGATGCAGCTGAATACCAGTATTTAACATCATCAACATACACTAAGTAAAAAAAATAAGTATTATTACTAGTAGTTACTGACGATGTAAATAATGCTATCGCTAAAATAGTGCAGTGGTTTAGTGTTAATAATTTACTTTTTTGAAACGAGAAAAAGACTAAATGTATTACATTTTTGCCACCTAACGTTAAGCAGGTGAAAACCAATGTATTAGTAAACGGGGCGGAATTGGATCTTGTGGATACCACTGTGTTCTTAGGTATTACTTTGGACTCGAAGCTACAGTGGGGCCCACATATAACCAAATTGTCGAAGCGGCTTAGCTATGCAGTCTACGCGGTCTATAAAATCCGTCATTTGACTGATGTAGAAACAGCTCGATTAGTTTATTATAGTTATTTCCTGTCGTACGGCATTTTGCTGTGGGAAAATGCAGCCGACATTCCAGGGTATATTTGTGCTGCAGAAACGAGCCATTCGAGCAATTTATAACCAAAGTTGTAGGCATTCATTGAGGGATACATTTAAGGAAATAAACATAATGACAGTCACATCTCAATATGTATACGAGAACCTGATGTATGTAAAAAAGAATATTAATTTATATTCTAAACACAGCGACATTCATAACATAAATACTAGAAACAAAGATTTACTAATTGTGCCCACGACTAGGCTCCAAAATATTAGTAAATTAATTAAGTGCCAAAGTATACGTTTTTACAACAAACTCCCAAGCCATGTTAAAGAACTGAGCCTCAATAAATTTAAATCATTTATTAAACAGAAACTCTGTCGAAAAGGCTTCTATAACGTTAAAGATTACTTGGATGACAAAAAGGCTTGGGATTAATTAAGCTACTCCAAAGTACCCCCAAGCAAAAAACCATTTTGTATATGCGTGCACTGACTGGACAGGTGCACTCAATTTGTGTGGTTCTTTCCTCAAAAGACCATTACAGACACAGATATACATGGTCCTTAAAGATTATGTCCGGATTATTATATACACATTGACATTGATGTATTTTATATATACTATGACATATAGTATTTACTTTGTAAAGTATTATAATATTATTTTCATCCCACCATCTCGGAAAGAGTATTTTTAATCTTCAATATCTGAGTGGAAAAGCCGTTTTTATTCTCTAGAGGATAAAGTAAATTGAATTTAGAACATCGTGTGCACTAAGTTTGTGAATTAAAAAAAACATTAAACCTATTTACTGCTACCTCTATGGTGCCGAATATATCATACAACTTTTTTTTAATTTGTTAAAAACTCAGACTCGGAACCTTCTTGGTGTTCTTTTTTCAATTTGCTTTGTACGCGGTTCTTTACGCGGCATTTTTTCACGTCATTGTTAAACCTTATATTAAAAACAAGAAACTTGAAAACAAGTGAAAAAACTAAAATGAGTGATTCTAGCGACGAGGAAGTTTGCTTGACGCCAACAGAATTGACTGAAACTGTTAATAATGCGCAAATGAGCTTTCTCCCTCAACAATCACGCGAGAAGTATTTAAAACAGTACGATATGTTCAACACGTGGCGACTAGCAAAAGGAGCCAAAACTTTCTCAGAAAACGTTTTGCTGGCATATTTTATAGAATTATCCGAGAACAAGAAAGCAAGCACTCTATGGAGTACGTATTCGATGCTAAAAGCAACAATAAAGATGAAAAAAGACAAACATATCGATACCTATCCTAAATTAGTGGCATTTTTAAAAAGAGCCTCATCTGGTCATCAACCAAAAAAATCGAAGGTTTTCACAGTATCTGATATTGAAAAGTTTCTTAACGAAGCACCCGATTCCGTATATTTGGCGGCAAAAGTAAGTCAGTTGCACATTCAGTATCTACTTAAGTATATTAATCTCAATTAAATAGTATAGGTACTTAGTAGATGTTGATAGGCATAATTATGCGTTCATATCAATTTTATTCATTTATCTACTACAATACTCTTTACGTTACAGGTTGTTCTTATTATTGGAATAAACGGAGCATGTCGAACTAATGAACTAACACAACTTAATGTCAAAAACATTGAGAAACATTCAGATGACTTCCTATTAATTAATTTACCTAATACAAAGACAAAAAGAGACCGCAACTTCGTCATTCGCAAGGAATACGTAACGATTGTTGAGAAATATCAAGCCTTACGCCCGCCTAACACTCCAATCAATCGATTTTTTCTACAGTATCGCAATGGAAAGTGTGTTAGACAGCCTATGGGTACTAATAAAATTGGCAGTATCCCACGAGAAATAGCAACATTTCTTGAACTTCCAGAACCCCTGTTGTACACGGGTCATTGTTTCCGACGAACTTCAGCCACACTTTTGGCTGATTCCGGAGCTGATCTCCTGTCCCTTAAGCGCCACGGAGGCTGGAAGTCCAATGCAGTTGTAGAGGGATACATAGAGGATTCCATCCAAAATAAGTCTAAAATATGTGAAGGCATCGTAGGAGCCATTACACTGAAAGAGCCTCAATCGGATCCTTGGACTGGCCCTTCTACATCAAAAATAAGCCGTTATGAAACACCTTACCATCTCCCTCTCTCTCCAACATTCACGCCAAGGGAATCCGATGAATCGGTACAACTATTAAGTATGACAGATAGTTTACCGAAAAACAGTACACAAGTGACTAACACCAATATTACAGTACCAAACAAAAATATTACACTCAATTTAAATAACTGTAGGAACGTTACTTTAAAATTTTCTTAATTATACCTTAGTATTATTTTGTTATAATTTAAAGATTATTCTGTAATACTTACCTGTCATAATGTAGTAATTAATACCTAAACTGAAATAAAAGTGTACCTATCTTGTGATTGTAAACGTTTTTTTTTTGCATTTAGTCATTTCCTCGCTGAGGTGGAATGAAAAGTTACGTGTTGCACTCGAGTGCAAAGATTTTTCACCTCGTGCTCTTTTGATTCCCTCGCTAACGCTCAGGATTCTAATTTTGAATCACTCGCTGCGCTCGTGATTCAATTTTAGAATCCTTCGCTTGCTCGGTCATCAAAATTGAACACGCGGTTAAAAAGCAACTTTGCACTCTTGTATAACAAATAACTATTTAACTATTGTGAATGTGAGAACTATGGCGGTTATTGCATTTTTGTATTTTTCTTAGTCAGTTTAATCTTGATCTGGCAATTTGAGTAATTTATGCGGCCTACTCAAATGTCCTTTCTTTGGTATTGTTCGTCGAATCGTTGAGCTCCTTAAGCTCTGAGTTGAGCTGCACTGACTGGACAGGTCCACTCAAACTGTGTGGTTCTTTCTTCAAAAGACGATTTTAGATAGGTACCGATCTACATAGCTTTCACATGATCTGACCAAGATTTTGTGTGGACTTTAAAAGAGACTGTGACCTCTGAGTTTGTTTCGGCCTTTCTTCTCAGAGTAGCCAGATAGGAAACGCCGGCCTCATCTAGTTTAAAAATTATATGTTTTACGTGTAAAAGTGTTTGTACAAACCAACTTACAGAAAAAAAAAATCATTTCATTTCAACTCGTCAAAACTTATGCTTAGATCTCATATTTCTCAAATCAAGATATCAGACTGTTATAGGCATAGTATGTGATATTGATATCACCGATCACCGTATGGTAATGATGGGGTAGATCATGCTCACGCGGCCTACCGGTTCAAAATATCAACAGCACAAAATAAATCAAATCAATTTCCCTGCACTGATAGAGGAACTTCAAGATGTAGACTGGTCTGGAGTGGTGTCCGAAATAGATGTACACAATGCAACCAAATTAATTCCACAACATTATAACTAGTGCTGTACCAAAACACAGGGTAGTAGGGTACAAAAGACAATTAGCCGCTCTAAATACACCAGGAAACCCTGGATTACACCCGTACTTATTAGATGTATACACAGGGACTAACTTCATTTTCATTCAAACAAACACCCTAAATACAAAACAAAAAAACTAATTAACAATCGTTACAGGAACTTCTTCGCTTTAATGCGAACACGACAATAAAAATGAAAGATAACATAAACAATGTTAAGGTTTTATGGAAAACTATTAGAAATGTTACAGATCAACAACAAAAGTTCTCCTAATGAACTGCTTAAAATGAATATTCGGCACAAATTTCGATAAACAACTGCAATGATCACTTCTCCTCCGTTGGCAACAACCTAACCAGTAAAATTCTCGCAGACATTATGAACCCCAGGAGTCAGTTATAAACAAACTACAGCTAGCCTAAAAACACAAATTTCTTTATGCAACTTACTGACGTTTTTGAGATAGACAAAATAATCACAAATCTGAGAAACGACAGTGCCCCAAGCCCGGTTTTTTTTTTTTTTTCTTTATATATGTTACCAACAGCGATACTTATGGTAAATTACAAATTATGTGGATTACAGTGTATGGCTAATTATAGGTTAGCCTGTATAACTAGGATACGTATATGACAAGAGAACGGACTACTAATAAATATTCAAATTCAAAAAGGTACAATTTTAGGTTTTATTACGCATGGTAAAGTTTTATTTTTAAATAGGCAAAAAGAAAAAAAAAATTAGAACACTAAAAGATTAGTAAGTAGTTTGTCACATGTCTTCATTTATAGTTTATATTATTTGTTTCTTACATGTAGGTTTATTACTGTTAAAAATATCCACTTGAGAGAAATCTGTGTTATAAATTCGAGCAATACGGGTCAGTACACAATTTTTGACGTAATTAGTCGAATGCTGAGGCACGTGTAGCAACGTAGTGTGTCGAGTGCGCAGAGTACTTCTGAGTGCGCCGTAGGGGAGTGTTAAAAGATACCTGTGCTACCAACTCCGGGCAATGGAGGCATCCACTAAGTATGTCATAAAGCAAACACATGTCCACAACTTTACGCCTTTCATCGAGTGTTAGCAAACTATATGTTTGACAACTATTTACATAGGCCATCGGAGGTTTACGGAGGCGATACTTGAAGTGGTGAATTATTTTCTTTGAACCCGTTCTAATTGGTTCTTATAAATAATGTATTGGGGGGACCAGATTGGGCATGCATATTCTAAGACGCTGCGCACATAATTATGCAAAATAAACCGATTTAAGAGTCTCGATAAATAAATAAATATCGTCTGACATTGCACACAGCACCATCTAGTTCCAAGTTAAGCACTTAATTAAGGCTTGTGTTTTAAATACCATACATGATCTAATAACAAAGCCTTAGTTTTTATAAGCTTTTGTGCTAACCAAGTCTATGTGATCTGAGAATGTTAATTTACTGTCAAACATAAGTCCCAAATCCCGAACTACCTTAACTGTACTAATGACAATTCCATTAAAGTTTTATGAGCAAACAGTAGGGTTTTTTACGTGTATTACTAATAGATTGACACTTTGAGACATTTGCAGTGATCTTATTGTTATGTAATAATCATTTAAGTTATTAAGGTCCTCTTGAAGAGTCTTACAGTCTAGTGATCTAATTTTATAAAATATTGTTTTGGTCGTCCGCGTACATTATGTGTTCCGAGCGTTTAAAAGAATCAGTGATATCGAATAAATATGCGTTGTAAATTTATTAAGTTATTAAATAATATTACACCAACACTTATAAAAGTGAAATCATAATTCCAGTAACCCATATTATGAACCTTAGCATAGACTCTGGCATATTTCCTAACATATAGAAAGAGGTACAGGTGCACTGTTAGCAATGTTCTCCAAAATTCTCGAAAAAATAGTTAAAAACGATTCACACAATACCTAGGTTCCAACAATATATTCAGCTTCAGACAGGGATTCCACAGAAGATGCAGTAAGTCTCTTAGCCAATCTTGTAACGATGATAATAAAAAAGGCATACCATGCAATTTCTAGACCTTGCAAAAGCATTCCATAACGTTGCCATTCCTGTACTAAGTTAAAAGCTCAAGACGATTGGTATAAGACGACTGCCACTCAAATGTTTTGAGACCTACCTTTCTAACAGAAAGCAATTAAATTAGGGATACCACCAGTTGTCACAGCAGCGTAGCATTTGGAGTGCCTCAAGGAAGTGTCCTGAGCCCGACACTATTTATCATCTGTATTACTGATTTTCATCACGCCATTACCCATAATGCAGAAGTCAGTAGCAGATGACACGGTTATTATTTTTCACAGCAAATCGATATACGACAGGATATATACGAGTAGTCCACGAAGAAGCCCAAAACGGCTTAACTAGTATCAAAAACGGCAAAAAAAAATAACTGATATAATATAATAAATAATAATCTATCTGTTTCTCTCATCATCACCAAAACTTCCTTTACAGTTTAAAATCCACTCTTCAACTTGCAGCAAAAGCGCCAGCACCTATAAGGAAATGTAAAAGGTCGAATCCATAAATATCTAAAGATTGAATCTCCATAATAATACTTAGGGGTTCTATTAGATCAACGTCTTTCATTTAGACCCATATCCACTTAGTAGCATAGCAAATCAGAAAGTTAATTTACGGATTAAAACTTACGTAACTCGACCAACAAAAACATCTTACACGTGCAGGGTAATTGCATATATAACACACTAACTGTAGGAATGGCTTTCATTTTGACAGTTCACTCCAGAAACCGTTTGATTCCGTCATACTCGAGGGTAAAAAGGCAAAAATTCCCTGTTAAGAATTATAGTCTCATCTCATTTCTGACCCATGTTTACAAACTGCGAGTATAATTATCAACTCGAACCATCTCCCCCGCATGTTTGACGACTTCCAGCCTCCGGAACAAGCCAGGATCCGTAAAGGCTTTAGCACCGTAGACCACATATATACGCTGCGGTACGTTATACAGAAGACTAAAGAGTATGAGCTGCCTCTCTGCTTGACATTTGTGAACTACGAGAAAGCCTTCGATTCGATCGAGACTTGGGCTGCACTGCATACTCTTGATTGATTGTCGGTACATAGAGGTGCTGAAGTGTCTGTACGATAACGCCACTATGTCAGTACGTCCCAGGACCAAACCTCGAAACCTATCAGGCCACCTACCAGACAGGTGACAGACAGGGAGACGTTATCTCTCCGAAACTGTTCACCGCTGCACTGAGTACGTCTTCAAGGTTCTAGACTGGAAAGGGCTAGGCATCAACACCAATGGCGACTACATTCCTCACCTATGGTTCGCTGACGATAACTATATCGTCAGCGAACCATAGGTGAGGAATGTCATGTAGGAATGAGGAATGTCATCGAGCATCGTCAGCTATGGCTACTAAGCCATAGCTGACGATGCTCGATGACCTCAGTAGAGTTTTGGAAAGACTGGATCTTAAACATAACATGGACAAGACAAAGGTCATGTCAAATGTGCATGTAATACCCAACCTCATGAAGTTCTGAGACTCTACACTCGAAGTTGTGAACGATTATGTTTACCTAGGACAAACTGTTAGGTAGGTCCAACTTCGAGAAAGAGGTCGAATCTAATTGGGCTGGACCGCCTTTGGGAAGCTACGCAATAACTTCTCGTCCCACATACCGCAGTGTCTCAAGACGAAAGTCATATCATCAGTGCGTATTGCCAGTGAGGACCTATGGAACTGAAACGTGGTCGCTCACAATGGGCCTCATTAGAAGGCTGAAATTCACCCAAAGGGCAATGGCGAGGGCTATGCTTGGAGTTTCCCTACGTGATGTAATCAGAAATGAAGAGATCCGCAGAAGAACCAAGGTAATCAACAAAACCCGAAGACTTGCCAAACTTAAGCCAAAAGGTTCTGGAGAGGCAACCGCGTACCGGAAGACGTAACGTTGGAAGGCCTCCTACAAGGTGGACCTATAACTTGGTGAAGACCGTAGGAATCCGCTGAATGCGAGAAGCACAGAACCGGTCGAAGTGCCGACGGTTGGGGGAGGCATTTGTCCAGCAGTGGACGTCGATCGGCTGAAATGATGATGATTAGGTAGATAGTTTGTTTCTCGAGAAAGAAGAATCGGCAAAAATTTATGAAAGTTCGCACCGATAACAGCCACACATACATGTCATTAGATGGTGTTTTACTATAATGCAATAACTACTATGGCGCCTTATTTCAAATCGCTGTGTGAAAATTTCTAATCGCGTTTCTAGTGAATTTGAATATTTGCAAATACTATGCATTCCGATTAGTTCGATGGTAATACAGTAACATGGTACCATCTAGCGGGCCTGATGACTGACCTAGACGCTAGATGACGGAACTCTTAAATAGCTACTGTTTTTTCAGGTTGAATTGAATGGTACGCGTTATTTATGTTATCGCTGCTGACTAGGTAGCTATTCAAGGTTATCTAGCGTCCAGGGCAGTCATCAGGTCATCGTCATCAGGTAAAATGAGCAGTACTCGTCGAGACACATATAAAGAGTCCACACTCGATTTACTACACACATCAAAAGTGTCTAGGGATCAAGCACGTTTTTGCTAGTTCCAGAAAATCAGGTTTAATAGTTATATTTTTTTTGTAAATCCTATGGATACTTTTGAGTACAGGACATCGTCGAAAATGGCCCCAGGACCAACAAACATCTGACGTAGGTACATAATAATTCTAATTATATTTTATTATACTAATTGCGAATATCTGTATATAACGGACATTCAGCGTACCTTATTGAACAAAATTAAAAGAGCAGTAACGATTTACGACATCACATCAAAAAAGCTGCCATCTTTGACAATTAGGTTTGACATGATAATTAATTAGTGATGCCCAATCTTTCATTTCACACATCGAGAGCGAAATTACTTGAATTGACCACCTGCTCACGGATGTCATACGCATCCGTACCTACGTACTTTCCTTTTCAACTTTCTTCGCTGTTGGGTATGGCGCTTCTGTAGTGACTTGTGCGACGTTTTTATTGGTACCATACACCTTAGGTGTGAAAAGAATTCAACAACAAGAAATTCACGAATGGGCGCTGTGCCCTCACTCGTAGTCGATTCGTATTCGTGATTCGTTTTGGGGAATTTGTCATCATCTGTTTTAAAAACACGAATACGAATCGAATACAATAGTCCACGTACACCGATTCGAAATTCGAGTATTCACTAAAACCATTTCGTAGGCAGAGATCGCGTTCATAATGTGTGTAGCATTTCGCTCTCGCTCATATGTATTCGATACGTATTCGCGAAAAACACGAATACGAGTGCACAGAACTCCCAATATTAAGCACGATGGCTACTTCGATCCGTAAAAACTGACTCGATGTGAGAAATTCACGAATATAGGTAAACACGAAAACGAAGCAGTGCAGAAACTACCATACATTTATTATGAAGGCTATTTCGAATTGTATTTTAACCAATCACGAATACGAACACAATACGAGGTAATGCACAAACGCCCTAAGTGAGATGCATTGTAATATTTCAAATAGAATAACACGCTAGGTACTGAAGGTATCGATTTTGATCAAAATGTATCGACACGGATCTAATGTATGGGCATCCCCAAGCATTGTCATATCATTTCCATCAACTCAACTGACAATTTATTGCACTCAAATCTCACTGGCTCGCATTTCTTCGTGATTACATTGTGTAGTGCTAGTGCATTCAATTTGCTTTATTTAACACCAAACAAGATAGGTAAGTACATATGTACTTAAATGTTCTACTGAAGCTCTTAGCTTAACTAGCCACATACAAGCAAAAGAAATAACATTAGTGACAGGCATTTACTAGCATGTATTTCTAAGTATTGAAAGGATTGTTTCTTACTAAATATAACCTCAAATTCTTTGTATTCTTTTTAAATAAATGCTTTCTTTAACTTGTCTGTCATTAAACTTTGTCTTGATGGGCATATACTTGTAATTTAGAACACGCAAAGTAATTTTCCTTCGCTGTTGGCTCTGGGGCGAACGATGTATGGACTCAGAACAATCTCCTTTGTCATTTACAAAACGAATAGATTTCGAATTTCGGTAAAAAGATGATTTCATCTTCTGTCAAGTCGTATTCCTGTATAATCCTGCAACAGGTTTTAGGCCAAATCAGTAAACTTTCTACCATACTTCTGAAGGGAATAAATACAAAATAACGCTATTATGGAGAGAAGACGTTATTTGAGCCGAGAAGAAATGATCAGAGCCGGGGGATGTTGGGAGCTGGTTCTCAGCAACGTGCTGTGGCAACTGATCTGGCCACTACGCAGAGTGTTATACTTACGTTAGACTTTGGAAACGTTACCGCATCACTGGCAGCGTGGCAGAGCAACATGGAGGACGAGCTCGCATCACCACACGTAAACAAGATCGAAACATACAAATTACTGCTCGACAAAATCGTACAATGACCGCTGTTGGTTACGAGGCTTCAGGCTCTTCAAGAGTGTTAATAAGCGATCAAACCATAAGAAATCGCTTGCATGAAGTCAATCTCCGTTCCCGAAGGCCAGTAAGTGCACCACAATACCTTTTGAGCCCCGCAATCGCAGAGCCCGTTTACAATGGGCTCGTGAACACAGAAACTGCGCAGAAGTAGAGTGACGTTTTGTGTGTTGTACCTAGAAATCTCGCTTTGGTATGAGGACAGACACTAGACGTACATGGTATTGGAGGAATCCTGGACGCCAAAATCGTTTCAGGAATTCCATGCATACAATGGTGGAACAATCATGATATGGGCGAGCATTTGGATCAGCGGAAGAACCTAACTGATTTGGATCACAGGCAATCTCAACGCACAGATTTACGTTGAAACTTTTGTGTCAGGTCAGATGTAGCCATTTCTTTGTGGACCCAACTTGGTGCTTCATTTCTTCTTAAGCATGATAATGCACGTCCACACACTGCCAGAGTCGTTTCGAACACACTTGTCGCAGCGAATATCAGCGTCCTACCATGACCTGCTCAATCGCCAGACTAGAATGTCATTGAGCACGCATGGGGTATGCTTCAAAGAAGAGTTCTGCCAAATAGGGATGCCGTACACACACCAGAAAATGTTTTTCGCCTGTTACAACGGACCCGGGCGGCCATTCCGCAACGTGATTTGGATGACCTCATAATGAGTATCAGGCGTAGACAGAGAAAACTCAGGTATCACTGCGATTGTGTTTTACGCGTCAAAGGCGGAAATACAGACTACGAATTGTTTTTTTATGCAACAAAAACCTTTTATTTGTATCTTTTTATCACATTTTAATGACAGTATTAAATTTAAAAAATCAAGCATAATCAAAACTCGCGAAAAGTATTAATGCAAAAGCAGAGAGTACTTCGTCGATATCATTGACTTATATTATTGGTCGATCTACACATACGATAATATTTTATTTAAGCTATCCAATTATACATTTGTATTTAATTTCAATAGGGCCTGTTATAGTATCCAAGAGTTCCGTTATCTGGCGGGTACGCCCTACGGTACATCGCAATATCTTTTTCACACAGCGATTTGAAATGCACCGGCCTAGTAGTTATTGCTATATATAAAAATGCTTATTGACTTATGTACAATGGTTGTTATTGATCGTGGGGACTATTTTGTCCGTTCCTCCTTTAAAATACAGTCAAATTGTTTAAAACTGTCAATGACTGCACGAGACAGGCTTGACCTAATGTGGAGTCTACAAGTTAAAATATTTAAATTACGTTTCCCTTATATCAATAATTTGAGGAGTACTTTAACCCTTTGACCGCCACAGTCGTGTATAGACGAAAATCCAAAATGTGCCCAGCACGCCACGGTCGCGACAGCGTGACCGAATTTTATACGTAAATAAATGTCATAAAACAGCATGTTTTTGTTCATTTCCCTTGTTAATTAGGTACCTTGACTCTTCGTAATTTATTTGAAGTGAACTGCTTTCGTTAGATTTAATTTTTAGTAACGTAAGATGACAAAAACGAAAACCAGTCATAAAGTTCGAAAAACATAGTGCCCTCGACGCCACAGTCACCATAACAGGACACGTAGTGATGCAGGTAGTAGTCACTACAGATTTTTGTCGCTGTAAAAACGAGGATAGGGGTTAGTAAAACATAAAATACTATCTTATATAAAATATGGTGTTAAACAGCACAGACATACAGAACATATTTACATTTATTACGCACCAATTACAATTTAACATCATATTCATTTAAAGAAGTTGTTATATGGTTAATAATTTGGGGAGGAAAGTGGGATAAAAGGAAGTGGAAGTTTGTTGGGAGAGGAATGTTACATTTGAAGATTTTTCGATAGAGATCGAAGGATTTAGTGTTCAAGGAGCAGGAGAAAGAAATATGGTCCAAAGTACCCTCACCGAGACCGCATTCACACAGGGAACTGTCCCTAACATGGATTTTATTCAGAAACACTGGGCTACAACAATGTCCGAGTCTTAGTCTGCAAAGCGACGAAACCGTTATTTTGAACAATTTTGGGTATTTAAAAAACCAAGGTTTCCGATGCATGTCGGGCTGTATAGCTGCGTAGTAGGCACCCTTGGCTTTGGAGATCTCATTCCACGTTTTTCTCCATAAGTCGAACTATTTGCGCCGCTTGGCACCATTTAGCAAATCGTAGTTATGAGCTACGTAGTGCTTTCGATCAGCCGGATTCGATGTGGCATACTTTGCTAATGAATCAGCGCACTCATTGCCAGCAATATCCGAGTGACTAGGGATCCAGACTATCTCGATATCCAAGCCGTTTTGGGAACAGTCAAATAACAAGCTCTTAATTTGTACTATGATTTTACTGTGAATTTTACTATGAAGTTGATTTTGTTGCAAGGCCTGAATACTACTCCGGGAATCTGAAAAAATTACTGCTTTTGTTATTTGATGAGATTTGATAAAGTGTATGGCTTCTAGGATGCCGATACACTCTCCTGTAAAAACTGATGCTTCTGGTGGAGACTGAAAAAGTAAGGCTATTTTTGAGTTTTGAAAATAAACTGCTACTCCGGTAAATTCTGTTTGTGATAATTTTGAAGCATCAGTAAAGAAAAAAATCCAAACTCAAACTCAAAGCATTTATTTCAATTAAACCATTTACAGGCACTTTTGAATTGTCAAGTGGTCGGTCAGTCAGAAATATGAAGCTAGTTGCCCATTCCAAAGCGCAGTACGAGGGTCATTCAATAAATACTTAGTCTACAAAAAGTAAACGAAAATTTTGGAAAAGTGGCAATTTATTTTTCAACATAGTCTCCTTTTAGTTCGATACACTTAGCCCAGCGATGCTCCAACTTTTTTAACCCGTCCGAAAAATAGTTTTTGTCAAACTCTGCAAAATAGGCATCCGTGGCGGCGATGACCTCCTCATTTGATCCATATCTATTCCCGGCGAGTGATTTTTTCAGATTAGGAAACAGAAAGAAGTCACAAGGGGCCAAATCTGGAGAATACGGTGGATGGGGCAGCAATTCATAGCGTAATTCGACTAATTTGGCCATGGCAACGGCAGACGTGTGAACCGGTGCGTTGTCGTGGTGAAACAGCACTTTTTTCTTCGCCAGATGGGGTCGTTTTTTCTTTAATTCGGCGTCGAATCGGCCCAATAAATCGGCATAGTAAAGCCCTGTAATTGTTTTACCCTTCTCGAGGTAATCGATGTGTGTTCTAATGGCTAAATGCAGAATTGTGTGGGCCGACCATGCTGTTAGTTGTATCTGAAGCAAAGCCTACAAAGTTTTTTAATGGAATTTGTCTGTTTTCAAGTCAAGTTAGTAAACCGTTTGTAAGATCTTCGGCTTTCCCGGATTTTGCTTCATACATCTCTAGAAATTGTGTGCGAACTACTAAGTCCTCCTCGTCACAAAATACATCCGTTGTTTCATCCATTATGATACTGAATGGTGTTTAGTACAAGGCAATTGCACACTGTACAAAAGGCAGTAATCGATCCATTTTCATGATCTTTTTTTGAGATCCAATTTTTAAACTCTGTCGGCAAGCCATTTATCGCTAAATTTGTATAACTTTTTTGTTTTTTTGGAGGAGGCATCTCTCCTTTCATACTACTACTATACGCGTAACTCTTAAAGTTACATGCTCTGTGCGCGTAACGACGCATGAAATGTCCCCGAACATTTTTGTTTTGTTTTGGCTTCGCACGGTTTGTGCATTTAGCCAATGTCACGTTTAGTTGTCGAGAACAAAGGTAGGGAAACGAAAGAAAAATAAAATATTTATGATCAATTGTAACGGGATTTAGGATTGGACGATTTATAGGATCAGTGTATTTTATAAAGGTGAATACTAATAGTGAATAATGAGCAAATTACAATGGCGACAATTTACAACTTAATATTATTTAATGTGATGAATGAGACTATACATTTATAAACAGGGAAGCTATTTGTACAAAGTAAAGAAAGTATTGAGGTAGGAAAAGGAATACGGAGAGATAAGAGGGTACGAAGAAAAGAAGAACGGTCATATAGGGGACAGGACAAAATAATGTGATTTATGTCACCTACGTCTGTGCCACAGGAGCAAACGGGGTCGTTAATGATATGTATTTTGGTTGGCGCGCGACGGGGCGCTTAAGGTGGAACCTCCGATGTAGCCCGCGAAATTCAAACTTTCTTACGTTTTTTGCAATTTGCAAGTCAGTATTAGGTTATTATGTTGATTAAAGTTTGATTCGCGGGCGTAAGAAGTATGTATTTTCAGAATTATAACCATTTCAGTCAGCAATAAAACTCCCCCAGGCCAGGTAATCCGAAAGAATGACTATTTCATTAAATAAATAATGAATAATAATAATAATTTTTATTCATAAGTTCACATAATAAATTACATAAAAGTTACATGATTACAAGTTTACAAATTAATATTATGAAGAAAAAAATAAACTATGTCTAAAATTAATCTGGTGTATAACTTATACCTATAAATTGGTTAAAGGCCTATTGAATACGATAGCGACCTGCCTGATGCAGGTTTATTCAAACCTGTGTTTCAGGCCATCGCTTAACAACGCTGAGTGCTTTAGTGGACTATTATGTCACTGTACATAGAGCTAGCATTGATACCTAATAACTATATTTTTAAATAAAAATGTACTTAACTTAAGTAAACTTATTGCATTACTTCTAGCAATTTTTCTGTGTCTGAGTAATTAAATGTCGCTAAGTATTCACTCAACATTTCACTACATTTTTTATATATATAATAATAAATATACATACCTAATACTGACTTGCAAATTGCAAAAAACGTAAGAAAATTTTTATTTCGCGGGCTACGTCGGAGGTTCCACCTTAACCACTTACATGGCTTGTAAACAAAAAAAATATCTATGAACCGATAGTAAACTAATTACCTACTGTTTCCTCATAACGACAGACCATACAACATTACAAAGCTTGTTTTGTAGCTCTATGACTTTGTTTTTTTTTCAATGACTATTTTTTATTATTCAAGCACTAAGCCTTAATAAATTCAAATCTTTTATAAAAAGGAAATTATGCCAGAATGCCTATTATACTGTCAAAGACTATATTGAGGACAAAAAGGCTTGGGATTGAGTTGCTCCAATAAAGCACAGGCAATGTTAATTTATTTTATTTCGCTAACTATTTCTACTTATAATCTTTGCTATAAGTATCTATACTTATTTACATATACAATGACACTAATATTTACTATTTAAAGTATTATATTATTTTAAATTATTGTGAATGTGAGGACTATGTGTGTTTTTGTTGCAGTTTTAATCATGTTCTGGCAGTTTGAGTAGCTGATGCGGCCTACCCAAATGTCCTTTCTTTGGTATTGTTCGTCGAATCGTTGAGCTCCTTAAGTTCTGAGTTGAGCTGCACGGTTACTGACAAATGCGTGCACTGACTGGACAGGTCCACTCAATCTGTGTGGTTCTTTCCTCAAAAGACCATTTCAGACACAAATCTACATGGTCCTCAAAGATTATTATAATATTATTCTAATTATTGTGAATGTGAGAACTATGTCGGTCATTGATTTATTTATATTTATTTTTGTATTTTTCTCAACGTAATCATGATCTGGCAGTTTGAGTAATTTATGCGGCCTACTCAAATGTCCTTTCTTTGGTATTGTTCGTCGAATCGTTGAGCTCCTTGAGTCTAAGTTGAGCTGCACGATTACTGACAATTGCGTGCACTGACTGGACAGGTCCACTCAATCTGTGTGGTTCTTTCCTCAAAAGACCATTGCAGACACCGATCTACATAGCTTTCACATGACCTGACCAAGATTTTGTCTGGACTTTAAAAGAGACTGTGACCTCTGAGTTTGTTTCGGCCTTTCTTCTCAGAGTAGTCAGATAGGAAACGCCGACCCCATCTAGTTTAAAAAAAAATATGATTGACGTGTAAAAGTGTTTGTTCAAACCTACTTACAGAAATAAAATCATTTATCATTTATCATTTATTTGTTTGTTTACATTACGTCAGTAAAAAAAATATTTCAAAATCTAAAGCGATAACACTATTTTTTTTTTACCTAAAATATATCCCCATTCGTATTGCATCATTAATATGATGCAATCTATATAATATAAAAAAAAAACATTAAAAATGCTGAAACCGTGATTAAAGTGTGTTAAAAGTTCTAAATACAATTTAAATTGTTTATAGAGTATTATAGTACAAAATTTTTAAAAAGCGTTACTTTTTTTTTTGAAAACGTTACTTTTCGAACAGTCTTGGGTAACTTTTGACGACAGGCCCTGGCCACACTGATTTAACCATACGTAACTCAATTTGTGTTGATGTCATGTCTGATTGAAAAGTAAATAATTTTATTTTCTATTTCAGTACCTCGAGGCTTTTAAATAGAGGTCAGTGCTCGAGGCACTCTCGCTTGTAAGAAAACTCGAAACGTAGCGTTTCGAGTTTTCTTACAAGCAAGAATGCCTGACTGCCCAATAGAAAGTAGGACACATGCGTTTTAAATTTCGCGGTGCAAGGGGCTAAATCTAGATGTCGCCAGCAGCGATTTCCGTTTTATCTTTTTTGTTTGAAGTCGACGTTCTTCTCCGCTAGGAGAAATAGTGTTTTTTTTTTTCTTTTTGGCGTTGCACTATTCGTGCTTATTGCCACTGACCATATTTTATTTGATATAACAAAACGTAAGAATCAAATAGTCGCGAAATTATTAAATATTATAACGGGAAATTTGGAAATGGAAAGGAGATTAGTTGTTATTAAATAAAAATAATAAATTATAACAAATGAACACTAAAGGTACAATTTATCAGAAAAGTAACGCCACCAGGTGGCCCAGCAAAAAGGCCGACTCGGTGCGTAAACTAAGAACTACATGGTATGTACATACAATATGAGGTTTATAAATTATGTTTAAATAGATATATCATTATTTACAAGGAAAAGGGCTATGGTTTTATAGATAGCTACATTAAAATTAAATAAAATACATGCAATAGAGGTGGGAAAAGGGACTCGGAGGGAAACAATACTTTGGAAAAGTGAGGAGTGGTCATAAAGGGGGCAGGAAAAAATTAGGTGGTTCAGATCTCCCACTTCAGCGCCACATTCACACTCAGGGTTCTGCACAATGACAAGCCTGGCAAGATGAGCAGGAGTGCACACATGACCTAATCGCATACGTATGAATATTGTTGTAATCGTTTTGCTTAGTTTGTACTTGCTAAACCAAGGTTTAACAAAAATGGATGGCTGAATATTACGATAAAATTTCACTTTTACTGATTGCCCAGACCAAAGCTGACCCCAGGATTCCTGTAGATAAACCTTGGGCAGAGCTGCCAGATCTTGGGTGTTATTTTTGTACGGAAAAACGTCTCCACACAATACGGCATCATTAGCTAACTGGTCAGCTCTCTCATTACCTAAAATGCCACAATGCGAGGGTATACATGCGAAATGCACTGAATACCCCTTAATAGAACACCTATAAAGGAGTTCACGTGTTTCAAATATAATATAAGGATTATGAGAATAGAAAGGGAATCTGGCCAAAGATTGTAAGGCACTCCTTGCATCAGTTAAAATGAGTGAATTCCGTAAGCCCATCATAAGTATATATTCGACAGCTTTGAATAGACCGTAACATTCACCCGTAAATACAGATGATTCGGGCGGAAGTTTTATTTTTTGGATGATATTAAATTTGGAGTGGTATACACCTACTCCCACACATGAGTCTCTTCCATGCTTCGAAGCGTCTGTAAATAAGAGCTGACAGCCCTTCCAGTCTCTATCCCTATCCATAGTGAAGTTGAAGTTATGGTTATGACATACGTCATCTCGGTAAATGTTAAGGTTATATTGTATATTTGGTGACAAAATTAATGAACTGTAATTACAGTGAAATAAAGGAAGAAATTGAGATTGGTGACAGGGAGCTTCAATTAAATTGAATTTTCTAAAGCTTTTAACTAAACACGGAGTAGCTTTGTGCCTCCAGTAAGTGGATGAAATTACTTCTTCAGAGAGAATGGAAAGTTTATTTCGCAAAGGATGACGTGTAAATTGCAAACACCGAGCCATAAATCTATCAGCAAAAAATTGACGTCTTAAATGAAGTGGAGGGTCTCCACATTCCACCTGAAGGCAATTTATAGGACTGCTTTTCATTGCACCTGAAACCACTCTAAGTGCCTTTGACTGAACACTGTCAAGTTTCTTAAGACCAGCAACATTAGCAGGTTCCAGCAAAAAAGTCCCATAGTCCAATACGCTTATAATCAAGGTGTTGTACAATAGTTTTAATGAGAAGGGATGTGCTCCCCACCAAATACCAGCAAGACATCTAATTATGTTGATATTTCGTTCACATTTAGCAGCTATATAATCACAGTGTGGTAAACCATTAAGATGGGTATCCAAAATAAGGCCTAAAATTTTTACCTGGTTTTTAACGAGCATAGGGATATTATTATACCTTACTGTAACTATAGGGGGCTTACACATTCTAGTAAACAAGACAATGTTGCTTTTATCAATTGATAGGTGTAGACCATTGGTTTCTAGCCAAGTCTTCAGTAAACATAAAGAAGAGGTTAAGGAAGTACAAATATTCTCAACAGAATGACCAGATGAATAAAGAAGTAAATCATCTGCATATTGAAGAACTTGGACTGACTCATTTAGAGAGGATTCCAAATCATAAGTGTAAATATTGTAGAGAATTGGACTAATTACAGAGCCTTGAGGGAGTCCTTTCCATACTAAACGGGTAAATGTGTACCCTTCATTATGAAGATTTAAAGATCTCTCTGAAAGCATGTTAATTATGAATTTAGTCAGCATTAATGGAACTTTTAATGAATTCAGCTTTTGTTCTAGGATCGGTACCAGGACATTATCGTAAGCTGAGCTAATATCCAGGAAAGCAGCAATTACAGAGTTATTAGAAGAGAAGGCTATACGAATATCAGTTGTGAACACTCTAAGGCTGTCCATCGTACTTTTACCCTTCCGAAAACCAAACTGTGATGTAGCTAGCAAGTTTTTGCTTTCTAAAAACCACTCCAAGCGATTCTTAATGTGATGTTCAACAATTTTAGCAAGAACTGTAGAAAGTGCAATTGGTCGATAAGATGTAACATTAGAGGAAGGTTTGTTTGGTTTCAGAATGGGAATAATTGTTTGAGACTTCCAACTTGATGGAATGTTGCCAGAAATCAAAGCTGTATTGATGATATTTAAATATATTGAAAGAACAGAGTTTGACCAATTAGCTATAAATGAATATGGTATACCATCTTCACCAGGACCTGAATCCTTAACATGTGAAAGGACTCCCTTCAACTCGCTTAGTGTGAACAGGGAATTCAACTCAGAATTAGGAATAGGAACATAGGGATAGTGCATTAAAGATCTCTGTTCTGGGACTGAAGGAGGAGCTAAATGATCCATAAACTCATTGGCTAATTCTAATGGCAGTTTTGAGGCCCTTGTGTCACTAAATGCTGACCTGAATCGCCTAATATTTTGCCATACTAGAGATGCGTTAACTTCTGGCGAGATAGATGCACAAAATCTTTGCCAACCTTCAAATTTCTTTTTCCTAAGGAGCTTACGAGTTGTACGAGAAGCTTCTAGGTATATTTCAAAATTGTGACGAGTCATAGTATGACCATAATTTTTTTCTGCTTCTTTTCTTTTTTTAATGGCCTGAGTGCACTCAGCATCCCACCAAGGTGGTGAAGGAATTTTGCCTGAAGCACCATTCTCAATAGGGAAAGTATTATCTGCCACCTCTATTAAAATTCTTGTTATTTGATTAGATAATAACTGAGGATCATGTTGTTGTGAGGAATTATTTAAACCAAGAATTCTTTCTTCTACATCATTTTTGTATGTATCCCAATCTGCATTTTGAAGTCTATACTTTAATCGTGGTGTTAGATTGCAAGCAGCTGGTTTTTTATGTGGAAAAGAAATTATTAAAGGGTAATGATCACTACCATAAGAAGACGATAAAGGAGACCAGGATAATGTTGATGCTAACTCAGGTGTGCAGATTGAGAGGTCAGGGGCGCTTATTCCCTCATCTGGATTCGTTTGGCGTGTTGGGAGACATGTGTTTAAAATACACAAATTATTAAAGTCTTGAATTTCTAATAACTTTTCCCCATAGCAATTGGAACTAGAACTACCCCAGGACTGATGTTGTGCATTAAAGTCGCCCATTACCAAAAATGGTTTCTAGGTAAAACTGAAAGAAGATTACTTATTTCAGAAAGAATATTTACAGTGGGACGAGAATAATATATACATACTAAACAGATTTTATTTACAATAGCAGCGACAGCAGATATTTCGTCACTGAGACTTGGAAGAGGAAAATATTGAAAAGACAAGTTATTTTTAATAAGTATGGCGACACCGCCATACCCATCGCTTCTGTCTGTTCTTAGACACGCATGGCCAGGCATTCTAAAAGAGAACCCTGGTTTAAGCTATGTCTCACAGAGAGCGACTGCGAAGGGTTCATATTTGAACAGTATGTAGGACAGATCAGATTTTTTATTCACAATGCTGCGACTGTTCCACTGGACAATCTTGGGAAGATTTGGATCCATTATGATTAAGGTTAAATAAGTTAGACAAAGTATCAATTACAGTGGCAACGTTGGACGGTTCAATATTATTATTTTTAGATAAAGTATTAATTAGCATGATTATTAAATTTAAAATTTGGCCCTCATTATTATCTGTTGTTTTATTTTGGAATGCAACACCATTCCCTGACACAGAAAATTCGTTACTGATTAATCCTTGATGAGCTACCCAGTCATACCCCTTAGCTGTTTGGGGGATCCCGAGGTTTAAGAAATATGGTTTTTCTTTGTGAGGAAACAATTGGTGTGTTACGTGATTGGGGCGAAGGTTGTGAAGAAAAAGAATTTTTTGTGGTATGGGATGGGGCAGATGTTACCACATCTGCATACAATTTTGAGATTGGTGGATGTAGTTGTGACGCTTCAGCATAAGACAGGCAGCTATGGGCCATATAATGCTTAATTGCTTTTTGTCTCTCAAATTCTGGGCATTTTTTATTGATGGCGTAATGAATGCCATTGCAATGACAGCATTTACTACTACTCTCATCTTCAATACTGCAAGTGTCAGCAGAATGCTTCTCCCCACACTTGAAGCACTGAGGGTTCGACCTGCATTGTACCTTTGTATGGCCAAAACGACAACAATGAAAACATTGAATTGTTGGGAATGTATACAATTCCACTGGCATGGAATTGTAACAACAAAACACACGTTTTGGTAAAATTTGTCCGTCAAAGGTGAGCACGACTGTTTGCGATGGTTTCCACACAGGGGTCGGTTCGTGCACTTTATAATTGAGACGCCTTGCTTTGATGACTTTCCCGCATCCAGCGGGGACAGATATATTTTCCATTATTTCCTCCGGAGACCATTCGGTAGGTACGCCTTTAACAATTCCAATGCGACACACGTTAATTGATGGAACAAATGCCTTCAATTTTTCTTTGACCAAACTTGGGTCATTTAAGAAAGAGTTAGCATCTATGTAACGGGAGAAGCTTAATGTAGGTAATTCTATTACGACCAATGCGTTTTAATGATCCGTTAATTATATTGTGGAACCTGCGTTTTTTAAGAAAGTGCCCTAAAGTTATTGGGTGTAATGTTAAAGCAGAGTTTTGAATGTCAACAATTTTTTGGATGTGTACAACATATGGCGACAGGTCTGTGGCTTCATACAAAGTCCTAGCAACCTGTGGCGCCTTCTGGGGAAGATCTGACTTTATGAGGTTTTCAGTCTGGGGAACATCCACAGAACGTGGGGTGGTTTCTTGGTGAACTAACATGGAATGTACCGGTACGTCTGATGTTATTTTTGAAGTAAATGTGACTAACTCACTGTCGCAATGACAATGTGTTCCTTTATTTATTTCCGTTGTATTGTGTGAGTGACTATTTCGCCTTCTTTTGTTGCAATTTTTGCACACTTTACGTGGAGCTCTAGTCCTTTTCCGCTCTGATCTAGTTACGGATGTATCGGTATCCATACTAGATTCGTAGATTATTATATTTTGCCCGACCGAGGGGACTGTGCCCCCCGGATCAGGCGGTTCATTGTCCATTCCGGACAGAAAAAAATAAAATGCAAAAAACTTACCCTAAATATGAAGAGCGATATATACAAACTATGAAATTAACTAATCTAATGAATATCTACATATATTTACACAACTTATCTCCAATTTAAGCGTTTTTTAATTTTTAAAAGAAGACGAAACAAAAATCACGTCCGCCAAATTCGATGATTCCCGCGCTTTTTCAGAAATAGTGTTCTGTGGTGAGGCACTTTGTATGGAGCACAGAACATACCTATTGGGGATACTGAGGTGTTGCCAGTAATTGTAAAGTATGATGACAGACCTAAATTAATAGGTCTATTAATTTCTTAGAGCATTTAGGTAATTTAGGCTTAGAGCATTAAACCAACCGGAGTGGCCATTGACAGGCGTTCCCCTCTGCCAAAGGTACGAGACCGCCGGTCATAGCGGTTATATAAAACTAGTTGACGCGCGCTCCGCGCCATTCAGCGAATCATAGTGAGCGCAGAATGACGTGAGCTTAAAATGCCGAATTGCAACGTGTTCTCGTGTAATAAGAGATCAGAAACATCTAGTGTACAAAAGGACAACGTTACTTTTCATCTGTAAGTATTATTACGTTTAAATATTATCAAATAGTGCATTAAATTTGCAAAAAAACTAAAAAATATTGTCAATCTAAAAGTGTTGTCACTTAATGGTACTAGATCTACTTTAGGGTAATTTTTAAAGTTGACTGTATATACAGGGTTACTGGTAATTCGACGTATATCCGTCAGGGGCTGATAAGGGGGCCAAAATGCAACAAATTGAACCCCCCATATGTATGGCCGAAATTCAATAGTTTTCGAGATATTAGAATTTTAAGGGCTTTTCGATATTTACTCAAAATTTGACATTTCATTCCAAATAAAAAAAAAACTACATATTTGAATGGGTACCATTAAAAATTATGTTGTAGCTGGCACTTCAATTAAGCTATGGACATATTTAAAACTACTTAATTTAAGAAAATAATGAGCGATATAAGAACAATATCTTACCAATATTTTAATTTTACGCTTCAAAAATGTTGTCTCGTCACAAAAAATTCTATGACATTAATCGTACAAATAACTAAAACAACTTGCTTATTCTGTAAGCTTTCCAGAAAGCTATAAATGTCAATTTTAAAATACATAATTCGTGCCAAGGCATGTGTTTGAATCGGCGCGGGGAGAGAAAGGGTCATTTGTATTTGTATGAAATAAAATGCATAAAAAAATGTACATCAAATTTTATTACAAATTTTACACATCTTGTTCAAAATGAGCCCCTCGATTACGAATGCAGGTTCGAATTCTCTTCCTAACTTCGGTTTTCGTCACTCTTGATGTGAACGTTGTTCTCATCTGTTGCGCCGCGTTTATTATTCGCTGTCGAAGTTCTTCGACTGAATTTATTAGGGTCACATAAACTAATGCCTTCATATGACCCCAAACGTAAAAATCAAGTGGTGTGATATCAGGGCTTCGTGCTGGCCACGGAATTGGCCCTCCCCTCCCAATCCATTGGTTTGGATATCTCTCGTCTAGCCACTGTCGGACAGTAATCCGGTAATGTGCTGGGCAACCATCATGTTGAAACATGAGGTTGTTTTTTATTTCTTCGGGAACATCCGCCAACAAATCGTCTAGGTTGTTTCTCAAAAACTCCTCGTAATTTTCGCCGTTCAAATTTTGGGGCAAGAAATGAGGGCCCACCAAATAATTTTATTATCAACGACACCCATCCACCACCATCCGACGCAGTTTCTTTTAGTTTTTTTGGATTCCTGCCTGCTTTAGGTGCGTGCCCCTAAATGTAAGTTATGGTAATTCGTTATTCCATCCCGGGCAAACTTTGACTCGTCAGTCCACAAAATATTTCTTAGGAAATGTTCCTGGTCAGCGTCAGCGTTTAACATAAACCGAGAAAATTCGAGTCGCCTGGCAGGATCTCCCTCGTGCAATGTTTGAACAGGTTGATAATGGTACGGGTGTCTACCTGATAGATGTACTACCGACCACACTTTCCACTGGGACATACCGAGCTGTTTTGCAACAATGTTCGTTGAGATGTTTGGGTCATCAATAAAACACTGAAGAATGGTGTCCTCTTCGTCAGCCGTGTACCGTCGAGGTCTGCCAGCGTTGAATTGTGCTCTTTGAACACTGCCAGTTTCAGACAATCGTCGATAGGTGCTCCCGAAAACAGTAATGTGGGGAAGTCGACGATCGGGAAAGCGGCGTTGGTATTCTCGCCGAGCCGCAGCCGCGTTTCCATCGGCAAAACCATAACAAAACATTATGTCTGCGTATTCGTTATTAGGATACGAAGCCATGTTATCCGAAATAACAATGATAACAAAAAGAATAACAAGAGAAACAAGAATTAACAATAATGATCGATAACAAATTAATGGGATGAGAGATTGGTAGCAAGATAACAACACACGTGCTTGCGCGGCGGAGAGTCAAAACTTACTAAGGAAGGCGACGCGAGCGCAGCAGACGCCGTGTACTCCCCCGCCCGCACACCCCGCCCTCACACCTCGCCCCATCGCGAAGAATTTCGCCATGAAAATCGGTTGTTTTAGCGAGGATCATAAACTAAAAACACAGATAATTTCTCTCCCCGCGCCGCGCCGGTTCAAACACATGCCATGCCACGAATTATGTATTTTAAAATTGACTTTTATACCTTTCTGGAAAGCTTACAGGATAAGCAAGTTGTTTTAGTTATTTGTACGATTAATGTCATAGAAATTTTGGTGATGAGACAACATTTTTGAAGCGTAAAATGAAAATATTGGTAAGATATTATTCTTATATCGCTCATTATTTTCATTATTTTGTTAAATTAAGTAGTTTTAATTATGTCCATAGCTTAATTGAAGTGCCAGCTACAACATCATTTTTAATGGTACCCATTCAAATATGTAGTTTTTATTTTATTTGGAATTAAATGTCAAATTTTGGGTAAATATCGAAAGACCCTTAAAATTCTAATATCTCGAAAACTATTGAATTTCGGCCATACATATGGGGGGTTCAATTTGTTGCATTTTGGCCCCCTTATCAGCCCCTGCCGGATATACGTCGAATTACCAGTAACCCTGTATATTTAATTATAAGTTCTACTTTACATTCGTTATTATTAACACAATTTATCCAATAAAAAATGGTACTAACCATAAATAACGTGAAATATAATTGTCGATGCTTAATGAATTAATGATGGATTACTGTTTGCAAATTCATTTATTCTTTTATTTTCAACATGTATTTTTATTTAATGTTTTAAATATAATATGTTTAGGTTGTACTTTATTAATTATAAGACTTTTAATTTGTTACTCTGGCAACACTGTACTAGGAAAGTTAGTGATGGGACAGCACAAAAACAAATGTCGATATAAACATTATAATGTTATTCTTATAATTTATTTTTCAGATTCCCAAAAGATGTAATGATTAGGGATGTCTGGATCCGAGCTTGTGGAAATCATGTTTCATGGACTCCTAAACGTAGTAGCACTATTTGCTCCCAGCATTTTGAAACTACCTGTTTTATAAGACAATCTAATAAAAGAGGAGATTAAATCAAGGTGCCTTGCCAATTTTGAAATTAGGTACCAAAGGTGAATCTTATAATGTTATTTACTAGTTTTTGCCCGTGACTTTGTTCACGTGGAACTGGTCGCCTTAAAACTTTATCTCGCTTTTTTCAAGGTAGCTTACCCAATGAAAATGAATTTACCTAGTCCAAATTAAATGTGGAAGCTTGCTGATAAAATGAGGCTCAACCTTAGGCGCCTAACCCTAACTTTTGAAGCAACTTATTATACTTTTTTATTCATGTTTTATTTTAAACACGCGTCGCCTTCGAGAACAAACTGACCCTAAGAAATGTATTAGGCACATATACACAAAACTAATTTATTTTAAGAATCAATAGTGTTTCCAAAATCATTAATTAACATTTTGCTAATGCGCGCGATGAAGCTGCAATAAACTATATATAAGGTGCTATAAAAATATCTGCCACGGCTGCAATGGGAGACAGTATTGTGTTTATAGATTACAAAAGTAAAGATAAATTATTGATTATTTGTCACATTTTTTTCATACAAAAATAATTACGTATAAAATTGAATTGATTTTTTAGCATAAAACCATCCCGTAGACTTATAAGCTGTTGCCGCACCGCACCGAATTCATTCAAAAATGCCGGCGACGACATGCATAAACTGTTGCCATTCTGATCGGCCCCGCGCGCCCCTACCCCCACCCGCACTACCCCGTTCGTCGCAAGCGCCAGCCGACGCGACCGCCCGCTCGCCAGTCGGCCCCCGCGCGCCCCCACGCTCACCCGCACTACCACGTTCGTCGCACGCGCCAGCCGACGCGACCGCCCGCTCGCCAGTCGGCCCCCGCGCGCCCCCACGCTCACCCGCACTACCCCGTTCGTCGCACGCGCCGTCGCCAGTCGCCATCAGCGTACGGGACTTTTTAAACGGTGTGTGGTACGGCGGTGAAAGGTGGATAGGCCGAGGAGGGCCAGTGCCGTGGCCTCCTCGCTCACGGGTTTAACCCCTCTAGACTTTTTTTTTGTGGGGTCGTGTATAGGACCTTGTGTACGGCCAAACCGGACATGACATTAGAAGTGTGGAAGAACTAAAAAGGCGCATCAAACGCGCATTTAGGCAAGTTAAAAGTGAAACGGACACATTAGATAAAGTGAAGAGACATGTACGTAAGCGTGCCTACATTTATGTGCAACGCGAAGGCGGACTTGTGCAACAGTTTTGTAGATAAGTAGGTAGGGAGTGTGTAAATAACTGTAAATACAGTGCAATTGTTGTAAATAAGATGATTAACTTTTAAACACGCCAAGTTACTGTAATTTATCGTTATTTGATATTAGTCTAAGTACCTATTGTTGGGGCCCTCAGCACCAGCGGGGTGCCTTAGGACCACAACAACAACAACAACCTATTGTTTAAAAATAATAAGAAAAAAATTGCGATTCTTACACTAACTTGACAGTCCAAAGCCTGTTTTAAGTGTGATGGGAAGTTTATCATCATAGTTACGTCAGTTTTTTGGAAGAATGCGGTAGCTGGTAAGTAATTGCACTTTTAAAACACTTGGCGTATTATTGCGTACCTAGTAGATTAGGTAGTGACGAACTAGTCAGCTGATATCAGTTTTCATTCAAAGAACAGATGGAAAGAGATAGCAGTTGTTTTCATTGACGAAGCGACCCATCGCGCGTAATTTGTGAACCACATTATGCAGAGTAGAGTCAATGTTATTTTAACTACTTTATTTTCTCAAATTGAATTAACTGTTCCGGGGTACGAAATTTCTTCACTATTGTAATCTATAAACACAATACTACCTCCCATTAAAGCCGTGGCAGATATTTTTATAGCACCTTATATATAAAAATAAACTGTAAATAACGCTTATTTTTTACAAATAAACTATTTTATACAAGTTGTTCTCTGGTTCTTTTTTATGTTAAATCTCCAAAAGATACAGTGTAAATCTGTCGTGCGTGAACCGAAATTCAGACCAGTCATTCACGTGGAAAAAAAAAACTGTTATCCTTTGACCGTCTGTCCAAAGATCGTATATTACGTGCATAAAAAGAATCCCTTTTAATAAGTACGTATCATGACATTTCATGTTGTATATATGTACATATATCCAAACCACTCGATACCTCTTATATGATATACTATGGCCGCTTTCCATCTCCATCATCAGAACAGCTCGATGGTACTCGGATGGTATAATGCATTGCCATCCGAACTAAACCAACATGTAAAAATTCAACTAATAAACTGATAATGGAAAGTGATTCTAAATCAGTTTGCGTGATTTCTCCTAAACATAGATATACTAACATACGTACCAATACAATCATTGCAAGTTAGTAAAATGCTGGTACAGAAACTTGATATTTAATTATTATTATAATTGGCACAAAACAAAATTCATCGACCATGAGATATCGATAAGTTTATTATTTATTATTGACATGTTCCTCGCACTATCGATGTTTACTTTGAGATGACGTCATCTCTTTCACGGACAGGTTGTCTGTACATATGTGTTTGTACACGTTGTACTTGTGTGAGTATAGTTTATGCTGGTGTTTGATAATTTTGTCGTGTGCGTGTATAGTGACGTTATCTGAAAAATGCATTGGTGTGAACACTATTTGTGTGCGTTGCCTCGTCCCCCGCGCCGAAAACGGCAGACTTTTTTAGATAGAAAAGTGTGCGCGTGTCGTCTCCGGTTGGTTTAATGCTCTAAGAATTTAGGTCTATCATCATACTTTACAATTGTATGGCAACACTGGACCGTTACACTTACAAATGGAATTAAAGACTTGGCTAAAAAGTCCCAGCAACCAGGACAAAAAAAAAAACTTACAAATGGCCGCCATTTGTTGTTTACGACCGACGTTCGACATCGACTGTTTGTTTGTAGTTTTGTTGAAAACAAAACGTTTTGCGATTTACCATTTTTCTTTTTTCCGCGTTTACGTCAAGCTGAACACCACAGAGTACATTTTCTGAACACGTTTTCCTCTGTAACCGTGTTGAATTAAAAGTGGTGTTGTCGTGGTTATGTCTAAAATGTATCAAATGTTCCCAGATTTGAAACATTTACGTCTCAGGCTCACCTCGTGCAGACCTTCACTTCAAATTGTACTGATTCCCTAAACCTGGGCTAACAAATGCACAGCGGTAAGAGCACATAATCAATCTTAACCTAACCTAATAATCTGTTTGGTTATGGGACCGATTGCTTTATCAAGTTTTCGTTTATTTTCAGTTGTGAAAATTGAGGGCTAAATTCTGTTTCCCTGTGGGGCATTGTCTTCTGTAGACTTTCGGCTGAAGTTGTATGCTGAACACAGAATGTTGTGTACCTTACATTTTCAAAGAACAGCATTTACCGATTTCACTGGGAAGAAGCTGAACAAAATAATATGCCGTTCATGACGCTGAACAGGTGGAGGTAATTTCAATAATAAAATTTATCTTCATTAATATTTTTTGTATACTCTGTTGGTTTAGGTAGTTTAAAAGTAAACAACTTATTAATGTACTTTAACGTGTTTCTATTTTTAGTACCTAGTATATTTTACATTCATTATTAGATTTGTAAAATTGTAGCACTGTTGTATGTTAATCAAAATGTGATACGCAACAACAATGATAGACTCCACTGCAGTTTATACTTACTGAATAATAAAGGTATAAATCATCATCATCAATACATTTGATTTAACATGTTATAATAATATTTTTTCAGAAACAATCAACGCAGTTACGCAGGCCAGATCATTTGTATGCACAACCTGGATCATCACACCATCGCACAAATCCCATTCCTGGGCCATCGCGAAAATTAATGGATATCACAAATATTCAGCAGGTAATTAATTGTTGTTATTAACCTAAACATTGATGACAAAAAACACACAAAAGACACTGACGGCTACAGTACATCCAATTTTGATGGATTCGGATTTGCAAATCTGACTAGATTAGCAAATCCAAATCCATCAAAATTATGTGTCTGTGTATATTGTGTGTGTATGTCTGTTATATTGTGTATCTGTGTATATCTCTTAGTTGTTACTGGTGGTGAAGGTTAAAAAACAGTCAACTATTAGAAGACTGCTATAATTGATATTCAGTCTTTATAGTAAGAAAAAAATAACATTTCTTTACTGCCACACAGTCAGGTTTAAAGACAATGAAGGAGTTCTTTTTATTCCTGTATGTAGTGATTCTAGGGTAGTAAAATAATACTTGTTGCAACTACTATGTACATTTCAATATTTTGTTTGTTTTTGTTTTAGTACAAAGCTGTCTCAGTTCCTGAAGAACCTGTGCATAAAATTCCTTTGGACACCTCCAAAGACTATTCAGCAGTATCTCAGCCTGGCCCATCAGAGGTACTCATCAAGAGCACACAAAAATACCATGAAAATATATGGTAATTGATACCGCATGTTCTGAAAGATGGTTTAATAATCATCAATCCTGCTATTCAAATGTATGAAACTTCAGATGTTTTTTGCTGTCAAAAATAAGTTACAATAACAAAACAGTCAATATCTGTGCATTAATTTTGTAATTTCAAGCAAAACATTATATACAAACATTTTGAAGAATTGCAAGTATTAAGTTAATATGCGATTTTTTCTAAGTCGTAAAATGGATTTGTAACTATTTGCTAATATAATAAAACTATAAAACATACAACTACATTCAGGTCATTACAAAACAGCACTGTTATGGAAAAGTATTATGACAAAGGGACCTGTCATTTATAATAAAATACCTCAGGTTTTATGGATTATTCTGTAAACATTTTTAAATCTAAGGTAACTGCACTACTCCTAGGCAAATGTTATTACTCAGTGAAAGACTTTCTAAATAATATGAATTTATCCAGATTATGATTATTATAATTAACCTTTTAAGCGCGTGGCTAAATATCAATTGCCGTGCCCCTAGCGCGCGGCTACAAATCGAAAAAAAAAATTTTTTTCGTTTTAGTTGTACCACACAGTTATTAGGACGAAAATAGAACGAAAAAATCATGCATGTTTTCTATCGCAGAAATACGACACTCGCGGTAGGGACACGGAAATATTTGTCGCATATGCGACACGCGCGGTCAAAGGGTTAATTGCAAAATTGACCCTGTAAGACTTATCTACCCGACTATAATATTATTAATTGACTTCACTATAATTTCTGTTTGGTTTTGTTGACATTATTTTGTTTGTAGGTATGTATTAATATTTTAAATTATGTAATAATTGGCACGCCGTAAGGTAGACTGTAGCCGATCTCTTTACTTTATGTACAACATCTTATACCTGTACCTACATTCATAGCAAATAAAGTTCTGATTCTGATACCTTTGCTTATTTTACCCTCCTCAGATCTTGAAGAAATTGGGGACTAGAAACAATTCTGTCATTTCCAGTTTAATTTACAGGTTACTATCTCTATTTAATAAAATAAGTGCAGCTCTTTCTGGATGCTATCGTCTACCGTGGTCCACTTGAAGGATGTGCGCATACTTAACATTTACCTACTTTTATTCGTAAAATATTTGTAGATTACTAGAAGAAGTCTTAATAATAATATTCAAGCGTCCCTCGTTATTTGTATGTAACGCAACAGTGTTTTGAATTAGTCTAGGTGAAGTTGAACTTTTTAACATAAGTGACACTTTTTGAGTTACAAGATGGAAAAACTGCCAATGTGTCGGATATGTTTAGCGGATAATGTCCGCATGTTCGTAGTAGTCAACAGGAACTTGCGAGAACTATATGAGAAGCTGACCTATAATCCGGTAAGTTGATATCCTTATAACATTTAAGTAAATACCCTTTTAGGTTTTAAGGGCTATGAAGATTCATACTAGGTACCTACAAGCCTTGTATTCATACTACATAAACTAACAGTGAGTCAGAGGGTCGTCTTAGGGCAAAATGGAAATCAGTAACAGGGGTGCAGGAAAACAGCATGAACCCTGGATAAGAGTGGTGATCAATGCTCATACCTTCTCTGTAAGATGTGCACAGAAAGCATTACAGACCACCAACTGTTGGCAGGGACAGCATAACGAAGGCGAAGTGCCAATAACACCTTACTGACAAAGTCAAAAATTTATACAAGCTTAAAAAAGCGTTTAATTTCTTGATAAGACACGTTGGTTTAGTTGGGAGGTATTTCCATATATTAATTTAATAATGTTGCAACAAAAAATACACTTAGGAGGATGACACCTTTAAATTCAAAACAAAAAAAAAGTGAATTTCTCTAATAATGTCAGTTAGGAGGTAAGTATTGGCACTTCGCCATTGATTAGTACGGTCAAATGGGGTTACTTTGATACTACGGGGTTACTTTGATAACAACTTTAGGCTTATGAAAAACTTAATTTTATAATATCTACAACACCAGTTAAAAAATAAACTATCAGTACTTGGCACTACTGATAGTTTCTTTGTATTATAGCGTTGTAGTTATTATAAAATTAAGTTTTTCATAAGCCTAAAGTTGTTATCAAAGTAACCCCGTAGTATCAAAGTAACACCATTTGACGGTATTTATTTTTTAAAAAAGTATGTATTTTCTTCATAAACCAACATAGTGTAAGGCATATTTTGTTGCAGTTTGTAACTGAAGACCGTAGACCAATTCTTGCTTGTTTCTTCTGCTGCGCTAAACTGAAGCAATGCTACAGATTACTGAGACAATGTCTGGAAGCCGAAGAGCTGTTTGCTCTGATGATGAATGAGAATTCTGAGGTGAGGTATTCTTCAACAGCCATGTATTCTCCTTATTTCTAATATCCTTATAAACTGAAAGTGATTTCTCTCAAACTCCCTAATAACAGTCTAGAGTTTATGCCAACTGTACCATCAAGTTTGAATGTCCATATATGTATGCTGTTGTCATATGGGTGTTTACAATTATTACATGTTAAATACTCCACATAATACTAGTGCATGTCTGTATAAAACTTGTTTGTGGCAGTTTGATAACGGTCCTCTGTCATTTTGGTGTGAGTCATGCAACAATAGCTTGTGCAGTAGTCAGGGTACATTGTACATTATTATTATTTCATTTACATTGGACCCGCTTAAGTATCGTCACTTGTGAGGGCTCTTTTGAGCGACTTAAGTATAATGTAAAAAGTTTGTGCTCTTAGGATTGTGATCACCAGCATTTTTTCCTAATACTATGAATATCTTTTTACAGCCCAATCCTTTAATAATAATCCAAGACCACGAAAAGGTTTTCAGTGGGTTTATTAAATCTCCAATAGAGAACATAAGTATAGCTGATGAATGTCAAACAGAAAATATTGCTATCAAAGATGAATTACCAGCTGTTCATGAGGGACTGGATGATATTATTGAGCCAAAGGAGAAACATCAAGGTGATGGTATGTTTTGAACAAAATTATTATTAATAGAAAGTGGTGCCGATTCTCTTGTACACCGAACTAAACTATTATTAAAATTCCTTACTTTTGGCTTTGAGAATTTTAAAGCTATTCTGCAAAATAAAATCTCTAAATTTAAAAATAATTTTGACACACCTAAAATCAAATTTGGCATTGCGACCGAACGTTGTGGTACTTGTTTGCCCGTGTTTTTTTTTTAGAGCCGTAGCGCACATTATTTGCAACCTCAACAAGTTTTGTATGGAATTTTTCACTTTTTGTATGGAAAATATGAAAAATTATTACCTACATGTGGAGTGTTAGCGGTTTAAGGGTTTTATCACAGACCAATATTAGCTTCAGACAGGGCAATCTCATAAAGTAAAAATCAACTCGCTCATGGTTCATAATTATATTAACAGGCGAAGTATATTATTAAACCATGATCATGACATGGATGACAGCTTTTTATTTTTCTTTCCGGGCCGAAACTTTATGCAATGGCGTGGCACAGCTTCAGCCTAAAAGGTTTTTCTTGCTAGGAATTGGTAATTTTAGTTTCATTATAGCATATTGCAATATGTTTTAAGAAACTTATTCTTAAAACATATTGCAATATTTATATATTAATAGAAAGGGAAGTTGGGAAAAAAAAACTTTTACTTTCATTTCTTTTTATTTTTCCATTTTGTTTTAAATTTATTTAATTAAGGCTTTTAATTGCATCTGAGGCAACAATGGTTTATTTTCTAGTCTGAAGACATCAGTGCCTTTTAATATTTTATCAATAACATTGCACCATTTAAATACAATAAAAAACAACAAATAAATAAATTTGAATTTGAACAATACCAGAAAGCATTCAGAAACAGCATCCATATGCAATTCACAATTTATGAAGTCAAACAAATACCTAAATTTGATATGATTTTTTTAATAGAACTTCGTTCAGGTTGTTTTAATTTTTTTATTTTTTTTTATGGCAATCTGCCGAAGACTACGGCAATTTCTGCCAGTGTCACGTAGTTAAAGTGTCGTAGTAAAGTTTAAAGTTACAAAGAGAATAAGAACTTTAAACTTTTTGTGGCGATCCTTTTAGCCCTGAAATAAACACAACACGTCATAATAATATGACACGACACATTTGGTGTAGTGGCTACAGTGGCTAAGTGTAGTCAGCGAAACCAAATGGTCCTGGGTTCGAATCCCGGTAGGAGCGCAAATGTTTGTATGATGAATATGGACATTTGTACCCGAGTCATGGATGTATATTTATAATATGTATGTATTTACGAAAAAAAAAATGTATTTAAGTAGTGTATCAACCATCTGGTATCCATAACACAAGCCTTTATTCTTAATTAAGTGCTTAACTTGGAACTAGATGGTGCTGTGTGCAATGTCACACGATATTTTTTTTTTTTTTTTTTTTTTTATATGAGTTAGTAATAGTTAGTACCTAAATTATAATATATACGTTTATACAATATATTAATAATAAGACTACATAAATGTCGGAATATTAAAGTTTAATATTGTTAATGGAAATAAATTTAATAAAAGCACATATAACTTGGGGATTAGGGAAAAAAGAGAGGAGATGACGGACATTTATGGGTTTTTGGATGTTCAATTTTGTAATAACCTTATCAAAATAGGAAACGTTATTCAAAGGGCAATTTAAAAATATGTGATCCAACGTACCATCATCCAGCCTACACTCACACAGAGAACTGTCGCGGACCCTAATTTTATGGAGAAAAACTGGGGTAAGCAGTGGCCAATACGGATTCTGCATATAGCAGATGTGACGGTTTTGGATGCTTCTTTGTATTTATAAAACCAAGGCTTGGGGGGAATGGTTGGTTGAATAGATGCAAACAAGCTAGCTTTTGACTTGCTAGATTGAGACCAGTGGTCTTGCCAGTAGAGGAGTGTGTGGGGCTTTGGACGGGTAGTAACAAATTTTTTGCTGGAGAAAGAAGGGGGGGGGGGTGGGGATGGGACGTATAATTAGGAATTGGGAGACGGGGAGGACGGGGATCATGGTTAAGAGTCTGGTGGATAGTCAGTGCAGGAGGGGCTGACGCCGTAACGTCTGCAAAAGATCGGTAGGAGGGGGGATGACGTTTGGCTGCTTCAGAATAGGATACATTGTCCTTAGCCATGGTGGACTTGATGTTCCGCTGACGGAGGTGTTCCGGGCATTGACGACTGTTCGCAGGGTGGGCACCCGTACAATAAAAGCACTTAGGCTCTTCAATGGTACACCCGTCCCCATAGTGGTCACCACCACAGCGGTAGCACCGTGGCTTTGACCGGCATTGAGTTCTGGTGTGCCCGTATTTGCAGCACCCGAAACACTGGACAGTGGGAAAATTATAGATCTCTACTGGAAGGGAATTGAAACAGCAGAAAACTCGATCCGGAAGGCTCCGACCATTAAATGTGATTACTACGCTTGATGTAGCAATCCATTCCGATTTCCCATCATTGGAAACTCTGCGGTTCAATCTCCTCACCTTCAACACCTTGCCAAGTGGGGACTTCAGGGCATCCAGGATTTCAATGTCAGTCCAGTCAGTAGGGACGCCCCTCACAACACCCATCCTGGTGATGCTGAAAGTGGGAATGATCAATGTAAAACCTTTTTGTTTAATCGACTCATTGTCGATACCCCCATCTACAATATTCACAATATTCAGTTTTTGTAATGTTTTTCCGAATTGTATAGGACCTTTTCAACCTCTGGCACTACCCTCCAGGTAGTGCCAGAGGTTGGATCGGATTCGGAAAGAGATGCTTAGACTAAAAACGGTTGCCTATCTAAATACGAGTACCTGGTGCTTGAGATCAACGACGGCGCCTTGGCCCGGTCGCGTTTATTCGTTGGAGCATTTTCGTCTGCGAAATTCGTAGGGTCGTTCTGGAGATTGTTATCAGTGCGTTTCCTCTTTTGAGAAGCTATTTCAACTTCCATTGTCTCAAATTGAGACAGTGGAGCCGTCAGAATAGGCGCATGAGTAAATAGGTCTTGCTATTGTACCTGAGCTGAATTGGGGGGATCTGGCGGGCGGCCAGGAGGCCGTTCGTCATCCGCCATTGTCACTCAGCATAGGCCAGTAGCAAATTAAATACTTAAGTAGATTAAAAACTTACCAAATGCAAGATGACGTACACAAACAAAAATACACACAGGACGAGCACAAACACGTAATATACACTTAATTGGAAGCACCGTGCCGTGCTTCCAGCACGACACGGTGCTTCCAATTAAGTTCCAATACAAACTAGAGATAACGGAGGTAAATGAACTTATACCAACCTAAATCGTACCTACCTGAAATAAAATCCCTACTTGCAGGTACATACTTGCAGCAGATTATTCGTCCAACGTCCGTTGACCCACCACGAGCGCGCTATCGCACAGCTGTTCCGCGCTACGTCATCACCGAGCGGATCGCGTACGGTCTTGCGTTTATGAATGAAATAGTGGAAGGGCTACTAAAATTCAACTCGAATGACAGAATAAAAGTGATAAATTTCTAAGTTCTATATTACTGCCGCGCTAATTAGAAGTGCAGTAAGGAGGTTTTTCGTATAACTTCCTTACTGCACTTCTAATTAGCGCGGCAGATTAGATTTCTTAAAAAAAATATAACAATGCCAATAGTAACTATTAATCGTCTGGAGTTACTGTGTTTCGGCTCCAGAACGATGAAAAATTATTCGTGTATAATAATACTAATCAAATAATAAACTTTCTCTTTGAATATTACTTACACACTAAATAGTCATTGAACGAATAACAACTTACATATTGGAAAAAAAAGACTTAATTAATTCAAATAACTACCAAAATCTAAGCTGTTCTTTACAGTATCCACATTATGTTATCAAGTAAAACAAACACTAATATTAAATGAGTAAGACTACGACTGTTTATGTTTATTTACAGAGCTAAAACCGGAAAATTTAGACAAAAGCTGTCTAGATGCAACAGATATACCACCACAACATGTTGAAGATTATGTGCCTGTAATGGAGTTTGAAACGGAAGTGGAAGAAGAACAAGAAGTGTCTAAGACGGAACGAAGAGCCAGGGAGACGAAAAGTAAGTATTAGTTAGTTAATCTTTAGGTAAGCCTTGAATAGCGTAACTTTCACTTCTTTCGTGCATATCGTGCTAACATGCGTGTGAGCATATTAGCTCTCACCGCCAGAGCCCTGCGCTCCCGCTCAATACCCTCATCGTCCCTGAGGTCACCTGTCACGATGTGACCCAGATATTTAAAAGCTTGAACCTACTTTAGGGCTTTTCCATTGAGAAATACAGGAGGCACATGGGTAGGCTGTTTTTTGCCTGATTTCAATACTAAAATTTCACTTTTTTTAGAGTTATACTGTAACCCATAACTCTAAAAAGAGTGAAAGAAGTACGCGGAGGCGCATGCGCCTCCGCGTACTTCTCACAAATAGACTAAAGTTTCCTTAGTCCGCTTATGGAAAGGCCCAGCAGCACCATATCGCCTGCATCTCAATTTATGTACAAAAATTATTTAATGTACAGACGCCAGCACATCAAGCTACTACAATCTGTCAAATTTCTTTAATAGATTTTCAACTTTATCGCTAAAGCATTAAGGTTCAAGGTTGATTGGGAAAGGAGATCACCCATTTTGTTCTATGATTTGGGATAAAAAAAAAAGTCGGCGGCCAGGAATGAATTATATTTTATTTTAATAGTGGCTCGAGTAGAAACATTTCTTTGTATGGCGACAATGCTGTAATGAATTCGGGAACCAAGATATACAACGATTTTTAAATGAAATAAATTATGTCCAATTGTCCATACATCATTATGTGTAAGATTCCATATAATTATTATTCCACTATTTCACAATGATTAGTGTTGATAAGTGATGATTTATGTTGTGATTAGTGTTGAAACATACAACACTAATAACTATAATAGGCGTAATATGGATTTAAAAAAAAAACAAAGAATTTATCAAAACATTGATTTATTATTCCTTACAGGTCTACATATTATGCTCGTCGTCTTGTACTATGACATAATCTAAAAAACCTGCCGGTGTTTGTATGGGCTCATCTAGGTGCCTGGCAAAGCCGAGAAACCAAATGATCGACATGGTATGTGCACAACAGCCGAGTGTTTTTCTGCCAGTAAGACATGTGCAATAATATTTTTTTATTGCACTTCTGCCACGTTCTAAATAATCTGCCATAATATAAACGTAGAAGATCCTGGCCCTCGAGTGTCGCGACTGGATGCGACCTCTTAGAAGTCGTGTTGTAGGATTAACACCAGGCAAGTTAATTCCATTGGGATCCATGTAAACTTCGATTAGGTATATCCCGTCTCTAATGTGCTCGCCACAGTATGACCTGGCTAGTTTGAGCTGATATGTGCCTAACATGAAGAGTATACAGTCTTCTTCGTTGAGACGAGGAAAGTCCGTCAATTCCGGATCATTAGCCGTCATTCTCCTGAATGCAATTCTTTGTCTGTTCATATTATTTTCAACAATATAATCTGCAAGGTCATTCTCGATATTTCTTCTGTGTTGAATGATTTGTAAAAAGTCTTCCGCATATATACTGTCAACTATTGGTCGATGGAATGCGTTGATGAGACTGGCTGCTACCCTAAAATCATCCATCATTGTGTGGAATTGCTCTATTAAAATAATCCTGTCGGAATAAATGAACACGATAACGAATTGATTACAAATGCCCCAATATATAAATAGATAGGTTAAGTACTTACTTGTCGAGGGTGTATAACTTCGGTTATATAAAGTTGTAAGTGCGGCCTGCGTTCAAACAATTCGGAAGTAAGTAAATACCGCCTTCTATTGACAACTGAACGATTGCAACACACGCATCTTTCCATGATAAAAACAAGTCCTTTATTCGCGCAAGGGTTATAGGTGTTTATGAAGAAAACTGTCCAATACACACACACAAACACACACACACACAGAAAAACGCAGAGAAATAATCGCAAAAACAGTGAGTAGTGAACACGGCATCAGATGAGTCTGAACTGATTCAGTTATTGTGGAGAGGTTGGAGCACAGGGGCAGGGAAAGCAGGGGCGCGGGCGCAGAGTACTAAAACAGCTTTACCTGCGTGTAGCGCGCATTTTGCTATCATAATAACAATAATATAATTCTTAAAGCCCCAATAAAACATGTTTCCCATCGTCGTCGTTTTAATTCTTACCTGGTATATATCTCCGAACCCAAATAGTTTTCGACTTTGACGCCATAGTAAAAAATAATGCATTGCACGTGTTCTTTAAAAATGTGTAATTATTATTGATGGCCGCAACAAAATTTTTTGTTTATAATTTTAGCCCAGAATGGGTGATCTCCTTTGACAGTTTCGGGTAGCTTGACCTGCTGGCGTCTGTACATAAATATTATTATTATTATTTATTTAAAGAATCTGACAACATTGGTCCACTGGTTAGTACAATACTTATCATCTAAGGGTTAGTAACTATCCTAAGTACACAAAATTTTTGATCACTACTGCCGCACAAGCAACCGTACAGAGTGTCTCAGAATTGGCGCATCATGTTGTTCAGCTAGGGTTTTCAGGATACTGTTGCTGCTACTCCTCATTCTGCTTATCAAGGATGCGCTCTTCTTCCTCATAATGGCATAAAAGTCATCCGTTCTTGCTACAGCAAACATACTAGACGCGCTGCAGAATCGGGGCAACCTCAACAGTACTCTGAAGCCATTATTATATTATATAATATGTTGATTATTTTTTTTTTACATTTGATTTAGAATTCGTTTTTAAAACTTTTACTAAACGTAGGTAGCACTGAAATAGGTCTATAATTAGTAGGGTCTCATGTACTACCCGTCTTAAACAACGATATTATTTTACTGTTTTGCAATAGATCAGGAAACTCACCACGGTCAATACAGTTGTTAAAAATAACAGCAAAATTAGGTGCTACAATGTTTATAATCAACTTAGCAACGTCCACAAATTTACCCATTTTATTTTATTGTTTTTTTATTAGCGGTCTTTTTTACATTTAACGTGTGAAATGGTTGAATTATGTATATCTTTACATAATGTGACATAATATTTGAAATGAAATTCAGACTTACAAACAGGAACGTTTTTTTCATTAAGTATAGACTCTGCAGCAGTGGGTGAAGAGCTTAGAGATTTAGTAGTCGATACGGGAATCTCTGCAAAGAAATTTTCAAAGGCCGCGGCAACTTGAGAATCTGATTTAATTATATTGTCACCAATAGCAAGACTAGTCACTATATCGGTTGCATGACCTTCCCGTTTCGCTATTAATGATAATCCATGTCATTTTAATTAATTTACTACTATTTTTAATTTTTAATAATAATCATTTAATTCGGGCATAATTAAAAATCCATAATGAGTTAGTAACAGAAAAAAAAACTTCCAACTAGTAACCTTAAGCACAGATTACTAAATAGTTACTACGTAACAGATACTTCACTCAGTAGAAAATTTCCAATACCTATTGAGATAATAGCCTACTCCGTCGCCTCAGCAACCACTGCATGCTAAAATGTGCCTAAATGCTCAAGCGTACAGTTGTGATTGCTTCGCACCGCGTGATCCTACAGCAATCGCAGGGCTGCCTCTTCGATAAAATTAAATTAATATTACCAATTCGCCTTCGCCGGAACGCTCATATCCTTTCTCTTTTGTATAATGTGCTCTTCTCCCCTTCCACCCCTCTCTATCTTAAGAAACGTTTCCAGTTTCTTTGCGACTCCCACACGAAATTTCTAAGGTCATCAGATAACTTGAAGCATTAGCTTTTAGTGTCTGTTATTGAGAACTGTGAATATGTTCTGATCTGACTACTTCTGTCTGACTATAGGTGGTACATAGTTTAAAATTGTATCGTTCATAAAATATTTTTTTTATAAATTGGTGCCGAGTGCTGACTGTGCAATACGTCTAGATAAAAGATAATTATATAGGTCACTGTGTAGGTAAAATAAAAAACTTTAAAAGTTACATGTGTATCACAAAGCATCGTAGGTACGCGTACGAACGAACGGAACGATTATAAAATTGAGCAACGTGCGTGCGCTCCGCTTGTGAAAACCGCACTGAATTTGGACCGCAAACGATCCGAGAGCGCTCGCTCGAGCGGTAGGTAATTATAGCGCGCAAGTACATGGAGTGACGGAGGCCTGCCTTAAGCAAATAAATTATTCAACAATCACAAAAGTTTCATTCAAAAACTTTACCTCTGCACCGGGGCTGCAGGCATGCCTACGGGACCAGTGCGCCAGGAAAGGGCAGTCTGGTCTTTCAGCAATAACGCTTAGGATGCAGATGGAACTCCCACGTATCCTACGCATCAAGGGGGCCGCCCTTTTGCGCATGATAGCCTCAAAAATATCTGTGCCTGCCTTAGAAAACATGCCCGACGCGCTACAGAACCGTGGAAGCCCCAGCAGCACCCGGAAGGCGTTATTATATTGAAGACGAAGAGCGTTGTAGGCCTTTTGAACTCAAATAACTTTAAATAAAATGTTAAATCATTTAGAATCATTCTTAACATATAAATTAAATTCAGCAGTGTTTAAACCAGGCCGTCCATCATACAATTCATAAAATCGTTTTCTACTTGTGTGTATACCAATGGTGGCCCAGTCACTGAAAGAAGCGTTACTATTAACCGAGAACGTCTTTGGAATGAATCTGTTATCGAATGGTGTGCAATACATATATTAAAAAAAAATTGTTGATTAGGGTCATCATTAGTCGACAAAAGTGGTAATTTATTTAAAAGTTTAGATTTATATGTTTCCAAGCGATTAGTAGTTTTTGGGTTAGCAGTGATTTTTTTTAGTAACTTTTTGTTTAAATTTGTAATAGTAATCAATTGTCCGCAATGATTTGAGTCTATGAAATTAATAATTTGTTTGTGGGTTGGTATAACATCTATATAAATGTTATGGCATGTAGCACTAGTGGGAGTTATCTAGTGGGCTCAAAAAATTGGTTAGCAAGATTGTATGACTGAAACAAATTATAATTTGAGTACTTAACCCAGAATTTTCAAACAAATTAACATTAAAATCACCACAAGTGATGACAGACTTCTTTGAATTACAGATTTTGTGAAACATTTCAAAACAATCATACAACCCTTTTTCCTTCAGTTGCCTGTGCTAGGTGCCACGGTATCCCTCTCGGACTTTCCGGCAACCCTGGCAGAATCATACAACCCTGAAGTCGGTCTGTAAACACTTAATATAATGAGCTGCTCCAGTTCTATACAGGCTATTTCAATTGTCCGCTCTACAGAGAGGCTTACGATATCCTTGCGGCCTTTAAATTTAAGTTGTTTATCTACTAGAATTAACGAGCCACCATGTACAGCATTTACTCTGCTGAACAAACTACCAACCTGGTGATTACTAAAATAGAACATGAACTGGTGGCTTTTAAGCCAATGCTCTGCCATACAAAGCATATCTATATTTTGCTACAATTCAGGAATAACTCTACTTTTAAACGTTATTCAAAAACCCTTGAATGTTTTGATGCACCAGGTTGAAACTATTTAATATTTGTACACTTTCATACGCTTTATTATTTGCCTTAGTTACATTTTGCAAAAGGCTGACTCTTTTGTCCTAATTTCTAATTTAAATGATGACCATTGTCATGAATTTTGCCCAAATTATTGGCAGAATAATTCTAAAAATCATTCCATTGCTCAAAAGAAGCAAGCTGTTTAGCGAAATTTTTGGCTGAAATAGCAAAATGCTATTTCAGCCAAAAATTATAAAATTTCAGCTAAATGATAGCAAACCAGCTATCTGTCTTTAGTGATAGTAAGAAATCCTTCGTCACCCTCTTCACCCATGGAGGAATCGTCGTTCTCAAACTCAAAATCTAAGTTATCAGAGTCGATAGTCGGTCAATCGGTCTTTCTTGTGCAAGGTTTTGGTTGACGTTGAGCGAGCACTGTGAGCGCGTTCACGAGAGTTCCGAATCGTTGACAGCTCTTAGCTGTCATAATCGTGATATCTAAATGGGAACGTAAATTACTGATGTGAGCGCTGTGAACGATTATGGCTTAGTTCGGAAAGTAGAGAAAGAAGTGTCAAAGTGCCTTTTTCGAGTTTACGGTTATTTTAAGCATTAGGATGACGTCAGAATCGTAGACAAACGACAAATCGAGATAGAGAGCGTTCTCGCGCTTGACATGGAAGTGGATTGGCTTACCCAAAGGACGTACCCGCAATGCCGACAAACTGCCACGCAGTTGGGCAATTTTTTTTTAAATTCTATCCATAACTACTCGAACTACTCGACTAACTCGAAGTCGCAAATGATACACTAGGAAAATCATAGTTAAATAAATAAACTGTTAAACATTCACAAAACCATGGTCAACAAGACGACCAGTCACCAAAAGCAACACTCATTTTCGAGCATCACTCTAAGATCAGCCAATACCCCCTCGCTGTTTTGTGCCCGGATGCAACCTGGTGACTGTGGCTGTGACAACTAGGGAGCAAGATGAGCTTCCTGCCAGTTGCCCAGACTAGAATAATTAATACAAACTATGAAATGTATATGAATGTGAATGAATAGATAAAATGTATTATTCATTGTCACCAGATTTCTTGCTTTTTCGTCCTAGTGTGAATTACGCAATCCGCTATTCGTTTGATTCATGTGCATGTCAATCTTCTTCCCATATTGTACTTACAAAATTTACTATTACAGGGGTGACCGTTACGAAGAAACCAAAACTAGAAACACGAAGAACAAAAGAAAAAGATCCAACAACCGCGCAAACAAGAAAATACATATCAAACTCGAAAGTTATCCAGACAACTCAAAAACGTGCGTCCAAACCTGGCACCTATTTTAAAGAGCCTTACAAATGTGTTCAGCGTAGTATAAATCAAGTAAAAAAAAATATGGATCGAACTCGTACACAAATTGGTGAAAAACCATTCAAGTGTGATGTATGTCAGCGTAGTTTTAGTCGAAAGGTTAATTTAACAAATCATATTCGTATACACACTGTTGAAGGTCCTTACAAGTGTGATGTATGTCAACGTAATTTTGTTGCAAAGGGTACTTTGTCAAAACATATTCACATACACACTGGTGAAAAACCTTACAAGTGTGATGTATGTCAACGTAGTTTTGGTTTAAAGCATAATTTAAAAAAACATTTTCGTGTACATACTGGTGAAAAACCTTACAAGTGTGATGTATGTCAACGTAGTTTTGGCGAAAAGTATAATTTAACACAACATATACGTGTACATACTGGTGAAAAACCTTACAAGTGTGATGTTTGTCAACTTAGCTTTAGTCAAAATCGAGCATTAAGAAATCATATTAGTATACACACTGGTGAAAAGCCTTACAAGTGTGATGTATGTCAACGTAGTTTTGGCGTAAAGTTTCATTTAACACAACATATTCGTGTACATACTGGTGACAAACGTTACAAGTGTGATGTATGTCAACATAGTTTTGGTCAAAAGCATACTTTAACACAGCATATTCGTAAACATACTGGTGAAAAACCTTACAAGTGTGATGTATGTCAACGTAGTTTTGGTCTAAAGGATAGTTTAAAAAAACATATTCGTTTACATACTGGTGAAAAACCGTGATAAGTGTGATCTATGTCAGCGTAGTTTTAGTATAAAGTATAATTATACAAAACATTCCTGTAGTTTATTTTATTAGTGTAGAACATTCGTTTTAATGTGTGCGTAGTGTGTTGAATGTCAGCGTAGTTTTGGTGAGGTTCAAGTGAGAAATCATATTCGAACACACTGGCAAAAAATATTTCAATTGTGATAAACACAGGACTAGCGTAACTTTGAAACTTCTATTTTTAAAGATTTAACGGCACATAATGTTAATCGTACTTTTGTTTCTGTATTTAAATTTATAACGGTCATAGCGACTTGCCCCTGCTTTGCACGGTTACTTAATAAAACGTTGAAATTTATTTATTGTATAGTAATAGTTATTATTCGTAAGAATACTTACTATACAATACTTACTACTAAATTACTATACAATAAATAAATTTAAATTTTACGACGAAATTCACTAAAATAATGATATATCGTCTGCTTACTGCGAAAACATGATAAATGCAGTTTTTGTCATTTCGAGTAACTGCCTTTTGAAAGTTTAAGTTTTAATTTGATCTATTTCAAACTCATTAGGTAAGAAAAAAACTGTTAAGCAAAATGTTGCACTAATTACCCTTCTTTTAAGATTTACTCTTATTTATTATTTGGGAATAGTAAAAACTGTATAAATTTAAATTTGGATCGAAAGGGGACCGACCGCATTTATCATGTTTTACCTGTACTACACAAAAGTGATATCTTCTGAATTAAATGATTTCAAAACGTCATTTCAGTTTTGTATAGTGGCTTATTATATTTTAAACCAATTACTTGATTGGTAAGATTGTTTGTGACAAAATTCTTTAAAATAATGATAATTTTGATACATTTAACCTGTTTTACCTGTAAAATTTTAGTGTAAGTGTTGTGGCTACCGGGGTATGTCTAGTACCTTACGGTTGCCTGGGACAGTCTCCCACGTTTTTGACGTATGTTTTTCCCTATTACTTGCTGGCGACACACGTCACCACGCACCCCTGAATGCTTAAGTAGGTAGGGGTACACCCACTAGGAGCTTAGAGCATTAAACCAACTAGGAGGACCTCGGAGAGACGGGCAGCGAAGAGGCGGTGAATAAAAACTGCAGAATTTCTTCTTAATTTTGCTGGCAGATTTCGGCTTCTTGGTAGTTGTTGCCTCTTCGACGGCTGAGCTGCGACTGACATTTGCCGGCAAATGGCAAAAATAAAAAGTTTCTAGTACAAAAACGATTAAAAACATAGGTTGGCACATTTTCACTATAGAAAATCCCTTAGAGCAATAGCGCACTAGCGACCTGGCCGCGCGGCCAGGTCGCGCGGCCCGGCCGCAAGGGTTGCGATTTGCAACGCGGCCAAAACGGCGGCTACGATCGTCAGTTGCACATACAGCGCGCTTCAAAATGGACGTTGAGGAAATAGCAGTGCTTTTGTATCTTATAAGTAAGAAGCGGAAAAAGAAAAGGAAAAAATATTGGGTTCATCCCTTGATACGTGAAAGGCGAACAAAGGGATTATTTTATACTTATTTCACCGACCTTCAGCAATATGATGACAAGTTCTTTAATTATTTGCGGATGAGCAAGTCTTCGTTTGAAGAACTGATAAGAAAATTAAGTCCATCAATCACCGGCACTGTAAATAAATTTCGCCCCTGCATTTCTGCCAAGGAAAAACTTGTAACTTTAAGGTAAGCCTATGCCTATCTACTTTTATTCAAATTATTTCTTAACTGTCCTTGTGTCTGTTTTATGAAAAAGGATGCAGGTAGATAAGTGAAACAAGTAGGTACATAAAAGTATTTAAGTACTGTATTATCATAATCAAAGGTTGTTCAATAATTATTAAAAAAAGTTTCAATTATTTCTGAATCTTGCGAGGCCTGAGAGTAATTTGATTCGGGTGATTGGATAGAATTTTCTTCTCCTCCTGAATCCAATGGCGGCGGCAGTTCACTGGGACGTGACAGAGAAGGGCGGCAGCTCATTGTGGTAAGTGGTCCATTATCCGATTGCTTAGTAAAATATCCCTGTTGATATTCCTGATGGTTGGTATAACTGCTTCGAGGGTAAGTAGGTTGGCTGTGCCTGGTCATAGGTTCATAGTGGCTTTGATCATATCTTCCACTTTGAGCTCGGTGGATTAGATTTCGGGTATTTTTTTGAAATCCTTTACTAAGAGTCGATTTCACCAACGCAGCATAAGTCTTATTCCAAGAATAAATCGTTAATTACTCGCGAGTAAGCCCATTTTACATTTCACCAACATTTAACCTAAGGATAAAATCGCTATACTAGAGTAAATTCTTATACCTACCACCGATTTCGGCCGAGTAAACTGTTATTCGTAGATTAAGTTGACAGCTTGTGTCTGTAACTGTCAAGTCGATTGCATTGCAACCGTTATAAGCTGTAACATTGATCGTAAGATTATACAAACAAATATACGAAGGTAATAAAGCTGTGAATCAAACCAAAAATGGCGCGTCGTTTAAGTATGTTAATAAATGAAACCGATAGTGATGATGACGATTATGAATTTCCTCGCCCACGGTGGTATAAGGAGAGGAGCCAATACTTCGAAAATTATGACGACCACGATTTCGTTTTAAGATTTCGTTTATGAGGAGGCAGCATTAAGCTTATTGGCAAAAATCGAGCATCGTTTAGAGTACCCAACAGATAAGTGAGTGTCCTAAATAATAATTTTGTTAGTATTCCTTGTTATCATTGATAAGCTGATTCCGGCACTGTTTGTTTTGTTTCAGAAATAAGTCAATATCGCCTGTTAACCAATTATTAGCTACGTTAAAATTTTATGCAACAAATAACACCCAAATGAGTATTGGTGACTTTGGCGGAATGAGTACACCAACAACACACCGAATTATTCACCGAGTCAGTGCAGCGATAGCATCGTTGCACAAAGAATATATAAGATTTCCTACCACAAACCAGGAAATACGAAAGGCACAGGACGCATTCTTTCAAATAGCAAGTTTTCCACGTGTCATTGGTGCTATGGATTGTACCCACATTCGTATAACCTCACCAGGTGGAGATCATGCAGAGCTATTTCGCAACAGAAAGGGTTACTTTTCTATCAATGTGCAAACAATATGCAATACCAACCTAGAGATCACTGACATAGTGGCCAGGTGGCCAGGTTCATCTCACGATAGCACTATATTCAATAATAGTTCCATAAAGGCTAAATTTGAGTCTGGTCAATATGGAAATGCATTGCTGTTAGTAGATGGCGGTTATGCTTCCACGTCATACACAATGACTCCTTTAGAGAATCCGAGGACCCCAGTGGAACAACTCTATAATGAGTCACAAATACGGACACGTAACCCTATTGAAAGGTCCTATGGAGTATGGAAGAGACGTTTTCCTGCATTAGCTTTTGGGCTGCGAACTGAAAGTTAACTTAAAGTTAAACTGAAGGTTAACCAAAACGTCAAGCTAACGTATTACCCGAACAAATACAGTAATACGCAGCATTATTGTTCAAGCATGCGACAAACTACCTATCCTCTTGGGTGCTTAATGTTTTCATTCTTTTCATTCGTTCACCATCACAGAGTAACTATGCGAGAGTAAGATATCCATAGATTAGTGTGGTGAAACGAAATTGAAGTTATCCATCGAGTAAATCGTTGGAGTAAAGTTATACTAGGATAGCTACTCTGGGGTGCCTGGCAGAAAACCTCCTCGAGTGCTCAGTGACTGCTGGTCCTTTTGTTTTCTTGAGGACGAGCAGGCGCTGGGCCGGTGCACCCTGGGTGCGGGCAACAATCTCCTCGTGAGGGGTGGGAAAGAGGAGATTGTTGTCCGTGGCGAATTTCTGCCGGAGCGGAGGAGTCGCTCCCGAGGGCTCTCTATCTGCGCTCTGCAGCTGCAGAGTGCACGACTAGGGAGCAAGGTGGGGTAGACCGCGGGCCGTTTTACAGTCCGTGTTCTAGGGGTCTCCGCGGCGTGTACGTCGCGGTGACTGAGGTGGGGAAGACCGTGGGTTGCTCCTCAACCTGCAGTCTAGGGGCATCCGTGGCGAGGTGCTTGAGCCACGGTGCCGGGTAGGTTAAGGTAGTTATAGGTTAGTTTAGGAAAAAAAAAAAAAAAAAATATATATAAATAAAAAAATAAAAAAAAAAAAAAAAAAAAAAAATTATAAATAAAAAAAATAAATAAAAAAAAATGGTTAGTAGCATTAGTTTGTAGATACCGAGCAGCGGGCGGTATATCTTGCACCGGAGGCATCCGCAGGCCTCGGGAGGATCAAATACCCTCCCAAAAAGAGCGGCCGCATCGCCTTGGGGAAGTGATGTGCGTACCACCCATTCGTAATATGGAAATGTCCGAAAATAAGAGAGATTTGTCGTGCGACCCGGCTGACGCCCGGCGCTCGCAGGTACCCGGGCCTGCGAGTGATAAATTGGTTACCGACGGACGCGCAGGGGTAGGCGACCAGGCCCCTGTTGCTGATAATATTACTGGAAACAGTCGTCTAAAAAATATTGACGGAGGACCGTGTGGACCGTCTTCCGTTAGGAAACGTCCACGCGACCCTGCTCTGGTGGGAGGTGGGTCTCTGGATCTGTCCTCAGATGAGGAAGGCCTGCAGGCCCCGAAGTTGTCGACCGCGAGGAGAGGTCGGCAGGCTTCGAGAGGGGTGAGTGCTTCACGGCCGCGGAGGGACGCACAGGGTAGGTTCGTGCGCCCCAATACTCCGGCGGCCAGCGAAGCAGAGAGTGACATAGGGGTCACTACCGAGGACCCTGGTGGCGAGAGTTGTGCCTCGCTAGGGAGCTCCAAGGCGGAGCTCAACGCCACCAGAAGAGAGCAGCGCAAAGCCGTCGCGGCCGACGAAGTGTCGGAAATGGCCCGACGCGCACGCGAGCGACGCGCTGCTCTAGCGGCGGAAGGGGGGGAACCATCTGCGGTGGCCATAAGTCAGCTTGCCTTGGACGGGGTGGACTTAGTCCTGAAGGTTGCCACCAAATCCGGCAGCCTGAAGGGCACGTTCACCCGCGGTCTGAAGGAAGCTGCCGCGGACATTAAGGAGGCGGTTGGCATCCTCCTCAACAGGACGACCTCAGATGAGGTCGCGAAGTTGCAGGAGGAAAACAGCCGTCTCCGAAATGATTTGGAGGACCTCCGGCGACAAGTCGCTGCTCTGAGCGAGCAGCAGCAGCGACGCACGTCCACTGATGCCGCATCGGTAGTGGCCCCGGCTCCCGCACCGAGGCCGGCAAGCGCTCATACCGACGACGAGGTCGAGCGCATTGTCCGGCTCTGCATGCTTCAGTGCGGGAGCATGGTCAATGCTCGTATGGAGGCGATTTCTCGGCGCCTCCCTGCGGAAATCCTCCGTCCGCCCCTAGCAGCCGATACACGGCGGAGGGCTGAGGAGCCACCGAGACCTGCGACTCGGAAGGGGAAGCCCGCGGAGGGTGCTAAAAAGCCCGTGGAGGGAGCCCCATCGAGCGATCAGCCCACGACTGTCGGGTCTAAGGGTGAGACCTGGGCGACAGTCGTGGGCCGCAAGAAGGCCCGTAAAGCTGTCAAGGCGGCCTCAACAACAGCGCGCGCCCCCGGCCGAACTGCGAAGGCGGTTGCGCAGCCTGCGCGGCGGACTGCCAAAGGCGGTCGCAAAGGACCGGCGATACGTGCTCCGCGTTCCGAAGCTCTGACGCTCACGCTACAGCCCGGAGCAGCGGAGCGCGGCGTAACGTACCAGTCGGTCATTGCCGAAGCCAAGGCCAAGATCAAATTATCAGATCTTGGTCTTCAGTCCGTCACCCTCAGGCAGGCTGCCACGGGTGCGCGGCTGTTCGAGGTGGCTGGTGCTGCGAGTGGCAGTGCCGAAAAGGCGGACGCTCTGGCCGCTAAGATGAGGGAGGTCCTCAGCCCTGAGGACGTCCGGGTCTCCAGGCCAATGAAAACCGCAGAGGTGCGGATTGCTGGTCTGGACGACTCCGTGACCTCTGAAGAGGTGGTGGCGGCCGTTGCCCGAAGCGGAGAGTGTCCGCCGGACAAGGTGCGGGCCGGCGATATACGCACCGACGCCACCGGACTCGGCGTGGTCTGGGTTCGGTGCCCTGTGGCGTCGGCGAACAAGATCGCTTTAAGCGGCAGATTGCTGGTTGGCTGGGTTGCAGCGAGGGTGAAACTCCTGCAGCCCCGGGCTTTGCGGTGCTTCCGGTGCCTGGAGAAGGGGCACGTCCGGGCAAAGTGCACCGCTGAGGTTGACCGTAGTGACCTCTGTTATCGCTGCGGTCAGCCCGGCCACAAGGCGGCCCAGTGTTCCGCAGCGCTCAACTGCAGCTTATGTTCGGCTGCAGGGAAGCCAGCGGGACACAAAGTGGGCGGAGGGGCCTGTGGCGCGCCTGCCAGCAAGGCCAAGAAGAAGAAGAAGAGGAGCTCTAAACCTGCCGGGGAAACCTCGCCGCCCACGCAGGCTAGTAGCTCCGCGGTCGACTCCCGGCCCAGGACCGTTGCCGAGGGAATGGAATGTCAATAATGGCACAATTCCATTTCCTCCAGGGCAACATCAACCACTGTGCCAGAGCTCAGGATCTTTTACTCCAGAGCATGGCAGAGTGGTCGATCCACGTGGCTGTGGTCGCCGAACCGTACTTCATCCCCGCCCGTGACAACTGGCTGGGGTGCGCTGACGGTTTGGTGGCCATTATTGGCGAGACTCTGATCGACCCGTCTCGGGGCCGCGGCTGGGTTGCTGCGGTCTCGGGCGGCATCGTCATTGTGGGGGCGTATTTCTCCCCCAACAAGAGTCTCGCCGACTTCGAGGGTTTCCTTGTCGAGTTGGGCGCCGTCGTAGGCCGCTATCACCCTCGTCCCGTTCTGGTGCTCGGGGATCTCAACGCCAAGTCATCGGCGTGGGGATCTCCGGTCACTGACCCTCGGGGCGAGGTGCTAGAAGAGTGGGCGGTGACGACTGGTCTGGTCGTCCTGAATCGGGGTTCGGAATACACGTGCGTGCGGCAGCGGGGCGGGTCGATAGTGGACGTCTCGCTCGCTAGCCCCTCTGTCGCCAGCCGAGTCCGCGACTGGCGTGTCGCCGTGGGGGTGGAGACGCTGTCGGACCATCGGTATATCCGGTTCGACGTCTCTGCCCAGACCGCGAGCGGCCGCCATCCAACAACCCCGATTAACGACGGCCCGCGTTGGGCGCTTAAGCGCATCGACAAGGAACTACTCGAGGAAGCTGCCTTAGTCCAGTCCTGGATTTGGGAGTCGACGACGGACGGCCCCGTCGACGTCGAAGCGGTGGCGCTGTGGTTTCGCGGGGCGATGACGCAGATTTGCGACGCGTCCATGCCCCGTGTCCGCCAACAGTCCGCAAGGCGCCAGGTGTACTGGTGGACCGACGAGATCGCGCGGCTGCGCGTTGAGTGCGTTGCGGCTCGCCGCCAGTACACGCGATACCGGAGACGACGTCGACGGGATTCCGTCGAGGAAGACGCGCTGTATGAGGTGTACCGCGCGTCCAAGGAGACTCTGTGGCTGGCCATCGGCGACTCTAAGTCGCGTGCCAGGGAAGAGCTGCTGGGGTCCCTAGATCGGGATCCGTGGGGGCGCCCCTACCGTTGGGTACGGGGCAAGTTGCGTCCCTGGGCGCCTCCACTGGTGCAAAGCATGCAACCCCAGTTGCTAGAGGCGGTAGTATCGGCCCTCTTCCCTGAGCGAGCGGGACACGTTCCCCCGGCGATGGCTTCGCCCTCAGCCACAGACTCTCCAGAAGAGGAGAGCACCAATGTCCCCGAGGTGACGCAAGCAGAGACGAGAGCGGCCGTGTCGCGACTCCGGGCTAAGAACACAGCGCCCGGACCCGACGGAGTTCCTGGTCGAGCTCTCGTCCTGGCTCTGAAGGAGTTGGAGCCCCAGCTGAGGGGGCTCTTCACGGCATGTCTCGAGCAGGGTCAGTTTCCCAGTGTGTGGAAGGAGGGGAGGCTGGTCCTGCTCAGGAAGGAGGGGCGCCCCGCGGACTCGCCGTCCGCGTATCGGCCCATAGTGCTGCTCGACGAGGCGGGCAAACTTTTTGAGCGCATTATCGCAGATCGCCTCGTCAGCCACTTGTGCAGGGAGGGGCCGAACCTGGACGACAACCAATTCGGTTTTCGTCGGGGGCGCTCCACCATAGACGCCATCATGCGCGTGAGGGCCCTGGCGGAGGAGACGGTGTCCCAGGGTGGGGTGGTGATGGCGGTGTCTTTAGACATCTCCAACGCATTCAACACCCTACCCTGGAGTTGTATTCGGGAGGCTCTGAAATACCATCGCGTGCCTCCCTACCTCCGCCGTACGGTAGGGGCCTATCTGGAGGATAGATGCGTCACCTATCGGGGACGTGACGGTGCCGGTCGGCACCTCATGTCGTGCGGTGTTCCACAGGGATCGGTCTTGGGACCGCTCCTGTGGAACATCGGCTACGACTGGGTGCTGAGAGGCGAGCTCCCGTCGGGCGCCGACTTGACGTGTTATGCGGACGACACGCTTGTCGCTGCCCGGGGGAGCTCGCACAGGGAAGCGACGTTGATAGCCACGGCTGCGGTGTCACAGGTGGTGAACCGCATCCGGCGCCTGGGCCTGGAGGTGGCCCTAAACAAGTCGGAGGCCATGGTGTTTCATGGCCCCCGACGTGCGCCGGCGCCGGGATCACACATCGTGGTCAGCGGGGTCCGGATAGCTGTCGAGTCCACCATGAAGTATCTGGGATTGGTGCTCGACAGCCGATGGGGATTCGGGCCCCACTTCCGGCGGCTGGCGCCCAAGCTGATGGGTGCAGCGGGCGCGCTTTCAACGTTGCTTCCTAACTTGGGGGGCCCGAGCGCCGCCTGTAGGCGGTTGTACGTGGGAATCGTGCGGTCCATGGCCCTGTATGGGGCCCCTGTGTGGGCGATGGACATGACGGCCGGCACTCTCGCCATTCTGCGCAAACCGCAGAGGGCGATGGCCGTCAGAGTCGTCCGCGGGTACCGCACGATTTCCTACGAGGCGGCTTGCGTCCTGGCCGGATCTCCGCCCTGGGACCTAGAGGCGAAAGTACTCGCGTCATTATATCGATGGCGCGAGGAAGAGCGGGCACGGGGCTCGAGGCCGGTGCAGCGGCAGATCGCGCTGCGCCGCGAAGAGCTCCGTCAGGTCTTGGTGGCGGAATGGCGGCAAAGGCTTCTGCGCCCTACCGCCGGCCTCGCTACCGTCGAGGCGATCCGGCCAGTACTCGACGACTGGCTCGGGAGAAGGCACGGCTCCCTGTCGTTTAGGGTGACGCAGGTGCTGTCGGGGCACGGCTGCTTCGGCAAGTACCTGTGCCGCATAGGCAGGGAGCCGGACGCTCGGTGCCACCATTGCGTCCATTGCGGGGAGGACACGGCGCAACACACGCTCGCCGAGTGTGTAGCTTGGGAGGAGCAGCGCCGTGTCCTCACAAATGAAGTAGGAGGCGATCTGTCGCTGCCGACCGTAGTGCGGAGGATGGTCGGTAGCGCAGAGTCGTGGGACGCGGTGGTGTCCTTCTGCGAGGACGTGATGTCGCAAAAGGAAACTGCGGAACGGGAGAGGGAGATCTTGACTCCCTTCCCCGGCCGCAGAAGGCGCACCGGGCGCAGGAGAAGGGCGGACAACGCCCTTTTCCGGCCCCCATGAATGGGTCCAGGGGCGCGGGACTTGGGGAATTCCCCGCCCCCTATTTGATGGAACCGAGGCGGAGGCGCGCGCGGGTGTCGACGCGCGCCTCTGAGGCGATGCACGGGGTAGTTACAACACCTCACTACCCCGTGCAGGAGACGAGGCCCGGACAGACCGGGCCAGCACTAGTGTGGGGCCGCGGAAGAATTTAGATTCCCGCGGCCCCGCGCGCACGTGCGAGGAGACACCGGGGTGGTTTTAGCCGGTAAGAGTCCGGCACGCCCCTCCGCCTTTTCCCCAGGCGGAGGTAGTCCATGAGGATTTCCCCCCGTAAAAAAAAAAAAAAAAAAGGATAGCTACTCTCGTGTAAATTCAACGTTGGTGAAATCGGGTCTTAGGAAAGCATAAATAATCTGTCATTGTCGTCTTCGAGAGTTGATTCACGTTGACTTCTTGAATTTATGCTTTCTTTTAAAACTGAAACAAGATCTTCTTTTTCGAAATTATGGTCTTCCTTTTTCTTCTTTGATCTTGGTTGTCCTTGAGATACTGATTCGGGGGTGGGAGGGACTATATTTTCCGCATCATTTATGTTCGATTCTGTTGTATTCGGTTCCACCGTATCTTTAAGGAACATCAGGTGTTGAAAATATACATAGGGAGATTTACGTTTCGCTGCGGCGCCACTTTTTGCGCCTTTGACACGTCGTAGCTCCCTGAGGAATGAGTCCCTTATATTTTTCCATTTTTTTTGGAGTGACTTACCTGGAAATAAAAAAAAAAAAGTTATCATAACGTGTTTGTTTGTTCCAGATACCTAGCATCCGGATGCTCCTTCAGAGAACTAAATCATTCATTTCGCATTGGACACACAAGTGTTCGAGAAATTGTACTTGAGGTTTGCGTCGCCATATGGCAAAATATAAAAGATATTGCCTTTCCACAACTCGATAGAGATAAATGGCTAGAAACAAGTGAAGGATTTAGGAACAGTTCGCAATTTCCTAACTGTACTGGAGCTGTGGACGGAAAGCACATAAGAGTCATTCAGTCGACCCATACAGGGTCACTATATTATAACTACAAAAACTATTTCTCTATTGTGCTGATGGCTATATGCGATGCCAACTACAAATTTATATGCATAGACGTCGGCGCATATGGAAAATGCAGCGATTCATCGGTATTCAAGAACTCGCATTTTTATGAAAAACTTACAAATAATGATTTAGACATGCCAGACAAGAAACCGATAACTGAAACAGGTGTGCCTCTGCCTTTTGTCATAGTTGGCGATGAAGCATTCTCATTGTCAGAAAATATAATGAGACCATATGCCGGAAGAAATTTGACAGACAAGAAAAGAATTTTTAACTACCGTCTTTCCCGTGCGCGCCGGTACATAGAATGTACTTTCGGGATACTAGCCAACAAGTGGCGAATTTTTCATCGTCCTCTTGATGTACACAGAGAATTTGCTGTTGCAATCATAAAAGCATGTTGCGTCCTTCACAACTATGTACGGGAGCGAGATGGGTACAAATTCGAAGACACGTTGTATATTCCCCCGACTATTGAAGGAATACCTCCCTGCCAGCCTTCAAGAGGAAATAGAACATCTACACAAAACAGAGATCTATTTGCCGACTACTTCGTGGGTGAAGGACAACTCCCGTGGTAAAATCGAGTAGCTCTGAGAACACAATAAAATAAACTTTACCTACTTACCGAGTTCGTTTTTTTCAGTTATTGTTAATTACCAAATATTTCTATAATCTCTTCCCACATCATCCTTTTTAAGTCTCGGTTGGCGTAGCCTTCACAGGACATGTCCCACAACGCCCTCCTTGTTTCAATCTCGGTTATAAATCTTTCCGTGTCGAAAGACATTGCGATGATCACAAATCACGCTGTAGTTCCACAATACGTGCGGCCGCCGCGGCTAGTGCGCGCACACTGGTGATTTAACTACAAAACAATTGATCTCAGTGGCCGCAGCGGCCAGCGACTGAACACTGGCCGCAAATGTGTCGCGTCGATCTCGCTGGCCGCTGCGGCTTGGTGTGGCACCTGGCCGCGTGCGGCCAGGTGCGCGTGCTCTATGGCGATTTCATACTAATGTATCTATCTCGATGGCCGCCGCGACCTGGCCGCTGCGGCCTGGCCGCTAGTGCGCTATTGCTCTTATATCTTCTAAACTAATATCCCGATTCTTACAATTCAAACGTATATATTAGTTTTGTGACTAAACCTATCTTTAAAAACAAAAATTATCAAAATCCGTCCATAAACAAAAAAGTGAGTTTTCAACTTACGTAATTATACGTGAACAACATTATTCTTGTAAGAAATCCTTTCAATACAGTCTTATTAGTTCGGAATACAAGAACTAATAACAAATGTGAGTTAAATAAACTAATTAGAATATAGAAACATTAAATAAATCCTTTTTTTAAACTTTTCTAACTAGTGAACTTAATAATCTACGTTACTTTTGCACGGCGGTCCCGCCACTACTTGCGCCCTGATGCTCAGATAGGGTCTCGTCGCCGACAGTAAGTATGTCACTTAATAGGTACTTTTGTATGAAGAAAGGAAGGTACTTTTGATGATCAATTACCGATTTTTTTTTACATATGTAATCTATGAAACGATAATAAATGAAAAGATTTATTAATAATCAATCAACTTTATTTCAAACCACATAATTATGACAATCAAACATCGATCAGTATTATAGGACAATCAAAGTCTATTTAAGACGTATCCTATTGAGTAAACGGCTTTTAATTCTTAATCTTCCGATGACTCTTCGTCAACCGAAGGTTCAGGTAAACGATCTACTTGATTGGTTACAGTTGGTAAAGAAGAGTACCAACCATGGTATTCCTCAGGAATTATTTTTTTTGTACATAAGCCGAGAAGATCACTCTTTTTAGCTACACTTATTGGTAAAGGGTTCAGGTAAAGGTGTTTTAAGACAATAGAATTAGTCTGAGGCGTAGCGTTATCTATGCGTTTTTTAGCTCTTGTACCGAGACGTTGAGAAGGTTCCGATTTTTTTGAGACATCGATGTACAGACGCCAGCAGGTCAAGCTACCCGAAACTGTCAAATTTTACCAATCAACCTTGAACCTTAATGCTTTAGCGATAAAGTTGAAAATCTATTAAAGAAATTTGACAGATTGTAGTAGCTTGATGTGCTGGCGTCTGTACAAGAACGTTTCAGACATGTCATAATTGAAATAATTTTTTGAACTTTCTTCTTTGAGATATCGCATTCTCTTTATTTTCAGCCACTTCACTTGATTTCCATCAATAACTTTTGAGCGATTGAAAACTGTTTCATCGGCAAAAATTTTTAAATCATAAAATTCGTTGAGTATAAATTCTTTAGTTTTGTAGGGCGTTTTCATGTAAGAATTACCTCCAACAGTTATTGTTCTTTTCGATCTTGCTCGTTTAAAAATTGTTACATAATCAGGCATGCAGTAAACCTCAGAATTTTTCTTTGCTGACTCAATACTGCTGTGCATGCTGTCCACCTCCATGTAGCTGTGGCCTGATTCAAGACACATGTGTTAAATTTTTCGCAAGTGAGAAATGTTTTGGACAGCAAATAAAAGTAATGCGGCAACAAATTGGTTGCGGTTTTGTCCTCCGCACGTATCAGAATACAGGCAAACTTCGGTTACATGAGAAGGAACGCACGTGGAAAGGTAGTGATGCAGGTTACTTCCTATCTCGGAACTCCCTCTTTTGCCATTAATTTTTTTCGTAATGTGCGTATATATCACTTTTACAAACTCAATAACCCGGCAGCCATTGGACCTAGCAATTATTCGGTTTTACCCAAGATAGCGCATAAAAATTACTCATAAGTTCTGCATTTTTAACTCAATTTCGTAAAAAAGTGCATTTATCATGTTTTCGCAGTAAGCAGACGATATAATGATACTTTTGACCTTTCTTACCTGTAGAGGTTTATGGTATGCATGTCACTTATTAGGTACTATAAACTTCAAACAAAACTGAACAAATTACTGCTTGATAAAATTGCTTATAACGGTATCAGAGGTGACCTCTTGCGTTGTTTTGTATCTTATATAACCAACAGAACTCAAAAAGTGGTGGTTGAGGGCTTCGAGTCCAGCTCTATTCAGGTCACGTCTGGTGTCCCTCAAGGCTCTATTCTGGGTCCTTTACTATTTATTTTATTTATTAATGATATTAAAAACTGTTTTCTACATTCAAAATTTCTTCTTTATGCGGATGATTTAAAGGTTTATAAAATAATCTCAAATAAACGAGATTGCATGGATTTCCAGCAAGATCTGGACCGTTTTTCTAACTACTGTTCCTCCAATAAGCTTCATCTTAGTCTTCCGCAGTGTCATGTTATAACGTTTACCAAAAAGAAAAATAAAACTGAATTTCACTACTGCCTTGCTAATACATTGCTAGATAAAGTTACTTCTCTCCGTGGTCTTGGAGTCCAGCTGGATTCGAAGCTCCATCTAGATGTTCGTATGGATAAGATAGTTGGTAAAGCTTACCAAATGTATGGTTTTGTAATGAGGGCTTCGAGGGAATTTCGTCGACCTTCCACCTTTTTGCATTTGTATAAATCCATAATTAGGCCACAGCTAGAGTTTGCAGTACCGATATGGAACCCTGTGTACAAAAAATAATGATATTTTGGAGCTGGTACAACGAAAGTACCTTCGTGCTATAAATTACAGATGTTTTCGGATAAAAGCCTCATACCACCTTCTTCTTAGAAAATACGATCTTCTAACCTTGCAGTCAAGACGAATGCTCCTGGATGTCATGACTTTGTTTAATGTGTGCCGCAATAAATTTGATTGTCCCGACTTAGTCAAGAATCTATGCTACCTCGTTCCTCGAACAGTGCATGTTCGTAGGTGCGCGCTAGGCGTTTGTTTGCTACTAGCCGTTGTAAATCCAATGCTGGGTCGCGCTCTCCACTTCATCGCTTGGTTGAGTCTTACAACGGTGAGTTTAATGTAATCGACATTCTTTTTCTGAGTAAAAATATATTTAGGCACCGAATTCGGGCAATACTTAAGGATCGGCAGTTGAACTTGTAATGTACCTATGTATCATAATGTAGGTACTGTGGCCCGGTTTATGTATATTGTATATGAGTTTTTGTATTTATTGTGTGTGAGTTTTGTATGTTATGCAACAAAATTATAATTGACTGTAATTTATAGTTTACATCATATATAATTATGTATATATATGATATACTATATGTCTCTCTAGTTATAAAGTAAGTACTTAAAGTAATCTGTGGAAAACGTAGTGGGTAGCATATTTATCACAGTTTAGTATGTAAGTCTTATTATAACACTGTAATATGTTACTGTTTGTTTTCCTTAATAAATAAATTTAAATATAAATAAATAAATTTTAACATAAATTCTCTATAAAACTATAAGTAATAAATAAAATGATTTTACTATTGTATCAATAATCAATCAATTATATTCTAATTCACATAATTATGGTAATCACAGTTCGATCACTAATTAATAACAATCAGTCTATTAATTAAGACGAACCCTACTATGTACACGGCTTATAATTCAATTGACGAATTATACAAATTGATTATTTTCTTACGTTGTTCGAATTAGTAAAATAAAATTATATCAAACGTTGTTATACCAAACAAGGGTGAACCAAAATGAATGCACCCATTGATGTTATATTTATTTATCTGTGAACGCAACAAATATCGTTTTCATATATTAGCCGCTATGGGCCGTGGCGCTACTGTCAATGTGAAATTGTATTCCCAATTTCTTGTTGCGTTGTGCGAACGAGCCGAAAACTGCGAATTACTGATTTACTGCTAGCTCGTCTGTTGCTCAATGAGCAAGTGTGTTGGTCCCGGTCGGGAGACTTAACAGCAACTCTGAACAGTCATCACAACAGACTGAGGTAATTTTCATCACCTAGAATCAGTGTGTGTTACATTTGCGACATGGTGCCATCGCGAGCCTACCTTTATTACCCAATGCAGTGAAGGAGCTAGTTTGGTTCATCAAAATGACGAACGAAATAACTATGTACGGTACGGCCTATGATGCCTATCCTGACAGCCTTTTTGATATTTGTATGGACTATATAGTGGTGAATCTGAATACTATTGCCAACTTCGACCCTGATAACCGATGGCGCCGACTGAAGGATGATGTTATATTACCAGCCGAGATATGCGAGAAATTCATCCGCGCATATCAGAAGAAATACCGTATCAACAATAATATTGCGAATATGTTTCGCGATAAGTTTCGCACTAGGCTGAATACTTTAAAATTACGAAATTCCCGGATCACTGACGAAGGATTACGCTGCATGATGGAGCACCAACCTTTTGAAGTCGAATTAAACCAATGCGAGTATCTGTCGCACGTATCTCTGGAAATTATAAGTACCAACAGTCAAAACCTGCTCTCATTAAAATTTGGTCCATTGACTTATTGCTTCCCTCAGGATGAGGATATCTATAGACAGCGGGGCTATATCATCTATGCCCCAAACTTAAAGAGACTGACAATCCAACGTCGAGGTCTGGCAATATTTCCATTGCTGCTATTAAAACCACTACAACACTTGACACACCTGGACCTCTCTGAGTGCACATCGGCTGGGTCCATCTGGGCACTGAATGAGATGAACAATCTGCGATTCCTTGTACTGCATGCTGTACCTTGGACTCAAGATTTAATTGATTGGATATCAGGAATGCGCCACTTGAGGCATTTGGACATATCACAGTCTAATGAGAGGCATGGAAAATATTTCACCCCTAATGAAGTTTTGACCCAACTAATTGAGAGCCTACACCTATTGGAGTCGTTGGACATATCTGGTACAAATTTGGCAGGGACTGGAGCTGCAGCAGTTAAGGCAAACGAAGGATCTTCTTCAGACAGTATTGAGGTCCGCTGTGACATACCTGGTCTGGTGAGCCGTGTGAACCACCCGCTGGAGTTCCTCGGTTTATATGGCACTCATCATGGAGCCTGCAAGCGGCATGATATACCTGCTAAAGTGGTAAGGGACTTCCTTTTTTGTAAGGTATTTATCCATCCCATGTATTTATGACATGTTACTGTATGGAAAACGGTTCAACAGCCCACAGCAGGGTAAGTAGTCTGCATTACCAAAGGAATTGCCAATACCTTGCTATTCCAGAGATTGCTATAAAATATTGTGTGTACTTTTGTTACCCCGAGTACTCTCTTAAAAATATACACTGCAACGCTGCTAAGCAGCTGTAAGGCTTCAGAAATAGGCATTGTGATAGTATTTCCTAGAATGATCTTGGTCGCAAGGAGCTTCTCTGCTACTCGTTCATACATACATACATCATCAGTGTACATTTTGAAATATTAAGGTAATTTATTGCATGTAAAGGTTTAAAATTGACAAAGTTTGGATGCAGAAAACTGGTTCATGATTGGCTGCTTGGGCTAATTATGCTGAAAAGGAAAATCGTTTGTCATTCAACTATTAAAGTATTCATCATCTCATACACACTAACACTCATCACATGCATAGCTACACTCATTACATACACACTCACTCTCATCACAAACATACTTACACTCATTACATACATACATACATGTGGTTACCTTTTTAGTCCTAAGTTAAATTCATTTTACTTAAACCGTTGCATTTGTTAACTTATATTATATATTCATATTATCTTTCGAAAGAGACTGGATTCTGCGACACAGGGGATCCTCCAGTGCGGGATCCAGTGTCATACCTAAATATGTAACACACATTATGAATCAATAAACTTATTACTATTACTATAACAGTTATGTTTCAACAAACAGTAACAATCAACATGACTGTATAGACATTGCTTAGTCTTGTTCTTACCTTTCTGAAAAACATCACCAATTAAGGGACGCCCTAGAAATACTTCTGGAAGGATTTATGTGCTTCTGGGGCATCCCCTCTTGACAGAAATAAAACAATGTTTTAAATTCATTAAGCATTAAATGCGTTTCGTGATTTATGGTGCTATAGTTAAAATCTCGCTGCAGACTCGGTCATAAATCATTCGAGTGTTTCGCTCTCTTTCCCACTCACGCGCCTTATGGGGAGGCCATGCCCACACGTAGTCCTGTGTATTACTGCAGTCGATGAGTGATATCGATAGTTTTATATATTATTTATAAATGGGTGATAGAAATAAATACACATTTTTTTTTATTTTATTACCAAATTTACTACAAAGCATATTAAATATATAAACAAAAGAACGTATATATAAAACTAAAAATAGAAAATTAAAATTCTTCGTCTGAGTCATCATCGATAATGGTCTTGAGCGCGCGCAACTAGCGCACATCCCTACTCCGATTATGATTTATGATCAAGTCTGCAGCGAGATTTTAACTATACTATAGTTAGCCTAGATCTTGATTAATAATTTGACTGACCAGTTGGCGCGGTTGGTAGCGACCCTGCCTTCCGGGCCGCTGGTCCCGGGTTCAGGTCCCGGACGGGTCAAGCATTTGTGTGCGTGAACATGTCTGTTTGACTTGTGTCTGGGTGTGTATATGTATATAAGTATGTATATCAGTCATCAGGTTACCGTAGTACAGGTTCTTCTACCTGGTTCGGGACCTCAAGACCTTGTGTGGATGTTGTCTCATATTATTACTATTATTATAATGCAAAGCAGCCAGACAAAGGAATACTGGTTTTTATCAACAATATACACAAAAAAGTACTTTGTCTCTAAAAAAACCACAACATACTTACATACCTTTTTATGACCTCATTAATATTATTAACAGTTTATTTCATATACTTACTCCCAATATAAAAAACCGATATTCCAACTGATATGAGTTTACTCCACTTCCGTGCCTCGGAAAGCAGTTAAGCCGTTGGTCCCGGCTGTCATTCGAAGATTTTTTGTCGTTGCGTGTCAACAGAAGCCCGAAAGTCTGACAACCAGTCTTACCAAGGGGTATCGTATTACCTAATAACTGGGTTGTGGAGGTCAGATAGGCAGTCGCTCCATGTAAAAATACTGGTATTCAGCCGCATCTGGTTACACTGGAAGCCGAACCCCAACATAATTGAGGAAAGGTTTGGCAGATTATGATTACGATGAGTTTACTCCACAAAGTAACACCTAATTCAATTATTTATTTAAAAGGAATTACTTATTATGTCAGATTCAGTTCAATAAAAAACAGTCTTGTTTAAGAATAGTAATCGATCTACTACCATCTTACTTTTATATTAATTAATACAAGAAAGAGCTAAGATAAGACATGGAACAAAAAATTTACATAAAACAACATTATCCTATGATTATTTTAGAATCTCTCTCTTACATTGAATAGTTTTTTTTTAATGTTTATTTTTTTTTATAGTTTGGTGCTAAAACATCTCAGTAGTTTATTTTTTAATGATAAAAGTAGCAAAGTAGCTGTAGATCACTTTCACCTCCCAAATATGTAAGTGGTTTGTAAAGTTATGGCAGCATTTAGTAGTGATTATCAAATTGAATTAGTACTATCGAGAATTTGGTTGTAAGTACAGTTACCACGTGGCAAAACATATCACCAAAAGATTCTGTCAATAAAAATCGAATGCTTGGAGCAACCTCTTAAAACTAGCAAAATTTAATTATGTGAGAACTCATTCAATCAGATTCACTGGTATTTCTCTAAGCAAACCTGCATCTAGTGTAGCCAACTACATCATTCTCCATACAAAACTCTTCAGAGCCCACAAAAAGTGAGGAATGTAATCCATCTTAACTTCTTAAAGTGGAAGTTTGTTTTAGTTATACACACTGGCTTTCATTGTGAAGAGTAGGTACTTGACAAGTTTACATAATACAAATAATATGCAACAATAACACCTACTTATGCTTTTATTAAATTCTTATCTCTCTCTCTCTCTCTCTCTCTCTCTCTTATGGAAGTGTTTGGACGTAACTGCCACTTCCAACACTATTGTTATATTAGTACATATTATCTTTTAAAATAGTATATTTTTGAAATAAGTAACTCGTCATTCTCCTGCTCTTATCCTATTTTATTTTGGGGTGGAAACAAAATGTCTTATTCTTCCAGACTTCTCAATTATTCGTCATCTCGGTAGTCATCCCCTTTCTAACCATATCTTTCCATCGTTTCTTTGGTCTTCCCGTACTCTTATACACGGATATTGCACTATGGGAAAGTTACTGATCGTGGCAACCTCGTAGACAGCACTCCACAGACATTGCACTTTCGGACTTCGAAACTATTTAACTTGCAACGATGTGATCATGGTAACGTCGTAGGCGCATTCGATGACACACAGATATTGCACTTTCGGGAGTTCGGAACTCAACTGATTACGATGTGATCGTGGCAACCTCGTAGACAGCACTCATGACACACAGATATTGCACTTTCGGACTTCGGAACTATTTAACTTGCTACGATGTGATCGCGGTAACGTCGTAGGCGCATTCGATGACACACAGATATTGCACTTTCGGGAGTTCAAACTCAACTGATAACGATGTGATCGTGGCAACCTCGTAGACAGCACTCATAACACACAGATATTGCACTTTCGGACTTCGAAACTATTTAACTTGCTACGATGTGATCGCGGTAACGTCGTAGGCGCATTCGATGACACACAGATATTGCACTTTCGGGAGTTCGGAACTTAACTGATAACGATGTGATCGTGGCAACCTCGTAGACAGCACTCATAAGACACAGATATTGCACTTTCGGACTTCGACACTATTTAACTTGCTACGATGTGATCGTGGTAACGTCGTAGGCGCATTCGATGACACACAGATATTGCACTTTCGGGAGTTTGCAACTCAACTGATTACGATGTGATCGTGGCAACCTCGTAGACAGCACTCATAACACACAGATATTGCACTTTCGGACTTCGAAACTATTTAACTTGCTACGATGTGATCGTGGTAACGTCGTAGGCGCATTCGATGACACACAGATATTGCACTTTCGGGAGTTCGGAACTTAACTGATAACGATGTGATCGTGGCAACCTCGTAGACAGCACTCATAACACACAGATATTGCACTTTCGGACTTCGAAACTATTTAACTTGCTACGATGTGATCGCGGTAACGTCGTAGGCGCATTCGATGACACACAGATATTGCACTTTCGGGAGTTCGGAACTTAACTGATAACGATGTGATCGTGGCAACCTCGTAGACAGCACTCATAACACACAGATATTGCACTTTCGGACTTCGAAACTATTTAACTTGCTACGATGTGATCGTGGTAACGTCGTAGGCGCATTCGATGACACACAGATATTGCACTTTCGGGAGTTTGCAACTCAACTGATTACGATGTGATCGTGGCAACCTCGTAGACAGCACTCATAACACACAGATATTGCACTTTCGGACTTCGAAACTATTTAACTTGCTACGATGTGATCGTGGTAACGTCGTAGGCGCATTCGATGACACACAGATATTGCACTTTCGGAGTTCGGAACTCAACCTGCTACGATGTGATCCTGGTAACGTTGTAAACAGCACTCATGAGTTCATGAATCATGAGTTCATGACACACAGAATATTGGACTTTCGGACTTATGAACTTGCTTTAATGTAAGTGACACACAGATACGGTAGTTTCAGAGCATTTTAACTTAACTACGATGTAACTTATCATGGCAACGTCCATAACAAAGAAAAAGACTTGACCTCTTGACCGACTGTTACTTTTTAAGTGTTTATTTAAAAAAAATCCTTTTCGTTAGATCACTGGCGATGCCAATGAAGAGCAGATCCTTACTGCAGCTCGCGCTTACATGGAGAGACCAGCCATGTTGACTCGGGTCCTCAACGATCTGTATTATCTGTTCCGCTATGAGAACAACGCATATGTGGGCCGCGCTCTGTGCGTTGTCCTCGATGCTATGGACCAGCACGTCACGGAGAAACACATTCAGATATCGGGAAGGTACGTGGCTATTGATTAAGATTTTTACTTGCCATATAATTTGAGAATATTTTGCTGACGTAACACCGACAATAAGATAGCATTCTTGTATTCAACAAGGACGGTTTATTTAAATGTGTGTCGTTTATACTTTGTTTAAATATGTTATGATTGAAAAGAAAATACCCATTTTTAAACATTTTTACACAAATAATAAAAGCGTAGTATTATTCAGTTTTGGCACCATATCAAAACATCAGAGGGGCAATTCTCGTACTTAAAAAACGTTCAAATTCAAGTCGCAATCTCATCTCAGCGACAATCAATGTCAAAAACTTATCAAAAATTTATGGAAATTGACTATAGTTTTGACAGATTGTGACTGAGATCAGACTGAACGTTCTTAAAATTACGGGAATTACCCCTCTGGAATAACATACGAGAAGATCTTTACGTGCATTATGATTTTCACACACCCACCTCTTATAATATGTCAAAAACTCAAAAAGATTTTCTGCACATTTTAGTGCCACACTGTTCTATATCGTAAAGGGGAAGGAAAAAGATCGCATTGGCATCAAGTTGAAGAAGCGCATCATCACCGCGCTGCTTGACGGCATGGAGGCACATCTCGGAGATGATACCATGATGAGGAATGGATGCCTCACTCTGTGCCAGTTCAAGATCCCGTCCGACGTGGTAAGTTTTGTAAAGTTAGTGTTTGTGTTTACGCGCCATTCTTCGGACGAAAGAAACTTAGCGATCGTCACGCCATCAAATTATAACCGCGATATTATGGCTGCGTGGAGACGAATTTATGGAGTTTTAATTTAATGAATTTAAATTTTTGATGAGTGAGCAGTGGTGGCCCAGTGGTAACGGCTCCGACTTACGAGTTGTAGGTCCTGGGTTCGAACCCAGACAGGATCTTTACATGTGAGTAAATAATTTCATCACCAATGCTGTCAAAACGGTCAAAGAAAATATCGTGATGAAACCGGTATGTCCTAGAACCAAAAATTTACCCACCAAAGATGTGACATGTACCAACCCGCACTGGGCCCGCGTGGTAGAGTATAGCCCACTCCCACTTGAAGAGAGGCGGCCAGTGTCCCCGCGATAGGGTCATTATAAGCTGATTATGCTATGCTAAATGTTGATGGATGGATTGTGTGAGGGATGATAAGAGTGACGGCTGACCCCAAGTAACATGGGACAAGGGCAGGAAGATTAAGATTATCTTGCATTTGATGGCACACCATGACTGTCACTGTGATTCTCTCGTCCGTGGAGATAGCGCCTTTTTATGCTGCACAAGTTGTCAGTGGCATTTATACTATGTATTCGTAAGTGTTAAACTGGATGAGCCATATTATCGTCTGGATACTGTATGTATTCTTAAGGTATAAATGATTGATAATGCTGAGAAATAAAACATGTGTGGACTTTGCGCTTCCACCTTCGTTTCCTCGTCGTAAAATCGATCGTTCCAAGTTAATTCAGGAAGTGAAAATATGCATTGTAGGCCAATGTAGTGGGATATCTCGGGTATTCTATTGTTTTGATTAAACGTACACTATATGACGTTTCTATGATTTTTTGGACACGATAAGTATTGTTCAGATTCGGTTTGAAATTCCATTAGATCGAATTTGCATCAAGTTTGCGAGGTTACCTAATATTTGGTCAGAACATTTTATACCAATAAACCACCCATTTTTCCATTGGCTTCAATAAACGTTTTGTCATTCGGAAAATGTAAGCAGCATTTGCTCACGCTGCCGCGCTGCGATGAAATTTCAGGCTGATTTTATCATCGCTACATGCAATTTTCACCTTATAATTTCCATCGAACCAATTTGGAGAACCCAGGCTCCGCTTGAGTTCTCCGAGGCCGAACGCCCCGCATCCCCGCACAGGCCTCTCCCGCCCTGTTGCACCGGCGGATGTCACCAACCACCCACAACGTACAGCGCTCCACCAGCATTGATTTAAAGCTATCTCCAAGATTTTCATCACGGTTGAAATGTCAATTAAATGTCGAACGAATAACTGTCATTCAAACTATGTTATTATGCACAGCGTGACCGAGGGCCAGTTTGCTTATGCATTTCACAACATAGATTTTTTCCAAACGGACTGACTTTAAAACTTTAAATTTTTCTAAGTCCCTGGTTTTTCAATGAAAACTCTTTCATGCATCGAAATTGTCGCTAAAGTAAACTGCATCTACCGATAGTGTAAATGTAAATGAATTGAAGGATTTCAAAAATCTTAATCTTATTTATCCCGTCAAAACACCATAATTTTGGATGCAGAAAAGATAAAATAAAAACGACCATCCTAATCTCCGACTTGTAACAGTACCAAGTAAGTGCATTTAGTACTGCACTTGGACATGGCGATCCAGTCATGAACTCCATCTCGTTTTTTTTTTTGTTTTATGTAGTCCTACTATATTAAGTGACATTTTCTTTTCAGTTGTTCGAGTACGAACGTGTGGTACAGATTCTTTTAAACGGAGTTGCCGATGTAAATCAAGAGGGTTTCGTTCAGCGTATCGCCATCTACTTATTAAATTCGCTGGCTTGTCAGGTTGATGGCAAGCAAAAGACTTTCCTCGGCAACCAAGGAGCCATTGGCGTAAGTACCTACTTTTGATTTTTCTTTTTCAGCTCGTATGTTACAAAAAAAAGTCAAAAGTTTTGTGAAAAATCATGTTCTTCATAAAATGTTTCACTGCAAAACTGACAAATGGGACTTTATCCCGTAAAAAACAGGTCCTTTAGCTTGCTTTACAGGTTTAGGATGTAATTGAAATAACTCAAAATCTGAAATAACACAGAATCGACTACTAAATTGATTTCCGTATTTTTATATAATTTGATCAAAGAAAAATTGAATATCTGAATTTTGAGTCACTGCGCTCGTAGTTTTTATAATAGAAAAACTGAAAACCTAATTTGCAGGTTGGATTTAGTTGCTACTAAAAAAAAGATCGCATTTTTAATAGATAAGTGCACATAGCTAATAAAAATGCAATCCTTTAATAGTTCAATAAAAAAAAGTTTGACATAAATCAATTCTAAATATTGTATTGTGTAGGATGTTCTAATCCTGGTGTCTAAGGTTTTGAGTAATTTAAATCACACCTTGTATACCTAATTTAACTTTGTTAAGATATCAACTTGCGACAGTTTCATTGCTTGCGGTCTCTAGATTATTTATCATGCCCCTTTGTATTCAAGTGTGATAATAAAGGATTGTGAGTGATGCATTCCGTTCCACAGTACTTACTCTCAATTGCAAGAAACGACACGACAGCCGTTCTATTGGCGACTGGTAACCACGTTATTACATGTTGAGTGTCTTGCAGGTTTGTACCTACTGGGTTTTCTGATACATAGAAATGTATGCTCTTTGTGCAAGGCTAACAAGCCTCACAAAAATGATTCTGCCTTTATTGCAATAGTTAAAAATTTGCACTAATACAACTAACATTAGATTGTTGACTTTATAAATTAACTAAAAAAAACTAAACACTGCTGTGGGCAAAACTTTACCGCGCACGCTCTTGCTATTTCCTAATTTCTTTCTGTGCATTCCAAATCAAAAAATTTGGCCTTTTAACTATTGACTGTGTGCAAATGAATTCCTGTCCTATATCGTACTATTGAACTAATCAAAACAGTCTACCAGGTTTATAAATGGCGTTCAGAATCAGATACGTGTAGCACTACACTATACAATTTTGCTGTTCCATATATTTGGTCGAACTACGTGTAACAAAATATATGGCACAGCAGATTTTTTTTTGTGAATGGATTTCATTCTAATTTTGTATACCGTCTAAGTATAGCATGTAGTATACGTGGTATAATTTAATGTGATAAGGTACGCGCCGCTTTGTATAATATACAAAGTGGCGCGTACCTTATCACATTAAAATTAAGCCACGTCGACAAACGAAATACATAATATTATTATGTATTTCGTTTGTCGGCGTGGCAAGATACATAGGCCCCGCACTCTTTTCTGGAAGATTGACCCCCCCAACGCTAACTGCGTCCGGCAGTCACATTTAATATCTCGACTTGACATGCATTGCGAGTTATGTATGTAAGCCACCGGTTGGATGCAGCTCGTCCGGACTCAAATAAAAACTGTTTTATGCTGGATTAGGATTTCCAGTTTACTTAAGTAAATACCCTATACAGTTATGACACTTCATACAAAATATGCTTTGCGAGGATTAGAATTTGGAGGAGGATTCTTATATGTATAGACATGTCTTTATGGTGTTGAGGAAGGAGAGGTTTAGGTGCAATTATGTTACTAAGGTATTTCGCTCTTCCAGGGAGGGTGGGGGGGGGGGGAGTCACCCCCACTACCCTTAATTAGTATTGTTTTGTTATCACTTAACACTTAAAATTTTTCTTTGTACTTTGTTACTGCGCGTCAGTGCAGATCATTAACAAACCTGGCTGCATTTGCTTCATTATAGCGTTCCTGCCTTTAAAGCTTTGTCTATCTTAGACCACCAGCTCGTTATCGAATTACGTACAAAGGGACCAGAATAATGTGCTGAGCGAGACAGTTAATATCCGATGCTAAATTCTAGGAATACAATTATTTATACAATAATCAATACATTATATTGGGATGACCCATTTATAAGATTAACTGCGTAATAATATCCTCCTTCAATGTATTGTCTCTAAGGAGATAATGACAGCGATTTGACACACTCTCACCGCCATGTGGTCTGCTGGCCGCCCACATAAACTTCAGTGCAGCAAGCCACTATAGATTTTTAATTTTTCATCAGCAGGCCGTGTGGTCCGCTGTGATCCCACAATTTTATTTATTTTTATAGAGCTTGGCTTGCTAGATAATAACTTAACGACGTATCTCGTGCTGCAAACGTTACACAAAACCTAGCGTGGCGTGGTGTAAAAGACATTCCGTGGCCCGCGCGCTGCCCACACGGCCTGCAGTTCTAGAAAAACCTTAAATGTGTATGGCGGTGAGAGTGTTAACAATAACTTTGCGAATGGGTATATTGTGAAAGCCATTAGCGATTATTTATGTGGTGATATCTTTTAGGAAATATTATAAAATCAGCCAAAAATAATCGGCAAAAATAACAAACTTTCTTTCCCAATTCCTTTAGGGGGTATTTAAAGAAATCCTTTAGTGCTCAGCTCCATTATATACAAGGTGTTACAGATTAAACGCAAGTTCTGTTTGTAGTTTGCCCATAATTGACTATTGAATCGATTGCAGTAACTATTAATATAAGCATTTTTTTGAATTTTTTGTGTTTTGCTATACCTACTGACCGCAGATCGAGCCAAAGAAAATTAAATCTTATTTCAAGATACTAAGATTCAGTTTTAAATACATAAAGTAATGGGTCAACACGATTTTCTTTATACATGCTTAAAAAATTGTTTTGGTCATTGTATTATGCTTTTAACACAAGAATATATTTGGGGTGTATGAGGTCTTGTGTTAATTATATTACACATTGTATAGAGAGCTTGCGCAAAATTTCTAGACTTCGCGGTTTAGGCTGTGCTGTGCGTTGTCTGACAGTGAATTTAAGAACAATATAATGTTTTTAAAATGTTTTTCAAATGCTTTCGCCTATTAAGTTACTCGTTTCTGTTTATTTACATAGGAAACCATTGGTATCAAGAAAAAATAATTACTTATGGATATGAAAATTTTTAAATAAATATTATGGATAATATGAATAATTGAGAATAAAAAATTATGGGTACCTACAAAAATGCCTATTAGCACCCGTTTCAGGGGGGGTCTACTCCGTAGAACTAAGAATGAATGACAACACGATTTGACAGTCCTCCCTACGCATGACGTGTTATTGCCCGTCATCATCATCAACTACTTTCGGACGGGCCCGTATTTTCGTCGACGGATCTAGAGAGTAGACTCCCAGGACCTTTCGTGAACCGAATCAGTTATGATACATTTTCATAATAAAATACTCGTATGTTATATCGAGTCATTTGTAACTTCCTACATACTATCTCGTTGAGAACGAACGCAAAGTTGCTAAGATGCATCTGTTATTGCCCGTACTTAGATCTTGTATTAATCATCCAGAAAGCGAATCAATCCATAATCGCTGATACTAAAATCAGCATGTCTGCGAAAAATCTAATTGACTTATACAAGGTGTTGTTTTGCATCCTCGTCAAATTCGAGGAGGTAACTATGCTAATGATTCTCGACACGAATCAATAATAAAATAAGTAGGTATTTATTTATATTTTTTGTATTTTTCGGAAATCGGCATGTGTAGGGCCCGTGTGATACAGCCCTGTAACTGCGCTGTAACTGTAACGCATGTACACAGCGACATAGTCGTACGACACTGCCTACCGCATACGCAACGGGGCGATTTTGTTCTTTGAAAGTGGAGTATTCTGAAATACGGTCAAATACCTAAAAAGACAAGTAAGTATTAATTATTGAGCAGGATCGTAATTTTATTTTATTATTTATGTCTTTCATAACAGCCTCCTGAAATTTGACGAGGATGCAAAACAACACGTTGTATTTATAAGTAAATATTAAATTCTTTGAGTTTGGACACCGATACTGAACCTTCGGTCGGACACTACCAGGAACCGAGAATCAGAAACTCATTTCATGTTTTATTACCTACCTAACTAAAATGCAGAAGGTGCTTAAAATTTGCTTGCAAAACTGTTATGGTTTGCTTAATGTCTATCTACTATTCTATTTTTTTTTGATTTACTGCCAGTTTTGCGTAGGTACTCTTGGCTTTATGAGCCGGTGCAGAATCTTGCTGGAATACCCAGTGGCGATTTGCGAACGTTGTTCGTTTAAGAGGCTCTACTAGGTTTTGCAGAACCGTATTTTGATACACCAGAGCACTGGTTTTCACACCTTTTTTACAAAAAACATCTCTGTGGGGACCAAATACGACACTCCAAACCATCACCGATAAGGAATAATGACCACGTTAAACGCGCGGGACACGCCTGCTCGCTTCATCACTGTTAGAGCATACACTTTGTCATTTTGCTTATTGAAGCTCTCTTCGACTAATCTTTTTTTCATCTGAAAATAAGATTTCGCGGTATTTTTTCCCGCGTACCGTCCCAACAAAACGCGTGATCCTTGAAGTCTAATTTTTTTCAAACGATCATTCAGGAGGTGTGCTGTACTTTTACGGTAAGCCCATAGCCCGAGGTCTTCATTCAACACCCTTTTCACCGTCGTTCTGTGTAAACCCATCTGAAGAGCCAACAGTATTTGCTTTCGCACGGGATTTCTTTGAATTCGCGCTTTGGTGGCTTTGATCACCGCTGGATTGCGAACCGTACGAGGTCGACCAGTCATCTCTCTGTCTTCTATTCTTGAATCTTCCTCGTATCGTTTAATAGTGAGATAAACGAACCTTTGTGCTATTAACAAGTTTTTCAGAAGTTTGAAAATTTAACTTGCAGCGTTTCCACAACGATGCAACGCAATTGCAGCGACTCTGTCTTCTTTTAGTGCCCACTCCATGTTGAAAACTAAAGAAAAGTCTACAAAACCTATGTTTTTTTTAAAGTGTGAAACATTCAAAATTCGAACGTAATTTATTTATTTTTTCGTCTGCATTCCAAATTCAAAATTTGGAACCTATGATAGTATTTATGGCCAGACCACGTAGCATTCTGACGCAGAAGTTTAGCTGACATTTTGATCTTACTAAGAGAATGCAAGAGCGAGCGACGCGAGCTAGAAACGGTAGAATCCTGTCTTGGATCGGTTAAGCTGTTATTGTGATTTTGACGCAAGAGCGAGCTCCAAAATTGGAGCATCCTGACTCTGATAAGTTAGATTTTCTGAGTGATTCTATTCTAAATGAATGTAAGAGCTTAAGAACTAGACCGCGCCTGTAGCTTGAAGCCTTTGTAAGTCATAAACAAATTACGTTATCTTTCATATTAATTAATTAGGTATATAGCTATTAACTAATTCCGGACCTTTTATCAATAAGAATTTTAGATTGTGGATAGCATTTTACGAATTTTCGTTCGGGGGCCCCGCATTATTGATGCGGCGGTAGCTACGCCTCAGTTTATTTATCATGGACCTGAGAAACCAGGCATCAGTCAGTAGCTGTTGTGAGTTAATCTGAAGTCCTGAGAAACGAAGCACCTAGCCCGTTCTAAATCAGGAGGAAGTACGACGATACCAGTTGTTTTAATAGAAAACAATCATCGCTTGTTTGTGCGGGCTTTAAAGTCCTTTAAGACCGTCGTACCAGTTTCAAGACACTTATTCAATAAATCAGTATGCACGTACGGCGCATCCGCTAGTTGCAGCGAAGATCATTTTATTAACACTTTGTCTTGTATGCATAAGGTGTTAGGTAAGAAGATAGTCTAGAAATTTTATTTATTTACAATTCAACTATCATACAATATGCAACAATGCCGTCCCAAAATATTCGTGAATTGTGAGCTCATTTCTCATTACCAACGTAATTTGATTTTACGAAGAGATCCTTTGTATGGATTGAAAAATAGTATCCCATTTTGAAAGTTCTTGAAATGGGGTATAGTTCTAGAGACTATCAGGTAACTTAGCATTCCGACCTCTCCCCTCAGGCGCGTGTCTGGGGGTCTTCTCTAATAGCACGAAATCCGTATTTACGGACAACGTAATGGACGTTTCCAACTCCGTTTCACCTACGGACATAAGATTACTTCTGGGTCTGAATCTGAACTAAGAATGAGTGACAACACGGTTTGACTGTCCTTACTCACGATGTGTATTTGCCCGCTCGACAAAGATAATTAATCGGGAGTAGGGTTAATTCCGATGTTTCGAACTACTTCGTATCTTCGTTGACGAAAGTAGATATAGTAGGCCCCTTGAAACCTGATTTTTATGAAAGATTCAATGCTGTTTAGTTACAGTTTCTTTTTTTTTCAATCGTGTGGTTGATGATGACTAAATACATATAATGAACAACTATTCGCTGCGCTTAGTGCGATTTTTTATTAGTAGATATGTACCAAGGGACTATCAATATTGAGCTCTCAGTTCTCAGTGCTGAAACTTGATGAAAGTTGTAATTTCGACTTTAGTATCTTCGTCACTCACATCTTGGTAATTGGCTTACTTTGATTTTTCATACATTTTCCTCATGGTTTGTTTAATTGTTGTCCGTTTTTCTTCGAGCTTTTGTTAGTGCTACAAATAAATAGTTTAATGATCCGTCGATATTTCTCGGTCTTTCTTTTGTTTGAAATCAGTTATATTCACCGTCCAAAAAATGTCATTTATTCAAACTAGGCTGAAAATCAGCACTTTTTGAACGTCTAAATTACATAGACAGTCCTCCAAAACGCCCGGCCTTCACCACTTCTTAGTGCAGGGAAGAAGAAATGGCGCTACAAACTCCCCAGTAGCACAGCTGTCAGTTCAGTTAGAAGAACTTGATTCTATACAGTAGTAAGCAATCAACATTACGAAACACAAAACATTAAATTAAATTATTTGCTATATTTCAGCTAGCACACGCCAATATACCTACCTACCAACAAAAACATTGAAAAATATACTCGAGCAGAATAAATAAAAACGTAAACAGTACCTAAATAATTAATACCTAAATAAAGCCTCCAGGCATAAAGGGCGTGCTCGCTTACATTTGCAAAGCTGTATTAAGTTTATCTGTAACTTGAAGTCACAAATGATAAACTAGGACCTTCGAAGTAAAATAAAGAAACCTTCCGTCTTTGCGCGACAAAGTAAAACGTAGGTAGCTAGGTAATGATATTGTCTGATAATTACGCCGATCTAGGATAATGCATAGTTCAGCTTTTACGTACGCAAAAATAACCTAGAACTGTATTCTATATGCAACATAATGGTAAATTGCTTAATTATAACGTTGTCGAAGTGGCTCGAAGCTTCATGCAATATAATATGCTGCGCAGTAGCAATCGATGCGGTTCATGGAAATACTCGCTTCATGTTAAATTTTTAATGAACTTCGCCGTTTCTATGCAACATGGCAATGTACACTTACACTGAAGTGGTTATTATGTTGAATGATGCCAGACGTTTCGAAATTACAGGACTTAAAACATAACGTTACGCCTGTATTCTCCGAAAGGATAGTGTAGGCATAGATGTTGTTCACCCACATTGGGCATAGTGAATAATTATGTAGGTTGGAATATTTGACATGTCCGAATAATTACGATATTCTAAAAGTCACATTGATCAGTTCAGGTTTCGTCAGGATAAATTTGATCAATACACAGATGTGGGCGACGGTTCGTATTTCTACACATCAAATAAAAAGGATACTTTTTCTGGAAGGTTAAATCAAGACAGGCGTAAAAATAAAATAATATAATTACGTAGTGTTGGTACTTTCCTAATAATATTCCACTGAGAACTGATAACTGAGGTCCTGTTTTTAAAGATGACAGTTTTAGAGTCAAAGTCAAAGCATTTATTTCAAATAGGCACGTAAAAGGTACTTTTGAAAGTCAACATTTACATTAAAATAGAATTGATTCTAGTCGCCCCTTCCAAAAGGTAGTTTCGTATGTAGAAGAATGGGCAAGAAACTCCACCGTTACTCTTTTAAAACGAGTTACAATATGTTGTATACATTAATTAATGTATATGTGAAGACTATGCACCTTTAGTAATAATATATTTAATGAAATTACTATACCACAATAGGTAAAAATAATTAAAAGTTTAGCAATGACAAACAAGTTATTTATGTGACAGGGGGCGGCGCTTCTACCTGTAGCAACGGACTCAGAATAAACACACATTATGCAAGTTACGCAACTAGTGATGTTAAGTTGTAATCGTAGAAAAATGTCGATGAAATTCAGTTACCTTTAATTTCTGCTCTTTTGCCTAAAGATTTTATTGACTGTGAAAATAAAACGATACAGGAGTTTCCCTCGAACATAGCTACTCTATACAAGTGAAGTTTGATCATAATTGGAATATTAATTAACTAAAGTTAATAAAATGTTGTCATAATAGACAACATTATATGATCTAGAGCCTATACAATAAAATAACACAACCACAATATATCTATGTCTGTGGTTTGAACAATTTCCAGTTAACTTCTAATATTAACCAGTGTAACTTCACTGTATATTTTAACGGATATCTGATAATGATAAATCACGGATATAGATATTAGTCTCTAGAATTCTAATTATTTAATATTCAAATTATGATCAAACTTCGTTTGTAAGGAGCACGCTCGGGGGAAACGGAAACTCCTCGTAAAGTATGTGTCAGGACATGCTACAAAATTACAGCTATTCATCTTACTACTATTGTAAAGGAGATCGGACATTTTAGTATGGACTTTGGTCCAAGTGGCGTCGGATGATGAGAACTGCTTTATTCATTTGATAATTTAATATTATAACACGTACTATACCCGCAAATAAATCGACACATGGAGAAAAAAGTAATTGACACATAAGTATTTCACTCATATTATTTTAAGGAGTTATTGTAATATTATTATTTTTTTACTATTTCTAAGCAGATAATTAGAAAAATACGATATATATTACAGGTATTCATTAAAGCACACATAACAACATAACATAACGCCTGTAAACCCCGAAGGCTTAAGCAGAGATATACCTATTATAGTAATAATTATGTGTTTTATATATATTATAGGTTAAAATAAAAGAAACATGAACGATTAATATGTATTTATTATATTAAAATGTGGTTCAAAAATTCTGCAGGATGGCGTATTTGATCTTGGTAGCGAGCCCACCCTAAATACCATACTATGGTCATAATATGGGCGCAAACCCCTAAAGTCCTCTTCCCCGTTATACAGGTACAATAATAATACTGTATGGAATCCAATCCTGCAGCTTCTTCTCCATACATTATGTATGTGTAATAGGTTCTTGACCTGACGTGGCGTGACTGTATCCGCCCTCGTAACAGTGTTAAGTTTGGTTCCGTAATATTATGTCGCTCCAATCCTGCGGGTGGTGCACCGTCACGATAAATATCTATACTGTATATACCACCACGAACGTGCTCACTATAGTAGCTACGCGCTAGCTTTAGTTGATAAGTTCCGAGGGCGAATATTATTAAATCTTCTTCTGACAACCGTGGGAACCCTCGCAATTCTGGAAGATCCCCCGAAATCGCTGTGAAAGCTGCACGCCGTCGGTTCATATTACTGGCCGTTACATATTCTGCTAGATTATTAGGCATATTCATACGCTGGTTAATGATTTCAATAAACCGGTCAGCATATACGCTGTCATGCACTGGCATGTGGAAAGCATTCAACAACGCAGCAGCTATTCTAAAATTCGGGAATAGGTGTTTCAGGGCAACGTTGAAATATTCTTGCCTTAGTAGTTTAAAGTCACGCTTGATGCGTCCGAAAACGATCTCCACAACCCAGCGGACCATGGTTACTTTTCTGGACTTATTAGCCTGCATGGTGGTTAGTTGAGTTTCTCCGGGATGTAAAGACTCAGGCGTATGAGTTATGTAGCCGAAACTTCTAAAATCTGGCAAGGCATCCCTAAATCCTTTATCCAAAATAAAAATGTCACCGGGTCGAAAAAAGTAATGGAATACGTCTTGTTCATCGTGAATAACATCTTGCATTATATTTGCATCTGATTTGGTCGCTTTATATGGCCCGTAAATATCTATTATGTATCCATCCGAACATGTCAGTACCAGTGGTTTTATTAAATTCCTGTACTTATGAGGGCTATATGTATATCTCTGAAATAAAAAATTCGCGCTTTTTTGGATATTTTGGTAAGTACCATCAATAATGGTGATAGCAGGTATTTCGTTTTCGGGTTCATTTGGGTTACCGAACAATGCAGCAGGTATTACTAGATTCCTGTTTACTGCTTGTTGTCTGGTTAAATGGTCAAAACCCAAATGTTGAGGCACAAAGTCTTCTAGTAGACACTCTTGTGCCAAATGTACGAGCCTCTCAAAGTGTCTTCGGCTTATGCCATACAGAGTCGCTAGCCTGTCGTCCGATTCTCCACTTCTGAGTTTTGATAGGTACATTCCTAATATTTTCTTTGGCTGGGTACTCCTTCTACTCAAAGATGGTGTTTCAGCTAGAATTACGTTGAATTCTTCGAGAGTCCGCCCGGTCCAGTAATGCAATTCGTCTGCTGACATATTTTCAACATGTTCAAAATCCATGTGTGTTGTATTTGTTATGACATTTTTTAAAATGGATATTATGTCCATTATATGTGCACTCGAAAAATCATGCGATATGTTTGGGGCTTCAAATAACTCCTCCCAATTATTTGATTGCATATGTTCGTCACATACTCTAGCACTTGGTGGCACATAATAGTTTGCGTTAATCAAAAAATCGGCCTTTACTCTCTCAGGTATCCGGCGTCGCGATATCATACGGCAGCCATAAAAAATACATGCATTTGCTGTATTTGGAGCACGAGATAACTCCGACAGATTTAATGACAGAAGTAAATCAGGTTGCTGTAGTTGCTGTACTTCGTCCTGATCTATATTTCCAACTGCATCTTCCCGTGGTGTTGAAGGTTCTGGCAAAGGATCTTGCATAGTACCCTGACCCTGAGCCCTTTGACTCCTTAACCAGCATGGACGACAGACGTATTCTCTGCCATTGAATATAACCTACAACAAAAAAACAAAAAAGTTGTCATGACTTTTCACGAGCAATACCTACTACGTACATTTTATAGATTTTTTCCGTTACCATGTGAACTCCCAACCTACCAAGTAAGTAGGCATTATTAGTAAACTAAACCGTTAACATTGTAAAAATCAATTGTTAAGCTGTAAATAACTTGCTCACGGATCTTTGTAAAGCTAAGGACAAAGATTTTTTGTCAATAATAAATATGTGTACTTGGATGTGAGAAATAACTATCACTATAATAGTACTCTTTCTTATACTTATACCTAATAAATAGCTCTTCCATAATAACCAGCTCTTTAAATAACTCTTTCACGGTAACTATAGAAAATGCAGTTTGGTATTATCTATTGCACCAACAATCAACAGCAATATGGCTTAAAAGGTACATACCTGTCGCGGTGCAATTGATGCGAGTATCTGTGCTGAGATGGATGGGTTTGACTCGAACAGATTTCGGGTAACATTTTGCCTTTCTCTTCGTAACACTGAACGATTACACACTAAACACACAATGCCAGCACTAGGCAACATCTTGAAAGTCTAATCCAAAAGCAATATCACAAGTCCGTTTCAACGTGCCAAAGTAATCGAGTAAGTAAATCAAAATATGTCCAAAAAGAAAGCCGGTAAGAACAAAATTATGAAACCAAACGATGTCCTTGCTGAATAATAGCGAATGACTCACTGACCAGTGAACAATACGCGCGGCGCAGGAGCATCACCCCCCGCCACCCCGAGGGGTAGCGGGCGTATACGGGCGGCGGGGGGTAAATGCGAGTACTCGGCAAATAGTTTTTGGCCGAACAAAAGGTAGCTTTTTCAATTGTTCGTCTATAATAGGTACCAGTTTTCTGGACTGTATAACTTTTTTCTCCGTGGGCCGATTTTATGGTGTCCATAGTAAAAAAATATCCTACATTCACGAACTATTATATGGACTAGGTTTCATCAGCCGACGCCATTTGGACCACTTCCGCCCGTTCTCCTTTATGCGAAAGTCTGGATGGATGTATGATAAATGATTTTATTTCTGTAAGTAGGTTTTTACAAACACTGTTACACGTCAATCATATTTTTTATTTAACTAGATGAGGTCGGCGTTTCCTATCTGACTACTCTGAGAAGAAAGGCCGAAACAAACTCGGAGGTCACAGTCTCTTTAAAAGTCCAGACAGAATCTTGGTCAGATCATGGTGAAGGCTATGTAGATCGGTGTCTGAAATGGTCTTTTGAGGAAAGAACCACACAGATTGAGTGGACCTGTCCAGTCAGTGCACGCAATTGTCAGCAACCGTGCAGCTCAACTCAGAACTTTAGGAGCTCAACGATTCGACGAACAATACCAAAGAAAGGACATTTGAGTAGGCCGCACAAGTTACTCAAACTGCCAGATCATGATTAAAACTGGAACAATGACCCACATAGTCCTCCCATTCACAACAATTAAAATAATATAATACTTTATACGGTAAATATTCATGTCATTGTATATGTAAAAAGTTATAGATACTTATAGCAAAGATTAAAAGTACAATAGTTAGCAAAAACCAATAAAATAAATCAACATTCCCGGTGTAAATTTATTGGAACAGCTCAATCCCTAGCCTTTTTGTCCTCAATAAAGTATTTGACAGTATAATAGGCTTACTGGCATAGTTTCCTTTTTATAAAAGATTTGAATTTATTAAGGCTTAGTTCTTGAATGTGGCTAGGAAGTTTATTATAAAAATGTATACACTGGCATCTAACGAGCCACCTATTTTCTTCAGCCTGGTTGTAGGAACAACAAATTTGTGTTTGTTCCTAGTATTTATACTATGGATATCACTGTATTTTTTAACAGGTTAATATTTTTATGTGAATACAAAAGATTTTCATAAATATACTGAGAAGGCACAGTCATTAACATAAACGGGCTGTCTCTAAATCAGTTAAACCACGAATTTTTCTAACAGCGCATGCTGCTGAGCTAAGGTTTTTTGACATTTTATCTATATGGGGGCCCCATTGCAGCTTGGCATCTAAAGTTATGCCTAAGAATACTGTGATATTTTCGGGTTTCAACTCTTCCCCCTTTATGAGAACACTTCTTTCTACTTGTCTAACATTGGTATCGTAAACTTAATTCAATTTGAAAACATTTCTGTGAGCAGCTTGGAAGTAGCGCTCACCGACCGCTGCTGCGGCACCGCTCGCGCGCCGTTTGTCACAGTACTAACCTTTATTTTTTTTCCGTGGTGGAAAATCCTCATGGATATCCGCCGCCCTAGGGCGTGCGGTGGGATCTATCAGACTCTTACTGACTAAAAACCACCCCGGTGTACCATCTCAAACCTACGCCGGGGGTCGCGGGAACGTACGATCCTTCCGCAACCCCCGACTGGTGCCGGCCCGCCACCGCGTGCCTCTTCGGGTCTGGGGGGGTGAGGTGTTTGACCCCCGCGACGTCTAAAGGGGCGCGCGTGGAACACTACGCGCCACCTCGGGTCCTGGTGTGTGGGGGGTGACGGACGTCCCCGAGTCCGTCGTTGGTTGGGGGTTGCGGAAGGATCGTACGTTCCCGCAACCCCCGGCGTAGATGTGAGATGGAACACCGGGGTGGTTTTTAGTCAGTAAGAGTCTGACAGACCCCGCCGCCTGCCCCAGGGCGGCGGACATCCATGAGGATTTTCCACCCGGCAAACAAAAAAAAAAAAGGTTAAAACTGTGACAAACCGCGCGCGAGCCATGCGAGTGGGGCGAGCGTGCTGCGGCAGCGGCCGGCAAGTGCCAAAAACTACTAGAATACACATTGTTAATAAGCTAGACGAGTTGTCCATTAGGTATTTCACACATTGTTGAAATATCCAATATCTGTATTTTTAACGTAAATATATAAATGCACTAGACAACCAAACAATGACCATGACTTTTTAGGGGTATGATTTCGTTTCAGGCATAGCCTAGTCGTTGAACCAGGGTCTAACCAACATGATGACCGCTTACGATTAGTTATAAAAAAAAGACCATTTTTCATCGCAAGTCATAATGCGGTTCAAAATCCCTTCGTTTCTGTGTCTGTTAAGCAACGCAAGGCATACCGATCGCCAACGCGTTCGTCGTGCTGGCAATCGTTCAGTTCGTGCGACACCCACTTATAATTTTTTTTTTCCTTGCCAATTTGTCTCAAATGGACCAATATTGTTTTTATGCTAACGTTGAAAGCTGCTGCTAACTCATCCGTAGATTGAGTATCGTCAGCTTCCACTATCGGCTTTAATTCGTCGTTGTTGACTTTAGTTCTCGCGCGACAACGGGGTTAATTTTTTTAGATAAATATTTCCATGTCGGAAGCGTTCAAACCAATAACGAGTCGTGCGTTCGTTTGTAGTGTTCACTCCGTACACAACGTAATTAATGTTGCCAGCCGCGCGGCATTGCTACCGATGGAACTCATATTCCATAATTATTCGTATTTTTATCGTATCCATATTGATGAAAAAGTTACAAATGTAGTGAAAGCAAAACACTAATCCATATAAACAAATGACTGAATTTGAAAATAGAATTCCATATTTTTTAAATAAAAATCATTTGAATTTAGAATTTATGGTCAGCCGTACGTAAGTTACGTTTCAAATGGCCAGTATTGTAAAACGGCAACTTCATAGGTAGGCCTATCATAATAATAAAATACCAAACGTTATAAAAATGGAACAAAATGATAAAATATTTAATCAACGGGTCAGAAAAGGCCTATCATAATAATAAAATACCAAACATTATAAAAATGGAACAAAATGATAAAATATTTAATCAACGGGTTAGAAAACTACTATTCGATAAATGCTATTATAAACTAAATGATTTTTAATGATGGCATCAAAATGGGACGACTTCCACCAATTTTTTTTTTTACATTTATTTTTATTTGGCCCTTTTGTATTAATTGCCTTGAATTTTTGATATTATTTCAATCTGTGACATTATTTATTTTATTTTATTTGGATTTTGAATGATACCAAATTATTATTATATCTATTTACTTCGAATGAAATGAATTTTAAAAAGTTTAATTAAGTAATTAATTTGTAATGTCCATTATCACATATTTTAAATTGTTTTTTTTTTTTTTAAATAATAACTCCTATTTGAAACTTACAGACAGTTCATTTAAGTATAATGATTTTTAAGCATGCTACTATTCATATTGTATTAAATTGTTGTGTCCGGCAGAGTCCATGTGAACTTTGTATATTATTAAGATTACTAAATACGTGAGTTATGCAATAAAGATTTGAATTTGATATTCGATTGTTTCAGAAAATGCTGAACTTGATCTCAGACCGCCTGGAACGCCGCTTATGCGATGACGTGCTGGAAGTGGCCTGGTCCACCATGTGGAACGTTACTGATGAGACTCCACAGAATTGCCAGCGCTTCCTAGAGAACCGCGGCATGGAATTCTTCCTGGCCTGTCTCAAGGTAGTCTTTTGCTCTTGATTCATTTGTTTTCAAATGTCACAGGCTGGCAAACAAACAAAAGAATATTACTTTCAAATAACTACGTAAACTCATAGTTTTTCTATACCAGGTATTCCCTGACAAGGAGGAGCTGCTGCGTAACATGATGGGCCTCCTGGGCAACGTGGCCGAGGTAGCACTGCTGCGCCCACAACTGATGAACTCCCTGTTCCTGACAGTCTTCTTCGAGCTGCTTGACTCGTCTAGCGACGGCATAGAGGTCAGGATCATTACTTTATACAGGCTTATTGGTAAAACACCATCAACATCTTAAGGGGTCATTGTACTCATCATTATGAACAACTTTTACTATAGGACCAAATATAAAATCGCGAAAAAAATATCAGCTGTTCCCTACATTTATGTTTGCAGAACAAACGTCAAAATTTCGATCGAGTGAAGTTAGCTAGGGAATTTAAGAAAACTCCATAGGGTGAGGTTAAGGCGGGGTGTTATCTCAATATTCCCAAAAATTGGTTTCTTAGAACGTCGAGTATGACGTAATGTAATAAAAATAAGTAACGCGAAAAATACAGTGAACAGAGAAGGGTATAAAGAAGAATTTAAACCGAACAGAATAATAAATAATAGTTTGATATTCCCAATAAAAAATTGGGAAGTTGTAGCACAAAAATAAACTTTGACGTCGAAGATCTCTGTATTTCCAGCGATAACAACAGTTTTTTTTTAAGAATTTAGTAGGTTTTCCATTTTTTTTAAACTTTAACCAAACCATTATTTAATTTTATGTCTATATTTTAAATAATCTAAAGAAAAGCAGTAAAATAAATGCCCATTCGCAGCTTACGTCACATTTCAACACAAATATCATTTTCAATTTTCAATCTTATTGACGCTCCATAGTGGTGACAATAGTTTACGCGGTCATACTTTAGTCGTCGGGCAGCGCTCGACTTGGATGGTTGGCACCGGACGCTCTGTGCATAATTCGATTGTAGTTTTCAAGTAATTTATGACTGAAAACAGTGTGTGAATTGAACTAAAGTTCTGTGGCGGACTACTAAGGCTACTCACTGCCTAATATTGAAGTGAAAATTCAGTCTCAGTGGAAATATGGGCAATAAAAATTAAATGTTGCGAAAGAGTTTTACAAGAAAAAGACGAAAAACTCGAAAAAATGATGGAATGTTTGGGTAAGTAGGATGATTACGGTATTGTATCATAATAACATTTGAAATTTGTATTTAGTTTATTAGACTTACGAAACTGTATAAATCTATAGAAACGGTATTGACAATTTCTACAAACATTTTGCTAAATCCAAAAACAAATAGGTGCACTCTATTTTGATGTCTATAGAATGCATATTTGAATGCGCCTAGTGCAAACGTCTCTGGTCGAAGCAACCATCGAGGCGATAGCCATATTGCAATAGTAGGTATAAGTAACAAAAACAAACTTGCAGATAAATCAGAGTGCGTTCGTAATTATTATAATACTTAATATAAATATTGCACTAGTTATATAAAAAGCATTTTGATTCTTTTGTAAGATTATTTTTATAATATTTATTGAGTCATTAGACCAGTGCCGATAATTTTTGAAAACGAAAAAAGTCACAGTAGGATGAAACCCATTGGAAAAGAAAGAGAATATAACAAAAATGAAAGGAAAAATAATTTACGGGCGATCCGAGGTCGGGAAGTGGGGGTTATCTCGATTTCCGGCAAAACTACAAGTCTTATGGAAAAAAGTGTAATAGCAAAGTTGTAGGTAATAAAAAGATCTACAACTTTTGTATTCACACTTTTTTCAAGTAACCTCAAAATTTATGTGAAAAATTCAAATAACCAAGTTCTTGGTTTTTTATTTTTTTCTTTTACACAGCAATTATTTTTTTTACCGAGTTTTTAAAAAAGCAGATACTTTCACGTGAGATAAAAATATAAAACCGTAGTGATGTTTTTTTTTAAATTGTTATGTGTAATTATTTATTGTATCATATTATGAACCGACACTGTAATTACATCGAATTTTAGAACGCACGTCATAAGTAAGTATATTCAACAGAAAACATCTGATTTCCTTACGTATACTATGCAACTTTCCTTGAGCACACAAACGCCCGTGTTAGCGTTTGCGAGTAAAACGCGCAGATGCGGTTGTGTGAGTGCGGTAATAGCGATTAAAATCGTAGTCGGTCCGCGCCTTAAGTATGAACCTACGAATAGGAGTGGCTTAAAACGAGCGAAGTCAACAAAAGAGTAGGTATTAATTCAAATACTTTGCTAGTTCAATTCCGAGATGAGACGCTCTTTTTGATAGTTTTCTTTTAAAAATATGCACCAAAAAATAAAGCCGAAACCTATAACCGATTTAAAATAGTGCTGGCTATGTAATAAGCGTAAAAACGGCAGTTTAAATGTGAATGTATAAGATAACATTATGTAATCATATTCGATTTTTGTTTCAAACGACCACCAATAGGTTATTTGGCTGTTTTGATTGAATTCTTCTTGTTAAATACTGCCGATCTATACGACAAACCCAATTTGTAGTATGACTGGTAAACAAAATAAATAATATTGAGGGCATGATTAAGAGTCCCTATCAATACCGCGGTCTAAAAACGAAAAATTCAAATTTAATCAGCGCAAATTTCTCAATAACCTTAGGATATCTGTATATTTTTGAATACAGAATAATAATGTATCGCCTATTTATCTAGTAAGTCTACGAATTTAAATTTTGATAAGTACTCAATATAAATTACGAATAATTAAAATCTAACACACGTTTTCACGTAAGCACGAAACACCAGGTTTTTCAAATGCTTTTTTAGCTTACTGATAGCAAATAACAATTTGAGAAAAATCTGTAATACTCGGCATAAAGTATATTACTAGGTCAACGATTTATTTTATTAAGTTTAATGAATTAGTACTTCAAAAAAAAAGGTAATCCGCGTTTATAAAACGCAATAAAATCATGGGTCAAATGTCAAATTACTGGAAACTGGTTGACATTTGCATAGGGGTCATAAGGGGTCATTTGGTTGCAAATGACCTCCCCTACATCCCCTTAATGGATTGCCGATGTATTACAAATAACCCTGTAAACAAACAACTAATATTTTTTCAGTCTGCTCCAGCTACGCCAATACGAATTGAAGGAATAATTGACTTTCAGTTATTTTTTAACCAACTCATAGAGATTTCACAAAATGAACCCCGTGGTCGCCCGGAAACTAAAGTCAACAACGACGAATTAAAGGTGATATAGTGGAAGCTGACGATACTCAATCTACGGCTGAGTTAACAGCAGCTTTCAACGTTAGCATCAAAACAATATTGGTCCATTTGCGTCAAATTGGCAAGGTAAAAAACTTGATAAGTGGGTGCCGCACGAACTGAACGATCGCCAGCGCGACGAACGCGTTGAGGTATGCCTTACGTTGCTTAACAGACATAGAAACGAAGGGTTTTTGAACTGCATTGTCACCTGCGATGAAAAATGGATTATTATTGATAATCGTAAGCGTTCATCATGCTGGTTAGACCCTGGTTCAGCGCCTAGGCAATGCCCCGAACGAAAACTTAACCCTAAAAAAGTCATGGTCACTGTTTGGTGGTCTAGTGCTAGTGTAATTCATCAGAGCTTCTTACCAAATGGTACCAGCATTACTGCGGATGTTTACTGTGAGGAACTGGACACAATGATCGAGAAGCTCGGCAGTTTTACGTCATCGACCGTACTCGGAAAAAATTAAATACCCGAGAGGCAGTACAACCCCCCCGTTGACCCGGGTTGGCTCCCGTACACCTGACTTCTTCAAGAAGGGCTTTGAAAAATTACCACTGCGCGGGCAGAGATGTATCGATAGCATGGGGTATATTTTGATTGATAGAAATAAAACATATTTATTTCAAAATGAGTTTAACTTTCTGTATACTAAACACGCTGCAATTTACGCTGGTCACATTTTATAGTTTGCTTTTACTATAGTGAATGCCGTACTAGGTAACGGTATTTATATAGAGTACCTAAACATAACACGTCAAAATCACAATAAAATCCATCCAGTATTACGGAACCTAGTAAGTAAAAAAATATGGAGTGCTGATTAGCGGTTACGGACCAAGATTATTTGTTCCCGCTTTACCGTCCGACAACGCACACTATGATTGTCAGCGATAGCTCGACCGCACACAGACACTCTGCGCTCCGATAGTTACCTAATCTAGTAGCGCGCCGAAATTGATAGGGACTCTTTAATCGCAAATTATTGTGACAAGATTCGCAAAGTTTGAAAATACTCGCGCAAGTACTGCAGCGGGCTAAATAACCTTTGAATAAGGCAGAGAACTATGACCCAGTTTCCTTCCATACTCCAAACTGGGCTTCGGATAGGTTAAAACGCCTTTATTCCCAATCGCATTCTAAATTGCAAAATAAGTGATGTCATACCAGGGGTGGGGGGGGGGTCATACAAATTTGAACACGTGTGACAAATACGGTGGGACGCTCTAATCATCATGAAATTCGTGGATGGCGTAATTTGAAATGCAATGAACAAGAAGAAGATTGGCCATAAACAGCCGTAGACAATTATGTAGTTATAAGTGGAACTAGGGAAGGTAGGCCTTAGCCTTGTAGTGAGAAAAACAAAAAAAAAATGATATCAATAATAAATACTTTGTGAAAATAAATAAAAACTAACGAGAGAGCGTTTTATGTAATTTTCTAAAATTAACAGTCAGCATAACCTGAACGAAATGCCTCACGATAACGTAATAATTAAACGGAATAAAAGGTTAACTAGCACGCATGGTGCAAACTTAAACGGCTGAATTAATTACAGACAATTAAAAAGCCATTGTGTCTCGCGTGGATCCACGTTAGCGAAAGGTTAACGCATGCATTGTCCCCACAGGTGAGCTATAACGCTGCTGGAGTTTTGGCCCACATGGCGTCTGATGGCCCAGAAGCCTGGACCGCGTCTGATCCAGCCCGCGAACTGGTTCTGCAACGTGTGGCATCTGCTGTGGAACGGTGGGACTTGCGCGCCGAGCGCAACATTAACTATCGCTCCTTCGAGCCGATACTGAGCCTGCTAAATGCTCACCACACTCCGCAGTGCCAGCACTGGGCAGTGTGGGCTCTGGCCAACTTGACTTCAGTCTACCGTGAGTATTTGGTGTTTCCTATTTTTATCTGGGCGTAGGAAACTAACAGGTGCTAGCTGTCACTTTTTAAAATAATATAGCCATATTTATTGTTTTGTAGACTTCACACACTTTATTTACTCTGAAAGCACGTTAAGACGTTAGATCTTTGACATTCGTTACGGGTAGTCAGAACCCCGAAAGTCTGACAACCAGTCTTACCAAGAGGTATCGTGTTACCCAGTAACTGGGTTCTGGAGGTCAGGTAGGCAGTCGATCCATGTAAAATACTGATATCTAGCTGCATCCGGTTAGACTGGAAGCCGTCCCCAAAATAGTTGGAAAAATTGTAAAGAGGACAACAGATTAAATTCAACTAAATTAATAGTCGTATAAAGAACCAGTAGTTAAAGGAAGCAACAATAAAAAATCAGAGTTAATTCTTCTCGTATAAAATAATAATAATAAATAATGCCTGATGGCCGAAAGCCTCGATCAACATTTCTCGAAGCTCTCTTTAAGCAGTTGGATCAAGAGCCTGATTCAGAAGGCAGTACTCTTGGATACGGCTCGTATCGTGAGGAGGTTCCTGTCTCTGGAGCCCTAACCACCGGTAGTTTGGACCCTGCTCCCGATAGCGGCGGACTACTATTTTTATATTTTTAAATGTTTTTTATAACAATATTTAAAAATGTATTTAATATGCATGAAAATAAGTAAACGAAATAATAAATAAAAACTTTATTTCAAAAAGATTAAGTACAGAGATTTTACATTGGCCCCAAACTAGGCAAGCCTGTATCTTGGGTACCAATATGCAGGGTTTACCATTTAAACATTTAATTTAAAAACATGTTCGGAAAAAAAAGTAAAATAGGTTTGCTTCAAATTACAAAAAAAAATAAAAAAATCTAAGAAACAAAATGAAAAGCGAATGGTTATTATTTCCAGCGGACAAGTACTGCACACTGGTGGAGGCCGAGGGTGGCCTGCGTCTGTTGAACGATTTGCTGACCCATCCGCGCCCCTATACGGAAATCAAGAAGCTGGCGGAGATCGTGATTGCCAATTGCGCCAACTTCGCCGCCCACGACTACGACAGCCCGCCCGCTTCCCCCTCTCCGGACAATTAACTAATAGAGTTCTTCGGGGATATCAATCCTCAACTGAGTGATTAGCGCCTGTGCTGCGATATCTTGATGTGTAGCACGCTCGCGGTCATCATCATCGGAGGCGGCTGGTTCTGGGTGGGCATCAACTACGCTCATAGTAATCGGTGAAGTGTTGCAAACAACAGTTCTGAAACCGTAACACGCATGGACTTTCACAAGCCAAAAAACTATGAAATTTATCTTTGTAGATTAAACTAAAGAATCACTGTGTTAATACAATAAGCAAATTATGGTATCCCTTGACTAAAAGCGAATTTGTCCGTATTAGATTCCATCTAATACCATTTCTATCAAGATATATATTTTTATCGAGCTTAAAACGCCTCGTTGTCCAAGTCGGATACATTGTAAAAACTCGAACAGTGGCTATACCATTGTTCGTGACCCTTGATCCCCCTTTAGATTGTTACGTCTTAAGCTATTTAACTATTATTAGAATATATAGTTATTAAATAATTAAGGATATTCGTTTATTGAAGAAAGAAATGTTTGTTTCGTGCTTTGTAAAAATATGATCTGTATTGTATATAATATAATTCTAACTTGTAGAATCATAAATTATATATTCATTTATTTATATTCATTTGCGTGTTACTAGAATTATTACCTAATGTATTATAAATATCAGATGTAGTTATTCATCTTGTATAATATGAAATTGAAAATATTATAATGCATGTTAAGCTTTTAAGAACAGCATATATTCGATATAGGATTAATCTGTGACAGCATGTAGGTACATGGGAAGCTCCTTTAGATTTTAGCGATGGCTTGTTCATGCCATTCCTATACGGCATGAATTGGAGATAGGATTTAATTAGCGATAACATAATTCTGAACATCTCGTTCTAAAACTTTTGTATTGGTATTGTCAAAAAATATAGTCTTTGATACAAAAATTGGGGATATTACACATTTGATGCGTATTTTCTAAGGAGACTATTTTTTTTTTGCACCAGTCAGCCTTGTCAAGCTTATTTCGCTATAAATAGTAGGTACAGATATTGATAATTATGTTAATTGCAAAACTGTCGTTTCTACATCCAAAATTCTTAAACTGATAGCTCGAAAGTTAAAATTCTCGATAAAAGGCTGACTGCTGGTTGGTTTACCATAATCTTAATACTATTTAACGCGATACGTGTTTTGTTTTTGCTAGCAAATTAATGCAGCTATTATTTCCGTCATAACATTGAGTTGAACGGGATATAAAATATCTCCGCGGTATAACCACACAAATCTTATGCTTATATTATGATAAGTTGTCATAAACAAGGTGGCGCGCACCTTATCACATTAAATTATACCACGTATACTACACGGTATACTTAGACGATACACAAAATCTTAATGAAATCCATTCGCTAAAAAAATCTGCTGTTCCATACATTTTGTCGAGCTACTTGTAACAAAATGTATAGAACAGCAGATTTTTTTAGTTAATGGATGTCATTCAAATTTTGTATATCGTCTAAGTATACCGTGTAGTATACGTGGTATAATTTTATGTGATAAGGTACTCGCCACCTTGTATACACCAACTGTGGTCATTCCTGTTTCAATACTTTTGAATATTCTGTGTGAATAATTTATTAATCCCTAAACAATTCGTAAGTATTAAATTGGCAGTCCAGTGCATGCGATTATTTGATAAACTTTTACAGAGGCTTCGTTCACATCATGACATATAATTAGTTATATTTTGGTAACTGGTTTTTCTTATATCCATTTTTTTCTTAAATCATGATGAAGGTCCGATCTGTTTCCGTTGCCTGAATAATAATAATAATTATTATTTATACATGACCCACGATTAATATCCGTCATGTCGTCTTAGTTGTAAATATACACATTGTACTACTAACATAAATGAAAATTATGCTCATCTGAACACACAGGTATGTATATTTGGATACAGTTTTATTTATTTCGGTTATGTATAAAGTTGTTATAATAAATTAACATTAAGTAGTGGTGCTGCTGTTGCTTGGCTCACTATAAGCTTTATTGTTATCTATTTATTGTTGTATTGCCTAATGCAGATAACACTATTAAATCATTTAACTCGACAAGTATCATCGTGTGATTGATACAAATAACGTTTGAACATAAAACGGAGTTGCAACTTAGGAGATATGTTAATACCTTTTAATTTGATAATAAAAAGATGTTTCCCAGTGTATATTAATCCTGAATTAATTCGTTAATATAGAGTATATAGGTAATAGATTCCATTACATTGTATTTCATAACTGTACAGTAATTAATTATAATAATTATCTATTTAAATACAATGGCTGGAATCACTGCAGCTTCACGACACAACCTAAACAAATTAAAATAAGTTTAGGACTCAAGGAAAAGAGTCATTGACCCAAAATTAGAGTTAAGGCAAACACATAAAAAAAACAATTAAAAATAATCCCAGAACCAGTGCACGCCACTGGAAAAAATAAAATATTACCAAAAATAATGGCGATAAAAATGATGGCGTTAATGATATTGAAATATAATGTAAAAAAAGCTAGTACAAACGGAACTCGAATCACTGTGAAAATCGTTGATGGCAGGTGTAAATAAAAATTATAAATAAATATAAATTTGAATATTAGGAGAGATTGTCTGAGGAAGATCAACAAACAGAGATTAGGCTCACCAGAAAACTGTCGAGACAAAAGATTCACAGTTACAGTTCGATTCAAACTTAATGGCGCCTCGGAAGTTAGCTGCGGGTGCAGGGTACGCGCAGATACAATCATGTCGACAATCATTTAGGCACCATTTAATTATTTTTATAACTGAAAGTTGTTGAATGTTTTGAAGTGGTGCATGCATGGTACTTATTAGTCACTGTAAGTACGGGTAGGGTTCAAGGAAAAATAAAATAGGTTTTATGAAATTAGAAATAATGTTTTTATTTTGTATTTACGATAATGGATGTATGCCCTCTATAAAACCTTCTTTACTTGTGGAAGGAACGTCCATGGAAATATCACTTCCTTCGTCTTCACTTGAATCTGATTCCTCCTCAGAGCCAGTTTCGGATTCATCGTCAGTGACATGGATAATAAATTCGCCCGTCAATCTGTCGATGACAACGTCCAAAAAAAAAATACCAAAAGTATTTTTCGCACAACCAACAACACTCTAAAACGTAACGTAAATAACAAACAGATGAAAACAAACAATCAATAACAATAAAAACAGAACAATAAAAAAAAACTTAACAAACTATTATGAACTCGACTGTACGTAAGTAGAAATGCGCGCATGTGTGAAGCATACGGACGTAACTCACACACTAAAAGGCGAAGACGCCTACGAGGGGTAGGGTGAGTGCGGGTGGGAGACAGGGCGCGCGGGGCTGTGCCCCGCCGCCGCGTCTCTCTACGTCCCACTGATACCTAAATATTGCGTTCTGCGCAGCGGAACGTTCGATGTTCCGAGGCGCCATTAAGTTTGAATCGTACTGTACAACTGTTTGAAATTGTTATACATCATAATAGAACCGCTGGGTTATTCCGTGTATCCACCCTAAGGTGGATATACGGAAACTTATCTCCGTGAATTCATCCTAGGCCTAGTTGGATAAACACAATTTATAGAATTTATTTACGGTGGATTCTTGGACATGCGTTTCCACGAATTCACCTTATGGTGGATTATTGGGGTGGATAAACGGAATAACCGTAACCGCTGACCGTATCGATGTTATTTAATGTGTTATTTTTGTGTGCTAATTGTTTAGAATATACTGAGTTCACTCTCTGTTTATGTAGCTATAGAATTAACACTTTTCAATAGTACATTACTCATTAAATTTTATTATTATTATTATATGGATTGACAGTAAAGTGCACCAGGAACACACGTGCGCTTGGTTTTGTTGCAAACACATATCTCAATAAGAGATAAGGCATCGAGTGCGGGCTTGCAATACATCCGCCTCGTTGTGCTGGGTAGCTCAAGAGGTTTTACTAAGTTAGCTCGGACATTTATTGTGTTTTGCGGTATTGATTCATCGATTCCTTCATCACGACAATGTGTTTAGTTTTCGTATGGCGAATTTATAATAGATTTTTGATATTCAACCTGATGACTAGAATTGTAACGATATTATTGTCACGAGACGTCTTAGGGTCTCATTGCACTAATAACAGTATTGTATTGGGAACCTAGACGGCATGTGCCTATATGCAAAGAGCACTTTATAAACCTAAACAGCATTGAATATTTAGTAGATTTTTAACTTACACATTTTTACAAAACAATAGTATCAATACATGCAAATCTATGTTGTGTTCATATCGGTATTATAATATCTAAACCGATCAATAGATGGTAAATATTTAAAGGTCGCCTCTACTCATCGACTCGCCTCACCCAGCTCGCCCACCGAACGCAGTCGCGTAACCGGAGCGGCTCAGCACCAGCACGCACGGTGGGCTGAAAATCGCCTTTCATATACATAGAGACTTGAATTTTGAAGGGTCCATTTTTGGTTAGAAATGGGTTCTGCTGATCATTACTACCTATACTATAAAATTTCGTATGAGGCAATTGCGTATACAAATGAAGGAGCTATATTTTTTTTTAGAAAAAATTATATGGCGCTGACATGAAAAATTAGGCTATCTCTGGAATCATAAGGTTGGCCATTATATCCATACACACAGATATAGTAGGTACTATTTATTTGTAATTTTTCGACAGTATACCTATTGCGGCACCGTTTGTGATTTATTTATTTTTAATCCTCAGAATTAAAAAAAAAATGTTTATGCTTAATTATAATGCTATAAATGCTTTATATACCAAGTATGCCAAGTATAGTTTACAATATTTTTTTTATACTTTATAGGCCAAGACGTCTTAAGAAATCACAAAAGTTCGTTTGGACTTTATGATTAAAAACAGTTGTACATTTAATTTGTATATTATAAAAAAAAACACCATGTACAATAAATCAGTAACTAAATTTTAATTTAACGAAATTGTATAAATACAATTTAATTGAATAATTATAACTAATATCAATACGATACGATATTAGTTATAAATAAACGTCAACCAAAAGAAAAAAAAAAATGGTTTTACAGCTAAGAACTCGATCGGAGATTCCTGATCCTGAAGTTTAAGTAGGTCAAAAGTTTCCTTAATGTATGTCTGCCTCTTACGGACATCCAGTTTTGGTCTTATTGAAGTAATAAGAAGATCAGAAGAGACGATACTTAAGCATATTGAGGACATCCTCGTTTGATGCTTGTTTGCTCTTCTTCCTCGAATGTTGTTTTCTGAACCTCATAAAATCTTTGTTTCGGGCCGCTGAAGCTTCTTACGAAAGACTCCCAATTGACACAATAGCATTTTCCGGGATTATGTCCCCTCCATGAATTAATAATCTGTGTACGGTCGATGTCATGTAGTACCAATTATACAGTTCCACGTATTTTTCCGCGGTTATTTTAGTGTATTCTTACTTCACTTATTGGTTCTTGAATGAGGTATATCACTTACCGGTTTGCGCGCAGTCTGGCCAGTCAATATTTGCCTAAAGCCAATTACTGTAATCACGTCTAAAATTTTCACTTTTGCGGTGGGATCGTAAGGTAGAACTGAACTGCCCGTGTGAACCGTCGACAAAATTCCTTCAGGGTAACACTGTCTTCATCAGAAAGGCTAGAACCCAGTCGAATGACAGCTGAATTAAACAATATTTCATGATCGAAGGAAGATCTATCCTGGTTCCACAGAATAACAAACAAATCCAAGTTTGTAATTATTCTTTCCATTATTCATAATCACTGAGACGCACTGGGCTATCAGATGTTAGCAGTTGAAATGCTCAAAATGAACTGAAGTTACTAACCTGAGGACTTGACCATTAGAGGAGATTACATTCAAAAGGTAATTTCAATTTAGTAAAACGAACTTTTGTGATTTCTGAGACTGTTTTGGCCTTTAAATATGTATATAGTATAAAAAATCTATTGTAAACTAGTCTTGGCTTACTCTTAATTAAAGCATTTATGCATCAACATATTAAATATTATTTTAAATAAATAAATCACAAATGGTGGCGCAATACGAAGTATGTCAAAAAATTACAAATTTATTGTAATATATCTGTGTCTAAGGATATAATGGCCAACCTTATTTCTAGAGATAGCCTCATTTTTCATGTCAGCGCCACACAAATTTTTCATTCCTTGATAATAAGTCCTTAATTTGTACACGCAATTGCCTCATACGAAATTTTATAGTAGGTATAGTAATGATCAGCAGAATCCATTTTTCAGCCCACCGTGCGACGGATGGGTGACAGCTTGTTAACCCTTTGACCGCGCGTGTCGCATATATGCGACAAATATTTTCGTGTCCCTATCGCGGGTGTCGTATTTCTGCGACAGAAAACATGCATGATTTTTTCGTTCTATTTTCGTCCTAATAACTGTGTGGTACAACTAAAATGAAAAAAAAAATTTTTTTCGATTTGTAGCCGCGCGCTAGGGGCACGGCCATTGATATTTAGCCACGCGCTTAAAGGGTTAAGAGCGTGCGACACCGTCACTTCTGTTTATCAATGGGTGCTTCGATGATGGCGACGATTAAGCGTGGTGACCTCCCGACGGAATCGCTTCAACTGCGGGGTGACCACCAACCGCATGCGGTTCACTAACTTGTCGCGATGGCCGTTACTATACAGATAACTGTGCGATGCAGTGTAAACTTACATATAAAGAATGCTGGACGGATCAGGTCGAAGCTATGCCGATCCGGAGTCGAGCTGATGCGGCGAGCTTATTTATAAGTTATCTTTGTGATGTTCACACATGATTCTGTCTCCTATTATTTTTATGATTTGGTTATCTTTGTGATGTTCACACATGATTCTGTCTCCTATTATTTTTATGATTTGGGTTCCTAGTTATCTAACTTAATTCATTGAGACTACCGTTTTGTTATTCATTATGTTCACTAAGTCTAGCAACACATCTGCCGAATCTACTGAAAGTTTAAATACTTTTATATTACCTACCTACTTGGTCTTCGTCCGCGTGGATGTTGTACTTTCTCCTAGAAATTTCAACGCTTCTTCCACTCCGTTTAAAGGGTAATTTTGGAAAAATAATTATAATGAAACGAAACTACGTCTTTTCATCCCCTTAGGGGTAGAATGACCAAAAAAATCCTTTCTTAGTGGATGCCTACGACAAAACACCTGTGTGTTCGACTTTCTAGCCTCAGCGATTTAGACTAGGCGATGACGTGTCCGTCGGGATACTTGCCTTTTATATATATATACGACGCCAAACTGAAATAACTTCACATAATTTTAAATAAAACAAAGCAGGCGGTATTTTCGTCGTTTATTTTTCGGCAGATGTGTAGCTACGCTCAAGCTTTGTTCTTCCAATTGTCCAGGCACCGAAAAATATTTCCCACTGTCGAAATAAAGATTTTTGAAGAATTCATTGTAATTCTATTCGAAACATGAATACGTTTTATTTAATAAACTGTCTTGACTGGTTTGAAATAAAACAACTTTGGCATATTGGATTTGTTTGAAGTAATTAACTGAATTATTAAGACTGTTTGTTGGATAATTTTGGCAGAACTAAAGTTTATGTTGATCATGCTTCTATGCATACATCTATTAATGTTATTCTAGAAATCTTACCTGTTTTATTGATTTGTCGTTTTAGAGATTTTTTGATGTTATCAAATAAATAAATATTCTGAATGTCACTGCGCGTTGATTATTTCTGTTGTGCCTTACTTTCTAAGGTTTTAAAAATGCGATTCCACCAGTGTGCTGATAGGAACTTTAAGAACATCAAAGACTACAATGAGTTTTCGGAATACAGAGTAACCTTAGAAGCCTGTAAGACCTGCAGACTGTTTGTTGGATAATTTTGGCAGAACTAAAGTTTATGTTGATCATGGATGTATGATGCATACATCTATTATTAATGTTAATCTAGAAATCTTACCTGTTTTATTGATTTGTCGTTTTAGAGATTTTTAGATGTTATCAAATAAATAAATATCTTAATGTCACTGCGCGTTGATTATTTCTGTTGTACCTTACTTTCTAAGGTTTTAAAAATGCGATTCCACCAGTGTGCTGATAGGAACTTTAAGAACATCAAAGACTACAATGAGTTTTCGGAATACAGAGTAACCTTAGAAGCCTGTAAGACCTGCAGACTGTTTGTTGGATAATTTTGGCAGAACTAAAGTTTATGTTGATCATGCATCTATGATGCATACATCTATTATTAATGTTAATCTAGAAATCTTACCTGTTTTATTGATTTGTCGTTTTAGAGATTTTTAGATGTTATCAAATAAATAAATATCTTAATGTCACTGCGCGTTGATTATTTGTGTTGTACCTTACTTTCTAAGGTTCTAAATATGCGATTCCACTAGTGTGCTGATAGGAACTTTAAGAACATCAAAGACTACAATGAGTTTTCGGAATACAGAGTAACCTTTAAAGAAGCATGTAAGACCTGCTACTCAAACTATATTAATTCAGTTGAAGATAAACTTACCACAAACAATAAGTACTTCTGGACATGTATATCAAATCGCATATATAATACAAGTATTCCATCCACTATGCACTATCAAAACGTTAAGTCAAGTGCCCCAGAAGAGATTTGTGATATGTTTTCAGACTTTTTCCAGTCTGTGTTTGAACCTGGTTTGGTTTGGATTCTGGACCCCGTCTACACACTAATGCCAATGTTAGCTTGATCCATAACTTGCATAATTGAGGAAGACAAAGTACTAAGAAAGTTAAAATTGCTGGATCCATCCAAAAGAGCAGCAGGTCCCGATATACCCAGCTCTTGGTCTTTAAGGCCACCGCTGGTGGTATCTGTAAGCCACTCTTTATTATTTAAAATAAATGGTTAAGCGAGGGTCTTTCCCGGAAGAATGGAAACGGGCTAACATCACGCCTGTACACAAGACTGGCTCAAAACATGACGTAGAGCAATACCGGCCTATCTATTCTGTCGACCTTGTCAAAACTTTTTGAGAGACTCTTACACAATGAAATTATCCAATCTTACACAGCGTCAACATCCCAGAGAAACATGGGTTTGTTCAGCGACGTTCGACTATTTCAAATTTACTAATTTTTTCAATCATGTTTTTCAAAACATGGACAGGTGGTTGCAAGTTGACGCGGTTTATACAGACTTCAAAAAAGCTTTTGAGAAGGTCGACCATGAAATCCTATTGAATAAGATTGCGATTGCGTTTGATGGTATACGAGGGAATTTGTTTCGCTGGTTCTCATCCTATATTAAAAATAGAACACAAAAGGTTGCGAATGGTCACCAGTCTGCTGCAGTGCATATAACCTCGCGTGTTCCACAAGTCTCAATCTTGAGGCCGCTATTGTTTATTTTATATATTAACGACATAGACAAATGTTTTAAAAACACCAACTTTCTTGTATACGCTGACGATCTAAAAGCTTATAGGTCTATACTGACTGTAGAGGATTGTCGACTGTTCCAACAAGATCTGGACAGTCTCACTGACTACTGTATATACAATAAACTACACCTTAGTCTCTCCAAGTGCAATTGCATCAATTTCACAAAGAATAAAACAGTTATTAACTTTAAATACTGTCAAACGGGATGAATAGAGACCAAACTTTAAAAGGGATTTTAACCATGAAATAACTTGCCTGTCTTGAAAAAATTGTGCCTTTTCTGGAGCTAACAGAATAGGTTTCCTGAGTACGCGAAATACACCGGACATAATGCCGAATACATTTCCCACAATACGTCTCGCTCTGCTCAACCGATAATTTAAAATGTCTCTTTTGATCTTTTGTCATGTTGACCGGGATATGGTTTCATAAAATTTTTATCTAATGCAATAGCATCATTTGCCAACAAATGACATGTGGAATTGGTTTGTTACTTCCGGGTAACGGGTAAGGTTGAGGCAAAATTAATTTTCCTTGCTGAAGATTATCATAGAAACCAGTATTTTTGAAGACACCACCATCCGATATTCTTCCTTTACAGCCGACATCTACGTACGTAAACTTGTAATTTGCATCAACCAGTGCCTAAAGCACAATGCTGAAATCACCTTTGTAATTGAAAAAGTCGCTTCCAGTATTACTTGTTATTCAAACAACGTGTTTGCCATCCATAGCCCCAATGCAATGATGGAAATTCCAAAGATGGTCAAATTGGCGCTCTACGATCATCCATTCTTCTAAAGGGTTAGGCAAATCTTATTACTATTTCATGTATCGCAAGATATTCAGAATGATACAGTAAATGAAGATCAAGAATCTCTTCGTGAAAGGCCAGTCGAAAAGTTTATGGCTCCGAAGAACTCGCTTAAATGCCGTATTGTCGATGAAGACCCGAGAATCGCCCAAGCTTTGTCCATTATGAATAACGGAAACAAGCAGATGGAAGCAAAAAAACTTGATGACGACGAAATTTTTGCTGCAGCCGTCGCAACAAAATTAAAGAAAATTAGACACGAGCGAACGAAGATTTTAGTACAAAGGGATATTGCTAATATGACGCTATTATTGGTACTGGGAAATATGTTACAACTCCAATATTATGCCTTCACCGTATTTAGATTCGTCAAATTCTCAGAGTCAAGGACCGGCTTCAAGTTTTCAGGTCCGCGATAATGATTATTCAGATCTTTTACGTCAGAACGATGGCGAAATAATATCTTGACATGATATGTAAAGCAATAAAAGTGACTAAAATAAAATGCTATAGGTACTTATTATTTTTATTTTCTTACCTTATATTTTCTTTCAACACACTCATCAACGCCTTACAAGTCTCAGGTACAATCCGAGCAATAAGCTCTTTTGAAACTTTAAATAAGTACGTATTAAACTTGCAAAATATTCTCCAGTAGCAAGATGTCTTAAGGTGATTGCAAGCTTTATTGAAACAGGGACACATTTTCTGTAATTGGTATCTTGCTTAGCAATAAAAGAACTAGTTACATTGACCAGCAACTCAAAATCTTCGCAAGATATACCTACGTCTGAAATTTTTAAATCCACTCAATGGATCTATTTTTATTTCTTCTAGAATTCGTTTCTCCATTCCGTCGCTTTATTAAATGCCTCGCCCAACATCGCGGTTCCTTTTTTCGTTTCTTTTTAAGCAGACTAAATAGTAAAACACATGCTGCAGCAGAAAGCACTACGTTTTGCTGCTCGTCCATATGTGAAGGCGGAAACTCTGCTCAGTAAACATGTTTGCGCACAAGTGTGCTGAACTGTGTTACCAGTGGAGACGGAAGCCAAATGCGATACCAGCTTAGTACCTGCACTGGTGGAGTTTTGCACAAAATGTTTGTAAGCAAATGTGCTGCACACTATTTTGGTGGAATCGTACTTACCTTAACGTATTGGCGGCCTGTGGAATTCTAGAATGCAGAAAGGGGCCGGTGATTTAGTAGGTTTACACCTCTCAATAGGTGGAAAAGAGTTCTCGAGGTGTGTGTGACCCGTGTGTAGGGAGCAGTGGTGGCCCAGTGGTAACGGCTGCGACTTACGAGTTGTTGTTCCGTTGTAGGTCCGAACCCAAACAGGCGCTTTATTTTGTGCAAGTTATTTTTATCACCACTGCTCTCAAAACGGTGAAGGAAAACATGGTGAGGAAAACGGCATGTCCTAGAACCAAAAATTCGAAGACGTGACATCCACCAACCAGCTCTGGGCCCGCGTGGTGGATTACGGCCCACACCCTCTCATAGAGAGGAGGCCTGTGTCCCAACAGTGGGAACATTATAGGCGTATTATGTTGTGACCGTGTTTACGGACAGCCAAGAAACTGGTTTATCAGATTTGATAAAGTTTCCTTGCAAAAAGAAAAATTGTTAAAACTAGGAGGTCCTGCAAAAGGTCTTGATTATTTTATGAAGTGAAAACGAATTTCAATTTTAGTAGGTACCTACACCACTTTTTTACCCACAGTACAATAGGGTATCCGTTAATGTTATGTTAAGGTAATGCTTATGAAAATTGTCAATAGATAAGTTTTCAATTCCCGACTCCGCGTCACACCAGGTTGTACACCAGTGTGATGACGAGTATTTTTTTCCTTCCGAAAAGTGATACCAAGTATTTTAAAAGATACATAAGTACCTAACTCAATATTATTAATTATAAAAGGTGTTGTAAAACCAACGGTGGAACGACGAGAAAAAAAAAACTCGTCGTCACACTGGTGTGACAACCTGGCGTGACGAGGAGTCAGTCGCTTAATTTTCTACCAACAAAAACAAAGTTCCTTTTTATACGAGGCCAGGGTTTATTATTGCAAAATAATATTTCAGGAACAAAGTTACAGTTAGCAATAGCAACCAGGCACTAACATAACAATATTGTTGTTGCTAGGCTGACGCGTGGGGCAGGAGTGACCTGAAGGGTTACTGTACTTCAATACAGGAAAACATTACGTTTTTGCCACATATTATCAACTCTAGTGTCATGTCTAACTTGATTTTTGTATGACAATTTGTAATAAAATGCCATAATATATACTTAATTTTGGTTGCAACTGAATTTGAACTCTATCAACATAACTATGACAGGCAAAAGTTTGTTGTTCTAAAACTTCATTATTACCTATCTGAGATACTGAATTGAAGTTTGTTATTCAGTATTCGTTAAGTATGCATGTACGCATGAGAGCGTCTATTGCGTGGTACGGGTCACAGTTGGAGGCTGGTCGACGGTCCTCTATAAATCCTTTCTTGCTTTCGGCGACTACTCGCGGTATCCTGATACTGCAGTAACGTTCCGCTATACCTAGCAACAAGTTTTTTTACATACATACATAAACTGACGCCTCCTTCCCATGGCTCATGGCCTACTCGGCAGAAATTACAGAACGCCACCTGCTACGAACTACGATCTTTACATCCTCCTTTTGCTTCGTTTACGTTCATACACGCATACATGGGTCATACACGCACTTCGGTTGCGAGTAGGTACTACGTACGCACCTGACCACTAGGTATATGTCCTTCTAAGGCGTCCCTTCCTGGTGTTCCCACTCACATCTGCCTTGCAAATACATTTTTTGTCGCCTTTCAGTCATCCTCTCAACATGAACAAGTATTTTATATTTATAATTAGCCGACACCTCCTCTGCTGGGCAAAAGCCAACTTCTTCCATTTATTCTTTTCCTGGGCCACCTCGAACCAACCCTTGCGGAAAGTAGATACGTGTCCAAGTCGTCTTGCCACATTTTGGTGGGCCGGTTGGCGGCGCCATTGTATGTTAAGTTTTTATTGATTGTTGGCAAGCAGGCTGCCTGCCGTTTAAAACTGCTTTCTAATTTGAAAGATTTATACCCTTAATAAAAGTTGTTCATATTTATAATAAGGCAGGTACTTTAAACTCCTGGAAGGATACGAATTAATTTAAAGTCGACCGCCTATGTAGACTTTCCAGGCGAGGGCGAGCCTTTTATACCTACATTCCATAAATACCTACATACCTACTTAATCAGCAGAGGGCATCACTATTAGGTAGTCACTTACCAGCACTAAAGTTAGAAACGTATTCTGTTTCATGATAACCAGTCAAACGTCTCGCGTTGTCCCGTCCTCCATGTGCATCGTAAGCCTTTATGTGTTTTATATGAACCCTTTCCAGTTTGTGAATTGCCTTCTCGATTTCCCTGCAATAATTTAGGTACCTACTAAGAATAATTTGGTTAAATCGAATCGTAAAGGTAGAAACAATATGTAGATAAATAAATTCGGGCTTCATCATCAGCCTTCAGAAGTCCATTGATGGACATAGGCCTCTCCACTGGCACGCCATTCATCTCGGTTCTCGGCAACTCTCATCCAGCTGCTACCTGCCCCCTGCGAAGATCGCCGCAAGGCAAATGCAAGGTAGGACGCTCTCAAGCCAAGGTAGCCTGAGAGCGTCCTACCTTACATTTGCCGTTCAAATTCGTCCTTATAGTGTTGCTTTGGGGGAGCAAATGGATATCAATAATCCGGTGGTTACCTATGTTTTGCTCATTTAGTGTAACAATAAAATGTATTCTAAAACAGCATGTTTGAATTCTTAATTCAATTAAAGAAAAAGTATTCACGTTTGAAGGTAGGTTAGATATTGGTATCAGTCGAACAACCTACAACACTTACTCAATACCGTTCTCCCCTCGCATTTTTTTGGTTGAAAAATTTATGTGAGCACCAGAACCCTCCCAGCTCTCGAATGGTTTAGGATCCAACTCGACCTGGACTCCGTTCTCCGCGGCAAGCATTTCCAAGATAAAACGCGCCATCCAGAGGTCATCACCAGCATTCACCCCAACAGATGGGCCGACTTGGTACTCCCATTGGCTCGGCCCAATTTCGGCATTGGTGCCATACATGGGAATTCCGGCAAAAAGACAACATCTGTAGGTAGGTAATTACATTAATACGTGCGTGCATGAGCTCCAAGCTGTTCAGACACCACTTGGCCTATTTACGGGAAGTTTTAAAGATCTATTGCTGATATTATTTGTTTGCCGATTTATGTAAAAAAAATACCGCTTTTTAGGACTGTCAGTGACTATCAAATGAGAGCGGTAAATTGTAGGTACTTGGCTGTGGTTCAGAAATAGCATACTATTTTGGAACAAATAAAAGTCTGAGATACATAGGAGAGGTGATAGGTATATTTACATAAATGACAAATTATTTTATTACTGTAAGTAGGTTTGTACAAACACTTTTACACGTCAACGTCACGTTTTAAACTAGATGAGGCCGGCGTTTCCTATCTGACTACTCTGAGAAGAAAGGCCGAAACAAATTCAGAGGTCACAGTCTCTTTAAAAGTCCAGACCAAATCCTGGTCAGATCATGTGAAGGCTATGTAGATCGGTGTCTGAAATAGCCTTTTGAGGAAAGAACTACACAGATTGAGTGGATCTGTCCAGTCAGGCACGCAATTATCAGCGATCGTGCAGCTCAACTCGGAACTTAAGGAGCTCAACGATTCGACGAACAATACCAAAAAAAGGACATTTGGGTATTGCGGGGTTAGGCCGCATAATAAACTACTCAAACTGCCAGAACATGTTTGAAACTGGAACAATGACACACATAGTCCTCACAATCACAATACTTAAAATAGTATAATACTTTATACCGTAAATATTAATGGCGTTGTACATATGTAAATATGTATAGACACTTAAAGCAAACATTAAAAGTAAAATAGTAGCAAAATAAAATAAATTAATATTCCCTGTGTTTTATTGGAGCAGCTCAATCCCAAGCCTTTTTGTCCGCTAACAAGGTTTGAATTTATTAAGGCTAGCTCTTGTTCTTAGTCCTTCATAGGTGACTATACCTATCAGACTAGGAGGTAAACGTATACCTGTAGTGTGCGTTTACAATATTCCTGCCGAACATCTTATCGGCACCAATACCGCAGTAGTAATGGTCTGCTCTCCTGGGATAGCCGCCCTTGGGCCACCCCAAGGGCCTCGAATCAGAACAGTTCACAAAAAAGAACTCTTGCTCAATACCGAACCACGGCTCGTCTTCCTTGCACTTCTTGTAAGCGTCTGCGCACTTTACACGATGGTTGGATGCTGTGTAACAAATAATGTTACTTAAACATAGTTCTTTTATAACTGAGTCAGTATGGTGAAATCTAATCTGTAAGAGATTTAATGAAAATAACAAAAGCCAAATAATGAACTATGTATGGTTTTTCGTTATTAGAACATGTTGAAGATCACGATAGCTATTGATTCAGGACGTTAACTGGCTTTATTTCAGGTTTTTAAATTAAAATGCAAGAAAATGTAGTTGGGTCAGTGACCGCTATTTCCATGCTATAACGCGAAAACTATCTAGGAATAGCTACTATTGCTGGGCATGTGTAAGTAGATACTTAGAAGTTAAACTCAAACTCAAAGCATTTATTTGAATTAAACCATTTACAGGCACTTTTGAATGTCAAGTGGTCGGTCAGTCAGAAATATGAACCCAGTTGCCGATTCCGTAGCGTAGTAGGTACCTATGGAGAAGAACGGGCAAGAAACTCCATGGACATTCTTTTAAAATTATATTGTTACATAAATATTAGTTACAACATTAATGTTCAATTTAAAATTATATGTGAGAACGATGTAAATAAGACGTACACGTTGAGTGTCTAAAGTAGGTAGGTGCCTCAGCAAATATAAATTTAAACAAAACAATCCTTAAATAAAATAATTCTTTCTTCTTTCTTTCTTTTAACACACTAGGAATTTCTCCTGTATCGTGGGTGCATTTACAAACATTTAAACTCACATACACAAACAGCCAGACCCGGAACAACTACTTGCAGGTCATACAAATATTTGTTCCGTGCGGGGATCGAACCCGCGACACGTAACGCAGCAGTCAATCGCTTAACCACTGCACCAACCGTGCCGTCAAAAATAAGCCGTGGCAGCTAAGAGATGACCAGGGGCCGTACTATGACGTATTAATTCCATCATTGTTCCAGCGTGAAAGAGAGACGGAGCTATACATGACCGATAGCACTATCTCTTTTTCGCAACGGAATCATGATGGTGTTAACACGTCATAGTACGGCCCCAGTCCCAACTGACGGCGCCCGTTCACGAACATGACGCATGGATCAGCGGCATTCAGCTCAACCATTTTGAAGGGAGCTAAATGATCCAACACACGCGCCAGCGTTAGCGAGACATTTGAGTGCAGCATGACATCTATCGCTGACAGGGCACATTCAAGTCAATGAAAGGCTAATTACCCGGTAAATGGTAGCTCGATAGTACATAGTACTCAAACTTGTCCTATGTAGTTATATAATACAAAGCAACAGGCTTAACACGACGCTTTCTATTTCTAGTCTACTGTAGAATAGACATCGCTTGTCTACCCTTCTCGAAATGTCTTCTTCCCGAGCACGAGGTCACACCTAGACTCGGGTTTCTTCGTAGACAGTGACTTTGCTATAGCAACGGGGTTAGGCGCAAGTAATGTGTATTACTACCCAATTTTACCGTATTTTTGCGTTTCGTTCTCAAACAAATATGTGAAGGAAAGTGTTTTTAACGAATCTTTCTTCAATAACAAAACGAAATGGTCTATTTATCTATTTGTTAGTCATAGTTGATTTAGGTATGGCTGGTGCGCGCAAAATATAAAACCACCAACTATGTTTTATAACACATTATTTTGTGTGTATTACGTACTTATCCTCTGCCATAGTTCAACTAGTTTGACGACGTAAAGCAAAAAATAAGTATTTTACGAGGTTATTTTATTATTATTGTCACGTAGATCCTAACGCCATCTGTTATCGAATAGCCGAACTACACTGGACCGTTCCCGTAAGTACTAGAATGTTCTGGTATTATGCTAGAACATTCTAGTAACTTACACTCGCCATATAAATAAGGGGTTGACAGCGTTGTAGTTCGGTTCAGCTTAGAATGCGAAACAGTGAAGAACAGCTAATAACAGTAAAAGTGGACTAATAGTGAACTACAAGTGATTGTGTTTAAAGTTTCTGATTACTGTATTTGTGATTTTTAATTACAGTGTGTTTTTCGTGTAAATTGGTATAAATTTATTTATCCCGAACCCCAGCTCGTAACATTTGGTGTCAGAAGTAAGGGATAAATTATGCCAGTTTTTCCGAAGGACGACACGGAGGGTATCCGTACCCGGAGTCAGCGCCAGCAGGAGGTGGACCAGAGGCGGTTTGAAGGTTCGCCGATACAGACACCTGGTGGTAATCAGCCGACGACGGTGCCAATCTCCGAAGTACCATCTGGAGTTCCTACAGCATCACCAGCCATGGATCTTTCCGCTCTGATGGTGATGCTGCAGGAACAGGCCCGCCGACAGGAGGAACAAGCACGCCGACAGGAGGAACAGGCCCGCCGGCTGGAGGAACAGCTTCAGCGTGACAAGGAGGAGCAGGCCCGCCGACAAGAGGAACAGGTCCGCCGGCTGGAGGAACAGCTTCAGCGTGACAAGGAGGAACAGGCCCGCCAACAAGAGGAACAGGCCCGCCGACAAGAGGAACAGGCCCGCCGGCTGGAGGAACAGCTTCGGCGTGACAAAGAGGAGCGGACCCACCGCCAGGAAGAGCAGATACTCCTCATTAAAGATTTACGCGCGACGTTTGGCAAGGACATCACAGCCGTGAAGGAGAAGGTTCAGCTGCACGAAAATCGTATCTCCGAGGCCGAAATCCAGATCGCTGACATGAGAAAAGCGTTGGGGAACCTGAAAGCTGGAGACGAGACTGCGACTTCTGTAGTTGCTGCACCTTCGGTGCGCGGGTTTAAAGTGCCACCCTTCGATGGAACATCTTCGTGGTCGGCATACAAAATCCAGTTTGAAGCTGTCAAGGAAGCAAATGGGTGGACAAAAGGGCAGGCCATGACCGCACTTACTTTGGGCCTTCGCGACCAGGCCTTAACCATATTGGAAGCTCTCGGTAAGAATGTGACTTACGAGCAGCTGCTTGAGGCGTTAGAAGCCAGATACGGTGACGCACACTTGGAACACGTATTTCGAGCCCAGTTAAAAGATCGTGTGCAACGCAGTGGTGAAAACCTGCAGCAGTGGGCCCTGGAAATTGAAAAGCTGGTTCGAAAGGCGTACCAGTCTGCGCCTGCACCCATCGAGGGGATTCTGGTTCAAGCATTCATCGATGGTATACGGGACCTGGAAGTTAGAGCTGCTGTTAGACTTGGGCACCATGAGACGCTGAAGGACGCCTTGGCCCATGCATTGGAGGTGGAGGCAGTAAGGCACGATCATCGAGCCCACCGCATCAGGGAGGTTGCGGAGTTACCAGGACGTGACCGCACTAGGTACAGCCCTAGATGCTACACTTGTGGAGAAAAGGGCCACCTCAAGTCGAGTTGCCCGAAGCGAAGCAATGTCCGCGAAAATCACACCCAGGAAAGAAGGGCGGCTGATGTCACCGCCCAGCAGCAGGGAAACGAGTAAACGCCAGGACTGCGGGGCGGGTGCTGGCTGGTGTTAAAAGAGCCCCAAAGATTTCGATCTCACAAGCCCATGATGGGAACAGCCTTATCATCAAAGGTGAAGTGAATGGAAGACCGTGTAAGCTGACATTGGATACTGGAGCTTCTCGCACGGTTGTCAGTTCCCAACTAGCGAATCATTTTCTTGGGGACTTCTTCGGTAAGCATGACCGCGTAAATTTAGTAACAGCTACCGGTCAGCACATACCCGTCCGAGGAGAGAAAGAGGTGGAGTTAAAACTGGGTAACACAATTTACCGGCATAAGGTCATCATGGCTGACATAGTAGATGACTGCATCCTAGGTTTGGACTTCATGCGACAGCACTGTTGTGAGATCGACGTGAATCAAGGAGTCTTGAAATGTGGTTCAGAAGAAGTGTTCATGGAAGGTGCACCATCGGGCGAAGTGTACTGTTTAAAGAGGATGGTTCTTCCTCCCCGGTCGGAAACAATAGTTCCAGTTATTCTTCCACATAATTCTGGACAGAAAAATCGATGTATTCTCATTGAAAGATTGGACGAAAACCTTCCATGGAAGATGGCGCGGACCTTGGTTAGGGCAATCAACGTTGCTGCCGTACGCATACTGAACCCAAGTGAAAGGGAACAAGTAATCAAGAAGGGTACGTTGATGGGTACCTGTGAAGAAGTGGCTTGGTTGCGTAAATGCCAACATCAGCCTTCTCGGAATAATGTCCAAAGTGCAAGATTTGACATGTCAAATCTTTTAGAAGACTGTCGCAAAGATTTATCGGATGGAGAAATGGAGAAGGCTAAGAAGATGCTACTTCAGTACGCCGACATTTTCTCTGCAAATGATGCTGACATAGGGAAGACTGGATTGGTTCAGCACAGAATTAATACGGGAAACGAGTTACCAATTCGTCAGCGACCAAGAAGAATACCAGTGGCAAGAGAAAAGGAAATTGATAAGATGATTGAAGACATGGTAAAGGATGGAGTTATAGAGCCTTCATCTAGTCCATGGTGTTCTCCTGTGGTCCTGGTGAAAAAGAAGGATGGCAGCATGCGGTTTTGTGTGGACTATCGTCGATTGAATGACGTTACAAAGAAAGACAGCTATCCACTACCCAGGATCGACGACACATTGGACACGCTGTCAGGAATGAAGTGGTTTACCACGTTAGACCTAAAAAGTGGCTACTGGCAAGTGGAGATAGATCCTAAGGACAAGAAAAAAACCGCATTCTCTACGGGAAAGGGACTATGGCAATTTAACGTCATGCCATTTGGATTGTGCAATGCTCCTGCAACTTTCGAAAGGCTTATGGAGCTAGTACTCACCGGATTAATTGGAGACGCCTGTCTTGTCTATTTAGATGACATCGTCATCGTAGGCCGCACATTCGAAGACCACCTCCGAAACTTGGAACGTGTACTGTCAAAAATCCGAGGAGCCAATCTTAAGTTAAGTCCGAAAAAGTGCTCATTCTTCAGGAAGCAAGTAAGCTTTTTGGGACACGTGGTCTCGGAAGAGGGAGTACAAACTGATCCAGAGAAAATCGTCGCCGTCAAGGATTGGCCAGTTCCGAAAGACAAGACGCAAGTCAGAGCATTTCTGGGTTTGTGCTCGTACTATCGACGGTTTGTCAAGAATTTTGCTGATATTGCCAAACCTCTACACAAGCTTACTGAAGAGAAGAGACAGTTCTGTTGGGATGAGAGCTGTGACATGGCTTTCCAGGACTTAAAGAAACGTTTGTGCAATACCCCAATTTTGGGCTACCCTGGCTCAGAAAATGAATTCATAGTTGACACGGACGCTAGTAATACTGGAATTGGCGGTGTGTTATCCCAACGGAAAGGAGATCATGAAGTTGTGATAGCTTATTTCAGCAAATCTTTATCAAAACCAGAGAGAAATTATTGCGTCACGAGGCGCGAGCTACTTGCTGTAGTGAAGACATTACAGCATTTTAGCAAGTACTTGTTGGGACGTAAATTCCACCTGCGAACTGACCATGCTGCATTGAAGTGGTTGTTGCAGTTTAAGAATCCAGAAGGACAAGTAGCGAGATGGATTGAATTGCTACAAGAATTTGACTTCGCAATTGAACATCGCAGTGGGAAATCCCACGGTAACGCGGACGCTTTATCAAGAAGACCTTGTCCTGAAGACTGCAAGCATTGTATCAGACAAGAAGCTAAGGAAGCGGTACCTGTCAGGATGGTAAGAACGGACCTTAGCGACGAATGGAAGAAAACTCTACAGCATGCTCAGCGAAGCGATACAGATATCAAGCCAATTCTCGAGTGGATTGAAGCTAATGCTCCTAAACCGAAATGGTGTGATATTGCAACGATGAGTACAACCACAAAGAGTTATTGGGCACAGTGGGAGAGCTTGGTAATCCAGGACGGTGTCTTGTGCCGCAAATGGGAAAATGCCCGAGGGGACAGCTGCCACCTGCAAATGATCGTACCTAAAGCAAAGGTACCAGAGGTTCTACAGCTCTACCACAATGGATGTTCAGGAGGTCATATGGGAGTAAAAAGGACTCTATTGAAGATCAGAGACCGGTTCTACTGGATCCATTGTCGAGAGGATGTTGAGGATTGGTGTCGCAAATGCACTAGTTGTGCTGCGGTAAAAGGACCTCACACACGCAGCAGGGGTGCATTGAAAGTGTACAACGTAGGAGCCCCCTGGGAACGGATAGCACTAGACGTCGCTGGCCCTTTCCCTGAAAGTGAAAGTGGAAACAAATATTTCATGGTTGTCATGGATTACTTCACTAAGTGGCCGGAAGTCTTCGCCATTCCTAATCAAGAAGCTACGACAGTTGCTGATAAATTAGTCCACGAAGTCTTCTGTCGGTTTGGGGTACCTTTAGAAATCCACAGCGATCAAGGACGAAATTTCGAGTCTCAAGTGTTTCAGGAAACATGTCGGGTGATGGGTACTCACAAAACCAGAACTACTTCATACCACCCACAATCTGATGGAATGGTGGAAAGATTTAATCAGACGTTGGAAAGATATCTGGCAAAAGTTGTAGCAAGCAGACAAAAGGATTGGGACAAGCACATACAACCGTTTCTCCTGTCATACCGAAGTGCAGTTCACGAGAGTACGACTGTGACACCAGCCTTCGCGAACTTCGGAAGGGAGTTAAGGCTACCAGCAGATTTAATTACCGGCATCCCCCCTGATACTCCACGCAGTTTAACAGATTATGCGAATGACCTGCGCAACAAGATGAATGACGTATATGAGCATGTCAGACAATCAGGCCAACAGATGTCCGAGAAAATGAAAACTCGTTATGACCGGAAGATGAACAATAGTGGTTTCGACGAAGGTTCGCTAGTATGGTTGCATAACCCAGCCCGCAGCAAAGGGAAGTCCCCTAAGCTACAGGCAAAATGGGACGGACCGTACAGAATCGTGACCAAGATCAACGATGTCACCTACCGAATTCAAAGGAATACGCGAACTACTCCTAAAATTGTTCATGTCGATCGATTGGCACGATATTACGGGAATAATGATGCTCGGGACGAGCATGTCTTAGGAGGGGGGCAGTGTCACGTAGATCCTAACGCCATCTGTTATCGAATAGCCGAACTACACTGGACCGTTCCCGTAAGTACTAGAATGTTCTGGTATTATGCTAGAACATTCTAGTAACTTACACTCGCCATATAAATAAGGGGTTGACAGCGTTGTAGTTCGGTTCAGCTTAGAATGCGAAACAGTGAAGAACAGCTAATAACAGTAAAAGTGGACTAATAGTGAACTACAAGTGATTGTGTTTAAAGTTTCTGATTACTGTATTTGTGATTTTTAATTACAGTGTGTTTTTCGTGTAAATTGGTATAAATTTATTTATCCCGAACCCCAGCTCGTAACATTATTTATCGTTGTTGGTATTCATTTAAGTAAAATGATATCATTTGATTATATAGATTAGATATTTTATATAATATAATGTCCATTTAAAACTGAATGTAGTCAGTGTTCAATAAGAAGATTTTGGTTCATATTAAGTTGTTTTATATTCCCTGTGAATGTATATATTAGACCAAAGTTAAAGTTAAGTGTAAAAACTGTATGATCTTTTGTTATTCTTAGTTTAGTTGTTTATTGTTAATACCATAAATCTATTACTTACAGCTTTAGCAGCTCAGCAAAACTAATAGAGGTAACAGAGATCTGCTGTTTCATAGAAAAGTGCAATACCTACGCGGTCAAAATGTATGAAACAGCTATTTTATTTTATTTACTGACGATCATTTATTTACGCAGTGGGTTCAGAATCAGGTACCTACTGAATCCATGGTAACATGGCAGGTTGCGCGTCGTTGACTCGATATCCCGGCCACCCAGTATTTCTACCCATCAACACTTCGCTAACGGGGAGTTTTCGGGCCCTTTTCCCACCTTCGCTCAAGTTTTTCCTTTCTGGCAATTTTTTTATTTCTGGCTATGTTAAAAATAACAAAGCACCGCCTAAAATTACTCGCGTTAACGAAAAGCAACTAACGAATCTTTGTCTAAGTCCTTTTCTATGTAGACTATTTCGGAAGAAAGATTTCTATATCGCAAACTGTCAAAATCGGAGAAAAATTGTATCTCATGCTTGACGTTATAGACAATTGTCTACGGCAGTGAAGACACTTCTCTTTACATTTGATTTTGTAATCGCCATGCTAAAAACAGTAGAAAACTTTCCACTTCTACACGGAAACGTCATTTTTGTCTACTCGTCCGTCGACAAAACGCTTTCTACGGTTCTCGTGCTAAGCCTGCAGATTGAGTTTATACAATGCAAAGGTGTAGTCTTACAATCTTCAGCAGTTCCAACAGTATTTTCAAATGTTATTCAATGATTTGTGGTTGTAGCAGGACCAGCCTTGAGCCAGGCATTTTTATCAGCGATATAATCCCCCAACCTATAATAGGTATGCCTGTCTGCATAGTGTGCGTTTTATACAAAATTTTAACTTCTTCTCATTCAGTTTTTTTTTTTTTTTTTAAAACGTTGCCCCACACTAGGAATTTCTCCTGTATCGTGGGTGCGTTTACAAACATTTAAACTCACATACACAAACGGCCAGACCCGGAACAACTACTTGCAGGTCATACAAATATTTGTTCCGTGCGGGGATCGAACCCGCGACACGTTACGCAGCAGTCAATCGCTTAACCACTGCGCCAACCGTGTCGTCAGTTGAAGTATGTGGGAAGGTAGGTATTTAATTGTTACATTATAAACAGTACCCCATGACAGATGAGTCTACTTTAGCCATTCTGATACCTGGTTGAACTAATAGTTCCCTATTTCTAGTACTATAATTTTACGTCTTTCACCTCTCATGTATTTTCCATTTTACTTATGTATTTTGTCTTTAACTGTTTTAACTCACGTGTGGGATCCAACTTCTTATCATATGTGTCACACATGACGAGGAGGTGATTGCCATGTCTGAAAGGGTTCCTGTATATCGCACGAGGAGTTAAGAACTGATCAGAATCGAGTATTTTTGTCTGTTGAGTACCGAAGCCATCGTAGGACAAAATCGGAAGATCTGTAATAAAGGTAATTTGTCATGATTAATGTTAATTTTAAGGGTTAATTTTATACTTACCTACTTTAAATAGCGCATTTAACTAATAAATAAAGCATTTAATCCAAATTTGGTATTGAATTCAGTAGGCAGGTACAATATTATATACTTACATATACTTAATGTAAATTAAAAAAAATAGTAGGTAACTACTAGGTAGTAGGTAGGTAGGTTTACTGAACTAATTGAGTGACAAATGATAATATGAACGCGACGATCTTTTTGGTTAGGACGCGGGGTCAGAGAGTATTTTATTGTAGTTTTACTTCTGTTCTGTTTTATTTTCAATATTGCGCTCAATTATAATGAGTTAAGATCGACTTTCATTGTTCACTCTATGTCGGTGTAGGTAAGTAGGTACTAAAATATAACCTTTCATGTTTTCATCAAAACTGTTCACATTCCTCGTACTGCGTAATCTGCATTCCATTTTGTGCATATTTTCTAGATTTCTAGGATAGTAGTCATAAGGGGCCAAATATTTGGCAGACTGAGAATGTGTCATATTCGACAACATCTCTTCCATTAATTTATTATTCCAAGCCTCCATGTTGATTGTAAATTTATCTGCAATTTAAATTGTTTGTTGGTACTAAGGTACTAAAAATCATCTGCCTAATCCTCACGACACGTTTCAAAGGGACAACTGGAGCCTGAACTTCGTTACACATTAAGTAGGTACTGTAGGTAGGTACCGACAGAGGGCATATATGTAATATCGACTAGCTTTTGTCCGTGAGCCCGCAGGCGCTATTGCCGAGTATTATATTGGGATCGATCCCAGGTCGGGCATTAGGGTTTTTAGGGAAACAAGGTGTGATGTTGTTTTTAATTTGCATTTTCTAGATTACGAGATATGGCATTTGAATTATAAATATCTGTTAAGTTGGAGAATTTGACTATTGTGAATTTTTTTGTGAATTGTTCTATCATCGGGCTCAAGAACTTTGTTTAAAAACCAAGGAAACAAGGAGTGTCAAGTAAAAACCGTAAAAGGTTATCACTAAGATTAGGTATTAAGTAAACCAAGGTAGATTAATATTATTAATAGTATTCTCACGTGAGCAATCCGTAGAAAAAGAACTCGAATTTCACGAGATGAGAAGTTTGAGAATCAACAGGTTTTTCTGGAACTTATGTTAAAGAGATTTAGTAACACGATGTTACTTAATGAACTGAGACTTTGTTAACTTTTCTTTGTTACAAATGAATTTCACTAGAATTTATTTGCTTTGACATCCGATAAATTATTAGAAGACTCCCTGTGTGTAATAAGCTGTGGTGGAGAAAAACTAGGAATACAGTTTGAAGGACTTGTAGTAACATTATTTGCGATAACCTTTTCTGAAGAAAATTTTGGAACCCAATTTGAAAGCCTTGTAGCTCTTTACCTGCGCTAACCTGTGTTGAAAAAAAAATAGGAACACCGGATTTAGAAAAGGTTTTCGTGTCATTTAAATTGGGTTAATTAATATTACTATAGTATTTATTTAACACTTTAAGCACACAAATGTACAGAGGCGGACTTAATGCCATAGACATTTTCTACCAGACAACCTTTGGGTGATGCAGAGACAAACAGTGGTAGGTGCAATTTATAATGATAATTTAGGAATAAATATTTTTAAATATTAGGTATGACTATAAATATAATATACATATATACCTAATTATATAGGTACAAATATAAGCACAAATAAATGTACATTAATACACGAATATACTAAAAACGAATAGGACAAACAATGATAAAACATTACCGTTGTGATGATGCTACCAGCTTCTTGAGAATGTGCTCGGGAACTTTAGCTTTCAAGGATAATCGGTTGGCTGCCATCCTGATTTCCTGGGGGAGCGCATTCCACAGAGAGATACTCGTAGATTGAACGAAGAAGGAAGAGTGAATGAAGTATGTGCAGTGAGTGGGACATTGCAGAAGACGATTGTGTGATGAACGTAGATTTCTATTGTGGTTGACGCAAATGTACTGAAACTGGGGGGCTAGATAACCAGGGGAAGAGGGAGAATCAAGAAATGAAAACAAGATAGTCAGTGCCCTTTGCTCTTTGCGCTGGCATATGGGCAACCACTTTAGAAGCGACCGATGCGCGGAGACGTGATCATATTTACGCAGATTGAAAACGAATCGAATGCAGTTATTGAGAAGACGGTCAAGTTTGATCCCCAAAAGTAATGGGGTTATTGTTATTATTATTAGTCGACCGCTACAAAAATCTAATGGTGATTTATGCAATATTTACTTTAACTTGGTTAATAATACTGCTGACGCAATCTTAATAGTATCTCGTGGTCGCAAGCGTGACTGCCGAGCGTGGGGTCCAGGGTTCGAATCCAGGTCGCGCAAAGTGTTATTGGGGTTTTCCAGCCCGGAGTTTGGAAGTTTGAGGTGTGACCCCCCCGTGCCTCGGAAAGCACATAGAGCCGTTGATCCTGCGCATGATCTCTCCCCGGCCGTGTCGGATTGCCGTCCCACCCGACTATGAGAGTAAAGGAACAGAGAGTGCACCTCTGTTTGCGCATGCACTTGTGCACTATAATATCTCCTGCGTCATATCTGGCCAGTCTCCGTTGAGATTGGCCACCCTGACCGAAATCGGTCGGGAGGATGAATTGTGTAATTAATTAAGTGCTAATAACTATTTTCCGTAAATAACATAGAAAGATTCAACCATGTTTAAGACCTTGATTATTTTTGTTATACTTCAATTAATAATAGTGTATAAGTAAAAAAGGTGTACCTAGCTACATAATAATTTAACTAACTATGTCACTACTTTATTTAAACGGTTGTCCTAATAGTAATTGTAATAAGAACTAATAATGATGCCTGCCTGTGATACGGGTATAACCTAGACCCTAGTACAGGCATCGCACTTTGTAATTAATACCTACATTATTTCTAAGATTAGTACTGTATTTTATAAATTTAGATTTTTGACTCAATATTTACCTATTTATGTCTACTTACAATTATCACTTCAGTACTTACATACTCGTATATTATAAAACGAAGCCCCCCCTGCCTGTCGTGTCTGTCTGTCTGTACGCTATAAACTCAAATTATACCGAACGGGTTGACATACGGTTTTCTTCAATGGATGGAGTGATTCACGAGGAAGGTTTAGGAGTATTATTCATTAAGTTTTTGTGTAAATTGGCTGAAATATTACGATGATTGTTGAAGATGACTGACTGGGAGCTTCATACTGGCGTGCTGCGTAAACATTGGATGACATTTGGCATACCTACAGATAGTTTATAACCTGGATTAACACATATTGTACATTCAATCCCGGTAGTACGTTCCCGTGGGATATTTTCCAACATCCACGCGGGCGAAGCCGCGGGCTAAAGCTAATTAGTATTTTATAAAATTCGGTTGCCTAGCTAGCTACATTGCATTTTCGCAATTCGTCAAGAACGCGGGCAATGACTCGCGAACCCCGTTGTAGAGTATCATAAAAGTTAATATTTTGTTTGGAGTTCTTCAACTTAGGCCTTCCTTATAACTGGGGAGAACCGAGGGTTATGTCGGTCACCTACGGACTTAAACCTCCCAGATTATACCACTACTATGAGTCGGGAGCCCGGGAGATACCTACTCGCAAACTCGCGCGTATGTCCGACTGGTATAGATCCGCCATGACTAGCGGGTTCCACCACCAAGAGAAGTGCGGCCGATCCCATGACCGCACGTCGTCCCAAAAAGGCGCATGTGGACCTGACTGGCCGAGCGACGACTCAGAAAAGGATAAGTATGAAGTAAGTAAATGTTAAGTAGTGTTCAATTTAATTTTTGTTGTTATGTTTTTGTGGTGTATACAATAAAGAATATATAAATAAATAAATAAGTATGAAGCACTTACATAAAATGAAATATACCTTTAGGCGTTTTAGCAATGTAGTCTAACGTGCGTTCTTTGTAACGCAAATGCTCACCAGTACCATCGACCCAGACATATGTCGCCAGAATCTTGTCTTCAGGCAGTGGGAGGTCAAAGTACTTTTCAATCGGATTATCAATTGGATCCCCTCGAACAGTGTTTCCGTCCTTTAGTAAGTCATCTGTTGACATCTAAATGTGGTCAGCATTAATTATTTACTAATAGGTAGGTACCTGCTTAGTTTCCACTCTCGAGCATTTTACAAAGGAAAATCAAGTTAAAGTACCTATTAGTCATTTAGAGGTAAGTACCTACCTGCTACACGTAACCGTTCATTACAATCAGAAAAAGAAGTAGGTAAGTACCTGCTACACGTAACCGATCATTACAATCAGAAAAAGAAGTAGGTAAGTACCTGCTACACGTAACCGATCATTACAATCAGAAAAAGAAGTAGGTAAGTACCTGCTACACGTAACCGATCATTACAATCAGAAAAAGAAGTAGGTAAGTACCTGCTACACGTAACCGATCATTACAATCAGAAAAAGAAGTAGGTAAGTACCTGCTACACGTAACCGATCATTACAATCAGAAAAAGAAAAACGTGCAACACATAACCAATCCTCATCATCATCTACAGCCCGACTTCACCCACTGCCGGACTTTGGCCTCTCTTTGCGTGAGCCAATCCGCACGTTCCTGTGCCAGCCTCGTCCAGGTTCTACCGTTCTACACTTAAATCAAAATTTACGTTGAATGGTAATGATTTGGGCTGGGGCGGGTGCTGCAGGTGCTGAAAACCTCAAACGGCGTAAATATTCCAACCTTATTGGGAGTTATATGTTTGAGCCGTATTTGGGCCATGAGGTCCGAGTGACCACTTGATTTTTCGAGACATCGCCAAACGATTGGTCGACTCTTCTCTCTCTCTCTCTCACTCTGGTGACCACAGGGCTGGCCTATTTTTTGGCCAAAGAATCAGCATCGCCATACAACGTGGCAATGCTGCCAGGCGCACTTTTGCTGTTGATAGCGATGCAGACGAATTTTTTGATGCCCTATGATTTCTCCCCTTTTTTATATTCACATATTATTATTTTAATTCTGTTAGATTATTTAATATGTACCTAAATATTATATTAATTCATTAAATTATCTTGAAGCAGATAGATGGGGAGGTACTTATTAAAAACCTTAAATTCATTCATAATTAACCCATTGACAGGCAATCGGTCCAGAAGCATGAAACTTTTCACAAGAGTTCCTTTTTTATCAAGGGTGACCTATATGGTGGGTGATTTATTTTTAAAAGTTTATCCTGTAAAGGGGTTAAAAACCCCTTAAGAGGATAAATGTTGTATGACACTTAGGGGATGAAAGTTCATCATTTTTGCTGATGGAAAATCTCACTCGCACATGGCTATTGTAGATTAGCTTCGGTAGATACTAACCGCGTCTGTGGTCCACAACAACACAAGTAGACATCATTTTTAATTATGATTGTGGCAGCAGCAACAAATAACAATTTATAGCAAAAATTTACTTCCAAGTCCTTTCCGAACTGAATACTTATCTTAGGTAGGCTACTATTTATATTGTAGGTACTTAGGTATAGGTAGGTATATGTGTGATTATGTTTATATTTTGATTTGTGTTAAAACCAAAAACAATAATATATCGCACAATTATTTAGGTGAATCTAACAAGATTCAAGGGTTAATCAAAGCAAATATTATCTACATTCAACTTCAACTCTTCATTATTGGCTTTTGTGGAAGAGACACTATAATTTTTACCATATAGGTACAGACGGGCAATTTTGACTTTATTTTGATTGTCAACAAGGCAACAAGGTCAAAAATCATAATCACATGACATTTTATTATGTGTACCTACCATTGAGCTAGATAAGTCTATGGTACCTACCCATGTTCATGGTATATTAATATGCTTCGCCTGGTATTCTCTTCCCACGATGGCCTAAGACTACGTCACGATAAGTGTTGCCATTGATTGTCCGTTTCAGTAAATTTAGGGACTTTCATAATTAGGTAATAAAAATAAAATAAATTACTAACTAGCTTAACTATTTAGTAACTCTTGTGATTCATCTTTTTAGTTTTAAATTAATTAACATATTTAATTATTAGTTCATAATTGCTTTGATAAGTTAAAAAATGCATTTTGCTTAGGTAATTCAATCACAAACAGTAGCCACACATCGGATTGACAAGTGACATACTGACAGCTCCCCATTTCATCACTATCGTCGTGTCGCTCATATCTATAGCGTTGTTTCGCTCGGTGAGCAAAATACTGTGGTTCCCAAACATTAGTTAGGTACTATAAAAACTGTGTACAAAACTGTGTTTGAAAGATACACAAGAAAAAAAAATGGTTAAATGTTCCGTACTAAACTGTAAAAACAGAAGTAAAAAGGCGGAGTAATAAGGTTTTTTTCTTTTCCCAAAGAAGAGATGATAGCAAATAAGTGGCTTCAATATTGTAGACCAAAAACAACAATAAGAACTGGTAAGTACCTTTCTACATATTATCTACGGTTGCAAATTCCATATAAGGCATAGTTTTGCTAATTCGGCTGTACGCCCGAACATAACCTAACCTAACTAGTTTTTGACTTATTTTTCAAGTCGAGTTAATTGCGTCCTATTAGGTTTTCGTCGTGTACTAAGTTGGTCCATGTTATTATTTTATTTTGTAGTGATTTTTTTTGGTTGTTTTTTTAGTCCTAATTAAGTACAGGCAAAGGGATCTTGGCCCATACAGCCAAGTCAGATGTATTTCTTTTTCAAGTAATGTTGACGTAGCTTGCTAGATAGTTTTTTTTTTTCAAATAAGGTTTAACGGCTCTATCTTCAAGGCCGTTTGGGTTCATCTAAAATATTAAAAATGATAAAAATTGAGTACCCGTTGTATTATTTTTATCTTTTTCCCCACTAAAAAACTTTGAGAGCCGCATCGCAACTGATGACGTATACTTAGGCCAATCACGTGACCCAGCTGTCACGGGAAGAGAATACCAGGCGAAGCATATTATTATACCATGCCCATGTTTACGAAGTTTATTAGGTAGATTTATTATGTAGACCACACACACATGTCTCATTTTTTTAAAGATAGTTTAAAAAATTACGGTCAGGGAAATTAACGGCTTATGCACCTGCCCCATCGCGCGATTAACGAGAAGCGAGTAGAGCTAGCCACTAAAAACGAGTTGGCGAGCAACGAGCAGCGACTGCGCGACGGCGACGAGTGATTACCGGTATGCGTATGTAGGTACACTATGCACCAAGCGTGCGTCTGTCAGTGAGTGTTCTGCCCGCCAAGCTAGCGTCGCTGAGCGAGAACTCTGTTTCATAGCTCTTGTCGCTGCGACAAACGAGTAGGTATAGGTACTCGCCGGTGGTGCGCACAGTCAGCGATCAACTATCAATATAATATGTATCTCTTTTACTTACACGGGACCTACAATTTTTGATACGCTTCCTGGGCCTGCAGTCTCGACATAGTTAGCAATCGTTTTCGGTTGCTAAGTCCTAACAATCCAGATGTAATGATATTTGGTGGTCTCCACACTCAAATTTATCGGTTGTTACTGGTATTTTAGGTAGGTACCGGTAGGTAACAACCGATAAATTTGAGTGTCGAGACTACCAAACATTTACATCAACATTTACATCTGGATTGTTAGGACTTAGCAACCGAAAACGATTGCTAACTATGTCGAGACTGCAGGGCCTGAGCGAGAAAATCGTATAAAGCTAGTCGTTTCCTCGTTGGCGGTGGGACCGGTGCGGTGCCTTAAATTAGCTTAGCTTATATCAGATGGATACACTATGCCAATCTGCTGACTTTTTTACGACTGTTAAAATACGAAATAGCCCTGTAAACACATCACATAATACTGTTGAGCGTTCCCATTTGCTGGTCGTGAGGGCTTGAGGCACTTCTATCATATCTACCATAGGTAACCACTGTTGTAAGACGCATCGATTCGCTTCGCTAGGTGCCTTCGGTTAGGTGCTAGTTGTGGTCCTCGGCTCCCCATACCTACTGCTGCCACCGTGCTGAAGCTGTCGACTGCCACAAACACCATGACTTGAACTGTTGCAGGACTGCAGACTGCATACATTATCACGGACCACCAGTATCAACGACATTGTTCGTCGTATAGTGCACGCAATAAATGTTCAATACGGCCTCCATCTTGCTGTAAGTGCCAGTTGGCCTATTCTGTAAAAATCTCAGCGTGAAAACTTATGTGAAGTGAGCTGTCATTCCACCTAATGGTACGGTTTTTTAATGTTTTTTTTTTTGAAAACCTGATTGACTTGGCACTATTGACAGCTCGCTTCAAGCTCACTTCACCTAAGTTTTCACGGTGAGATTTTTACAGATTTTTTCATCGGCTGGTACGCAGCAAAACACTTGTGTAGCTCTAAACAAAGACGAGTGGCGAATAATCTATAAAATTAAATTAAATATATTAATTAAAAGAAAAACAAGTAAATTATTACCTTAAGTACTTGTTTTGAATTTCAATGAATATTTTTAATTTTATTATTTACAATGATGTTGCTTTGTTGTAGGTAGGTACCGAAGTGAATGTCGTATAATTTCACCTGGCGGTAACTGGTATAATATACGCATAAGAAGTTATACCTGTTAACTTTTATTAATTAATGTACAAAGATTTAAACTGTTGTTGTTGTAAATAATTCTATACTGTTGGCGTACTTTGAAATAAATAACTACCCCAGATAACTTAGTAATTGTATGAAACATTTTACCTAGCCAACTTCTGCTGTCCAGATTTTATTTATCCTATACCTTTATTGAAATGACCCTTAAATGACAGCCAATACGCATTAAAAAAAAGATTGTCAATTTTACTCATTTTTAAAGACAACTTGATAAAAAAATTAATTGTCCACATTCTCAAGAACATTACATGCACCCGACTAAAAACTATTCAATATCAGCTTCATCCCCCTCCAGCTAATAATTAATATAGCTGAATAGCTCGCGAATTGGGTTGGTCGGGAGTCAGGGACAGGTGGTGGCGAAGGGGAGTTTTCTATATATGAAGTATGAGAAATAAGAAGCTCGTTAAAAAAAAACAATTTTAGATATATGAAGTCTTTAATCAGTAATATAAAAAATTATAATTATCAATATATTTGATATTACAGTAAAAAACCTAGCACTTATTAAGCAACTTACCGTGATTTATTCGATCATCATAATTTTATTATTAGGTCGCAACCGCGCCGCACTTACATTCATGTGTCGTACCTACCTAGGGCACGAAACACAGTATCGTTTACACACTTATGTACTTATTACAAATCGGAACTAATGTCTACCTTAATAATCTAACATATCTACTACAATCGGATAAAAAAACAGTTCAAAGAACCAGTCACAAAAATTTTATGATTTATCAATGTTAATCCTATAAATATTGCGATTCGGAGGTTACTCCGAATTCAGTATACAGTATACACTTAATGACCCACTAAGACTGATTAAATATGCATTTTATAAGTTGGGGTACCTACACGTAAACATGTTCGGAGGTAATTAACTCCTAATGTATAATGGCACATTAATACTGATTATATAAGTTAGGGTACCTAGACATAAAGTTAAACCTACAGTAAACATTACACAGGTAGGTACGCACAGCACACACTTCATATCTGTTTCACAAATCTTCTTAAACTGCCGCCTAAACATAAAAATGTGTAGTCGATATCACAATCAGGGCCAGAAGTTTTAAACCCATATTTTCGTCCTAAATTCTTGGCTCAATTTTAATAGGTTTTCGAATTTTTCTTCATAAATTCTCAGTCTTTTTCTTTCTTAAGAGCTATGCTCTCATCTATGCAGCGCCTACCTCTCCCGATTAAGAGGCAGTTCCAAGACAAAACACGACTAAGTTGCTATGCCATGACACATTATTACTCATTCCTGATGGCCGTACTGCCTATTAGGTTCAGCATGGTACGCACCACTACCAGCAGGGCGAGACGGGAGCTCATGTCGTGGAAGATGCGCAGGCACGGGTGATGATTCAAAGTGCCCTTGCGTATTTACAGAGATCGTATCATAACTAGTGCATGGTGCATGTACACAGTTGGCCTTCCCAGCTGTGCATATAATATTGTACACTGGAGGTGGGTACATAGGATTGTAGTTGCCCATTGTACTTGGGTATGCCGCATACATCATGTTTGGGGGTGGGTACATCGGATTGTAAGTGTAGTTCGCAGGTGCGTAAATAGGCTCATAATGGCACGTCGCCGGTGCGTGTATTGGCTCAAACTCGCGCGAAGCAGGTTGAATGTTACATACGTACATCGGCGGAATGTTAGTATTCGCTGGTGCGTACAGCGGCGGTGGAATGTTAGTATTCGGTGGTGCGTACATCGGTGGAATGTTAGTATTCGGTGGTGCGTACATCGGTGGAATGTTGGTATTCGCTGTTGTGTACATCGGTGGAATGTTAGTATTCTGTGGTGTGTACAACGGTCGAATGTTAGTATTCGCTGTTGTGTACATCGGTGGAATGTTAGTTTTCGCTGGTTCAGGCATGCCGCCTTGAATAGAACGTTGATGCGCTTTTTCTGCGGCTGACGGCGGCATGGGTATGGCGCTTGAATTTATTCTTGATATGAACTCTTGGAACTCAGGAGAAATGTATCCACCACAGAGTTCAATAACTTCTTCTATAATTACATGCAGGATTTCCATGATGGCCGCACCAGCAACTACAGGTTTCCCTTCAATGGCATTAGCTATCTGTTGAAAGAGTTCTTTGACATCTACATTCAACACGCTCTCAGTTGGTGGTACATAGTTAAAATTAGGAAGCAGCCTAGCTATTTGGGTTTTCAAACATAGTTGACTAGGATCTTTGGAGCCGATACTCACAGCGTGTAGCAATTTTGATAATGGCACTCTTTCCACCCGTGGAGCATCAGCCAAATCATTTACCATATTTAAAACTGCATCTTTTATTTCTTGACGAGTTCTTGTCGGTATTTTTATTTCCATTTTATTGAAATCAAGATTATTCAGACCTTGTAATATATATAACTTTTCTTTTCTGGTCCAGCCATCCATTGCACCTGCCATATTTGGTATTTATAAAGTTCGACTTCAAAAGAATTAACGAAGAGCCACATACGAACACACGATTACTGGTATAAAAACTATTATCGAATGAATTGGCACTCGATTACCGGTATAAAAAATATTATCAAATGAATTGGCGCGGTGGGAAACGCTGCCCGCGTAAACGCGACTACCGTAGAGTACAGTAATATAGGGGGAAGTGACTACAAAATAATCAATACAATACACCCAGTGCTGCCAGATCAAACACGTTCAAATTGCTTGCTTTATGTACTCGTGTCGGTAACAAATATGTGAAGGTCTCTCAGGAAATAATTACCACTCTTTGGTATAGCATGAAGTTGACCTTAAATAATTTTTATATTTGATGATTCTAATCATTTAGGTGATGCTGATGCTTTTTTGTGGCAATTGCATCCTCATTTTAAAGTACCTATAACTACCATGAATATGGTGAAAATCGTCTAATCTGGCATTATAACACAAACACCCGTACCAGTGTTGCCAAACATTGTTTTCAATGACGCGTGGTATAAAAAAGGCCGGTTTAAAAAATAATATGAATGCATAAAACATTCTGGCAGTCGCGCAAGCCACAGCGACGCTAGCGGCGAACAAAAATGGCAGACCAGAGGGGAAATTCCCGTATTTTTAAAACCGTTCGCATTCTAATCTCAGTCTCAATCTGTCAAAATTACTATCAATTTACATACATTTTGACAGGTTTTTGACATTGATTGTCGCTGAGATGAGATTGCGACTTGAATTTGAACGTTTTTTAAGTACGAGAATTGGCCTACTGGTCACCGCTTCAGACAGGTCTTAGCCATGTATCGGCTAAGCATATTTACCAAAAATCTATTCAAATACTAGGTTTAGGTAACTACCTAAACCTAGTTACTAGGTAGGTAGTAAACTAGGTTTAGGTAACTAGGTACGTAAACCTAGTTTTTGAATTGATTTTTCTTAACTTTATCGTAGTTACGCTTAAGTTAGGTTTACGCTCTGCTAACTATGGCATAATCATCAACTGTTTCACACATTGAAACAATTGTGTTTACCGTTACGGGTCAATAGATAAGATTGATTAACTTGGCTTAGGCCCACTTGCACGTTTCGCTGGGATAAATTAATAAGGCTCATTTGAAATGGAGATTGTATACCCATCTATTTTACACTAGATCACGCTAAGTAATACTTTCTTGTTTTTGAATTTTATGACATGCCATTTCATTTTAATGGTATTGTATGTGGTTTCCATGGAGATTTAGTTTATTGATTGACGAAAACGTCAGATATGGAAAAATAATATGTTTTAAGTTTTTTATAATTGATAATGAGATCAAGAGTAAATTGATTTTCATACAACCCGACTTTCCAAAGGACTGTTCGTAATTTTTTACGCGCTCGTTTGACTATGAATATCGTGCATTTCACTCAACAATGTTCCCCCGCGCGATGCGGAGGGAAGATTGTTGATTTTTTCAACTTAGTGCGTATATTAATAACGTTATTTTAGCCATAAAAACAATCCTAACTATGATGAGGATTAGACATAACCTATAATTTTTGATTCGCAACAAAGTAAACAAGTTATTGCGATAGGTACTATAGAGGAAGTTTATATCTAAGCTGTTTTAAAACAAAACCCCGTGACCTCATCTGTTTTACGCCCCTTTTTGCATCGAGCAATGAAACAAAAATACTTAATAATATTTTGTCGTTTTTGTTTTTTTGTTGTTCGTGTGTTTATTGTAGGCTCTGTGATGATCACAGATGTCTGACTACGGATATGGTGACCCTTTCTCGACCACTAGGAATATAACAATGTTTTTAAACTTTACTCTCCCACATCGGTGGGTTAAATATTTAAAAGTTTAACTCTAGGTTTACTCTTGGTGGCGCAAGATGAAATTATTTAAAATGATGTATGGCAAACGAAAGTACATCGGCCCATAGAGTGAAATGCCCACAAACCAATATTAGCCTTTATTTTATGGTAAAAACAGAGTTACAACCGCGCGAATCGGTTGGAACCAATCGGTTCCAATTTGGCTTGACGGTATGGGGAAATTACCGGCACCACTTGGTGCCGATATGGACGGATCGGTCCGAGTTAGCTGTTAGCTGCTAAAGTACTTTAGAATAACCCATGAACGCGCAAGTGGGCCTTAGGGTTTGAATATCTCTGCAACTGTCTGGGACGAGCATGGATATAGCTGTACAAGAATCTTTGGGCGCGTGGCCAAAATCGGAACTTCAGCGCCATCTTGTTTTTCATGTCAATACATTTCACAAAACAATTTCACGAATGTTTACCAACAGCATCCTCATGTCAACGTCATTCGAGCACAAAAAGATCCTTGTATGTACCACCCTTTTTTTTTTTTTTTTTTGTGGGTGGGAAATCATCAAATAACTTCTCCCGCTCTGGGCAGAGCAGGAGGGCGTGTCAGACTCTTACTGACTAAAACCCACCCGTGTTCCTTCAGTTGCCTGTGCCAGGGGCCACGGTAACCCTCTTGGACTTTTCCGCAACCCTAGCAGGCATCGGTCCTAGCAAACCCCGTCATTGGTGCTGACATCTCTTTGAGGCGCGCGTGGAACACAACGCGCCGTCGACCCGGGCCTGGTCCTTATCGAACGGCGAGCTGCCTATTGCTCGCCGTTCGCAAGCCCGCGCCTACGGTCGCCGGGAATCGGCCTGCGATTCCCGACGCCCAGGGCGTCTCCTGCGGCGGCTAGGGGCGTGAGGGCGCAAACTTTGCCTCACGCGTTCCGCCTCCTCCTTCGCGAACATTACTGCTTCGCAGAAGCAGGTGACGGCTTCCCAAGCCCTCTCGCTCCGTACCATGGCCTGGACCAAGGCTGGACGCGAGAGATCGCCACCGCCAATCGCCTCCACGAGGACACGGCGGTGCTCCGCCCAAGCCGGGCAGACCTCCACCGTATGCTCCACCGTGTCCTCCGGGCGATCCACACAATGGTGACACCCGGGCGTTTCCTCCCGCCTTATCCGGAACAGGAACCTCCCGAAACAACCGTGTCCGGTGAGGACCTGCGTCAGGCGGAAGGTGAGGACGCCGTGGCGCCTCTCTAGCCACTCCTCAAAGAGGGGACTTATCGCCGCAATTGTGGCTTGCCCAGCGCTGGGTTGCGACAATCGCACTCTCCATGCCGCCCTGAGATCCCGCCGGAGCTCTGTCCGCTGTACCGTGATTTCTCGCGGCAGCGGAGCTACGCCCCGGTCCTTGTACCACCCTTAGAATAATAATTATTATTCTATTATTACTATTATTCTAAGCGTAAGGTACCACCAGATGCCACCAGTGTAGCTGTGACTTGACCTAAGCTTGACGTGGACTTATCAACTGTCAAAAAACAAGATGGTGGCGTTAGTTCCGATTTTTGTCTGCCACTAAAAGATCTTTGCACAATTTGTATCGCTATTGCTAGCTTATTGACGCCATCTATGTTGCCATAAGAGAACTATGCTGTCCCATAGCGAACTGCGGTGGACTGCGGCGCTACTGCTGTGACTTGGAAATCCCGCATTATTAATATAGATGGCATTGCAAAATATACACAAAATATAATAATATGTGATGGCCCATGATCACGTAAATAAAATTCCAGAAGTTTATAGTTGTTCGGCAAGATGCAAGGTGACAAATTTAAGATCATTGTTTTTGCCCGATGGACTTACGAGGTGATGGTAGGGATCTTCGCCTGTAGATGTCTGCAATTCCAGAGGGGGACAAACGCAGGGGCGTTACCATACCCATAGACAGACCTGACCCACCATGAACTGTACCTAGTGCTATAGTGTAAAAAATTCACCGTGAAAACTTAGGTGAAGTTAGCTTGAAGTGAACTGTCACCTCTTCAGGATGATATTGATGCTGAGGCAGTGACAATTCACTTTCAAGCTAGGTTTTCACGGATATTTTTACAGAATAGCACTACTTTTTTTCTGCGATAAATATATTTTCTTTCTTTACTTTACATAATTTATGTGCCTGTAAATGTCTTTTACATAGAAACACAGTAACTTAGCGGCTGAAATCGGTCAACGCCTTTACAAAAAGAGCTGTGCTTCTGAAAGCCAATAAATAAGTAGGAGGAGTGGTCTACTTATATTCGTTTTATGTAACGCTACTTTAACTTCGATAAAACGAGGACATAAAGTATCATATTATAGTGTAGACTTATTTTTCTCAAGGGAATTTCCACACGTTTTTACAAGAGTAGATTTAGATACAAGAGAGAAGTTTTAGAGTAGATACACATAATCATAATAATCATACCACCGTATAGTTATTATAATATTATCAATATTACCAATGGTAAAATATTAAATGGGGATTTGGGCGTTAGGGAGAGATCGCAGAAAGAGAGAAGGCCGCTTTGTATAAGTTGTACTGATTGATAATTTTTTTATGTATTTTTGTGGTGTATGTATACTAAAGAATATAGGTAATAATACAAATTAAAAAGGAGGTTTTTTGCAACTCTTCAGCAGGTCACCATGTCATTACACTAGATAACGACACCTGTCTACTTACCAACCGTGTAACTTAGTTACCTGAAGAGTGCAAATACAAATCACCTGAGACTCCTTTTATTCTAAGCAACCTACTTCATTACAATCATTCAGGAACCCCTACTAGCATTCTTCGTGAAGCCTTCTTGGATTTTTCTATCTGGAAGTTGTCAGTGATACTCTTCTCTGGATTTGTGCCCGGTTGATGGTAATAGGCTCGCCATTATTAGCATAAATATTTTGTCGTGAGGCGTCTCCACTTTGTCTCTGTTCTTTTTCGAACGGTAGGTATTTTAGCTCTGCCTATTCCGATCACTGGTTATGTCTATTTAGAACTGCTCAACTTGGTACAAGGCAGGTCTACCGTTGTCAAAGTGTCAAAAATAATGAGAAACATTAAAGCAATATAGGTACCTACTAGCTAGGTTAAGTACCTATCAGGGACTTAATGAATATGGAAAATAATCAAATGAAAGCATAATTAGTACAACAAAGTATCTTTATTTTTCATAATATCTCGTATTATATAACAACTTTCTTATACACTTTTGTTAATTCATACCAATTTCCGATGCATGCAAAACAATTTTAATCATCTTATACATAATATAATAGCTCATATAATTTTATTCAGACGATAGGAATATAATATTTTGTGCTCTACACGAGTGTACACGGTGTTCACGTTTAGACATACTTCGTAAGTGCTTGAACTTTGAAAGGCTCCTGCGGTTCCTATTACATTATACTCTAAAATATTTAAGCAAATGTAATTTTGCACGATAAACTACCTTTAACATTAATATATTAGTACATTCTTTAACACGATAACATTATTATCCCGGACATCATTTTAATTATCTTGTTAGTTTATAATATATCAGGCAATTCATGTGTTCACATTCAGGGTATTCGTTTATTAAAACTAATTTGCAACTATAGATTAAATGGATTTGTTAAAAATAATGATATGTGGTTATTTGTATACAATTAAACTATTTAACATCAAAATAACAATTTTTAAATATCACATAATATTCGTAGAAATATTTACCTACTTATACAATATATTAATATCTTATATGGTCCTTTTAAACGCACTACCTCTATCACGTGTCGGTTTAATTATTATCATTTTATTTATTTATCTGTAAAGCTATTGTAAATTGAATAAACTTTTCTAAGGAATACTTAAAGGCCATTATATATTACTTATTCAATTTGTCGTCTCTAGTGAATTTATAACTATTACTTGATTAGGTAAACGTCTATTCAAAAAGTTTGACTTACTGTTGTTGTGGTATATTATGTGTCGTGTTATAAGTATGTCTATCACTAAAATGGAAGAGGTCTTAATAATGCACATGTGGTGCAGGTACTTATAGCTTGCATTGGCAACCAGGCACGAACATAATAGACGGATTGATGATGCGGTCGCTAGCTGACACGTGTCGCAGGAGTGGCCTGGCGGGGGGGGCGCCACTGTTATTCATTGAGTATGCACGTGCGCATCAGAGCGTCTATCACAGCGTACGGGTCGCAGTTGGAGGCTGGTCGACGGTCCTCCAAGTATCCTTTCTTTTCCTCGGCCACTGTCCGCGGTATCCTGATGCTACTGCCACGGTTAGCGACTCCTGGAAACAAATAAACATTAATTGTCTGCCCAATGCACTTGAAGTACCCAGCTCGCTAAGCAGCTTTCATTTAGTGCACTTACCGGCGCTGAAGTCATTAATACTGGCTGTTTCGTGAAGACCAGTCAAACGTCTCTCGTTGTCCTTTCCTCCGCGAGGATCGTAGACCTTGATGTGTTTCATGTGAACCTTAGACAGCTTGTCAATCGCCTTCTCAATTTCTCTGCAATTAAGAAAACCACGTCGTTAATACAAATGTTCTTGATTCATAAAGATATTTAGGTAAGAAAACGAAGTGGTCTAGTAACTACTTAGGTAAGTCACATAATTAAACTGAAAACGCAATATTTAGCAACTAGTGCCAGTAAAACAATGAATGACTCATTAAAAGATTTCTTGCAAAAGCCAGGCGCTATTAAATTAATTAAATATTTAAAGATCGACCGAAAATAAAAAGCCAATATTACAAAACAATATCTTAAACGGAAATACGACCGACTTCTCAAATGCCGCGATCGATTTCTCTAACAGGTTTACCACATATGGATACTTGGTCTCGCATATACCGAATGCCATTTTAAAGTCATAATAAATTATAACGTCCAAACAAGGCTGTTACACTTACATAATACCGTTGTCTTCACGCATCTTTTTGGTAGAGAAGTTGGTGTGTGCACCAGAGCCGTTCCAGTCCTGAACTGGTTTGGGATCGAATGTAACGATGACACCGTACTCTTCAGCGAGCCGGTTCAGTATATAGCGAGCGACCCAGAGGTCGTCGCCAGCAGTTACGCCAACGGAGGGACCCACTTGGAACTCCCACTGCGAGGGCATGACCTCGGCATTGGTGCCAGAAATAGGAACGCCAGCAAATAGGCAACATCTGTAATTAAAACGAACATGAGCTATTTATTGCTTTTCCGAGAAAATTAGGCAATTAAAATTAAGAAGCAAAGTCTACAACGCGTGTTCTGGAATATCATACAGTTTCTATTAGTTACCTATAGTGTGCCTCGACTAGATCCCTGGCGAACACCTTATTGGCTCCTACACCGCAGTAGTAGGGGCCTTGTGGTGGGGGGAAACCGCCCGGGGGCCATCCGAAGGGCCTCAGGTCCGAGTCCAGCAGGATGTACTCCTGCTCAATGCCGAACCACGGCTCCTCATCCTTGACCTTATCGCTGGCCTCAGCACACTTAATGCGGTGGTTAGTCTCTGTGAAATTAAACCAAAATTATATAGAAATTTGAATTAAAACTTTCAGAAGGCTAGGTACACGGTTGGTCTGGTTTTCTTCGGTTTCGTACTATCTAAACGTATCTATTGGTCAATCAAGGCAACATTTCCCACATGAATGTCAATCTTGCAGGAAACTTTAATTGTCGGGATGACATTCATCCATAAGAGCATTTGTGTCTACGTTATTTTAATCTAATGTTACCAAATTTTTGCACAGGTCGTGCTATAAACGCGTAATTGCGATTGTGAACCTTCGATGACTAATGTAACGTGACAAGTTGGTCTACGGCGCGTAAAGAAAATATTGGAAATGTTTTGGGACAGAAGGCGAACGCAATCCTAATATCCCAATAATTACCGTCTTCTATGCATTTCATTAAGAAATATCACTTCTGTATAACCCATTTTACTCGCACGAAAAGCTGAAAGGAATCACGAGAAATCTGTTTGTAAATATTGTTTTAACTCACCTGTGGGCTCCATGTTGTATTTATACGTGTCGCACATAACGAGGATGTGGTTACCACGTCTGAAGGGATCCTTGTAAATTTCACGGGGGCACAGGAACGTGTCAGAGTTGTGCCCGTCCGACTGTCCGGTAGAGCTGCCATCGAAGTTCCAAATTGGCAGATCTGTAATGAAATTCATGATTAAGACGGAGATTTCGTGGTCTGGCAGGTAGAATAGACAACTTTTAGTGTATAATGCCATTAAACTGATATACTAAGTGTACACAGAACTGTGCACACTTAATTTACTGTGGACAACAACTTTCCAATGAACTAGGAATACTGAATGAAATCTATCGTAACATTTCTACGACTGCTTGTGGACAATATTGCTTTGAAACCTTTTAAGTTTTCATCAAAAAGTCCTTACTCCTAGAAGAGCTATGCTCTTACACTGTGGCTATTATCGTGATTTACTGCATGTTTATCTATTGTTTCGTTTCATAATTGACTTAACAATGCTAATGTGTTTTGGAAAAAATAAAGATCCAAGAACAAGAATAAATATTCCCCTTTTTCTGGGAAATTTTATGAAACAATAACGTTATAAAGACAAAATTAAATTGCAACTTGCGAGCTAAATAAACACTTTTGTTTTGTAAGATACCATCTTGTTTACAGATCAGCGCCGCTCGTTTTAGTGAAGGCTGAACCATTTACCTAACCTCTGCTAATTAGTTCGTTAATGAGGATGTAATAAAACACACTGGCTTCAATGGATGTGTCATGTTTTAACCTGTCATGTATGAGTCTTTGTCAGTTAAAACCTTGACCATGTTTTCAGTTTCAGGATCTGTGACAGCAGCGAGAGGCGTAAATAATAAATTACGATGAATATGTTTACCTATTTATATATAAATATTTACAATACATACAGTAAAACCAATATATCACACCTGTTTTCCTGAAGTATAGGTAAGGCAGAGGTATATGTTCGCAAGTTGGTGTGTGCCCAGTTGATGGCAATAAGGTCGCCCGATAATACACGGGACTTAAACAAAACTGGCCAATAGTGGGTGTCGTTGACTTAGTAATAAGATTCTTTACCTTTGGGTAGCTTAGGAATGAAGTTCAAGGTGCGATCTTTGCACCTCAAATGCTCGCCAGTACCATCGATCCAGATGTATGTAGCCAAAATCTTGTCCGCGGGGATCGGGAGGTCATTGTACCTCCCCAACAGGGATTTGGACAGCACCGCATTGGGTGAGTTGACGAGCACTGGGCCCGACAATATCTTCGGGTTATCTTAAAAAAAAAATGGGTTTAATTAATACACCGTCAGAGTTTATAACTTGATGGCACTATCGACAATCTACGGTGACGTATAATTTCTTGTTGTTAGAAGAAAAATGCAGTTTTGTTTTATAGCTAATTTAATTATTAAGTACATGATTATACAACTCATTTACTTTTGGCACAATAAAAGAGTCGTTAAAGATTGAAAATATTTATTTACCTAGCAAGAACATAGATAACTTAGGTACAAAATACTGAAATCATCAATCAATTTCATCAATTCGTCGTGATTACGGCAATTTTTACCTTAGCGATGATTTGGAGGAAAAAAATACTTACTAAACAAAAGGTAAATAAATAAACAGATAGCTAAGTCCTTTAATGTCCTTTCCGATTTATAAACCGACTCAACCTACAGACATTTAATGAATTCCCTTTGTAACAATATATTGAGCTAACATCGGCAAACCATGCCTGACAGACGGAACATGACAGAATAATCTATTTTTTAAACAACATAAAATTGTTGATTGTGGTAGATAATCCGGTTAAACGAAGTGAAGCTAACAATACTACAGTAATCTAGAGAGTTTTAGGAATAAACTGCATATTTTTCAATAATAATGAGTGTTCCCGATTTTCTTGGGCCTAAATTCTAAACAAAAAATAAGACTCCTCTCGTTCAGTTAAATCTATTACAAGCTTTGGAGGTTTCGGATCCAGAAAGAAGATTCCACCCCATTGGCCCATTGATCGGCCCAGTTACTATCTATTTGAGTTCAGAGGGGCAATTCCCGTATTTTTAAGACCGTTCGCATTCTAATCTCAGTCTCAATCTGTCAAAATTACAATCAATTTACATACATTTTTGACAGGTTTTTGACATTGATTGTCGCTGAGATGAGATTGCGACTTGAATTTGAACGTTTTTTAAGTACGAGAATTGGCCTACTGAAGTAATACATAAATCCCACATGAAATACAGAAGGTGCTTTGACTCGGTACTGGCTGATATAAATTTCAGGCCGCCTAAAATCAACATTTCTACATAAAACGAACGTCACTTAAAATTCACAGTAGTTTTGTCAGCGAACGTCACAATTAAGTATCTACCTAAGTACCTACTTCCTTATGTAATGTAATAACGTAGATACCTATAAATACATGTTAATGCAAACGTATAAAAAACTGAATAAATTATTATATTCTAAAGTTAGTTTGTATACATAGTGGATTTAGTTTATGAACTTAAAATGGGTACTAGGTTTCAAGGGCTTACCTTCTATTTTTGCGTGAGCATCAGCCATCTTCACGGCTTGTAAAAACGTATAAATCTGTAACAAAGAAAAGAACATTTAGCTCATGCTGTGAACAACATGATCATACAGGACAGCAAAAAAAAATATGACGGATGGATTTTATTATTGATATTATTCATCCAAATATAGGTACATAGTAGGTTGTAGGAGGAAACAATATGTAAAAAACTGATTTTACATATTTTTTTCATATGTAAAAAAAACTTGTAATTAACATATTTTTTTAACAATAGGTATCGGATCGGTAGTTTCAACAGGAAATATAGTGCTGTCAGTGAAAATAGTTGACAATAAAATTATTTGATAGGTTTATATTTACAACGATACGGTCGAGTAGTTATTTGTAAGCGGCTTAAGTTTGATTACTCAATAAGTGTTTACACACATTTTCCTTGACATCTTGAGAGAATTATGTAAATAAAATAAATGCCTGACTCTTCACAAAAGAAACATCTAGGTACCTATTCAAGCCAAGCTTTATGTTTCTAACTATGATTTAAATGCGCGTGAATGATAATTGTTATTGTAATTTTCTTCCGGAAGTAACTCTTTTCCGTAATTCTTTTAAAGGAAGACGATATAGAAAAAAAAACCTTGCTCTTTATTTAACATGAATAAATAAAATATTCTGAAGGTAAACACAATCGTAACGAATTAGCGTAGGTATTTCTAACAAAGCATGTCAATGATGTTAGGACCGTAAGTAACCTAAATTGTTGCGTTTCGTAGCCAACAGTTACCTGTGCATCAATAAAATAAACAGACCCTTGACATAAGCAAACAATGGTAATTTCACGAAATCGATTGGCGTGTTGCCCAAACTGCGGTGACGCGTATGTTTGCCGACCACTCTTCACGACGCGCGACTCACGCAATACTATGTGCCTGACACAGGCGATTATTATAACAAATTGATTTCCACAGAAAAGACAAGGCATTTAGGGAAACGGGGGTAACGAGCAAGTTCCAATATTGACGTAGAATACAATAGAGTTCATCCGGAACAGAAATGATGTCTTCAATTGCCATAAGTTATTCCTATAACGGAAATTCTTTGACTAATTTTATTCCATCATTAGGAAAAGGTAATTCGCCCGTGTTTCCCTAAACGATGTAGTCTTTTGGCTCAAACACTATGAATCTAAATGGCGATTGAGCTTCTAATAAAACATATCGCGTCATTTGTATGTATATACATGTAAGCCAGTAAACTAGGAATCTTGTACCGCTACTGACGTTTATTGGCAAATGTAGTGGATCTAGGAAAATTCCCGCAAGCTCGGAAAATTTCTCATTACCTGCTGGCTTCTTCCACGAGCTACGTTATTGCTATGCGCCGTACTATTATTATGTTGCTATGGAACAAAAATAAACATGTTGTTAAACGAAGTGACTGATCTATTGCAATTTGAAAATTAATGATAATAAACCAATAAAACGGATCCACGGAAAATATATATGTATATAAAAATACGCAAATAATCGATAATGTTATCAAATGGTAAACAAAGTTTCGGCCCTTGTAACCCATAGATAGAACTCGAGGTTAAGCAATCCGATCGATAAACATACTAGCCATTAGCATGAACTTGTTTGAAGTTCACCACAGGCCCAAAAGGTTGCTGCCATTCGTTTCTGATTAGACGCTACCCACATTAGGTGGAGTGCTCGACCATTATGGTAATTATTTTGCACGTTTACCAACTGTCTGACCGTGAAAAAATTTTATGGCCGCTTCTGTTATTTTTTCCTCTTTCCACCTCTACGATAATAAATACACTTATTCAATAAACATTTTCAAGATCAGAACCATTTTGTTCCAGTTATTACCAGTCGTTATAAATGAAGGTGTCATTGACTAAGTACTAATTACATTCAGTTATATATAGCCACATACTCGAACGTGACACTTCTGTGACTAATTGCTTACAATTAAAAATATAACGTTATGTCATAGGCCTTTAATAAAATAGATTAAATAGTTGATGTGTGAGAACAATAATGACTGACACCAATGCGGTTATTGTATAACAGGAAGAAACAATTCATGAAACAAGTAATAAGTATGTAAATAAATATAGGCGTCATGACAGTGACAATTATGGCGCGATAATAATTCAGTAGCATTAGTAACATGCCAACTAGAGATAATAATAGAAGGAGCATAATTATGTAGCTTGTATTGTCCCTTCTCACGATCGTGAATGAACAGGGCAATCATAATAATGTCAATCACACATCGACAGAACGATATAAAAAAATATATAAACTGTGGTTTTTTATTTCCATTTCCAAGTTAATACGTATTAATAAAATTTAAACGCTAACAGAAAATATAAAAAGGAGGAGAAAATTCGTCAGCATCGCTGTCAACAGGAAAAGTGAGTAAAGTCATAATTATGATCTAACACGTCCTATACGTCATTAAGGAAATGCACAAGACATCCAAATCGTGCCATGGGGCACGACACTATTTATAAAACATTGGTCACCGCCATTCCTGTTTTCAGTTGTAATTACAATGCATCGATGTTTTCGTATCAGGCTTTATACTGTACACAGTACACACTCCCGTTATCAAGTGTTGACATTTTACATGTCTCTTAGTATATCTATGTGGGTTAATGCTCATTGGTATTATGCCGATGTTGATAACCGAACTGACGCAATTTTTCATTGTGAGAATGAATGCCTTGCTGTCAGGGAGCGGTATTAAAAGTATGTGATTTTGTCGTTAATATGCCGACCGTAGCTGCCTCACAAAGGATCACGAGTCCGAGCGTGACATTTGACTGATTAGTGGCACTTCATTAGTATTGTTCTCCTCTTCAAGCCTATGCGCCAGTCACGTTAATATCTATGTGATGCTCATGCGTAAGTACCCGGTAATGATGGGACAACAAAGGCTTTATGCGTTCGACTTGACACCTACCCATTACTCAGTTTGTTTTGTTGTACAGCTGTGTGTTTTGTTTAGTATTTATTACACAGTTCTCAAGTCCTTGGCCTTGGCATTAAAGGAGGACGATGACTGTTTCACGCCGCGCACGAGTGTTTGGTCGCTGGCTGCGGTGTGCTCGGCTGATGCTTACATTGCTCACAGCCCGACGGAACGGGTGGATGCTTCTTTAGTATTTAGAACGTGTTTATATTTGTTTCACGTGCGGCAAGAAATGTAATGAATGCGTGAATGAACCGGCCGGCGACGCTGATCCAATACAAATTTATCTAAGGAAATTTATCTATCATTTATTTACTAATATTTCCTTGATAAATACACAATATTATTGAGCTTTACTTAGGAATATATTTTTATATTGCCCGTTGTTCGCGAGGCTTATGTTTTGAAAATGCTGTGTGCAACTATCTGAATCTTCAAACAATGACTAAAGGTACCTTTCCAAAGTCGTTGCTAACAAAGAAAAATTCGTGGCCGTAGCGCACTTATTTAAAGATCGGGGATATACCTACGCGGCTTATGAAGATCAAGAATAATTCGGTCATTGATATCTATGCAGTTCCTTTGTGTTCTGTTTTCAAGAACATGACATTGCACTTTGCTTTAATTCCCTTATGATTCCGGAGTTTATTAATAATTTTAAAGGCAGCTGCACTGTGGAAAACATTATGTAGTAATTAAACATTCTCACGGCACTCTTATAAGGAAGACGATAACTTATCCTTGCTCCTTTATAAGTACATAAACAAGGAAAGACGCTAACAACGACAACTATCATCGGTACGATAATTAGAATAGTCCAAAACACACAGAGAGAGAACAAATTGAAATAGCCTTCTTTCAGAAATTGCTGTAGGATCGTAGCGCATACCTGATAAGTAGATAATGCGTACGTACTTTTTCTCAATTAATCGTCACTTACTACTTATGTCATTTTCATAGGTCGAGAAATATTACAAAGTTGCTTCTCTCGTGGAACTCGTTTCGTCATTACAAACTGGAACTAAACTTTTTGCGAGACATCCAACCGGTCTTGACCTGCAGATATTACGCCGAAGCCGAACTCAACCTCACCGGTGTACGGTTCGACCGTTCGATGCTTTCTGTTTTATTTTCGGAGAACTTTTTAATATTTAAATCTTCAGTCTAAGGTAGGTGCAGTATTTTATGTAAGTAGCCTTTGTTCCTAACTTTCAGAATGTAATTTTTTACAAAAGTTTAAATAGTTGAGTAGCTCTGCGTATGCATTAAAGCACCTTCTAACAGGCGCGACACGCGACGCGACACTAAGGCACCGTCTGTCGCGCGACGAGCGGTGCCGCCGTTGTGTCGCATGCAATTCGCGTGTCGCGTCTGTTTGCAGGAGCCTTTAGTATTACGGGTATTAGATACGATTAATATGTATTCTTTGGAATTTAATCAACAGTTAAGTTACTCAGCGATATAATTTGAACTGAGATTAATATCTACAATAATTGCGATAACATTAACATTATAGAATACTATGATTAGAATTTAAAAGGGTAAAAAGCGTTCTTGAAACTGAATTACGAAATAACAGTTATTTTTGATTTTAAGACTAAATGTTTGAGCGAGCCCTTGAACTAGTTTAGTTTAGTTAATAAAAATAGCACACGGTGGTAAACATCTATTATCTTAACAAACAGTATATCATTGATATTCATATTTGAGCGCAGTGGTGGCCCAGTGGTAACGGCCGCGACTTACGAGTTTTAACCCCGACAGGTGCTTCAGTTTGAGTAAATTATTTCATCATCACTGCTCTCAAAACGGTGAAGGAAAACATCCTCAGGAAGCGTTTCGTCCTAGAACGAAAAATTCGAAGACATGTGACATCTACCAAACTGCACTGGGCCCGCGTGGTAGATTACGGCTACGGCCCACTCCCTCTCACCGAGAGAAGGCCTGTGGTTCAGCAGTGGGAACATTTTAGGCTGATTATTATTATTAAAGTATTGTACTATATTTTCATTCTACATAATTATACACTGATTGGTAGGTAAGTATACACAAACATACGTAGGTAGTACTTGTTAAGTATGTGGGTTGCCAAGATTCAATGCTTGGATTCCACTTGATTGAATATCAGATGAGATCGATAATCTTAATTAGGTACTGCGGACTTTCTTGTCACAAATGAGAACATACTGTGTCCTATCGTATTGTTAATAATGGCCCGATTATCGAAGGAACTAGATAAGTAACAATTTACGCAATAGTGATCGTGTTCGTTTTTAGGTCAAGGGATCAACAACGCGGTTGGGTTCTGATAACAGCCAAAACAAGTGTTCGTTCGAACGGTAAAACTGGCCACGTCAAAGTCTTAGTTTGCACGACTAGTTTTTTAGTAAACAGATGTTTTTTGTCACAAGATCCTCATCCAAGGACATTCTGCTGCATATTAATTTAAATGATTTATTCTAAGTCGAGGTTACCGTAACAAGAACGACGCAAATGTATATCCGGAACTTGACTGGCTAATAAGCAGCTGTAGTAATTACCTTGCGTTTTAAATGGGTACTTTTTCTACCAGCGCGGCACCGGCGCGCGGCACTGTACTTCTGGGAACCTTGCACGCGGAATTGCAAGTAATTGACTAACTGGGTAAGTATTATTATCTTTTAGGTTTTTAAAGGTTTCTTGCTGTTAAGTACCGTGGGTTATAAAGATCCCAGCCTGTTTTTGAACAGGTTTAAAACATTGTCACACAAAATGTCAGTGTGTTGATCATCTGTAAGAACGCAACCTGGTTACACTGTCACAAAACAAGATGGATTTCTCATTAAATGGTAACTAAATCATAGTTGTTAAAATATTAGTCTTTGTAATAATTAAATTAAAACAATATCACACGTAATGGGGGAAGCGAAGCCTACCGTGGGACTAGACGAGTTCTTCAAATAAATAATTAAATATGGAACATTCTTCCGTTCTAGACATCACTTAGCATCTTTGGACAAATAGTAATTAAGTGTCATTTTTAAATTAGTTGAGAACTATTCTGCCCACCAGAGACTAAAGAGCAGTAACAGCCCTTTTGTGATTTTTCGTTTTATTAGTGATTCTGAAAGCGGGTTTCTTAAGCTTTCTATTGAATTAACTTACTTATTTCTAAGACTATTAGAATGGTTTTTATTTAACAGTTTTCACTTACTGCAAACGAAAAAAATTAACAATTTGGCGTGATTTCCCAACTAAAATACAGTATAAATTATACTGCAGATTAAATTTTAAGGTTTCATAACTAAAATGCAGTAAGCAATATAATTTTACAGTTCTTTAGATAGTTTTATATTTCTGGAAAAAAATTAAAAAAAAAATTAATACGCAGTAAAATTTACCGCCATACAAGCTATTTTTACTGCAAATTAAGAAAATACAATTTATTGTCACGAACTCCCAACTAAAATGCAGTAAAATCAAAGCTTGTCGCATTTTAGTTGTGAATACTTAACATTCTTTTATCATTATAAACTGACTAACACGCAGTAAAATACAGCATTACTGCAGATTAGTTTGGATAGCATAATGACACAGATATGATTATTCCTAGCTAAAGTGCAGTTAATGCACCTTTATAATACTCACCTACATTTACTATCTATATTTTATTGTTAAACGTTATATATGTTAATATTAAGAGAAAACTGTCAAAGGAGGTTGTGCATTCTGCGCAGGGTCCTTTATTAATTAGATGTTTTTTTTTATTTTTGATATGTAAATTTTACATAAGTGAGTTGAATTATTGTGATTAAATAATAAGAAATAAACGGTCTTTAAAATGTGAACTAGCTATTTTTCTTACTGCACTAGTAAATTGAACACTTTTTTCTTAAAAAACTAACTAAAATGCAGTATTTTTTTGACCTTACTGCATGTTAGTTGGGTTTCTTGACAAAATAACTGATCCAAACGCAGTAATAGGGCTTTTTGCTGCATTTTACTAAGTTTAAAATGGTATTTTTTACAAAAAAGGCTATGCAGTAATAGGCACCAAAAAGAATAAATGGCCATAATAAATTCAGTTATTAAGATATATTTTTTTTTATTGCTTTAACGTGTGAACCTATGCCTTTACAACCTTTCTGCATTCAAATTTTTTTGCTTATACATTCTGTTGATTTTTTTAAATCAATTCTTAACTTTAAATGCGTTTTACTCGAAATCGTGATTTTGCTGTTACTGCACTTTAGTGTATGGTGGGCAGTATTAACATTAAGGAACAAATTATGTACTTAGTTAAAGTGTCTTTAGGTATTTTCCTTTAAAAAGCCTCCCCGCAAATGTCTTGTAGAACCATCCATGAAGTTTTCATAGAAATTGTTCTACTAGTCGCGTCGCGCTATCGCGCCGTGCCTGTCTGCGGGAGCCTTAATTAGAGGAACTCTATAATTATGTAGGTAAGTAGTTTGTTAGTACGTAATAGTTTAGCTCAGAGGTCCCTAAACTTTTTGGTCTCATAGACCACTTGCCATAATGTTTCGGTTTTGTTTTGCTCTAATATTAAAATTTTTAAATTTCATGGGCCTTAAAGAAAAAAGATAAAAGAAAAACCTTGTCTTGTAATTGACTGAGGTCTAACTGTAGTAAGATGTAGAAGCTACGACCTACAGGTCGTCGTCGACCCCTGGGAGTCGTTAAATACCACTTTCGGTTGGCACATTACCTACAGTCTTCAATGAAGTAAAGAGTTATTGTCTTCTTATGTGTACCTATCTCTTCTACACATACCAACACATGTTATTATAGTACCGGTGTAAGTAGAAGAGGCGACAGGCGAGTTAAATTATTTTAAAACACTGAAGTACTATGAAATTTCAAAATTTCAAATATACTATGTGAACTTACGCGACTACCTACAAAGTAAAAGTCCAGTAAACAACAATTTGAATGTGTGATACATTTTTACCCACAGTTTTGCTTTGTATTTGAAAATTGAGATTATCTAATTATTTTCTGTCAAATCGGCTTATTGTAAACTGTCCCACCGTCATACAGTTTATAACTAGTACGGGGGTCAGTGTGTATCGGTTTCGTAACGACCTGAATTTATTATTGTGCACTGAATTACTAGTTGGGTATCTAATCTATTAGATTTAATGAAAATAAGTAGTGCAAAAATTATTGTAAGGTTTTATTAATTTGGTAAAATAAAGATTATGATAATTATGATAGTTTTAAAACAATGATTTTCAGACAGTTTGATTAATGCATAACGCTTTGAAAATTCGATGGGATGTCAATAGTTAAGCTTTTCATCAACCTAGAATAATTCAACTATTAAAAGAAGTTACATTATGGATACACAGCGCTATGGAATCAATCAGGTATGTTCTCCATCTATGTATTTATGTACATTAAGCTACAATTTCGTTACTGGATCTACCTATATATATACTTTTCAATTTATTTTAAATGTCTTTAAGAATGAAACTCAATGTCTGTTAATGGTTTTGTTGGTAATTTTCTGTACAGGTTCTAATAATATTACACAGGTTGTTTGGGAGATGGGTGCAAAGCTTGAAAGGGATGATATTTTAGGCCATTTACAACATATTATAAGCTTTACTTGTCTTAGACGAATATTTTAATTTTTTAAACAATCCTAAATAATGCAACGTTTTTGCTAAAACACTATTGTTTTGTGTTAGAACTGATTACTATTAACCTCTTAGCATCATGGAGCATGTGCACGAATCAAATTCCGGGAACACGCATAACAAAAGTTGCCGAGCGACGAAAAAAACTTGACCTTTTTTCGACTCTCAGGTAGCGCCTATTGAATAGAGTTGCTGTTACTCGAGTTGTTGTTGGGTAGTCTGGCGGGTTCGTCACATCTTTGGACCCTCAGAAAATCAAGTAACGACTGCCCTTGTGACTAGACGTTTTAATATTTTTTCCATATTCGTGTTAACACAATTCACCATATTATTGTGAGCTCCTTCACATGCTGATTTTGGAGTTTTTAATTGTGTTGAGCAACTCCTTCACAGATTTTGGACTTTTATAACACAAGACGAGAAACAGCATGTCAGTGAGTCAGTGAGTGGCTCTGCAGTTTTATATATCTATAATATAATACGACCAAGCTTTATAGACTTCATAAATATTAGTTCGACAATTTCGGTGTGAAAAGCCGGATGATCAACATTGCGAGTTGGTAGCGCTCCAAGAATAGAAATAAGACATCGACTGAAGGTTTTGGGCACAAAAATAAATTGGTTTATTTACCCATCGACCATACGACGGAGGAAGGAATGATTCATTTATTTTCTTTGTTTCTATTGCACGGGAGTTCCCTGAGGCGGGCGCTCGGTGCTCGGTAGTGACGGCATGTACGATAGAGCGCTACTCAAGAATGTGAGTGACCTCTTGCCCGCACTGAACAAACTGAAACGAAACACGCAGTGAGGCACATGATGTACCTACATTTTTTTTAACAATTTATTATTCTCGACAATCATAAATTTAGGACAACACTGAAACTGTATAAAAGTTTGTGGGGCATTGAGAGATAGATCTCGCGTCCCAACGCTTTTGACGCTCCACCGTGAAATTAAACTTTTGAATACATATATTTTCGTTAATATTTACTTTACCGGATACCGATTTAGAAGACAAGAAAGCTTGCGATTGAAGTGCTCGCTCTACCAAGCCTTGAGATAAAGCCGTAAAAGTTGACATTTTAATTATTTTGCAAAATCATCATTATTTACAGTTTTAGATACACATTGACATTGCTGAATATGATATAGCTACAAAATCAAATGAATATTTACTTGAAACGTATTATAGTATTGCTTTTATTATTGTGAATGTGAGTAAGTACCTACTAAGTGGGTCATTTTTAACTTATTCTTTTTTGTTATTTCTGAGTTCGTTTTAATGATGGTCTGGCATTTTGAGTACCTACATTATGCGGCCTACCCAAATGTCCTTTCTTTGGTATTTTTTGTCTAATCGTTGAGCTACACAATCACTGACAAATGCTTGCACTGACTGGACAGGTCCACTCAAATTTGTGTGGGTTCTTTCCTCAAAATACCATTTCAGGCACGGAACTACATGGTCATCACATGATCTGACCAAGATTATGTTAGGACTTTAAAAGAAAATTTGACCGCTGAGTTTGATTCGCCGTTTCTTCTCAGGGGTAAATAATAATGATAGGAAATGTCGACTCCATTTAGCTTATTATTATTTTTGTATTATGACGTGTAGGTACATGGGATTCCGATATCCAATTTGCAGAATAAACGATTTCATTTCATTTCGGAGTATGTGTTTTGTGGAGGAAACACTTTCCGCTAACTAGGCTCAGCATTAAGTTACGAGCAAATAAAATAAAATAAAATTTTACGACAAAATCTTGAATTAAGAGCTTGTGAGATTTACGTTTCTTTTCAAATACGTTTACAGGAACGATTGAATATTAAATTACATTGTTGTGTAATTTGTAGTGAGTGTTTGTCAATAACAAAACAAACACACATTTGGTACCTACTAAGCTTTTGCGTTTAACGTGTAGCTACCTACTTAGTTGTTGTACAAATCCGTGATGAACTGTTTGAAAACTCCTAGTTTTTTACTCCACGAACCAAACGAATAGGTCGCAATGTTTCAACACATGCCAATAACGATAAGCATCTATTTATACTCACACATTACGTTGCGCCTATGATTGCTGATAATTTAGGGTTGCTGGTGCCAACACATTACTTGAATTTACTTTTGGCACAGCAAGATGGCACCCAAGTTCCTATAGTGACGTTCTATGGCAAGTTGTTGGTAGCCAAGCTCTTTATCTACTAATAACACAGTGACCCTGCCCCTCCATCGATTATTACGAGTATTTCGATTTCTTATCAAGTACTGATATACGACATGTTTTTATTTCACACTCTGTTCGACAAACATAGTTGCTATTGTCTAGAAATTCAACTTTGAATAGCGTTTATACTGCGATGAAGTTAATATGCAAACGTAGAATTAAAGGGCTGCGTTTAAAAACATAACTGCGTAGGTACGTACATAATATAAACTTATACCTAAATAGACGGTATGCTAATGTTTACCCGTTGTTGTTCTCAGCAACTAGCTGAGAGTGAGTTCCACTCCGAGACGTTGCCTACTCATTGTTTACCTCGCCATTCATAAAATTACCATATAGACGAAACAACTTTTATTACGCAGTTTAATATTAATTCGACGTAGAATTAACTTGTAGCCAAAATATTTTTTACGAATTTATTACACATCTGAACTCTTAAAATTAAAATGCTGTAGTTCAAACTGGTCCTGATGTGAACATTTTTAAGTTAAAACTTTCGAGTCGTTAAATAATTCCTGTCCTTTATAATTTGGACAGGTTTCAGTTATCCTACCAGTTACAAAGGTCCAGTTTACTCTTGTGAAGCCAACCGAGTTGCTTACAAAACTTTTTATGACATAAAACTCATATGCACTAGGTACTACTTAATTGTATAATAAGAGTAGTTACGTGTTGAAATCGTAACATGTTATATATGTACAATCTGAGACAGTTCGGCTGAGCTTGATTTGTTTTAGTAATTTATTTCGCCATATAAAAGTTCGCAAAGCAGGTAGACCGCGAAGCGAGCGCATTTGGTGTCAACTACAAATACTTTGGTCGGAGTTGATGCAATTCGCATTGCAGCCGGAGGAGGTGGTCGAGCGCACGAACACCGCGCGGGCTCGTGCTGACGTGCCGGGGAGTTTCCACACCAGGCACGAGCACGACGCACCACCCGGCAACATACAACATGCACCACACCGAACGCACCCCGACATATTTAAGAAAAAATCCTAACCAATAAATATTTTATTTACAATACCTTAATCAGAATCCCTTGACGCGAACGCTGTATAACGCGCGCAAACGAGCGTAGTGTTGTTCAAGTGCGATGTATCGGTTCGCTCAACTGATTCGATCGCTTCGCTTAGCGATCCAAGGATTGACTGGTGTTCCGGCGAAGCGTTGGTGAATATATGCGCGCGCATCTCGCCGCGCCTGCGCCGTGGTGGGAGCACGCCGCTGCGTACAAATGTGCACGCGAGGCAGAGCATCCTAGTTCTTAAAACGCGAAATATAGGTGCGAGAATGGAACGGCACGCTCTTGCCCATATATTGTTAATACTGCATGTCAAACTGTCACCAATTCATTCACTGCCGATGGCGCGAGGGAGCGTTGCCCAATACCTAGTCCCAACCGTAGTTAGGTCTTCCCGCTCAAGGTACATTTATTTGAATTAGGTCGTTTTGGGCAGGTTATGGAGTTTAGTTTGAAACTTTGTTACGATGAGATTTGCTTAATTTGAATAAAGGTTTACGGTTTGGTAGCTTCTCTTTAAGCATAGTTTAGGTATTCTGATGCACCTATTATTACAATTTGTAATATTCATGCTCATTTACATGCTTACTTAACGGAAATCAGAGCAAGTATATTAGGTATTAATTATTTAATTCGTTAATTAGGTAATTGATTGCTGTCAGGTATTCGATGCTACTTAAGTATTTAAGCATAAATGATTTACATGCGACTTATTCATCATCAAAACTAGAGATTGACATGAAAAATCATCTTTAAATCACTCTTTCAGCAACTCAAAAATGCCATACAAAAGAAATAAACAAGTTTCGATATGAATACTGCTAATCTGGTAATAAAAATACTACAATACCTAATCGCTTAGCAAATTAGATTGTATGCTGAGTATTGTGTTGATAAGCTAAGCTGTAATGAAAAAAAAGCAATCATTAGATTTATAACTCGTGTAGCTAAAAACAAATGACCTGTACAGGCAGTGTTCAAAGGTAGATACTTCTCTCTGTCCACCGACCGTAAAATCTCGTACATATTTACAATATATGTGAGGCACTGAAGTGCTGTCCACTTTACAATGAAAAGTGTAATGACATACTTGAATGATGCCTTTTCAGCGCAAATGACGACATCGCTTCTTTCAGGTGCGTTTCTAGAAAAGTCTGTTAGCTTTCCGAGAAATTACAGAGCCAGACGGAAAAGTTGTGGACGAACTAACACAGAACTGTTTCAAACTACTTGTACTTTTTTGCAGTTGTACTTCAAGTAAGTAGTACTTACTTAAATACTGAGAAAGATGCGGAAAAATGTTAACAATGACCCCTTACTTCATTCATACAAAGCGTGTTTTCTTCTTTACAATTTCCCGGCTGAAATGATGTCCCCGAGTATTTTTAAGGCTCCTTATTAATTAACTTACCTTCATGTGTTTATTGTGCCGCCACGCTTAGGTACCGGTGCCTAATACTTACGAGGTATAATTGAAATAACTAAAAATCCCTTGAGACAGAAAAACAAAAGGCAGTTGCTCCATACACTTAAGTTCGCATTGGACAATTTATTGTTTGTATGTAACAAAGTACTGATTTCTTTTTCGCAATTACCATGTTTGTTCCCACAGTAAAGGTTGTTCATAGTTATCAGTACCTACTGGAGTGTTTCAGTTATTTAAATTACAACATTGTACCTATAAAATATTTTAGAATAAATTTTCTGAAACAGACAGTCTGTTTTGCCAACATCTGCACATTCAGCATGAAGCATTATAAATTACCGCCTCGCCTATATACCGTAGGTACCTACTTACTGAAATCTATAGCAGAGCGAAATATTTTCAAAACATGAATGAACGGCTTATGTAGAGGAGTCTCCAATGTTACGTACCCAAACAAAAAGATCGAACAAAATACTGCTTTAATAATACGAAGACTATGGTAACGTAACAAACATCACATTTCATGATATAGCTTAGTATTGTCTCTCAACATTGCCTCTGAAATTGGATTTTGTTGCGAATATGTATGCACTTATGAAGCGCTGACCCCAGCATCCTTATCATCAGGCAAGATAGTGATCAAATTCGAGCATGTCCAAAGCGAGAGAATAAAATAAAAACATACAAATTTTAAAGGTCGAGTCAGCCTTGGTCTAGTGGTCGCCAGCATGAGCGTGAGGCAGGACCTCATGCTCAGCAGTAGCAGGCGATCTCTCGCGTCCGGCCCTGCTCCAGGCCATGGTACGGAGCGAGAGGGCTTCGGAAGCCGTCACCTCCTTCTCCGAAGCAGTAATGCTCCCGAAGGAGGAGGCGGAACGCGTGAGGAAGAGGCAAAATTCGCGCCCTCACGCCCCTACCCGCCGCAGGAGACGCACTGGGCATCGGGAATCACAAGCCGATTCCCGGCCACCGTAGGCGCGAGCTTGCGGACGGCGAGCAATGGGCAGCTCGCCGTCCGATAAGGACCAAGCCCGGGTCGACGGCGCGTTGTGTTCCACGCGCGTTTCAAAGAGATGTCAGCACCAATGACGGGGTCCGCTAGGGCCGATGCCTGCCAGGGTTGCGGGAAAGTGCAAAAGGGTTACCGTGGCCCCTGGCACAGGCAACTGAAGGAACACGGGTGGGGTTTAGTCAGTAAGAGTCTGACACGCCTTCCCGCTCCGCCTATAGCGGGAGAAGTTATATGATGATTTCCCAACCTCAAAAGAATAAAAAAAAAGGTCAAGCATAGTGTTATTGGGTTTTTCTATTACCTACGAATTACTCAGGAGCAGCTCGGAATCTGGATTTGTTCCCGGTTGGTGGCAATACGCTCGCCCCATATTATATGGGACTTAAACAAACGTGGCGAAATGTGGGGGTACTATAGGTACACCTCTCCCTAACCCTTCAGGGACACAGGCGTGATGACATGGTATGTTTTAAAGGTCTCGTTCGATGCAAATACAACATGTAGTTTTGCAACCTCGTCAAATTTCAGGAGGCTGTTATGAAAGACATATTTATAATCAAATAAAATTACGATCCTGCTCAATAATTAATACATACTTGTTTTTTTAGGTAGGTAAGTTTGACAGTATTTCAGAATACTCCACTTTCAAAGAACAAATCGCCCCGCCGCATCGCACTGCCTACCGCATATGCAAATATGCGGTAGGCAGTGTCGTACGACTATGTCGCTGTGTGCATGCGTTACAGTTACAGCGCAGTTACAGGGCGGTATCACACGGGCCCTACACATGCCGATTTCAGAAAAATACAAAAAATAAAAATAAATACCTACTTATTTTATTATTGATTTGTGTCGAGAATCATTAGCATAGTTACCTCCTCGAATTTGACGAGGATGTAAAACAACACCTTGTATAATGTCAAATAGTCTATCTAAAGGTTCTGTATAGCGAGATTGATCGTCTGAACTCACAAGAAAGTACTAAGAAGATAAGTATTTTCTTACTATGCTTACTATCGCTGCCGTTTACTATCAAAGTAAGTTGTTTGATAAAGACAGCTGTCCCCGATACTTGAGTATGGAAGAAAACTGCACAATAAAACAGTTGGCTTCGAAATCAGCAGGTAGAATTTGAGATGTTTGGTCCACGCGTGATATCATACCTACCGTAATGTTTAGTTTCATTCAATCGAACGATTGATACTTACTTAGTTTATGGATAGACTTTAAACAGTAACTACTTTTTTATGCTTTGCTTTAACTTTGAAGATTTTGTCATCAACCTTTTGTGCGTTGGAAAAACGACTGGTCTATGAGGAAATGTTTTCTAAACATTACCCTTTATTTTCCTCATGCCATTCAGTGGACGGTTTCTTTACATAGAAAAAAGAATTCAAACGTTTATGTCTCAAAACATAACATAAGTTATGAAAATTTGTCAGTCGATGTATGATTTATACAGTTTCAAAGTAGGTTAATTCAGTCTCATCCTAGCTATTTGGTAATACCTACTGACTTGACATAGTATACAAAATCATTTTCATAATCATTCGTTTCATTCATTCGTTCATCATTCAGTCAGTTCTAAAGAAAATATAGGCACTTTTCATAGGTGCCCGGACCTGACGTCTCAGTGCTGCCACCTGGTGAACGTCATTTCAGAAAACCCTCATTAGAACCACTTTTCGGTATTGGCCTGATGAAAAATTATTTTATTTCTGTAAACTAGTATATTTGTACAACACTTTTACACGTCAATCATTAGATGAGGCCGGCGTTTCCTATCTGACTACTCTGAGAAGAAGAAAGGCCGAAACAAACTCAGAGGTCACAGTCTCTTTTAAAGTCCACACAAAATCTTGGTCAGATCATGTGAAGGCTATGTAGATCGGTATCTGAAATGGTCTTTATGAATGTCTATGTTCATGATATCTGAAGTCCAATTCTCGTATAATAATAATGCCAGCCTATTATTGTCTCACTGCAGGGCATATCTTATCATAGAGAGAAAGCATGAGCTTTGATCACCACGCTTGCATATGGCGGGTTGGCAATTTTAGACTTATATTAATTAAAACTCCAGGTTTTCCTTCACCGATGTCAGGTACCGATATCCAATATACCTAATCTTAGAAAATACACAAGAATGTGTCTATTCAATTTCAAAGTAGGTACTTGCCCGGATTTGGAACCAAAAATTAATCGTAACTGTTCAAAAAATTTTAACCCAGGGTCGTTTTCCACGTTTCAAATGTCCATCATTGATACCATTTCTACGATGATAATGACACATGAGTGTCCCATAACTGGACTACAAACTTCAGGAAATTGTACTGCGACGATGCTTTCCATTTATCGATGCAGTACTTATCTATTATCAGTTCCATAATTTAATATGCAGCAGTCTCGTGTTCGTGAGTGGGTAATTGAGTATTGCTATTACGGTGAATGGCCACTACACAATATCGGATCACTTTGTTGGAGCGACATTCAATTTTATGCCATTATTGTCGGTGACATCGACTCACCTCAGGTTCTAAGGACTTCATCTGCATAGCCTTTTCCAACTATGTCGGCTTCCAGTCTCACCGGATGTAGGTGAATACCAGTATTTTACATGGAGCTACTGCCTATCTGGCCTCCACAACCCAATAACTCCTAATACAATAACACTTGGTAAAACTGGTGGTCTGACTTTCGGGCTTCTGACGACGCGTAACGACTGTAAAGGGTCCACGAATGAAAGCCAGGACCTTAACGTGCTTTCCGAGACACGGAGGGGTCTCGGTATGTAAAGAGGGTAAACCATCCACAGACCAAACCTGGCAAGCGTAGCTTAACCTGATTGATCGACTCATGGGGCTGTTATAACTTAGCCACGAACCCCTCGGTTCCTCAGGTTCTAAGGACATGATTTCAAATAAAGTGGGCTACATAAGTACCCACTAACTGGTAATACGGGTGCATTAAATTGCCTGCAACCAACCAAAAACCAAAAATTCGAAGACATGTGGCATCTACCAACCCGCATTGTGCCCGCGTGGTGGATTACGGCCCACTCTCTCTCACACAGAGAGGAGTCCTGTGACCCAGTAGTGGGAACAGTATAGGCTGATTATGATGAAATTGCCTGCACGAGAGCATGCACCCTGCCTGCTCCGCCAAGTAACACTTTGTTGACTGGCTAATATTTTCATTACGACGTTAACTTTTTTCATATAATTTCGGCACAAACTACCAATATGGAAATATCTTGAACAAGAGCAGAAGAAGTAGACTGAATACAAAAAAATCAACAGCCTATCTTTTTTCCATCAATGTTTAGACAAGTTCTAGTCTATAGATACAATAAAATTAAGTCTAACCAGCCTAAGCCTACAGATTTCGCAGTACTCATTTACCGATTGATTCGAGCATAATTTATATTCAACTATAATTCAATTCAATTGTTGGTAGAAAGTTAAGAAGAATAAGAAAAATACATTGTTCAGGACACGCACAGGAAATACAAACAGTACCTAAAAAGGAAAATTTAAAACTAACAAAATAATGAAAACAAAAAAGCCACGTGAGAGGTCAAAAAGACTCCTCTAGCTCTCGCAGCATACCTAAAGCTGTGATATTTGAAGAAAAAATATCGTAGCGCTACTCTGATAGCGTAATATAGTTTTCGTATTCGATTAATGTACCTAATATTCGTATTGATGCCGTCTTCTGCCGGATTCCATGTGTTTAAAAAAGATGTGGAACAACATTTACTTAAATAAAAAATTTATTTTACATGTTAGAATTTTCACCTTTCAGGTAGGTAAATTTCAGCTTCCAGAAGGTAGGGCTTTTCCTGCAAGGGACTATGATTAAATTACAAGATCAAGGGTCTAGCTAAGTTTACTATTAATAACTTAATATTACGCCTTTATGTTTAAGTCTCATGTAACAGAAGGCTACCCTATGACCATCCGCAGGGAAAATGTTCAATAAACGTTAATATAAAAAACCGATTCAAAGTCAATTGAAATGTAAACATTATTACGCTTTGTTTCAAGGCGAGGGTCTCAATGAGAAAATAGCAGGTCCCCCTCGCAAGAGCCAAGCGTGGTTTGACCTCGACCCTCGCCCGGTTACGCGTTTGCTACGGTCCCCTCCAATCATGCTATCAGCTTTCCCGGTTCCTCTTGATTCAAACGATATACTGCACGAATAGCTCCGTCAATGGTTTTTCATATTTTGCACATCGAAAATAGCACCGTCTTTTATTTCTATTACGCGATTACTTACTACTATAAGAAAGTTTGTTACGAAGCGTAGTTCGTTGTCTTGCATTTTTGTAAAACCGTATGAATCAAGGCTCCTTCAAAAAGGCGCGATACGCGACGCGACACAAAGGCACCGCTTGTCGCGCGATTTGCGGTGCCTTCGTGCCGCGTGCGATTCGCGTCGCGAGTCGTGCCTGTTTGAAGGAGCCTTCAGTCGTTTACTCCAGTTTAGTTTTTCGTTTCTAATTAATAACAGCTCTTTTTGCATAGTCGCAAACATGCCATAGTCGTAACTTCATGGCTTTTTTCATGGGGGACGAATAACTCAAACTTAAAATGTACCTACTACGATTCTTCCAAACTAACTATACCTACCTACTTTGCAAAAATCCGTTTCATTTATGAGTTAGTTACAAGTAATATGTCGGAGAAAGAGTTTTTCGTATTTTATAGGTATAAAGTTGTAGTAAAATCTCTTTGGCTGTATTGTTTGTATCTGGCTGGTTGTGATACCACTATAGATGACATTTAAAAAAACAGAGTAGGTAAATAAAAAAAAATGTTTTACATAATAAGTAAAAATCTAAACGCACAAACCGTGCGAAATCAAAACAAAAAAAAGTAAAAACGGTTTTCCGCCATTTTCCAATGGTTTTTCTGTCCGCCAAAATGAGTGAATGTTACGAAGAAACTAAAAAAAAAGGGAAAATGCGACACGAACCGCGAAAAATATATGTGATGTTTATGGACTTAAATAACGAAGGTGAGCGCTAAGGAAGGATTTTTGAATACGAATGGCTAAATAAGGGATGAAAGATTGTATGAAAGTGCATCATTGTCGCCGATGCGAAATCCCATCGGACAAGGCTTGTTTCTAAATAAATACGAAATACTTTTCCCAGCCCAAAAGAAACAGATTACAACAACCAATTTATACCCGATAGCAATTGGTCGATGTCATCCAAATACTATCAGAATAATGGAAAAGTAACGTATTCAATTTAACATAGGAACGTAGCCCGGTTGTACCGAGCCACCGTGCACCGGCGGCGGCGGCGCCAGCGCGGCGCGGCGGCGGCCGGCGGCGCGCGGCGCGACGATGCATTTCGTCCACATCGTGTTGGTAAATAACTTTTGTATAGGTCGTAAACAACTCGAATATATTGTAGAAGGTAAAAAGTCAAAAAGACTTCCTTCTGTTTTTCCGAATAATTTTACTTTCGGAACTTATCCTTAGCTTTCTTAGCTTGCCTATTGCTTTTCCTTACTAATAATCTCCATACAGGTGACAGAAAGATTAGTGCAAGCGCAAGACCAGCCGAGCTATTCTGTAACAATCTCACCGTGATAACTTAGGTGAAGTGAGCTTGAAGTGTGTTGTCGATAGTGTCAATCCCTAGCATCAGGTGGAATAATAGCTCACTTCACCTAAGTTATCACGGTGAGATTGTTACAGAATCAACCGGCTGCACATGGATTGGTAATATACTTTTTAAATCCTACAATCCTACCTTACTAGTTGGTATTATATTAGGTCGAGGAAAAGTTCTTTCGTTTTTTATATACAAATTCAAGACTAAGTGCTCGTGTGGTATCCAAATATCGAGCTTTTTTTTCTACCCAGACTTTATCAAATAGGTCAAAACTGTTTTGTGGTCAACCCCTAACTCTTCAGCTATGTCGTGACTACTAATATGATATATATATTGCTGCACTTTTTAAAAAATGACATCGAATTCATCCGTGGTCGCCCTCACCAGAGCGAGCTGCATCTATAACATCAAAATTCCCGGACTGAAAACGCTTGAACCAACTTTGTGCTAGGTACTCTTACTGACACTGTTTGAGCAAAATGTTATGCTTCTAGGGCCAGTGATTCGGGCTGTGCGTTTTCTGTCAGTGAATCTAGTTTGTTTTGTCTCTTTGTCCCTAATTTCTATTATTTTATCTTTGTGTATTGCAATTCTTTATTCTTGGTAAATTTTTATGATGAGTTCGTGTCACTTATACCTATATCAGTAATCGGTGTACTGCTAAATTGCATATACACGAAGGGTAATGATATAGGTAATGTTTCCGTTAAAAATACTTAAAAAGAAAGTACGTGTCTGTCTTTCTACATTTTGGAACCACGAGTACCCAAGTACACCCTTATTTCGTCTGTGTTGTATTTGTCTAAATAACTGTCGTGTGGTTCCTTCGATTACGGTGAATGCTTTTATATGGGTCGGCTTCGAGTCCGTACCTTACATGAAAGCATAGTAGGTACAGTCGACCGCACGTCGCGTCGGTGGTAACACTTAGACCTTGAGCTAGAATAGAAGGCCAGCTTAGACAGATTTTACCATAACCAGCCATCACATTAGGGATGGTAATTCCAATCAGTGGATTTCAAAAGTTCATCAGGAAAAAAAGTCAACGTATTATAAAATATTAATTGCGAAATTGTTCGTCGAAATACAAAATATGAAAATCGCCACTCAGTGAACCGTGCCTGTACTTTAAACTGATTTAAACTTTAAATTAGTTCGTAGAGAGTGTCCTAGACTGCCATTTGCCACATCAGAGAAACTCGCAATTCATTAAATAATTTAAAAACGAAAAAAAACTTTTGTAACGGAATTATTAAGTTCGTCACATTAAAAAAACACATTTTATAACTTTCTAATTATATAAAATAAATATGTAAGGTCATTAGGTGTACCTGCACCCATTAATAATGCACCAAAATGGAACATTCCACCAATTTTTATTTTTTTTCGTAATTTAGGTCAAAAGTCAGACGAGGTCACATTCACGAGTAACTGTCGACGCTGCAAATTACGCCTCCTGCATAAAGCGGCTACTTTTTGTGCAATTTTTCCTGGTAAGCTTTACTTATGGCCAAACCGGTTTTTATATATGTATATATATATTAAGTACCTACCTTAATAGTACACAGCGTGACTTGTCATTTAACGTATTCCTCCCAGGACGGTGTGACCCCTGTGCGACATTTAAGGAGATTTGTGTAGTACTGAAATTTTTCCAAAATTTGTCCCAATAAATCTTAAATTTTCTGGAATCCCGTGGATTTTCGCATAGACTATATGGGGTGCTTAATTGTTGGCAAGGGGTCAAGCTATCAGCTCCTGGAAGGATTACGCAGAATTACAAGTCATTTATGTAGAATATCCGGACAGTAGTAAACAGTACGTAACGTTTAGGGTACATGACCGCAGGCAAACTTTATTACTATATTATATTTATGTTAAAAACGAGCCAAGACCAGCGGTAGTATCGTAACGCGTGTACGTTGATAAACACTAATTAATTAAATCTGTCTCCAGATTACTGCGAGACAAGATAAATCGACCAGTAGCCGGTTATGGCGGTGTCAAAGGCAAGGCATTGATTAGGTCACAACCACTTATAACCAGAGTAGTATCAATTTTTTTCTTAATTAATCATTTAAACGTGAAGTCGACATTTTTGATGTAAATCTGAGCGTACATTAAATCCGCATTGGGCACCAGTGCATCGCATTTCATTACAAAAAAGTGCGGTGCGGTCCACCTGTACGTAGTGTGCTATGGTTCATCCAAAATGTACGAAAGTGACGTAGGAGTATTTTGACTGACCAGTTGGTGCAGTTGGTAGCGACCGTGCCTTCCGAGCCGCTGCTGGTCCCTGGTTCGATCCCCGGACAAGTCAAACATTTGTGTGCATGAACATGTCTGTTTGACCTGTGTCTGGGTGTGTATATGTATATAAGTATGTATATCAGTCATCAGGTTACCGTAGTACAGGCTCTGCCTAGTTCGGGACCTGAAGACCTTGTGTGGATGTTGTCTCATATTGTCGTATATTATCATATTTTTGCAATGCGTTACAACCGGCCAACATCTGCATCAGTCTAAAGTTCTCGGGAGGAAATTCAATTGTGGATTCCATAATCTAAACCGATACACGCTCAAGTTTTAATTCGTTAAGATTACGACTCTTAGCTGGGCTGCCAACGTGGTGAGATAATTTATTTGAAATGGCAATTTCATTAGAGTTTTAGTACGATACAACTCAGCCTATCGTAGTTCACTGCTGGACATAGGTCCCACCTAAACTATATCACAACAACACCCGCGAGTTTATAGTTTGATCACGAGGAAAAACAATGAATGGCCAGTCATTGCCATCAACTATCTACGGTGGCACGCAATCTGTAACCATGAGTTCAGCACATGATCGTAGACCCCTTACCCTAGCGTAGAAATTTTCCGTCGGTTATAATAAAAATATAATAATATTTATAAATAATATTTTTTGTGGGTGGGAAATCATCAAATAACTTTTCCCGCTCCGCCCGGAGCGTGTCAGACTCTTACTGACTAAAACCCACCCGTGTTCCTTCAGTTGCCTGTGCCAGGGGCCACGGTAAACCTTTCGGACTTTCCCGCAATCCTGGCAGACATCGGCCCTAGTGGACCCCGTCATTGGTGCTGACATCCCTTTGAGGCGCGCGTGGAACACAACGCGCCGTCGACCCGGGCTTGGTCCTTATCGGACGGCGAGTTGCCCATTGCTCGCCGTCCGCAAGCTCGCGCCTACGGTGGCCGGGAATCGGCTTGTGATTCCCGATGCCCAGTGCGTCTCCTGCGGCGGCTAGGGGCGTGAGGGCGCGAATTTTGCCTCTTCCTCACGCGTTCCGCCTCCTCCCTGGTCCTTATCGGACGACGAGCTATTGCTCGCTCATTGGAGATGGAGATCCCATTGCTCGCCGTCCGCAAGACCACGCCTACGGTGGCCGGAAATCGGCTTAGTGCAATACCTACCTACGCGGTCAAAATGTATGGCACAGCAAATATTTATTTTAATATTCTTTAACATTTTTCGTCGGCTCAGAATCATGTACTCAATCCATGGCTGCGCGTCGATGATCCTGCCACCCTGAATAGATCATAATGTGAACCGAAACTGCAAAAACATTTTAAGCACTAATCGATTCGTGATAGCCTACGCTGTGCTGTTAATAGCCTGCCTCGGGGATGGCTGTAGAAATTGCGAATCGATATTTCCATATTGGGAACAGTGGTGGCCTAGTGGTAACGGCCTCAACCTAGGTGTCGTAGGTGGTCGGTTAAACCCAGGCAGGCACATTACGTTGTGTAATTTATTTCATCACCACTGCTCTAATAATAATAGCTCACGATTGTATACATCTATTATCTTAACAAACAGTATATCATTGATATTCATATTTGAGCGCAGTGGTGGCCCAGTGGTAACGGCCGCGACTTACGAGTTTTAACCCCGACAGGTGCTTCAGTTTTAGTAAATTATTTCACCATCACTGCTCTCAAAACGGTGATGAAGGAAAACATCGTGAGGAAAACGGCATGGCCTAGAACCAAAAATTCGAAGACATGTGACATCTACCAACAAGCACTGGTCCCACGTGGTGGACGATAGCCCACTCCCTCTTACTGAGAGGAGGCCTGTGTCCCAGCAGTGGAAACATTATAGGCTGATTACGTATTTACATATTCAGAGTACATAATATGACCTAAATTAAACGTAAGTAAGCAAGTAGGTGACGTAGCCAGGATCAGAGGCCGGAGACGATTAAAAGTATTTAATTAAGAACGGAGGATAAATTGGGGGATTAATCCAGAGCTATGAAATTGCCTCTGCCAATATACTCGATACCCTTAATTAAAACTTCTTCAAGGAATTAAACAAGTTTAATTTGGGAACTGAGCTAGGAATTAATTAATTACCTAGTCATTATAATAAGCTCGTCCCACCACCTAGGTACTTAGTTGATTCACGATTGCTTACTAACCTTGCCCTTGTTTAAGTGTGTCAGTTAATCACACAAATAATAAGTAATTTAAGGTGCGTCAGTATTTATTGTACTCGTTAAAAATGGTTGACATAACATGTCGCGGGGAAACATCCACCCACATTAAGACAAGAAACACGCAGACTTAATATAGGTATGTACGAGCATACGTGGGCTGTGAAGGGATTGTTTAAAGGACATCGTCAAAAATGGCCCCAGGACCAACAGACATCTGACGTACATAATAATTATAAATATATTTTATTATACTAATTGCGATTATCTGTATGAAACGGATATTCTGCGTTCATTAATGAGCAATTAAAAGAGCCATCACATCAGAAATGGTGCCATCTTTGACAATTAGATTTGTAAATTTGACATGACAATTAGTGATTCCCAATCTTTCATTTCACACATCGAGAGCGAGATTGCTTGTCTTGACCACCTGCTCACAGATGTCATACGCATCCGTACCTACGTACTTTTCTTTTCAATCTTTTTCGCTCTAGAGTATGACGATGCAGTGACTTGTGCGACTTTTTTATTGGTACCATACACCTTAGGTGTGAAAAGAATTCAACAACAAAACTGATTTTCATATTAAAATACATGCATCCTAAATAATTATGTAATTATGTTTTTCTATACAATTACTACACATAAGGGCGTTTGTGCACTACCTCCTATTCGATTCATATTCGTGTTTTTACGAACAGCTTAAAAACGGATCAGAAAGTCACGAATGGGCGCTGTGCAGTCACTCGTAGTCGATTCGTATTCGTGATTCCTTTTGGGGCATTTTTCATCATCTGTTTTAAAAACACGAATACGAGAGTTCGCGTGCACCGATCCGAGATTCGAGTAGTAACTAAAAATATTTCGTAGGTAGAGATCGAGTTCATAATTTGTGTGCAGAATTTCGCTGTGATGAAGAGTGAGTGCACGAAACGCCCTTTAATAAGCACGATGGCTACTTCGATCCGTAAAAACTGACGCGATGTGAGAAATTCACAAATATAAAAATGAAAACGAAGCTGTGCAAACTACCATACATTTGTTATGAAGGCTATATTGAAATGTATTTTAACGTATCACGAAGCTATAGCCGAATACGAGCTAAAGCACTACCTAATGCCCTAAGTGAGATGGATTTTAATATTTCAAATGGAATAAATTCTTTACTGGATTTAGTAGCTTAACTAGCCACATACAAGCAATAGATATAACATTAGTGACAGGCATTTACTATTATGTATTTTTAAGTATTGATTGAAAAGGTGTTTCTTACTAAATATAACCTCAAAATCTTTGTTTTCTTTTAAAATAAAATGCTTTCAGCAAGTAGTCCGTCATTAAACTTTACAGGCATATACTTGTAATTTAGAACACGCAAAGTAATATTCCTTCGCTTTTGGTGCTGGGGCGAAAGATGTATGGGTGCAGAACAATCTCCTTTGGTCCTAGAGTGCGCGCAAGATAAGTCTGCACGCGTGTTTGACCTTTAAGACTATATAACTGCCAGCACTTTTAATCAGTTTCGACATAATGATGACGATTATTTACTTTGGAAAACACGGAACACAGCTCAAACTCTTGACACCTATTATAAACGTCAAGATAGCGGCAAACAATTATTTCCAATTTCAGCTGCGCGCAGAGTTATTTTGCGCGCACTGTAACAAAAAATAATTGTAAAGTCAAAGGTGAAATTATTGTTTTTAAACAATGTGCAATAACATTAATAATAAACATCTAGGTCAAAACTAAGAAGCTAATCATGGAGAGCTAGCTAATCTAGGAGCACGCAACCTGGCGGACTCGGCGAACCCGCGCAACCGATGGGGTATGTGCATGTATAATTACTACAAGATTGTCAACATATAAAATATGCATGTATAATTACAATAAGATTGTCAACATATAAAATATGCATGTATAATTACAATAAGATTGTCTACATATAAAATATGCATGTATAATTACAATAAGATTGTCAACATATAAAATATGCATGTATAATTACAATAAGATTGTCAACATATAAAATATGCATGTATAATTACAATAAGATTGTCAAAATATAAAATATGCATGTATAATTACAATAAGATTGTCAACATATAAAATATGCACGTATAATTACAATAAATAAATAAATAAATATCGTCTGACATTGCACACAGCACCATCTAGTTCCAAGTTAAGCACTTAATTAAGGCTTGTGTTATGGATACCAGATGGTTGATACACTACTTAAATACATTTGTTTTTCGTAAATACATACATATTATAAATATACATCCATGACTCGGGTACAAATGTCCATATTCATCATACAAAGATTTGCCCCTACCGGGATTCGAACCCAGGACCATTTGGTTTCGCTGACTACACTTAGCCACTGTAGCCATGTATAATTACAATAAGATTGTCAACCTAAAAAATATGCATGTATAATTACAATAAGATTGTCAACATATAAAATACAGGCTTCTGCCCTCAACTTCGTCCGCGTGAAATTTCTTTTTCCCCCGTCGCGTCGCATCGCATCGCCTGCCTGCGCTATTACTTCGTTTGCGCTTAGCGTTCTTTCTGTTTTTTTTTTGTTCGGCTCCTAAGGGTCCTAGGATGATGTTAAATGACTAAATCCTTACCTCTCAAAAACCGCACTTTTCGGCAAAAGTGTGCTAGGTATGGCCCCAAAAATATATAATAGTATACCAGCAGCTATTAGAAATAAAGAGAGTCTGGGACGTCTTTAAGAGGTATTTGTTTAAATTCCTTTTGGATAGATGTTACTACTCTATCACTGAGTTTACTACTGATAAAAAGACGTTTTACGATTCGATTTTATCTATTTATTTACTATGAATGTGTTTATTAATCTAAAAGTGTAATGACCTGTTACTTTAATTGACATGTTTGAAATGTAATCTAATGACATGCCACAACAAATGTAAATGCTTGTTTATGTTAATTTTGTACGCCATATATTGGTAAAACATAGTGCACATAATAATATTTTAGACAATATACTATCTTTAACCATACCTATCTACACTAATAATAACAATATTATAAAGAGGAAAGATTTTTTTGTTTGTTTTTATGTTTGTATCGAATAGGCTCCGAAACTACAAAACCAATTTAAAAATTCTTTCACATTAGCTACATTATTACGGAATAACATAGGCTATAATTGATTTAAAAAAAAATGGGATCGTAAGAAAATAGCATTGTAACCCAAGGTAGAAAACCCAAAATTGTTTTTGGCGTGCGCTGCGAAAACTATTAGTGATAGAACAAAATAATGTACTACAGGTTTATAATATGATAGGATAATTATCCCGAAGAATCGACTCTTACGCGGGATAAACCGCGGGGCGCAGCTAGTGTTTAATAAAATAAATTATTGATTGATAGTTCCAGAGGTTACCTCTACATACAAATTTACAAGCAAACAAACTAATTTTACCTTTTTATAAAATTAAGTATAGATTCAAACCAAAACAAATTAACATATAGCTAAGATATTTTGAACACGGTCACGACAACACAAATGAAAATGAATTTATAATACAAATAAAACCTCGTGACTTTGGAATCGGAGAATTTTTCTCACATTTCGTGTGGAAAATAACTTCACTCACGGATTTAATAGAATCACCTCCACGTGAAGCCAGCGTGTTCAACATCGATATATCTTTTATAATTTCATGTTATCCGTTGAGACAACAAAGTTGAGCGGGAAGCAGTAAAAACTGGATTGTGCATACTTAGATACGAAGCGTTAACGAAAGTCGAAGAACGAAGCGTTAAAAAAACATTAATATGTCATAGAGGTGTATTTCACTTGCCTGACTCTAATTGCACCGGTTTTTGAATAATTAATGAAACATTTTCCTACCTGATAATAGTACAATGAATAATTTGAATGAAATAATGTGATTGAATGGCGCGCTTGCTTCGTTCAACGTAGTGCCACTTGCGCATCTAATCGAAAACAAACAAAGACTACGCACAATAAGCGCACTTCTTAGTACTCTAAGATACGTAGGTACATATAGTGTTATGTTCTCGATTTTAAATGTTTACTGTTCCCAGTAAATTCGCTATTAAAATGCGGTAAGGTCGACCAACGAGTATGACCTTTTGAAAGAACGTTGATTGAGGAAACTACCGTTGATAGAATGACTAATCGGCCATGCTCACTGACAGCAGAGCCGGTTACTATTCAATGACGTCCATCTGTCTAGACTGGCGGTTGTTTTACTTACGAGGATTCATTATCAGCAAGTCATCACCGGGCCCTAAGATGCAGACTCACTGGCAACTAACACTAATGTAACTTAGCTGTAGGTAATATTTTAAACCACATATGACATTTTAATTTGTGTTTAACCTGTGTACCTGATTATGTATTGTAAAAAATAAACCATTTTCTTTTCTATCTTATTTCAGAATGTTCGCAATGGTGCGTCGTTGGTCTATGGCATTCAAAAGCGTGACAACTTAACGTAGCGCCCTGAGTTTGTTTCCTAAAAAATGGGTTTTTCCATCAGGAATTCTTCGGCTGCAGTCCGGAGACAGAATTTGAGCCAGGCTCTCCCCCTATTACATGGGACTTAATACTAACAACAGGCTTAGCATGACGCTTTCTATTTCTACTCTACCGTAGAATAAAAATCGCTTGTCCGTTTTGATTTCGATTTGGTTGGATTGTGATAATATTAGATTCTTTCTTTGTTTTCGTTATTGGTTTTTAATTTCGTGTCGTGGAAAAATGAGTGAACCCGAGGCTGGTACTAGCCAGACCAACTTCGGACACACATTTCCATCACCGTAGAAGATACGCTTCAAAACGAGACCTCTTTCATCATCTGAGAAACAGACATTGATAAATGTGTTCAAATATGTTGAAGAAACGTGGCCCAAAGAGTGTTTTCCGTCATAAACAGACATAGTGCAAAAAACTGGTGAAATAATGGGTATTTCTGTACCAACTGTGTACAGGATTATTAACCAATACAAAACATCCCATAGAGTGCAGTCTCCTCCTCCTCCGGCAGCGACACCAAGCAAAATCGACAGTTTCGATGGTATTGATTTAGCCGCAGTGAGGAGAAAAGTACATAATATGATGTTTTATATCACTGTGAGCTCAATCCAATTGAGTTAATATGGCCTCAAGTTAAGGGGTTTGTAGCCGAAAAAAAAAACTTTTAAAATGGCTGACCTAAAAATTCTTTTGCCAGAGGCTTTAGCTAATGTGACTGCGCAAAATTGGAAAAATTGCGATAGTCATGTAATAAAAGAAGAACAGAAAATGTTCAAATTAGACAAAATAATTGATGATACCACTGAAAGCTTTATTATAAATGTGACAGATAGTTCATCAGATTCAGATTCAGAATAGAGCCTAATAATGTGTGACTCCATATAATATGATTTTAACATTTGAAATAAAAGGTTTAGCATCTATGAGTCACGTGGTTTTTATTTTCTTTACGATTTTTTAACTACCTCCTAAAAACGCTTCTCTACGGTTCTCGTGCTAAGCCTGCAGGTGACATGAAGGTTTAGCTAATAAATATGTCTAGCTAACCCTTCATATAAACACAATTTAATTTAGTCGAACATTTTTATTTCATTTCCCGAGGCGAGGGAGAGAATGAATATTGAATGAAGCTGGGTATGATGGAGGCAAAATTCGCGCTCTCACGCCCCTAGTCACCGCAGGAGACGCCCAGGACGTCGCTGGCCACCGTAGGCCCGGGCTTGCAGACGTCGATCAATTGGTAACTCTCCCCGTCCGATGCGGACCAGGCCCGGGTCTTCGGCGCGCTGTGTTCCACGCACGTCTCAAAGAGACGTCAGCAACAATGACGGGGTTCGCTAGGGCCGATGCCTGCCAGGGTCGCGGGAAAATCCGAAAGGGTTACCGTGGCCCCTGGCACAGGCAGCTGAAGTAACACGGGTGGGTTTTAGTCAGTAAAAGTCTGACACGACCTCCCGCTGCGCCCAGAGCGGGAGAAGTTATTTGATGTCTTCCCATCATAAAAAAGGGTACGAAGGAGCACAAAAAAAATTAATTATTCAATACCACCCGTTGTTTACCACAAATAATTCTGGCATGAGAGCCAAGAATTACCGTCACTGACAACCGCACGGTATTCAAAACGTTAAGTGAACCTATGTTTAAAGATGAGGATTGAGTTACTACTCATTAATTAACTAATGATTAGTTAAGTGATGATTTTCGATAATAATTCCAACGATTCATTAACATAATGTGCTTAATTCGATAAACGTGTAACGACTGGCTAATTTATGAGTCTAACAATACAGACCGGTGACAGACATTTCGACATACAGATAAACGGTGTAGGCTTTATAATAAGGTTCTGGCCGCACCCTTTTAGTACGGAACCGAAAATTAAATCAAAGTACTCGTAGCATATATAGTTTGTTTCAAAATTATTTGAAGAATATGTAAACAAAACTTCGATCAGGCTAATGTTTGACGCTATTACTCACTAAAAGGAGTTAGTAGCACATTCATTTTTATTTAGAAGGTTTCCACTTTATATCCAACACAATTTCCAGCAATGATTGTTATCCTAATGTTTAATGTTCTTTAAAACTAGTAACCTGGGCACAATATGTTAAATATATAAGCCAGCCTTACATGTATATAAAAAAGAGGACAAAATAAAATATCAAAAAATTCTTCCGTATCGCTTTCAACAGGAAAAGTGCCCAAGGCATTATTGCACATTTCCTACAAGTTACCGAATAAAAAATGGCAAAAAAGACTGACAAAAGAAGAGTAAAATATTATCAAAACTAGAAAACAATACATTCAGACACAGTTCAAGGAGTAGTTAGGTCTGATAGTCGACTTTCCTAAGCAGGGTTTTGGTACCAGCAATGACGAGAACACAAGTAGAAGGTTCTTTGCTAATGCTGAAGTATCAGCCCGGATAACGGAAATAGCCCTCAGCTTAATCAAAAGGTTCGCCACGGTTTTGAAGGCCATCGGGCAAAAATGTAATTGAATAAGTTTGAAAATTTGAGAACGGCCTTTTATGGAAGAAAAATTGGAAAAGTTTTCAGGAAAATGTTCTAATTTGGGAAAAACTGACCGTAATGTTTTTCTATGGGATTTTAACATTCTGACAGGACCACGTCTATCGGGTCAGCTACTGGTAGTTTACTATAAATAAACTCCAGATATTCCCAACCGGACAGAGAAGTGCTGTCGCATCGCATTATAGCATAACTTAGGTCCCATGTAAGGCTAAGATAATGTTTGACAGTAAACAAACTCGTAGCGTGGAGTAATTTGTCAAACACGTGGACAAACACTGCGGCTGTGCCGTTTGGGAAGCACTTCATAATTTATCAAACAATCTCGCAAACTGAGACAAGAATACATGATACATTACATCGTCAATCATGAACTTAGGTCATTGACGTGGCCTCTAAGATTCAATAGCGTGGAAAATAGATATGTTTTCCTTTTCATAACAATCGTCATAGCGGGGAAAGCTTATAAATAACATCATTCATGTTAAATGGAAATATTACTATATTTTGAATAAACAAACTCACATACGGACATACGCTTATTAATTAAATAAACTGCTCAGTGGTGTAATTGATGACGATACTTTTTAATTAATGACTAATTTTATGCGGTGTGGATTTTTCATTGTGGCCCATAACCGCTGTAGCTACAGGAAAATGGTCTTGGGAGACTGTCCTCAACGTTTTGAGGCATTTTGATCTGCATTCAGAGATTTAAAAAAAAAGTAGAGACAGCAAGAAAATTGGCAATTTCCATCACAATATGTTTGATGGCAATCGATCCTGTTTCTTATTCTTTTAAACCATATTAGGTCGAAAAAAAATCACTGCACTGATTTTTTGGGATGTAACGTAATCCTTAAAAGTCAGTCAGTGCAGAGAATTTTTTGGGATGACGTTAGGATATACCAATAGTGTGGAACCAAGTTTGCAGCTTCGAAAGCCCTGTGCTAACTGCGTGGTGCTCGCACCTCTAAATTTTCGGAGTTCTTTCAGTTTTTGGCATATAACTTCTAAAAAGTGCATCCTAAGTCACCCTTTTAAAGTGTACAAAATTTGCTAGTATTTGACAGCACAGCCGTAGCTCTGTTGGTCTAATAGAACCTGAGTTACAGTACGCACCACGCATTGAGCACAGGTCGCAAATCGCGTTAGCGATTTTTGCTTCTGCGGTGACTGGCCAACTGAGGTTTGAAAAAGCAGAAATCGCAACAAAAAAACCATACATTTCGTAGGAAATGGGACTGGCCTCTACAAAAGTCAGAAATCGATAATTTTCCTGTCTATACATTAAAAATAGGTACCTACTGTAAAAACAAAGATACAATTTCATAATTATCTGTTTTTATTTTTAGATTGAGCGCTCGAATAGTCGTCAATTGGCGAAAAAAATTTGTTTGACAATGCGTGCTATAGCGTGGTGCTTCTGTGGAATAGCATACGTTGTTTAGGTCCTACTTCTAAGCATCATCTATAGCATCTAAGCGGCACCAACGCAACTGCTACGGTGCTGCTACGCCACTGCTACCCCGGTGCTACGCCACTGCTACGCCCCTGCTACGCTTCTGCTACAACACTGACGACGATTTAGTAAATATGGGTGATTGATCGATACTGATGCACACCACACACCGCTCGGGTCGAACAAAAGTATATTCAGGAGGTTGGTATGAACTTGATGGCTTTGGCCATCAAGAAGTCCTGATCTCAACCCGATCGAGCAACCCTGGTATGAGCTCGGGAGGCTGGTCAGAAGCCGCAGACCACCACCGGCTCAGGGCTCTAAAACAGGCCCTGATGGAAGAATGGGAGAATATTCCCCAACATTGCCTCCGACACCTAGTCTTCATTTAGCCAAACTGACTCGAAGCTACAATCAGAGATAAAAAAGGCAATTTTTTGGTTTTTATCTTTTTCAAAGTTAAAAACGTTACTAATGTATAATAATCTATAAATTCAAAGAAGGTTTATGAAATTTGCTATTAAACGTTATTCATTTCAAAACTTTGGCTTCTTTAGTTTAGGAAAAAAAACAATTTTAACTGTGGTACTAAGTTTTGAAGGCTAGTGTATTTCAAATAAACCAATTACAGGCACTTCTGAATTGTCAAGGGGTCGGTCAGTCAGAAAGATGAAGCTACTTGCCCATTCTAAAGCGTAGTAGGTACTTATGGAGAAGAACGGGCAAGAAACTCAAAACAAGGACACTCCTTTAGATCAAAATATTGTTACAAAATAGAGGTTACATCATCCATGTTGAAATTATTAAAGCATCCGTAATAAAAAAGATAAAAAAATAAAAACAATTCGGAAATTAATATAAGCTTGTAAGCCATGGCAGCTAAGATATGACCAGTCCCTACCGAGGGCGCCCGTTCACGAAAATTACCTATGAATCAGCACCATTCACCTTAACCATTGTGAAGAGAACTTAATGATCCAACACACATTCCACCACCAGCGAGACATTTGAGTGAGCATACTCTCAACCGCCAGGGCACATTCAAGTCAGTACAAAAAGTAGATTAAAAAAAAAAGTGTAGGGCAACGTATTATAAAAAAAATAAAAGACGTACCCAGTAAATGGTAGCTTTATAGAGGTGATTTGACCTTGTTGCTACTTACTCTAAAATTTTTAAGAACACTTGTAAGGCAGCCAAAGCCTCGTACATTAGCAACAAGGTCAAATCAGCAGACAATAAAATAAAGACTGTTTGGAAAATTATCAATAATGAAACGAACAGGAACAAAAAGCATAATTCTGATTATACACTGGAGACTCATTTGCGATAGCAAAGAAGTTGCTCAAGAATTTGTAAATTTCTTTACCAGTATCCCAATTAAAACTACTGACACTTTAAATTCCTCGCCCACGCTCGCTTTTGATTTAGTAAGGGCGAACGTTTCGGTCTGCCCGATTGAATTTAACTTTAAGCATATTAACCCCATAACAGTAATAAAAGCTTTTAAGCAAATCAAGATCAAATTGACTGAAGATCTTTGGGGAATGTCCATTAAAGTCTGTACATCCATAATTGACACTATAGCGCCTTACTTAGCCTTCATATTTAATTTGTGTGTGGATCAAGGAGTCTTCCCGGATTTAATGAAATACAGTAAGGTAATACCACTTTTCAAATCCGGGGACAGCAAAGACACCAATAATTATAGACCCGTATCCGTGTTGCCAGTTTTCAGCAAGGTATTTGAAAAGGTAATGCTTAATCAAATGCTCATTCATTTTAACACAAATAAAATCTTACACAATCAACAGTATGGTTTCACCAAGGGACGTTGTACGACTGACGCTGGGGTCACCTTATTAAAACACATATTTACGGCGTGGGAAGAGGCCCAAGACGCCATAGGAATCTTTTGTGACCTCTCCAAGGCATTTGATTGCGTCGATCACGAAACCTTGCTCTTGAAACTTGAGCATTATGGACTTGGAATACTTGCGCTCAGTCTAGTAAAATCTTATTTAAAGGATAGGCAGCAGCAAGTTCAAATAAATGGTGTCAATTCACTTAGTTTAAAAGTAGAAATGGGAGTTCCACAAGGCTCGATATTGGGTCCTTTCCTCTTTTTAGTGTATATTAATGATCTACTCCATTTATTAAAAAATCAACCACAAATAGTGTTATTTGCTGACGATACTTCTTTAATTTTTAAGGTAGAAAGAAGTGCTACAAATTTTGACGACGTTAATAACGCCCTAATGCAGGTCCATAATTGGTTCACTGCTAATAATTTAGTATTAAATGGGAAAAAAACTAAGTGTATACGATTTTCTTTACCTAATGTCAAAAGTAGTGATTGTGAGATAGTATTGAATCAAGAGAAACTAGAATTCGTCGATAAAACTGTTTTCCTGGGGATCACGCTCGACTCGAGGCTTCAATGGGGTTCTCATTTAACATCTCTGGCGGGACGGCTAAGTTCAGCAGCATATGCTGTCAGAAAAATCCGTCAATTTACCGATGTAGATACCGCGAGGTTAGTCTATTTTAGTTACTTTCATAGTATCATGTCTTACGGTATTTTACTTTGGGGACGGGCTGCAGACGTCGATTCTATTTTTATTCTGCAGAAAAGAGCCATCAGAGCCATATATAATCTCCGCAGGCGCGATTCTCTAAGGGAACTGTTTAAGGTTATTAAGATCTTGACGGTACCTTGTCAATATATCTATGAAAACATCATGTACGTAAGAAAAAATTTACATCTTTTTACTAAAAGAGGTGATAGACATAATTATAGTACCAGAAATAGGGACCTATTAGTTCAACCAGGTTTCAGACTGGCTAAAGTGGACTCATCTTTCATGGGGTACTGTTTAAAATGTTACAATAAAATACCTCCCCACATACTTCAACTGAATGAGACGAAATTCAAAGTTTGTATAAAACGCACACTATGCAGCCAGGCATATTATAAGTTGGGGGATTATATCGCTGATAAAAATGCCTGGCTCAATGCTGGTCCTGCTCCACAACCACAACTAATTGATTAACATTTGAAAATACTGTTGGAGCTGCTGAAGATTGTAAGACTACCTTTGCTTTGTATAAACTCAATCTCCTTTGTATTATATAATTGCATAGGACAAGTGTGAGTACTATGTACTATCGAGCTACCATTTACCGGGTAATGTCTTTCATTGACTTGAATGTGTCCTGGCGGCTGATAGATGTCATGCTCACTCAAATGTCTCGCTGACGGTGGCGCGTGTGTTGGATCATTTAGCTCCCTTCAAAATGGTTGAGCTGAATGGTGCTGATCCATGCGTCATGTTCGTGAACGGGCGCTGTCAGTTGGGACTGGTCATCTCTTAGCCACCACGGCTTATTTTTAATTATTTTATTATGGATTGTTTTGTTTGAATTTATATTTGCTGTACACTGGACACTCAATGTGTGCGTCTTGTTTACATCGTTCTCACATATAATTATACCTATATACAAGATTAATGATGTAACTAATATTTATGTAACAATATAATTTAAAAGAGTGTCCATGGAGTTTCTTGCCCGTTCTTCTCCATAGGTACCTACCTACTACGCTTTGGAATGAGCAACTAGCTTCATATTTCTGACTGACCGACCACTTGACAATTCAAAAGTGCCTGTAAATGGTTTAATTGAAATAAATGCTTTGAGTTTGAGTTTGTACATAGTGGTCACACATGTGCCATGCAATTATAAGAGATTGAATTTATAGGATGCAAAGATAGTTTTTAGAACCTTCGGCAGCTCCAACCATATTTTCGAATGCTAATCAATTAGTTTGTGCGCCCTTGTGGAGCAGGTCTAGCGTTGAGTCAAGCATTCGCTTGGTCTCGCGATGTTTTCAGTCACAGAATAGTGATGTGGTTCAAGCAACTACAAATACCTATCATTGAAAAAAGATCTTATATTTGAACCCGAAACCATAGTGAGGCGGAACGCGTGTGAGAGAGGGCCTAGCTGCCGCAGGAGACGCCCTGGGCGTTGGAAATCCGAAGTCGATCCTCGGCCACCGTAGGCGCGGACTTGCGGACGGCGAGCAATGGGTAGCTCCCCGTCCTTTAAGGACCAGTCCTGGGTCGACGGCGCGTTAAGTTCCACGCGTGCCTCCAAGAGGTGTCAGCACCAATGATGGGGTCCGCTAAGGCCGATCCCTGCCAGGGTTGAGGGCAAGTCCGAAAGGGTTACCGTGGCCCCTGGCACAGGCAACTGAAGGAACACGGTTGGTTTTAGTCAGTAAAGAGTTTGACACGCCCTCCCGCTCCGCCCAGAGCGGGCGAAGTAATAATAATAACCGAGCCATACTCACAGATCGCACAATTCACTTTAACAGACCCGACATCACATTAATTAATAAAATAAACAAAACTGGGTTCCTTATTGACATTGCCGTGCCAAATACGCATAACTTACAGACTACAATAGCTGAAAAATTATCCAAATACGCCGAACTAAAAGACGAAATAACCCGACTTTGGCATCTTCAAAAAGTCACAATAGTCCCCATAGTGCTATCTACGACAGGAGTAATTCCTAAACAGCTTCATCAGTCCCTTGGTTCCCTCAACCTGCCATCTAACACCTACCACCTGCTGCAGAAGGCAGTGATTCTGAATACATGCAGGCTAGTTAGAAAATTTCTTCAGTGTGAGTCGGACAACTTGCACCAATACTCCCACTCAAATATAGTTTCGTCTACTATACAGGCTACTTATAGTATTACTCCCACACTTAACCCCACTGCTGGACACTTGGCTTAGGCCCGTGCCATCAGTTCTATCCGGCTGTGCCGAGGAAAACAATTCCATAAACATAATAAAAATAATAATGTAATAATAATAATAATTTGATAATTTCCCATCCACAAAAAAATATTAACCTGTTTCATATTGTTCGTAAGCTGTTCAGATTCAGCGTTTTCTAGAAAACGGCTCAGTTATACTTGAATCTTGTTTGTCACTAAGCGGTGTTAATGATCTTGCAATGCCCTCCACGCGGTGATATCGTACGCGTGTATTTTTTTACCACGTGTCGGTGTCGACTCCTTAACATCGCCAATCATGCTAAATCGTTGTCAAATACGCGTGATAATAGTAACTAGAGCTAACCGGTAACTACAGATGACAGGTAACAGACTACGAACAAGTCACGAAAAGTATCAATCATGCACGGGGCGCATGTCCCAGAAAGGTGTACAGAAGTTGATCTTATTTTTATCAATGACGGTTTTCAGACACACGATAATTTTCCATAACAATTTGTGGTTTATCTGTGATAATTCACACCCTGGAATATGCCTTAAACACTTCTTTGGAGTACCTACTTGCTGTAAGAAGTTTTCATACAAAACTTCCACCAAATCTCTAATGTTTGTTGGTTATGGGATGTTATTCCGTAAAATTTAGAGCAATGAGGTGTGCACATCGGTAAGTACCTAAATATTAAGTTATAGATTGATCAAAGTGCATTTTGAAAAATAACTTTAACGAAAACGGTAAAATGAGGTAAAGAGAAAGTTATTGCAAAAAGTATCAATATGTATAATTTATTATAATAATTGCACTGAACGAAACTGCAAAGGAATACCTATAATGTTAATAATCGACGGAAATTCACTGCTTTAAAAAAAACAAGTTGACAATGACCACAGCTTAGGTACTTACTTATTTTTATAACACATTTGCTCGTAAGGGGTCTCTTATTTCACCAATTTCAATATCGTATGTCATTAAGTACTAGTGCGTTATTGTAAAGTAAAACGCACGAGTTTCGTTTTAATAAGGTAAAGCGTACGGTTTATCAAGATGCACCGTCTAAAACGAACGGTACTTTTTTAAATCTTAGCAAAGAGTTTATAAGTCAGAAAAGTGGTCAAAATTTTATTAATAAATTTAAATTTGGGAGATAAAATATAAAAAAATAAACCCTTGATTCTTTAATTGAATTAATTTTGACAATAAATTACAACTATTTAACTGTAACAAAAACAAAAAAATATTAATTTACTTTATTAGTAATACTGGCTGTTTTTGTGTATTCAATGCTAAAAAGCACTGTGAAAACAAAACATGGTATTGATATCAAGTCATACTCCAACTTGCTGGCATTTCTAAAAAGACGCTCAAGTGGCCATGTGAGTAAAAAGTCGACAGTATTTTCGGCTGACAATGTCAAGAAGTTCCTAAAAGAACCTGCGGACTGCCGATATTTGGCAACAAAGGTTGAAACTAAATTATTGTTATTAACTTCTTCCACTTTCGTATTTCTTTACAATATAGGTGTTTTGTACGCTGTTTTTATCTCTTTTCAGGTTGTATTAATATTCGGCATAAATAGGTGCATGTAGACGTCAAGAGTTGGCAAACATCACAACTAATGATGTCGAGAACCATGGGCGTGTTCTTCTTGTCCAGTCCAAAACACGAAAAATAAAATTCCAAGATCGTTCAAAATACAGGGGCCTTTTCACGACATAGTGAGGAAATACGAAGCGCTTCGTTCAACAAAAGCGTTATCTAACAGATTTTTTCAAAATTACCAAAATGGAAAATGCACTAGCCAACCCATTGGCATAAATAAATTTGGAGCAATGCCGAAACAAATTGCCACTTTCTTAAATTTGGATTATCCACATGAATACACAGGGCACAGTTCAGAAGGTCCTCGGCTACATTCTTTTGCAATTTATAAATAATCGCAAATGGGAAAATAAACAATTTGGGCAAGCATAGCTTGCACATAATCTATTTAATTAATTAATTTAATGTATTTTAACTTCTTAGGTAAAGTGGTAGTTCTTGGTTCTTACATAAAAAAGGTAAAAAGAAGGTTTTTACCCCTTTGATGGGGTAATATTCATTCCTTTTAAGCGCTCTAAGCTGTTAAAAGCGGTCTTGATATAAATATTGTTTTAAGTAGGGTAGTATAGTTGTTTCCATACCTAAATGGAGAGATCACTCAAGTCCAAAGTTAATAGGACAAAAAATATCAAAAAACCTTTTCGTTTTGACAGAGATGCGGAAAAAATTCGTCTTCTTTTTAATACACATGTAATATTATTACTGTTAGCTTGTTATGTAAATATTATCTTAAAGGACAAAAGAAACAACTTGAAACAAGTTATAGTGTCAAAAAAGCTCCTGTTCCAAGTAAACAACTGGGGATATTATTTCAGAGACGGATAACACGCGCACGGCTTGTGTTCTGCCGTGTCACATGTCCAAGAGGTCTCGTAAACCCAAATAATAATGTATTATTAATAACAACAGTGATAATAGTCATCCATTGACGTTAATAAAACAGCTGACTTAGTTATTTTGGCTGTACACATGTCATATCACAGAATGTTTATGTAATAAGATAGCTAATATACCTAACATTGTGGTATCTTTTTATTAGTTTTTTTTTGGAAATCTTTCTATTTATAATATTCCCCAAAAATAGTTTTGGGAGCCATAGTGTGGCTTCGTTTTCTCTCTTATTTTGATATCAATCACAGCTATAATCTATAAGCAAATCATATCTAAATCAAATATGTGTTGCCAAGCAAGCTTAGTAAATTATTAGTTGTTAAGAAAATTGGGAAAAATCAATGGGAACGTTACAAGCTGATCATGCTCGTGCTGCTAAGAAAATTGCGGATATTAATCCGCAATTGTCCTTTATCTTTGTTTATTGTAGAGGTCGTCGTTCTCTATTATATTTGGTCTTTGCCTCATCATCTTAGGTAGACTAGTAGAGCCTAAGGCAATACGTGCGCCGTAGCGTGCGCCTTATTGTTACGTTCGGTTATTTTAACTTGTGTTTTTAATTAAATCATGGAACAGTTAACATCCTAACACAGCAACCGCCAAATGTCTTACCATAACAATACATCGCCGAACGAACAAAAAAACTCAAAGACTTTTGTGTGAAGATGGTACATCTAAGGCTTTTTGTGAAGATGGTACATCTAAGGTTTTTGGTGAAGATGGTACAGCTAAGTCCGTGTAAGATGGTAGAGCTAAGTCTGTGTGAAGATGGTACAGCTAAGTCCGTGTAAGATGGTACAGCTAAGTCTGTGTGAAGATGGTACAGCTAAGTCCGTGTTAGATGGTACAGCTAAGTCTGTGTGAAGATGGTACAGCTATGTCCGTGTAAGATGGTACAGCTAAGTCTGTGTGAAGATGGTACAGCTAAGTCTGTGTAAGATGGTACAGCTAAGTCTGTGTGAAGATGGTACAGCTAAGTCTGTGTGAAGATGGTACAACTAAGCCCGTGTAAGATGGTACAGCTAAGTCTGTGTAAGATGGTACAGCTATGTATGTGTGAAGATGGTACAACTAAGTCCATGTAAGATGGTACAGCTAAGTGTGTGTGAAGATGGTACAGCTAAGTCCGTGTAAGATGGTACAGCTAAGTCTGTGTGAAGAAGGTACAGCTAAGTCTGTGTAAACATGGTACAGCTAAGTCTGTGTGAAGATGGTACAGCTAAGTCCGTGTAAGATGGTACAGCTAAGTCTGTGTAAGATGGTATAGCTAAGTCTGTGTGAAGATGGTACAACTAAGTCCGTGTAACATGGTACAGCTACGTCTGTGTGAAGATGTTACAGGTAAGTCCGTGTAAGATGGTAGAGCTAAGTCTGTGTGAAGATGGTACAGCTAAGTCCGTGTAAGATGGTACCGCTAAGTCTGTGTGAAGATGGTACAGCTAAGTCCGTGTTAGATGGTACAGCTAAGTCTGTGTGAAGATGGTACAGCTATGTCCGTGTAAGATGGTACAGCTAAGTCTGTGTGAAGATGGTACAGCTAAGTCTGTGTAAGATGGTACAGCTAAGTCTGTGTGAAGATGGTACAACTAAGTCCGTGTAAGATGGTACAGCTAAGTCCGTGTAAGATGGTACAGCTAAGTCTGTGTGAAGATGGTACAACTAAGTCCGTGTAAGATGGTACAGCTAAGTCTGTGTAAGATGGTACAGCTAAGTCTGTGTGAAATAAATTTGGAACAATGCCGAAACAAATTGCCACTTTCTTAAATTTGGATGATCCACACGAATACACAGGGCACAGTTTCAGAAGGTCCTCGGCTACCTTGCTCGCCGATTCAGGTGCGAACTTATTGACACTAAAACGCCACGGAGGGTGGCGGTCGAACAGTGTAGCCGAGGGCTACATAGATGACTCGATGAGAAATAAAGAAGAAATCAGCTTTCGCATTACAAGGACTATAAATTTGGAGCCAAGTATTGACTCTCGACCATCTACGAGCACACAGGCGTACATTCCACCTTCGTCGCCGCCGCCGCGCCGCCGCCGCAGCCGCCTCCGTCACCACCACCGACTGCAGAACTCTGTGGTCTCGTTTCTCCTACTTTCACTCAAGAGAGTGAGAGAGAGCCTGGTGGAATTGTAACTAATAATAATAACTTGACAACATTAAAAATGCCAACTGGGAGCGTAATAATCAATTTTACAAATTGTTCAAATTTTTCTAACTGTTTTAACGAGTGATTAAAGATTTATTCGTTTAAGAAAATCCGAGTTTTATTTATTTCCTCGCAAATATGTTAAAAAAACGTCGTATGACATACGTGCGCTTTGATAATTACAGCCTCTGCTTTCTTGTAGCCCTCGCCTACGGCGGCTTGGGCTATAGTATAATTAAAATCTCGCTGCAGACTTGGTCATAAATCATAATCGGAGTAGGGATGTGCGCTAGTTGCGCGCGCTCAAGGCCATTATCGATGATGACTCAGACGAAGAATTTTCTATTTTTAGTTTTATATATACGTTCTTTTGTTTATATATTTAATATGCTTTGTAGTAAATTTGGTAATAAAAAAAAATGTGTATTTATTTCTATCACCCATTTATAAATAATATAAAACTATCGATATCACTCATCGACTGCAGTAATACACAGGACTACGTGTGGGCGTGGCCTGCCCATAAGGCCCGTGCGTGGGAAAGAAAGCTAAACACTCGAATGATTTATGACCGAGTCTGCAGCGAGATTTTAACTATACTATAGCAATATCGCCTCGGCTGTAATTTTCAACTTACCGCACTTATAACATAATGTACTATTATTAAACAACTAGCTGACCCGACAGACGTTGTCCCATTCAAATTTCAATAATTCATACAAAATTATTATAGAAAATGAACTTTCAGTTTTCCCGAATTTTCAAATTTTTCTTTCGGTTAAAACCTGGTTCGGACTATAACGAACATTTTTAAACAAAAATTGGCCGAATCGAACCAGCCGTTCTGAAGTGATGCGCTTACCAACGAACAGCATTTCATCTATTTATATAGAAGATAGATAGTCAGGTTCCTCTTAGTCATCAATTAAATCTATTTGATTCTGCTACAGTAACCTAATGACTTGTTTATTCTATTCATATTTTGGTTTTCCACAAAATGGCGTAGTTACCCGATCTCATGGGAGGGCGCCATTCTACGGTAAACAAGATAATTAGCTCAATTAACTGAATGTCTACTTATGTGTCTATCTTTTGTAGCAAATTGTGAGTTCATTATGATATTGATTGCTGGAAACACGTAACTAATGTGCCTGAGTAATCATTCATGTTAATTATTAAAGACTTCTCACGATCATTCATAATAACGTTATCAGAAAATTGCAGACACTAACATTCTTATGCAATTTATAAATATGTAATCGCAAATGGGAAAATAAACATTTTGGCAAGCATAGCTTGCACACAATCTATTGAATTAATGAATTTAATGTATTTTAACTTCTTAGGTAGGTAGGTAGGTATGTACCTACCTAAGAACATAAAAAGGTAAAAAGAAGGTTTTTACCCCTTTGATGGGGTAATATTCATTTCTTTTAAGCGCTCTAAGCTGTTAAATGCGGTCTTGATTTAAATATTGTTTTAAGTAGAGTATTCCATACCTAAATGGAGAGATCACTCAAGTCCAAAGTTAATAGGACAAAAAATATCAAAAAACCTTTTCGTGTTGACAGAGATGCGGAAAAAACTCCTCTCCTTTTTAATACACATGTAATATTATTACTGTTAGCTTGTTATGTAAATATTATCTTAAAGGACAAAAGAAACAACTTGAAACAAGTTATAGTGTCAAAAAAGCTCCTGTTCCAAGTAAACAACTGGGGATATTATTTCAGAGACGGATAACACGCGCACGGCTTGTGTTCTGCCGTGTCACATGTCCAAGAGGTCTCGTAAACCCAAATAATAATGTATTATTAATAACAACAGTGATAATAGTCATCCATTGACGTTAATAAAACAGCTGACTTAGTTATTTTGGCTGTACACATGTCATATCACAGAATGTTTATGTAATAAGATAGCTAATATACCTAACATTGTGGTATCTTTTTATTAGTTTTTTTTTGGAAATCTTTCTATTTATAATATTCCCCAAAAATAGTTTTGGGAGCCATAGTGTGGCTTCGTTTTCTCTCTTATTTTGATATCAATCACAGCTATAATCTATAAGCAAATCATATCTAAATCAAATATGTGTTGCCAAGCAAGCTTAGTAAATTATAAGTTGTTAAGAAAATTGGGAAAAATCAATGGGAACGTTACAGGCTGATCATGCTCGTGCTGCTAAGAATATTGCGGATATCAATCCGCAGTTGTCCTTTATCTTTGTTTATTGTAGAGGTCGTCGTTCTCTAGATACTATATTACACTTATTCAAGTAAGCATTTTTTTTGCCATAGGTTACCAAGTCATTAAACAGACCTATAATGGTAAATATTTATTGATTGTTGTAATTTATTTATAATCAAGTTAATTTTCTATCGTGTTGTACCTATTACAATATTTTGTCTTTGCCTCATCATCTTAGGTAGACTAGTAGAAAATGCCTAAGGCAATACGTGCGCCGTAGCGTGCGCCTTATTGTTACGTTCGGTTATTTTAACTTGTGTTTTTAATTAATTCATGGAACAGTTAACATCCTAACACAGCAACCGCCAAATGTCTTACCATAACAATACATCGCCGAACGAACAAAAAAATTCAAAGACTTTTGTGTTGAGATGGTACATCTAAGGCTTTTTGTGAAGATGGTACATCTAAGGCTTTTGGTGAAGATGGTACAGCTAAGTCCGTGTAAGATGGTACAGCTAAGTCTGTGTGAAGATGGTACAGCTAAGTCCGTGTAAGATGGTACAGCTAAGTCTGTGTGAAGATGGTACAGCTAAGTCCGTGTAAGATGGTACAGCTAAGTCCGTGTAAGATGGTACAGCTAAGTCTGTGTGAAGATGGTACAGCTAAGTCTGTGTAAGATGGTAGAGCTAAGTCTGTGTGAAGATGGTACAGCTAAATCCTTGTAAGATGGTACAGCTAAGTCTGTGTGAAGATGGTACAGCTAAGTCTGTGTGAAGATGGTACAGCTAAGTCCGTGTAAGATGGTACAGCTAAGTCCGTGTAAGATGGTACATCTAAGGCTAAACTGATTAGATTATAGTAAGCTTAATCAGTTTTAGATAGACCATAGTCGTCGTGATAACAATTGTCAAGTGTTTATCATCGCAGTGTTATCGGTTATTATGCTGTCTTCGTGAGCGTTAGTTTGACATGATAAGGTAATATAATGCAATAATGGTGCTCAAACCTGCAGTAGTATCTACGATAATCAGATATAATATTGAAGTACCGTGTCTGTCGGTCGCAGGAGTCCGCTGTTACAATCAACGAGTGGCATTTTCTACATTCTGTATGGTCCTCATATGACCTGACCAAGATTATGTCTGGACTTTAAAAGAGGCTCCCTGAGTTCCTGACCTCTGAGTTTATTTCGGTCTTTCTTCTCAAAGTACACGTGGGTCACACTGAAAGTTTTTATAAAATATAAAACGGAATGATGTAGAAGCCTGTTCATATTTTAATTGCTTTCCGAAGTAGTCTCCGTTCCTTTCTAAGCACCGTCGCATGCGATGGAACCATTGATTGAAGCAGCAGGCCCACTTTTCTTTAGGGATTTCTTCCACGCTTTTTTCAAACGCAGCCACGACATCTTCACGGTTCATAATAACGAATTCCTCTAAGTTTATCTTTTATTTATGGAAATGAATAAAGTCACAATGTGCCGGGGTCAGGACTGTAAGGAGGATGACTTACTAAGTCCACACTTTCGATAGACAAATATTCGATAGTCCGTCTGGCGGAGTGAGCTGGAGCGTTGTGGTAGTGGAGGAGGATCCTGCCTCTTGGGCGCTGCTGTCTATCATCTTCGAAGACAACTGGTAAACAGTGACTGACAACCAATCTGCAGTCTTTTTAGCTATTAGAATAATTGTCGCGAAATGACCCGTCCGTCCAAAGAATGAGGCAATCATCTTTTTCCCTTGACTTCTACCCTTCTTTACTTTTCTCGGCAAATCTTCGAATGGAAACATCCATTACGCAGATCATCTTTTGGTTTCGGGTTCGTAACAATATATTCAGCTTTCATCACCTGTGACGATGTCATATACAGCATTCGAGTCACCTCTGTCATTCTTTTCAAGCATTGAGCGGCACCAATCCAAACGACGGCGTTTTTGATCTTCCGTCAAATAATGAGGTATCCATCTAGTACAAAGCTTTCTGACGCCTAAATGTTCTTGTAAGACTTTTTGTACTTGACTCATACCAATGCCTAAAGCTGCCCGAATCTGTTGATATGTCACCCTTCTATCAGCTTCTATAAATAGCCGCACAGCACCCACGTTATCTTCAGTAGTCGCCGTAGAAGGACGTCCTTCTCGCAAATCATCAGTGAGTTGGCTTCGACCACGTTTAAACTCATTGAACCAGTTGTAAACATTGGCACGAGTTGGGTCTTCGTCATGAAATGCTAATCGAAGTCTAAATAACATTGTTGTTGAGTAAGACCGCAACGAAATTCGTAATAAATCGTTGAAAGAAAGTTTTCTCTAGTCAAATATAATTCTACGCACGACAGACACTTTTTAAATTGCCGCCAATTTGTAAAAACAAATGACATAATATGTACTATGAATTCATTACACATCTACAGATTCCCAATGAGTACCTAATTCGAAATTTTAATAATTTTTTCATCGGCTGCTTTTCTAAAAGGCCTATTCTAAAAACTTTCATTGTGACCCCCCCTACTTATACATGTAGGTAGATATATACGGACCACGTGAGTTGGGACTAGGGATCATTATGGACGAAGCCAAATAATTGCATTCTCTAAACTTACGTCTTGAAAATAATTATAACAAAAAATATACTACTTTCGTGTACGCTACAATTTGATTTATTTACCTATGTCGTAGGATAATTTGATACTTCGAATCTTCGCGAAAATCCTAGGGGTTTTGCGAAAACGCGGATAATTAGACATAGGCGAAAAATTATCAAATCTTACTGGACAAAGTCAGGATCTAACATAACCTAACCTAAATGATACAACAACAATAGAAGGGTATCTGGCGCTTGGCGGCCGCTGCCGCGGCACGCTCGCTTCGCTCGCTCGCCTTCGCGCGCTAATGGTCACTGTTCTAACCTAACCTAACCTAAATTCTAATTATCCGCGTTTTCGCAAAACCCCTAGGATTTTCGCGAAGATTCGAAGTATCAAATTATCCTACGACACCTATAATGCACACCAAATTGCTCACATCTTATGAGAATTTGAATTTTTACATGTAAAATACAGTAGACGGAACCCCCACGCGAGAGTCTAACTTGCGCTTAAGCAAAATTCTATGGCAGATACTATGTATATGTTTCATATGTACAACAATGGACCGCTTTTTGCGCGAAAGATCCTGTAAAAATAATATTGAGCGCATAGATAGATGAAAAGGACGTACGTGCGTGCGACGCCCGCCCGCGCGTCTTCTGGCACCCACTGCGTGGAGACTCTGGCCTACAGTCCCGATGCCTTCTGTATACCACCGTCCATCTGCTACCGCATATATCCGTATCATATCCGTATACCGCTCCATCCCACTTCTGTCTAGCAGACTGCATTTTAAATACAAAATTTTATTTAAAGACCCGCGCCTCTTTGTCAATTCGCCGATAAAACTAGATTAAATTAGAAAGAATTGAACACAAACAGGATTTGAACCAACGACCTAACTAATCGTGATGACGCGTTTCTTATCAGCCTCCGAACAATTACCTACGACAAAATAAATGTCAGTCTCGTCTCGCATGCTCAGATTAGATTGTTGTGCGGGACAGTACTTTTGTACGTGATACTACCATAAGTATATATATCTATACATAATATCATAAAATCGTAGCGAAGTCAAAACTGTAAAACGAAAATATAATTTTTTGAGTTTTTGTCTTACATCTGAATGAATGTTCCAGCATCACGCAAAAACTACCGGATAGATTTTGTTAAAATTGTGCATAGATATTCCCTAAGTCTGGTCAGTCTGTATCATTTTATTTGCTATGGCAATATAACAAAAAAATGCAAAAAGAAATGCAAACGGAGAAATATAGCAATTTGTTCGTATACCTCTATAGTTACCGCAAAAAAAAAGGAGAAGGTACCTACTCAGTTCATCGGAATCTTTTATTTTTTTTAAGTATGTTCCCCGATTCCTCGAACACGGCTGAACCGATTTGGAAAGTTTTTTTTTGTTTGAAAGGGTATAATTCTCAGATGGTCACATTGTCATCACATCAAGATCTGATGATAGGATCCTGGAGAAATCGAGGGTATTGTTCAAATAATGCACTCCTAGAGCCTAATAATGGGTATTTTTTGGGTGTTCATAGCAAGTATACGATTTGGTGTGGGGTGTGTACCATAACTAAAAAGTAAAAAACTTGTTTACAAAAAAAAAAAACAACCGACTAATTAAAAAAAAAACACTACAAAGTAAAAAATACGTTATTAAGTTATTTTTCACTTTGTAGTGTTTGTTTTGGATGTCGGTGGTTTATTTTTGTGAAAATGTTTTTATATTTCACTTTTTTGTTTTAGTACCTACCCGAAACAAAGTCGTAAACCACTACTTGCAATGTAAATAATTGT